>OZ034801.1:34636148-35333942 GCA_964028335.1 Altica lythri | reverse complement strand
AACAAAAGATGAAAGAGTTCAGGTAGTAAATTATTAACTACATTATTAGTGATTTTGCGATGTTCAGCATATTTTATAAAAATTTGACAAACATTAAAATTTAAAATCATTAAAACTGTCAAGTGCCAATATTGTAATAAGGTACATGCGCCCTGTAAGGCCCACTTTTTGCTAAATTTTAATAGCTGGAAAAGAAATATAAATTTGTGAAAACTGCCTTTATCACAACATAGTTCATTTATTTGTGAATAAAGTAATCATACAAATCAACATGTTTGGAAACAATTCGTTAAGATAATAATTGTTTTTTAAAACCTCTAAAGTGGGCTTTTTTAAGAACATAGGCACCTATCATAGCCCGATATTAATTATGTAATCAATAAACCCTATCAAAACAAAAAATAAGTATTTATGTAAAACTTGACCTAATATTATATGATATTCATAGGTAATCAATCTGATACAAAAGTTTTTTTTGGTCACAAATTGGACGGTGGGCCATCTTAGACTTAGCAAAATTTAATTTACCTACTAAACAAAAACCTCTAAATAGACTCAACAAATAACAATGTTGTGGCGTTATTCTAATAATCACTTTTGGAAAAAACATGTTTATTTAAAGACCAAATATTTTTTTCAAAAACATCTGAATTGTCTCATATCTTCGACTGGCCCAAGCCATCATAGGATGTGATGGGCCTTTATAGGGTAATTTACCCCGTCACAAAAACTACTTTTTATAAATGAAAATTAACAAATAATATAAACAACTCTTACGTTGAGTCAAGTGCCCATAAACCCAAGTAACGCTGTATTAAAAAAAAAACACAAAAACTTCTTGTTTTTTTAAGAAAATACTAAGAAGGTTTAAATTAGAAACTTATAAATCGTCAGCCCTTTGCAACGACATTAAAAAACTGGCAGCCACTGCAAAAATGACGACTGTCTTCCTTATTTATGAAGTTGCAATTTTGTCTATGGCACTAACCGAACATGGGCGCAAAATTTAAATTCATTTGAACTTTTAGACGTACAAAATATTGAAAGTGGGCCATCTTAAGAACTGGGCCTTATTAGGCGTAAGTACCTTAGTAATTGTATTTATTTTTTTATACTTTTAAAAGTGCTTTATAAAAAATGGTATGTAGCACTTGAATTACAATGACGGTTTGTAGTACTCGTTCTTTGCGAAACTCACCGCTTTGCGGTTCGTTTCACAAACTGCACCCGTACTACGAAACCTGTCATTGTAACACTTGTATTAAAATATACTATTTTAAGTAAAATTCGATTTTACATTATAATATAGTTGCCTTCGAAGACGATATAACGATAATAGCGGTCATACCAATTTTCTATACCAATATATAATAAGATTTCTCTTTAGCCTCAAAAAAGGCTAGAGTTTTGGGGCCATTATCACTTTATTGCTCACAGTAAACGTTCTTGTTTCAGTTTAGGATCATGATGGTAGATCCAAGTCTCATTCCTAGTTATAAAACGACGTACAAAATCGGTGTTATTATGCTTAAAACATTCCAAATTACGCTGAGAATTTCTTTTCGATTCAATTTTTGTTGAATTGTTAACGAATGCGGTGCTTACTTTCCGACAGGTTTGTCACATGTAATTCTTCGTGTAAAATATAGAGTACTCGTCTGGGATGCAATTTCACGCTTAGTCAAATTTGGGTCTTTACAAACAATATCATAGACTTGCTCAATAATTTTTGGTGTTGCTGCACTTTTTGACGTCTACTACCTGGATCATCATCGACGCTTGTACGACCACATTTAAACTCTAAAACCCATCGATACACATTTGGAAATAAAGGAGCAGATTCCTTTAATACTTTCACCATTTTTGTATAAATTTCTTTTGCCGATATACCTTTCAAAACAAAGATTTTATCACAGCACGATATTAGGTTTTTTATATTGTAACAAAATACTCTTTAACTTTACGTCAACTTCAAATGGCTTGTAAATAAAGAATTAATTAACAAATTAATCATATATTATTATATTAACAGCGTATAATAGTAGCTATTATTCAGGAGATTGCGGCTCGTGCAGTAAATCATCTGAGTGAATATAAGCCATTATACACAAGTAGAATACTATACTTTGTACACGAAATATTTGCTAAATACACAAATTTTAAATTTACGGTTATTATTGTAATCTAAGTTTAAAATATATACGACTTACACTAACTACGATCTAAATTTTAAAAAAAGTGTGTTCCCTAGATATAGTGGTAAAAGGTATGTTTTTTTTTTGCACCATTTTTAAAGAAAATATACAATTTGACTAATTTTAGTTGTTCCATTATAACTTTTGTGTTTAATTTTAAATAAAAATAAGGTTATATAAACTCTTAGGGTAATAAATTATTGAATTGGTAAGTTTGATGACCTTATTGACCTTTTGTTAGATTTATTTAAACAATTAAAATTCTTTTTTTTTAAACCGGCCAGAAATTAATACTTTCCGGTTTATTTTTAGGTCAGAAAATCTCATTTTTTGGACAAGGCCAGAAAATAAAAATGAGTCCGGTAAAAGCTTATTGTACACGAAGAAGTACATATAAAAAAGTTATTCGGAAAGTGCCGCATTCGTTAACAATTCAACAAAAACTGAATCCAAAACTAACGTCTTAGCGTAATTAGGACTATTTTAAGCAGAATAAATCCGATTTTGAGCGTCGTTTTAACTATCTACTTGGACCTACCATCATGATCATAAACTGAAACAATAACGTTAACAGAGTTGTGAAGCTAGTTCTTCAGCTCCAAAACAGGTGAAGTCAGAACGGTTGGCAAAAAAAGTTATGACAACAGTTTTTTTGAATGCAAAAGGGGTTTTATTTATTGATTCTCTTAAAAAAGTTAAAAAAAAATAACTCTGAAAATCATTGCAACCTTTTGGACCAGTTGGATAAAAAATTCATAAATAAAGATCCGGTTTACAGGCGAAAACAGTCATTTTTCATCAAGACAATACACGTGTTCACACAAGTTTGTTGAAGATGGCTAAATTAAACGAATGAAAGTTCGATTTGCTTGAACACCCTCCGTATTTACCAGATTTGGCTCCCTTTGACTATTACCTTTTCAGAAACTTGACACAATACCTTCGTGGAAACTGTTCTTATGAAACAATACCGCTGCCATATAAAACTTTTCGTTTTGGCACGTTAGGGAAAATTTTCACGATGGGCGCGCACACTTTGACGAAAAATTTTAGTATTTTTTTTCGCGTTTGTGATACTGATATTTCAGACCAGATTTCCGTTTAAATTAATAATTTCTGATAATTAATATTTTAATATTTACCTAATACATATTGTTATTTACCTATTGTATATGACAACTCTACTCTAAATGACAGTTTCGTCACTAAATAGATACAACAACGGTAAAAGACCACTAATGTGAACAATTAAGAATTAGGCATAATAAAAATTGATTTTAATACAAAATGTTTTTTTTTAATAATGTATAAATATTTTTTTTAAATAATATATCGTAGTGACTTATATGTATTTATTAATTTAATGACTTTGATTAAAAGTGATAAAAGTAGTTGTTACATATTTTTTTATGTAAGTTTGTACAATTAGAGGTTAGTTGACTATAGGTATACATTATTTATTTTTATCTTGTTATGCCAAATAAGTATAACTTCTTAGCGTACATCAGTACAAACACGTGTTTTTTATTGCAACTTTGCTTTCGGTTTGTAATTAGTTTTCTATTTTTATTCTCATTTTGTACTCTTCCGTCCAAAATCACATAACTACAAATAATTGGTTATATAGGAATATTTCCTGGAACGATCTACTGGTTAAGAATTCAAGAATGTGCAATTGATCTAAAAAATATGAGGTAATATATTAGAGTTGCACTAATTTTATATCAAATTTAATAATTTAACCATAACATCTAATTTAAATGATTATCATAATTTGGAGTGTGATTTGACAAATATTAAATTTGCTCTTTACCTCGTTACTGTACATAAAATATATTGGCAAAAAATTGAGCTTAAAGTTTTGAATTACTATTGGTATTGTCAAACAAGATCATAAACAATTTGTTTCAACTAAGATATTGGTTAAAGAAATAAATAGATTTTTTAAAAAGTAAGAGTAGTAAACGAATTATTTAGTTTAGTATTTTTATCCCACCAATGAATAAATAGTCACTGAAGACAAACGAAATAAAAAACCAATTATCTAACGTTATAAAAGATACATGCATACATAAATACACAAAGATACAATAACAAATAAAAAGATACGACGAGCGTAAAATTTATTTCAGTAACCGACAGATAGGTAGGTATGCTTTTAAATTCCAGAAGGTAAATATTTATTAATGATCTTCTAGATTTATGTACATACTACTTCCGACACCCCATTAGTATAATATACAATGTTACAGAGGTATATTTTCAACTAGCTTCATATAAAAATAGAAACAAATATGTTTTAAAGACGCGATGCGGAAGGGCATGAAATATTACAAAATTTGCCGTGACGGCTTGAAAATATTAATGCATACTTTTATTATTTAATTTTTATTCTTAAATTTATTTCTTTACTTTACTATTTCTGGTGTTTAATATAGAAAGTTTAATCGACAAAAATCCTGTTATGGAAGTATAATAGTAATAGCATGAATAAAAAATCAGATATTGACCATTTAAGTGATTTATATTTGTATTTATTTCATCTTGATTTAAATCCTGTGTGAAAGAACTTTCGAGTTAATACTAAAATCTAATAGTTACAGGATTATTTATTTATTAATATCAATTGTCATATACCTTAAGCAGCACACAATTTTAAATAATTTAATTTTATATTTACTCTTATACGTTAATGTTAATTTACAAAAAAAAAACTTTTTAACCTCGCGAAGATGTAAGTATAAATTTATAATACATTTCTACTTACATTCTGTCACTAATAAAATATTGTAGCTTCCTGACGATAACATTAATAAAGCAAAGCAACAGTTTGTAAATACAAATCAGAAAGAGAAAACCGTATTTTAAATATTTTTTTATCAATTACTTGAACACAAACAATTTACATAACCATATGTGCACATAAAAAACGTAAAAAATTGGATTAGAGTGTTTCAACTGAGCCTAGAGAACATTAAATAACCCCCTCTACTTCTACTACTTCATTTATTCGCCTTGGTATACTTGAGATCAGATTTTTGACAACATCTTCGTGGATACTCTTTCACTCTGCTATTACTGGATCGAACAAGAAATAGTCTATGACTATGAACTTTTTCTTGAAGAACGTCACATAGATGCTCTATGGGATTTGAATCCGGACTGTTGGCTGGTCATTCCATTAACTTAAGATCAATTGCACGTAGGTAGTTAACCACGTGGAGACGAGCATTAGTTATATTGCATGAATACACAATAAGACCCCATAAAGCTAGCAAACGACACAACGCATGTTCAAGAACAATATTTTCGAGATAATAATCCGTATTCATAGATCTCATGCAAATAGAAACCAATTCTGTGCGGAATCCCTTCCACAACATCACAGTGCCTCTACCAAATGGAATTTGCAGCTCGCAAATCTCTCTCCGGGCCTGCGCCAAACATACTCACGTGAATCCAAAGACTTTAATTTAATCCTATCTTATCTGAAAAGAAAAGTCTCTTCCAATTGTCATCCATCCAGTTTTGATGATTACGAGCAAAACGTAGTCTTGCAACATTGTGTTTGTTCTCTAGTTAACAAAGTTTTTTCGCCTGTCTTTTACTGTTAAAATGCAGTTTCATTAAAACGTTTTTTCACAGTTCAAAACGAAATAAGTACATTTCGAGTAATAGCCAACTCATTACGTAACATTGTACCAGTGACTGCCCCGTTTGAAAGAAGTCACATGCAGAAAGAGCTCATCGTTTGCATCTGTTGACCTTTTTCGGTCTTGTTCAGATTTGCGTTTAATCATAAGACTTATTGTGGAATGATTTCTTCCTATACTAAATTAGCAACATAACGCATAGAGTATCCTTCTATGTCAGTAAAGTTAATGCTTTTACCGCGTCCTCTACTGATAAATCTCTGCCACGATTCATTTTCTAAGACTAAAACATTGGAAACAACCCCTACTAAGAACACCACAAACAAAATCTTTTTTAAAAAATATGACATCTATAATTTTAACACAAATGACTATTTGCCAATGTGTCTAGATTATCAAAGATGGCCCTTTCCCTATTTGTAAAAAATTGGCAACCTTAATCATGATCATTATTTTGAAATTTTTGCGCTTTGTCGTTTTTTCGATTCCGTATTGATTTTCTCGTTTGTTTTTAATTTGTTATTTTTTTTGTTCTGTTTATTGTTGAGATTTTTAAGGATTTCTCGTTTTTTGTCAGTTTACCGTATTTTTAATTGTACTTTTTTTTTAGTTTTTTCGTGTTATTTTGCTTGTTTTTTAAGAGTTCTTTCCCATTCTAGGTTTTGTTATTTTTATCATTTTTTTTTTATTTTTTACTTGTTTTTTGCAATTTTTTCCTATTTTTTTATTTACATTATTTGTTTAAAACCGTTTTTTTTTCGTTTTTACTCGTAATCCTATACTTAATCCTTTTTGCGTACATGCCCGTTAATTTACCCCTTTTGTTTATATATATATATATATATATATATATATATATTGTTATGGTATCACTGTGTCTATTGTGTAAATTAAAATATCTTACTGTATAGTGTGACGACATAGACCAGTGACTATTATTTTTTTTATGTATATAAGCAGTGAAATGCGATGGAAACAGAATTGATTGCTGATTTTTGATTGATAATTTGAACTTGTCATTTTGTATTTAAAGTTGATCTTAATATAGAGTTATAATTAATTGAATAGTGAATTTTTTAAATAAAACTAAAAAAAGAATAAAAGAAATTAGAAGGAACCCATCCCAGAAAGCCGGAGTTAAGAAGAGAAACCATTACAAAATTGTCGAACCAACGTGGGGCCCAATACAAGTCAACTACTAGCACCCAGAACTGCAAATTCGAGTCCACTGCAAGCACCTGAACTGCAAATTCGAGACACCTACAAGTACCTGAACTGCAAATCGAGACACCTACTAGCACCTAGAACTGCAAATTCGAGACACCTCCAAGGACTTTGACAGACGGGACTGACAGATAGGTAAGATATTTGCATTTATATAATAGACGCAGTGATTTGTGGGGAAAATTTTATTAAAACAATTAAACATAAATTATAAAACTGAAATTATTTAATTGAAAATAAAAAAATAAATTTTAAAACCAAAAGTTAAAAAAAAAAAAAAAATAGAATTATGGAAACAAGAAGACAAAGACAGGATAGGGATAATGCACAAAAAGGAGATCATCAAAAAGATGATGATATAAATATTATGGCAAATAATGAATTGGGAGATGAAAAAGAGAATACCACAATTATAGAAGCAATTATTGAAAGTAATGGTAACAAACATGAAGAAAGTGACATGGAAAGAATGTTTAAATTATTAGAAAAAATGAATAATAATTTAAAAGAAGATATGAAAAAAAATACTGAAGCAATAAACAATAATATGGATACTATAAAAAAAGAAATAAAAGAAGATATGAAAAAAGACATGACTGAACAAATTAAATTAATAAGATCAGATTTACATGGAGTTAAAGAAGACATGAACAAGAATATGGAAGCATTCAAAAATGAAATGAAAAATATTTTTAAAGAAGTAATGAACAAAAATAAGGATGAATTAGAAGATGAAATGAAAACAATAAAAGATATGAAAATAATTTATAACAAATCAGTAATTAATAAGGACTATGAAAATAAATCTCCTGAAGAAAAAGATATGGGGGAAAATAAACTTAAAAATGAAGATAAATCTGAATTAATAGAAATGCATGAAATAAATATAAATAAAAATAAACCTATGAGAAGATATAAAGAAGAATATATTTACGAAGACATTTTACAGAATGGAAAAAGTAAAAATAATTATTATAAAGAACATGTTACATATAAAAACAATATGAAACAAGAATATGAAATTATGAAATTAAAATTAAATGATGAACATGATGATGATAAGAAGAAAGATAAAGATAATTATTATACAAATGAAGAAGCAAAATGTGAAAATAAAGTATATGAGGGTGATAATAAATATAAAAATAGATTAGATTATGATAATGACAATTAAATTAAACATAAAACTAATTTGAATTACAATTATAAGAATAAAAAGAAGTTTAAACATAAAACATATAAAGAAGATGATATAAATTATTTTGAAATAGATAACATTAATAGAATATTAAGGAAGATTTGGATGAGCATTGTATATAATTATAAAACGAGAAAAAAATAAAATAGTTAAATAAAAGTAAATAAAATTAAAACTAAATTAAAATTAAGATTAAAATTAAAAATATGGATAAAAATAAATAAATAAAGCTTTTATAAAATGTTTAAAACAAAATGTAAAGGAACACTGAATAAAAAGGTTATAAAAAAAAAATAATAAAACAAAAAAAAAAAATTAAAAGTAAATTTAAAAAAATTAAAATATGTTTTTTGAAGAAAATTTTAATTTTTTTTAATTGTGGGGAAATTGTTATGGTATCACTGTGTCTATTGTGTAAATTAAAATATCTTACTGTATAGTGTGACGACATAGACCAGTGACTATTATTTTTTTTATGTATATAAGCGGTGAAATGCGATGGAAACGAGAATTGATTGCTGATTTTTGATTGATAATTTGAACTTGTCATTTTGTATTTAAAGTTGATCTTAATATAGAGTTATAATTAATTGAATAGTGAATTTTTTAAATAAAACTAAAAAAAGAATAAAAGAAATTAGAAGGAACCCATCCCAGACAGCCGGAGTTAAGAAGAGTAACAATATATATATATATATATATATATATATATATATATATATATATATATATATATATATATATATTTTCATATACCAATTTTGATAGCCTTTTACCCATTTAGTTCTGTTTTTGAGTAAGCAACGAATTTTCTGCTTATACTCTATTCCTTAAGAATAAACCCTCTAAACTTATTTTGTACTTTATAAATAATTCAATAAAAAATTCACGAACTTGGACCATTTACTCAGTTTAAAGATAATTTAGCTTCGAACAGTAATGCGAAAGAATTCTGTTTTGCAGGGTAAAATAATGAAAGCCAAACTGCTAACATGTTGGAACAGTATCTGACAGGTAAACACATCTAAATCCACAGAGTCGCTTTCCTGTAGCTCTGAGAGCACCTCGGGGAGCTTCTTGAACGTTAGAGCAAACCAGAATGCAATTGGTAATCCCATGGCGTCCTCTAGATTGATGACAATCATGAGGATATAAACATTACCTAATTTGTCCGTGCTAGTGCTAAGGCACTAATTCAGTGGTTACATTAATAACTTTCAGTAAATCAGAACTGTTACTGATCAGAAAGTTATGGGAGTGTTTGTGTGGCTTCAAATAATAGTTACGAAAATTGTAATAGAAGTGTATTATTGCGTTAGTAAATATTTTATGACTTTATTTAAAAAAAAAAAGAGAGAGTGCCAAATCAAATTTATTTTTGGAACGAAGTTCCCTTTCGGGCGTTACGACCAGTTAAGAGTGAGGCTAGAGACTAGCCGAAAAAAATTCAGACCAAAATATGTCACGACACGACACGACACACGTTGATTGTCTCTTTCTCACAGACCAAAAAATAAAAAACTCTCTCTCTTTCTCTCTCATAGATAGATATATTACAATTAAAAAGACACAATTTTAAATTAAAAGAAAATGTACATTAAAAAGTAAATACTGTAGAAAAAAATATTTACCTATAATAGTATTATATTTTATTTCATCATGTTTTTATAAATCAATACATTCATAAACATGTTAAAAATAGTTCTTAGCTTGACTAGTTAGGTACCTATGTCAAATTACCTTAACTGTCAGTTACTGTCAAATAGTTTAATTTTAAAATTTTGTATTAAATTGTTAATTTCGGTTTTAAATTACATTGAAATAAAAAGTAATTCTAGGTAGATGTATATTATCTAAACCTCTGGTATTGTATAAATGGACACTTTTGTTAAAAGAGACGAACTGTTGATAATAATAGATTTACTATTTTCTATTTTGCTTTAAACAGTGTAGTGTCGCGGCTTTGTTAAGTTTATACAGGTTTTTTGTAGATAATAAATATTAAAATAATAGAAAAAAAAAGTGTGAGGTGTCAAGGGACACCCGGATGGAACGAAGTTCCTTTCGAATAATTAGTAAAGGAATTAGTAATTTGTAAACACAACAGAGTGTTTATACATACATAAGCATTTATTATTGTCTGTATAAAATATCTACTTATCTAACAGTTCGTTTCTTTTAACAAAAGTGTCCATTTATACAATACCAGAGCTTTAGATAACACATCTTTTTAGAATTACTTTTTATAATTTAAAACAGGAATTAACAATTCAATACAAAATTTTAAAATTAAAATATTTGACAGTAACTGACAGTTAAGGTAATTTGACGTAGGTACCTAAATAGTCAAGTTACGAACTATTTTTAAAATCTTTATGAATTTATTAATTTATTAAAACAGGATGAAATAAAATGTAATACTATTATAGTTAATTATTATTTTTTCTACAGTATTTACTTTTTAATGTACATTTTCTTTTAATTTAAAATAGTGTCTTTTTAATTGTAATATATCTATCTATGAGAGAGAGGGAGAGAGAGTTATTTATTTTTTGGTCTGTGAGAGAGAGGAACATGCGTGTGTCGTGTCATAGTGTCGTGACAACTTTTGGTATGAATTTTTTTTGGCTAGCTCCTAGCGTCAGTCGTAACTGTTCGTAACGCGCGAAAGGGAACTTCGTTCCAATAATAACAATAATGTATCCTGACAGTGTGTTTCTGCACAAGTTCCGGATATTGCTGATAGAGTTAGGTAACTAGAGATTTTATACAGACAATAATAAATGCTTATGTATGTATAAACACTCTGTTGTGTTTACAAATTACTAATTTCTTCACTAATTAATCGAAAGGAACTTCGTTCCATCCGGGTGTCCCTTGACACCTCACACTTTTTTAGAATGGTTATTCTGGTATATATATTTAATTAATTATAAATATTATTATTTTTCCTGTATTTTACTGTAGGACCCACTGTTTTTTTTTTAGTAGTGTATCTATAGGTGTTGTTTTTTTCAACTATATTTTGTTTGGAACATTTTAGAAACAAGCTGTTGGCAGGTAAACTTGGGTCGAGGAAAACCTACTTTCTTGACCTAAGTATTCTCCTTTAAATGCATTTTTTGCACCCCTGATTTGATCTAGGAAACTCATAAAATCTCGATAATTTTTAGAGACTCCAGTTGTTCTACATAAAAAAATCTTTTAACTCGAAAAACTTTCTAATAAGTTATAAAAATTCATTAAACTAATCTATACTAATATTATAAAGAGGAAAGGTTTGATTTTTTGTTTGTTTGTTTATTTGTTTGTTTGTTTGTTTGTTTGAAATGAATAGGCTCCGAAACTACTGGACCGATTTCCAAAATTCTTTCACCGTTGGCAAGCTACTCTATTCCCGAGTGACATAGGCTATGTTTTATTTTCAAAAAAATTAAGGATCCCTACTAAAATGCCATTAATGTAAGCAAAAATGATCTTAAAATCCTTACATCGGGTGCGCTGAGAATACTATTGATTATAGAATAAAATAATGTACTACGATTTTAAAGAATATATAAATATCTACAAAAAATGCCGCGACACAATATGTCTAACTGTTATAATTATGCCACAATAACTATTTTTTAATTTTTTAAAAGTTTTTATCTTGGTATTAATCCTTATCAAAATAACTTATTTTTCATAATCACGAATTTAGCATGTGCAATGGGACGAGGCTACTTATAAAGGAATTAAAGGACAATTAAGTTGTAGCAACCATTATAACTGAACCACCAGCTGGTCAACTAGCTCATACACTGAGGATACCAATGATCCCAACTGATCTACCAAATCCATTTAAACCGCTTCAATTTCCTATCAAAACATCTTTCGCTTTTACTAATAATAAGTCTCAAGGTCAAACCATCCAATTAGTAGGGATCGGTTTTCCTCATGGCCAACCGCCTAAGGCAGGTCGAAGCACCTGAAAATCAATTTATTTTGTTGCCAGAAAATAAAACAACATGTAATATCGTTTACAGGGAAGCGTTGACCCAATAAATTTAATGGCTTTTGTTATTTTTCTTTAATCCCCGTGCAAAACCGGGGCGCGCTGCTAGTTTATCAATATTTTCCATAAATGATTTAAAAATAATTAGTATTTTCGTTCCTAGTAGATAATTTATCTATAATTAGCAAAATAACAAAGTTTAAGATTTGGATTCTAAATCATTATCATGATTGATACTTAAATAATTGGTTTACTTACTTTGTCAAACTCTACGAAAAGTTTTATTCGAATGGAAACTATCGCTGACTATTTGTAAGACAACCGGGCAGGCCATACTGCGGGTAATTCATCACCGTCGGCTTTTACTTGGACAGATTCGAGCCAGTTTCATTATTCATTTTATTTCACCAACGGAGTATGGCATGCAAACGGCCTGTTGTGTGTATGTTATTCAGTTTTTATTCTATGTTATCCAATTTTGAATAAAATTGTTTTCAGCCAAAAGACAAATAGTGAGTTTCATTGTTAAATGAAATTTATTAATTTTTCTATTTTCTCAAGTTATTTTATCATTTATTACTGTAGGTAATATAATAACAAGTAATGCATTTTATTATTGGATTAATATTCATTTTGTCCTTACTGTTTCTAAAAGAAGTAAATAAATATAATACAGGATTGACCAAAAGTCGGTAGATGCATGAAACAGTACGGTACGCAATGGAGAGCGGCTTATAAAAATTTAGTTTCATGGCGGCCTTAAATGAAGAACAAGGTGCGTTTTGTGTACGCGATAACTATCGAAAAAACCATGCTTTAACTCTAACGCAACAAAAATTTTGCGATCATTGATATATACGGTGACAATTCAAAAATGGATCGGTATATCACAATGCCTTTAAATTTTTTGACCGGAATTTTAATGTCTTTAATATTTAATTGTGTTTTCAAGAAGATGTAGCAACATGTCACTTCCAACCACTGTTTAAGTGAAGTTCGCAAAATTTCTGGTCAAATATTACATCCAAAAAAGATAATATTAACTGAGTACCTCTTAGCCTGGGCTTATACACAATGAATTATTTTCTTTGATTATATCTTAAAAGTAAAGTCTTTAAAATCGAAGAAAGTAAAGGCTCGTATTCGCGAGAAAATTTAAAACATTTTACTTCATTTGAAAAGTTTTGCTCCAGATTGCAGCAGTGTCAAGAAAATGAAGAAAAGGATATGGGAAATGTGATTTTAAAGATAGACATTTTTGCGAGGTAGATATTGGTTCATAGGGCTTTTGTGTTAGGCAAGTCCTATACCTACCCAAAAATGTCTACTAGCTATTCCACTTTTTTAACTTATTTTTGTTAAAAGAAAGCAGTTCTAACTGATTTTCAAACATCTGTTGTTACTTTTTACTTACTTTAACAAAAGGAGTTTATATAGAATCACAAACTACCCGAAGTAATGCATTTAGCAGCATATAATCCCTATAAAAACTGCCATATCCATCATTACACGAGAAGAAAATATATCAAATAACTACATCCCTGTCAACCATCTGAAGGTTCGTAAAAATAAGCTTACAGTAAATTTTGCTACACAGATATGGCCTGTCGGTATTCATAGTCACGTCAACGATAAATTTATACGTCTCATAAATTCGGTCCTTTCGGCAGGGCATCAAATTAACCCATTGTAGAGGGGTTGATTATTGGGTTTAGCATACCTAAACCAACATGAATTAATTATTACAGACTTCCTTTACGTCTCCAACAGAATGTTTTAGAATAAGCTCTTATTTGATCCCACGAACAGGACCATCACTGCAATCAGAATATTATTAACGTCAAAAGGTAACACAATAGGTGACAATGAAATATTAAAAGATTAATAATACCCATGGGTAGATGTATTCGGTTAAATTTAATTTTGATTTAATTAAATACATTAAAAAAAATTAAATTAATTAAAAGTAATAATTAAGTATTATTTAGAAGTTTATTTTGTATTGTACTTGATATTTTATGTACCTACATTTATCATATTAGATGCACATAATCACAGGTACTCAAAACAGGTTATTTAGTATTGTGATTCTACTAAAAATAGTTTAAAATGTAATCAAAAAGTTCTGTATAGAATACGTGGTTTTACTTCCGTTTCAAAATACACTCATCATAAGATGCTGATTTTAAGCCATGTAATGGAAATTTTAAACATAAATTTGACCGACTTTAAACTGTCGGATTAATTTATAACTTTACATACTTATCAAGGAACAATGAAAATGCAAAAAAAAATAAAAAATTGAAAAATATTTTATAAAAATGTACACTGTTCTTAATTTATATTTAAAATATATATAATTATTAATTTTTAGTACATTTTTTCAAGAAGCCTGGTTTTTCTACTATTATTTATTACTAGCAGCCCGCCCCGGCTTTGCACGGGGATTAAAAAAAAAATAACAAAGGCCATTAAATTTATTGGGTCAACGCTTCCCTGTAAACAATATTACATGTTGTTTTATTTTCTGGCAGCAAAATAAATTGATTTTCAGGAGCTCCGACCCGCCTTAGGTGGTTGGCCATGAGGAAAACCGATCCCTACTAATTGGAAGGTTTAACCTTGAGACTTATTATTAGTAAAAGCGAAAGATGTTTTGATAGGAAATTGAAGCGGTTTAAATGGATTTGGTAGATCAGTTGGGATCATCGGTATCCTCAGTGTATGAGCTAGTTGACCAGCTGGTGGTTCAGTTATATTGGTTGCTACAACTTAATTGTCCTTTAATTCCTTTTTAAGTAGCCTCGTCCCATTGCACATGCTAAATTTGTGATATCTGTCGTGATTATGAAATAAGTTATTTTGATAAGGATTAATACCAAGATAAAAACTTTTAAAAAATTAAAAAATAGTTATTGTGACGTATCTATAACAGTTAAAAATATGCTGTCGCGGCATTTTTTGTAGATATTTATATATTCTTCAAAATCGTAGTACATTATTTTATTCTATAATCAATAGTATTCTTAGCGCAGGCGATGTAAGGATTTTAAGGTCATTAATGACATTTTAGTACGGATCCCTATTTTTTTTTAAATGAATAGTGTAGGTTGCCAACGGTGAAAGAATTTTTGAAATCGGTCCAGTAGTTTCAGAGCCTATTCATTTCAAACAAACAAACAAAAAATCAAACCTTTCCTCTTTATAATATTAGTTTAGACTAGGTACGTATTCAAAATAAGTTATGTATGTATTTATGTATTAAGTTGTAAGTGGAATAAACTTTTGTACTGTTTCTGGGAAACTGACAATTATTTCTCTAGCCCACTGCCTTTGATGTTCTTTATCCTACATTGCGCTTTGGTTTGCCAACATTTTTTTGTGGAGTTTTGAGACAATTGGTAAACAGCGATGCCAACTTAACCGATTTTTCAGGGGATCTAACGATTTAGGAAGTAATCTACCGATATACCATTATAATTTTCTTTCATATTTATTTGTAACTTAATTTAAACTTACATTTTTTATTTAATAAACGCTTTTACCCGCGACATTCTTTCACGTAAAAATTTAGATGAGAATATTGCCACGTATTACGCCCTTTGCATATAATATTATAATAAACTTACTTGTTCTCTTTGATAAAAACTGTTGTTTTTAATTAAGGACTCGAATAAAAAATAATTCTGCATTAAGTAGAGGAAAATTCGTACATTCGACACGTTTAACAACAACGACCATCAGGTTGTGCGTGCACCTCTATAGATACATTTGTGCTTTTACTTGTCGCGTTTAACTGACGGACATTCAGCATAAGCTAAACCCTATTTTACTTTACAGATACATAATCAAAATAACAGTAATTGTGGTAAAGTCTACATTACGTATTCCCGAAAAACACTTGTTATCACTCTTATGTGATTACAAAAATAACTGAAGTCATTAAAAATAGATAAAAATCCAACACAAAGAAATTTAAAGAATACAGTTAACATTCTGAATGTATCTTCGATTTTACCTTCTGCACTTTGGATACCTAAACTAAAAGAGGCATTTTTATATATAAAGAACAGCCCTTGACAAATCAGTGTAAAAATACTAATAATAATAAAATACGAAAGGGTCATTCTAATATATATTTTATTAACAAAGACCTTAACTACAACTAAAATAAATACCACAAAGAACTTACGGACACGGGGGATTATATATTGAAAATCAACAAACATTTAAAGAATAGAAAAATGTTAAAAATAAATCGTGATAAATTGTAAATATAATGTGAAACCAAGAAAACCTTTAACTAAAGTACGTAGTTAAGGTAAAAATAGGAATGGTAAAGAATACAAATTTACAATGCTCAAAAGTCAATGAAATAAATCCAGACCAATTTAGAGCCGCGAAGATCTTGTTTCGCATTTTTCTACTTAAATATATTTTTAAATCATATTTTTTACATCTTAAAGCTCTTAACTTGCCTATTTAATCTAATTGTATGTCAGCTTTGTTATATTTAATACATTTGTATTTTATTGTACGAATCACTATAATAAAATAGTTATTTATGAAACAGTTCGTGAAGTATGCTTTTTGCGCACGCACGCGATGTTTAGAGCACGAGCGAAGCGAGTGCTATATATCGCGTAAGTGCGCAAAAAGCACTTCACGCACAGTTTCATACAATATTTTATCTACGATAAACAAGTAAAAAATAATTACAAATTCAAATTTGAAAATTTAAACTACAAAACTGTCAGAATAACTTTGATTGAAATGTAATGCTCTCATAGCAACACCATGACAACGCGAATGCTAAGGATATTTGATTATATGAAGGTGTGTCAAAAACAGTGCGAAAAAGTAAATCCCATTTAAAATACATTGTTACTTCACGCACACTTTCAATCCTTCACGCACTGCTGTCTATAATGACAGTTTTCACGAACTAAAAATTGATACATAATATGAGGTAGAGTAGATAAATATATTTCTAGACGTGCCATTGTTGTGAAAGAAACAATGTAGCTTAAACAGTTCGTCGCAGAATTAATTGCTTTCCAAAACCCTATTGAAAGTCCTTTGTATTAAGGGTTGCTAAAAAACGATTGAAATTAACTTCACCCATGCCGATTAAATATAGAGCCTAAATAAAAACAACATATTGTGTTATTTAATCCTTAAAAGAGAGAAAAGCATTTCACTTTCAAAAGTTTCGAGAATTCGCCCTAATTTTTATTGCGTTTAATTTACCGTTAAATTGCTGGATTTGTTAATTTCAAATTGGTTTCCTCCTCGACCGGCCTATTTTTTCTCTCCCTTTTTTTGTTGTCGGACAAAAAACTTGCATCTGTATAACTGTTTACTCGAGTTTATCAAAACAAAGCAACAAAACAAAAAGACTAAGGCAGAGAAATTGAATTGAATAAAAGAAATTATTTCAGTGGGTAATAGAAAGGTAATTATAATATATCCTTGATGAATATTTAAAGAACAAATAGGAATTTTCCTATAATAAACCTTTTAAAAATATATACTTATTATTTTACGTACCTACTCAGAATCTCTAAATGTATTTAAAACCGATTTTGTTTCTAATTTGTTAACAATATGGAAAAAAAAGGATGGTAAGGAAACATGTGTCTAAAAACACAAATAACGAACGCTCACACAGTATCCAACACTTTTGCTAGCCAAGTGCAATACCTTACTTGGTTATGCCGCACTGATGACGGCTAACGAGCCAGAAACATGCATGTCTGCGGGTACCATTCCTACTCGGAACCCTATGATCCTTCTTGCTTATATGCCCGTTAATTTACCCCTTTTTTTTATAAGTACGCATACTTGGCAACCTTTTATATATATATATATATATATATATATATATATATATATATATATAACGAACAGAGCGTTTGTGACAGTCTTATATTATATAACAATATGTAAGAGATGATACAAAACTATCTAGTGCCGTGCTGTCAATAATAAATCCAGTTTTCAACTGGATTGGTGTTTGGTTAGATTTCCTAACTCAAGACACCGGTAGACGCTGCGAAATAGGAGTATAAGGATTTTAATCAGCCCATACAGGGGCAAAACCAACTACGGACACGTGTTTCGCTCTTTTTATGAGCTCATCAGTGCAGTATAGGTTATATCTCTTCAGTCACTAATGAAGAGACATCCCCCGTATGAATCGACCAAATCCTTATAGATGTACTCTTGCGAAAGTAGAAACCATTCGCAAGTGGCCCCATCTTTACCCCAAAAATGGAACTAAGAAGTCGCTTTGCGTCTTAAAAGTACCTTCGGCAAGGTAATAACATAAAACGAACAGAGTGTTTGTGACAGTCTTATATAACAATATGTAAGAGATGATACAAAACTATCTAGTGCCGTGCTGTCAATAATAAATCCAGTTTTCAACTGGATTGGTGTTTGGTTAGATTTCCTAACTCAAGACACCGGTAGACGCTGCGAAATAGGAGTATAAGGATTTTA
This sequence comes from Altica lythri, assembly GCA_964028335.1. Taxonomy (NCBI): domain Eukaryota; kingdom Metazoa; phylum Arthropoda; class Insecta; order Coleoptera; family Chrysomelidae; genus Altica; species Altica lythri. The sequence continues at coordinate 35,315,174 of OZ034801.1, read as the reverse complement.
ATCAGCCCATACAGGGGCAAAACCAACTACAGACACGTGTTTCGCTCTTTTTATGAGCTCATCAGTGCAGTATAGGTTATATCTCTTCAGTCACTAATGAATATATATATATATATATATATATATATATATATATATATATATATATATATATATATATATATATATATATATATCTTATTTTCCCCTTGGTTAAGTTACTGCCCTTAGCAGACTTCCAACTAGGTAGTAAGATAACCATGACCCAGTTAGACAGTAGGTACCTACCTGTAGTACAGCTACTCATCCTTAAACAGTACGGCACACGTTATACATTCCCCCCAGGTGTGACTGGTTATATATACTAAATGGTTATTTTTATGTTTTTAAAAATATATTTTTGCAAATTTTCATATTCATGTTTTGCCATATATGTTATTAATTTCTCTTGAAAATTTTATTTGTTCAAATGAATAAACTGATATGAATAAATAGCGGGTTAAAAACACCAGCACCACTAAAATTAAAAGAACACTTTTTATTAACTAGACCCACTTGGATAGGAATTATTTTTACGATTTTACCAGGGGAAACTCAAAAGAACGTCATTATATGAACGAACCTAGTAAAATATCTGTTTAATGTTGCTTTTAACTTCCCGACTCACACCTGTAGGCCTATTCAAGTGGTTTTGGATAAACTATACCTGTTAATACTATGCCAATCCAATATTCAAATACTTTTTATAAAATCAATGTGCAGACGCAAAAAACTTTGCTATAATCAATACTTTAAAATATATGTATAATTTCACTGGATATTCTGACAGTTCTGGTTATATTTCTAGTTTAATAACAGATTTTTTACATATTGTTTGTGTATGGTACCGAGTTTATTTTCTACAAAGGTTGGAAAATTTATAGTCAATATAGTAGGTAGACATAATTGATTATGATGAATGTTTGGATTCTTTCTTTTATGCATTTAAAATTAAAAATTTAAAGTTTCTGATTTCGAGTAAATTAAACCTGGTAAGAAATATTAATTGCTATGAATCTTTAAGCAGTAGTTACCAGAGCAAATCTCTCTCAAGTGTATAAGAACCATTTGACGCCCTTCTAACCCGTTATTAATGAATCGTAAAAACAAAATGTCCCGGTCATCTCCCGCGAGAAGCGTAGCACTCCGCATTTCTCTGTAATACTTTTAAAAAGTTAAGACGAGCTCCAGAGACCTATGATAAGTGAAAAGGTGATCCCGATGAAGTTAAAGTAGTTGAAAATTCTGTCTAAAGTCGACTGTAAGACGTGACATTGTCGCTTTTTGACTCTTCCTACATCTCAAGGCATGTCACGTCAACAGTCATGCCAGGTCACCATTAAAAGAACCTCTGAGATGCCTCAATTTGTACGCCCTTGTCATATATGCCGCCCGGCTCCTTAAAGGGGGTAATTCAAACGAAATGCTGTATTTGAGATAAAAGTGTCGAGAAGATCGAAAACTATGTTAGTTTTATCTTATTGTTAGAATTTTAAGTAGACAAAGTATCTTTGTTTGTACTGTCTTTGAATTCTATAGAATACAAATAAACGATAGGTGTGCAGTATATTTAATGTATAAATTACAGATTTAACATACCTACACATAATCATAAATTTATTAAAGATAAAGCTCTTTCTGGTCACTCTGGCACAGTCTGCAATCTAAATATATAGGCACAGTGTTGTTCAGAAAATAAATGGAAATAAATAATTTTAGGATATTAAAATTCCAGCACCGTAAGTCCTTGTGAACACACGTTGTATAAATCCAGATTTATTTATTTTATACATTAAACATTACAATGTTTATTTAATACAATAATAAGTACGAGCCAAGTATTGTATGTACTATATAGTACAAGTCTATTATACGCTAGCAGTGACGTAATTCTATGTGTCAGTTGGCCGTTCAATATAAATCGTAATTTTATTTTTGGTCCTCCGTCCAGAAACAATACTATAAATTACTTCAAAATCGTCCGGAAAATGACATTTTCCGGCCTAGGCCGGCAAAGTAGCTTTTAGATTATCTAAAGAGATGGCGCTACGAGTCATCACAAATACATAATGAAATAATACAAATTTTAATTAAATTTATTTAAAAACAGCGTATAATATACTAAACTAATAACTTTTTATAAAGGTAAGCAGGATTCAAACTTACATTTAATTTCTCTCACAACTTTTATTTTAAATTTGACATTTATGTCAATTTACAACTACTTATCATTCGATTATGAAAATACATATCTCGATTTTATTATTGCTCATTGAACTATAATAGTTCATTAATTGTCTCTGCTATTTTAATATAAAATTATTAGATATTAATATTAATATTATCAATATAATAATTTTTACTGTGCTGCTTATTAGCACAGTATTCGTATGTATAAAAATTAAGGATCGTAAAATCGATTATTACAAAATCATTCCTTATTACTAATTCTTTTAATCGTGCAATAGATGTCAATATTGTCAATATACACCTAATCTTGTATGTCACCACAAAGTAAACAGTTTTTGAATTTTTGAAAATATTAAAAATTGGTCGGACCAAAAAATAGTGTGTGTTACACGTCCGCAAAATGTTTTGCAAGTGCTCGTATTGTTTCGCCTCGGTGCTACGCCCCTCGGCTACACAACTTTATTTGCTCTTGCAAAATGGCATTTTCCGTTCTTGTGTCACAATAGTATTATACGTTACAAGGTCGGTAGGTGACTTATTACAGTACGAGTTAATTTACGGACGAGGCGACGTAGGAGCCGAGTTTGGAAATGAAAACGAGGACTGTAATAACACCTAACGACCATGTACCGTATTATATTTTATTTCATCCTGTTTTTATAAATTAATAAATTCATAAAAATTTTAAAAATAGTTCGTGACTTGACTAGTTACGTCAACTTACCTTAAGCGTCAGTTACTGTCAAACTTTGATTTTATAGTTATTATAGTGTTTTTAAATGCCAAAATTAAAAGTAATTGTCTTCCCTAAAGCAATCAGAGCAGAGTTGCTAGGCAACACATCACATTACAGTACATGATACCGTAATGTTCTACTTACCGGCGCCAAATTGATTATAGGAAAGTTTATTTACTGGACAGGATGAAATAAATAACTATTGTGTATAGAAATCATTTAACTTTTCCAGTGATCATGGAATATGAAAATATATTAAATATAGTTTGTAATTAATTGTGTCAAATCGTCAAGAAGAACAAACATATCAAAATATAAAGGTTTACTGACAAATAGTAAAATTGGATAATAATTCTAAGAATAAAAACCAATTAACTTCTATCGGCGAGTGCGATTATAATGATAATAATGATAATAATAGTAGTTATAATTATGATTATTATTATTATTTTTGTTATTACTATTTCCTCTGTTTTTACACAGCTATAATTCTGTAGTAGGTAAGTAGGTTAGTAAAATGCATTTGGGGTTGGTCATGCCAGGTAAACAAATTTAAAAATTCGTAAAAGGCCTTAAAAAAATCTGTAGAAGTCTGATAATACTGTGTCAGAAAATTTGCAGATTTACGGATAATAATAATTAATCAATAATAAGTTAAAAGAATGCCAAATTTGTGCACAAAAATGTACTTTATAAAATTAGTGTGACCGACTTTCGTAAAGACAAGAGACGAAATATTAAAAAAGAAATAAATCTTCGGGAATAATCACAAAGATTTACTTAGTAGGTACCATTTAATTTTTATTTAAAAATGATTTATAGTCAATGGGATTATTAACTATAAAACCTTAATATAAATTAAGGTTTTATAGTTAAAAAAATATTTATTAACTAGCTGTACCCGCGACGTAGTTCGCGTGGCGTGTTGATTGTTTCAAAATTTCACCCGCATCCATCGTTAAAGGGGTGGGGGGATAAATTTTTATATACTAGATGTTAAGTTGAAAAAAGACAAATACATCTGTAAAAACCGCATTCGAATCGGATCAGTAGTTTTAATGTAATGCGCGCACAAACATACAGACAGACAGACAAAAAAATCTAACCACATTTGTGGGTTCTATATCGATGTAGTCACCCCCACCCGCTGAAGATTTTTTAAATATCTTAAATGTACAGAATTTTCATTTCTACAGATTTATTATATGTATAGATTATTTTTCACGCCCCCGCATGCCCCCTTGTGCGTGGAATTTTCTAAAATCCGTTCACAATTGACCTCAAAATTATAAATATAACTATTGTGCAAAGTTTTAAACCTGTAGGACTTACAGATTTTATATTTTATTTTTTATTTTTCACGCCCCCGCAACCCCTCTGTGGGTGAAATTTCGTAAAATCAGTTCACAATTGATCTTAAACTTATAAAAATAACTATTTTGCAAAGTTTCAAACCTGTAGGACTCATAGATTTTAATTTTTTTTTCACGCCGCCGCAACCCCCCTGTGGGTGAAATTTTGTAAAATCCGGTGACAGTTGACCTCCAAATTATAAACATAACTACCTTGCATAGTTTTAAACCTGTAGGACTTATAGATTTAATTTTTTTTCACGCTCCCGCTACTCCCCTTGTGGGTGAAATAGTGTAAAATCCGTTCACAGTTAACCTCAAAATTGTAAAAATAAGATGATTTCTGTATAGCTTTAACCATTAATGTTGCACACGCGACGGAAGCTTAAAAAATGGAGTAACTTCTCCCGTTTTCCCAACATTTTCCTTCACTGCTCTGCTTCTATTAATTGTAGCGCGATGAAAACTATATTATAACCAGCACAGGAGTATGAAAAATAATTCTACCAAGTTTCGTTAAAATCCGTCGAGTAGTTTTTGTTTCTATAGCGGTTATACAGACAGACAGACAGACAAAAATTTTACTGATTGCATTTTTGGTATCAGTATCGATCCCTAATCACCCCATAATAGTTATTTTGGAATTATATTTCATGTACAGAATTGACCTCTCTACAGATTTATTATAAGTATAGATATAGAATAGATAGAAGATAGATAAAAAACTATTTTTTTGAAATTTCATATGCGGTATTAAAAAAATTATACATCTTATTATTAAACAATTTAAAGTGATTTCCTGTGGCTTTTGCTTCAACATGAAGACGTTTTCATGCATGTTTTGTATAGAAAAGTCCTTGATTCCGTATTAAATAAGAAGAAGTAAAAAAGCACCTTAGAATTTAAAGTAGATACTTTAAATTTTAACAATGACACAAACAGACAAAGCAAATGTACGAGAAAACCACCAAAACAAGGTACAAGAAGCGTGAAATAATAATCCGTAGATCTATAAATCAAGTAAAAAATCCGTAGATATATGGAAAAATCCGTAAAGCTTGCATCATTGCCTGGGATGATCATTTCTTCTTAAAGCACCTTGCGTACATTTTTTAATAAGAAGGACCTGGTACATCGGAGACCATCGCCGGCATAAAATTCATGTTCAGCGACCTCAAAAACACCCGAGTAATGATTTTCGACTGATTTTGAATGAATTTATCGTAAAACTCCAGGCGACGAGATTCATTCTGGGCACTAGGTATATCAGAAACCATCGCCGGCGTGTTCAGCGACCTTAAAAATACTCATTTTTGACTGATTTTGAATGATTTTTTTGTAAAACTCAAGGCGAGAAGGTTTACCTTGGGCACCATCAGGTACATCGGAGACCATCGCCGGCATAAAATTCGTGTTTAGCGATCTCAAAAACATCCGAGCAAAGTTCCCGAGTTACATAGCTTTGAGATGCACTTTGAAAATGCATTTTCCTTATGCACAAAATGCAATAGACTAACCGATTAAGTTCACAAACTTTTCTGACGCCTTCCCAAATCGAATGCAAAAATGTGCATGTTGATTGGCTTGCCTGCAAGAAATTGGTAGGTTTATTGCTTCATTGTCTCGCCTAATAATGAGAAGATCTGATCCGATAGGATAATCAAAATTTTCTAGCTGGAATATCTCTAAATTTTGATAACAAATCTGTTTCTAGCACTCCAATAAGACAAAAAACAAAAAAAAACTCATTTAATCTTATGTGTTGTGAGAAAAATTAACTTTTCACTGCAATATTTTTAAAATTTTCATCTAAACAAAAAATGCGCTTATATATCTCAATAGGGATAAAAGTGCGTAAAAGGAAGTGGGAAGTATGCACTTTTTAAGAAAAATTTTATTTTAACGTTATTTGTTCAATAATTAAAAATGCTGAATAAAATTTATATCTATGCACGTAATTTTAGTTAAACAAACCTATAAGCACAAAGAAATGGGTAAAATAGCATAAAATAGTTTTTCTACAACGGACATTATGGGTATTTATGTTCGGTTAGCCACTTTAAATTGTAACGTTTGTAACGTTCGTTTTCGAGCATACCCTCCGGACTATATATATTTTTATATTATCTATTGTTATCGCGCCGATACGAGAGGGGATTGCCAGTTTGGTAGGAGAAAATATGTCTCTTCGAGAGTTTTTGATTTAAATTCGTTCATTTTATCGGTGGATCTGATTAAATTTAGAGTTATTTCTGACTACCTTCGCCTGTCTGTCTGGGTTATTGCCAACTTTAAGAAGGGCCCTATTAAGGACCAGCTAAAAACATATCAGAAATTACGCAGTCAGTCGACAATCAGTTGAAGCCGACGCCATTTTGCAGTTCCGTTCCGCCATTAACGAAAATTCGAAAAGAAGTCCCTTGAAAGGAAAGTACAATCCAATTGCAGATTCATTCCACACCAAAAGAAAATCTGACAGGAAATTCCCTGGAAGGAACTCCATCCATCTTCCTGTTCCGTTCCACAAGTTATCGAAACTCCGTCAGAAGCCATCGAAAATCCCCAAAGATAAGAGAATTAATTAATTCATTTTATTAATTTTTTTACTAATCATAATTAAAATAATAAACCATTTTAAAACTGATTTTTCGAATTTTATTTTTGTGTCTGTACTTGGCGCTCTTTAATTAATGTTTGAAGGAAATTAAATAAAACTCAGAAGGAAGCCACGACCCTCAGGAGCTAGCCTAGGGTAATTTTAAGGTTAAAAAATTGGCGCCCAACGTCAATTTTTAACTTTTAAGGGTTAATTAAGCTACAAAATAAAATTAAGAATATTTTTCTAAAAAGGAACATGTACCGTGAATCCACCAGCATTTTGCGGTCATAATACACTGAATCTTATTTTAAACAATGGGTTAATTTCAGGTGGTAAGTAAAAAATTTTCATAAAAATTTGTAAAATTACAAAAGTGTCCCTTTCTCTATAAATGAAAGTTAACTTTAACTAAACAACTGCACCAATTTATTGATTAATTCAAAACCTCTCATCCGCCCAATCCAATAACATCGATACTAACGCTGCAACGCAACGGTGTCGGGAATTAAAGAAAGATCACGTGATTCTCCCGAGGATTTCAGAAAGTCATGATGGCATCAACAGAGCCCAGGCGGAAGTAATCAAGTTGGCGTGAAAGAAAGAAAATAACAAAAATGAAGACGAACAGGATATCCTAAGAGCCGTATATACGACAATTTTCTCTGCGGTCTTGCTTTGTGTACACTGTCATTACCGCTATAAGATAGTTGCCGTTGAGCCGGGATAGAGGGAGAAAGAATGCGTATACAATGTGAAATAGTTCCGGGGTCGGGAATATATGGGAAGTCGTTCCTGCTGTTTAGCGGACCATATTCTACTAACTCGAATAGAGAAATAGAATTGGAGCAAGTATTTTAATTTAAGAAAATAGAAAGCAGTTAATGGTTTTATACACAGACTAGTTGGAGATAACATACACTACATAAGCAAATAGTCGTTCTTGTTAGCTGTTGATCCTGACAAGACTGAAATATATTGTAACGGGATAACCGTAAAGGAAGGGACCTTAATTTAAAAGATTGTTGTTGACAGTTGATTTTTAGAAGTTTGTAAAAAAATCAACTGACCATTTTAAATAATGTTTCTAGAAAATTCTAGAAACTTCTAAACACACTGACTAGATTAAATAATGTTGTATATAAGGGGATGCATGGGCAGTTAACGTCAGTTCGAGTCAAGTGTTCACAAGAGTTCATTGTATTGTCAAGTAGTTAGACGTTATCCAGCAGAGTTCAGTGTATCTTAACAATTTTGTAAATAAATTGTGTAAAAAGCCCCCATAAGTGTTTCAATATGATAACAACTAAATTAAATAATATCATTTTTATTATTTTTTTAAATGCAGTAACATAAGATGTTTATAGTTTGTACAAGTAACTTAAAGTATATTAATGGAAAATAAATAAATTATTGTAAAAAGCTTGATTAGGCCTTTAAATTTTCTTTACAACTAATTCTGTACTTGTTTTAAAATATCATAATAATAAGTCAAAAAATTGGTGTAATTTACCATCAAACAGTTATTAAAGATATTTGTACAAGTAATTATTTAAGTATAACAAACCCAGTTAATAAACTAATTATTTTAAGACATCCGCCAAGGGATTTTTGAAGAAAAACAAATATTACATACCTATGGCCGAGAGCGTCTTTGTTTACAAATCCTTCAGTAGTTAGTCAGCAGTTTTTATTTTATTATGATCCAATTCATATGGCATAAGACCTTAAATTGTTCATTAAGCACATATATGACAAATGAGCCTAATGTTTATTGTTATATAGATGCTAAAGAACAAATTAAGTAAGTGCGAGATGAGTTGAATTAAGACATGATCAAAAACGCCAATTAACTGCTAAGACCTCTGTGACAGAATAGTTAAAAGCTCTACGTGCTATAGCTAGAGATCGCAGGTTTGAATTCTGGTTGATGTAACAGTTTTTCCATTTCTTCTTTATGTCATTTTTTATTTGTCTTTTTTGTTTATTTAAAACAAAGTTAATATAAACAAAAAAATCTATTATCATAGACACATTGAGAATCTTCATCATTTAAATTTATTTATTAAACATTTTATTTAAGTACCTACTTCTTGACAATTAATTAACAATTACTTAAATTTAATAGATGTTTTGAACATTTTTTTTGGATACAGGTAAATTGAAGTTTTAAGACCGAATTTTTCCTAAGAGAACTTAGCAAATTAATTTTAAAAGTGACAACATTAAAAAAAGTATTAAAAATGTACCGTCTAGAAAAATTACTAGTAAGCAAGGAAAAGCCATGTTATTATTAAATGACTTTAAATACAAAAATTAATTAAAGCTAATAAAAGTTTGTTCGACAACCAGATTTAGTTATCAGTTTTTTACAAAAAAACTACGAAATAGCAAGAATAGAAAGTGCCCATCAAAACCACGAGGCGAAGGTAGAAAAAATCAAGCTGTAAAAAATGAATTTAGCCTGCCAAAGAAGAGCTTACAAAGGAATTTCAGATCGCCCTAGAAAAATTTTACCTACGAAAATAATAATTTTTTTAGATGACAATTCAAGACACGCAAAAAGATGGAAAAAAATTGCAATGCCAGATGGAAGCAGCAACCACCTTTGCCAAAAAATATAGTAGTAACTCAACAATACCTTGAAGACAGTGATAGGCACTCTAAAATCTCATACAGTTAACAAACAGTAAACAAACTCATGTAATAATATGTAGATGTAACAAAGACCTGCATGAAATTGTACTTGTTTTTTTTTTTGTTGCAAGTAAAATAGAATAGGACTGAAATAATCAAAGGCAAAATGTTCAGAAACACAGTTTAACCTAAATCTTGCAAAGAACTCATTTTGACGTAATATATTTTTCAACAAGCCCATCCCCCTTAGTTTCGTTTCATTTTTCCCCTTATTTTCTTAGCCATCTAATTTGAATTTTCACTTTAGGAAACTCCTTTCCATAGTTACCGATGCACCAAATGCGCTATTTTATTCCTCCCTGCTTACACAACTTTGCATTTAAATTTTCTACGGTAAATAATCACATCTGTAGTGGAGGCGTAGACCGTTGAGTCTAGCACCCTTAATTTGTAGCCCTCGTACAGGGTTGGGTCTTGTATAATCGTTCACCACTCTAATAAGCGTAACTAATTTACGGAAAATTTTGATTTGGTTAACAGCAACCAGCAACAAAATCAAAACGCATTTATATGTTTAGTCATACCAGTTTGTTCAAACGATAAAAATGTTAGCAATGCCTACTGGTAATAATCGTAAACTAGAAGCAAAAAATTATTCAATATATAGAAAATATGTTATTATCACCCTACTAGCACAGTGTTATCATGTTTATTTAATTTCTTAATTACAGGTTCATTTAAATTTACAAAAATTTTGTTTAATTCAAAATTACAAAATGCAAGTGATCCAACAAATAAGGTAGGTTAATGATTACTTTATCCCTGCAGCTTTTTGACTAAAACCTGGATTTATAGCATAATAAAAATAAGTTTAAAAAAGATAATTTAAACAAAATTTTTGCACATAGGATTTTCAATATTGGTCAAAATCGTGTTTGCTAACTAAAAATTTTTAAGGGCGACTCCGCTTGTTTGCCTGATTGTAATTTAATTTAAGCTGCGTGTATTTATCATCGATAAAAACATAAATCATTTTTGGTTATTAACAATCAGTATTCGATATGGGAAAATTGTAAAAATTTGTTTCTATTTTCTGGCTGATCTCGCAGTGTTAATTCTTAATTGTATATTTACAAAAATATGACGCTGGATATTCATCAGTAAGACCGTTTTAAAAATATGGTTACAGCTTATAGTTCTTACACAATATTATATATAATATTAAAAATATTTTTAAAATATTTTTTAAAGATATACCGTGAGGAGTTTAAAATGTTTTAAAATTTGTACAAATAAATAAAATTACAGTGTCTGTAAAATTAAAATACTAAATGTAGGTGTTTCACGATGAGGAAAAACCAACAAAAGTTTTCGAAATGTGTCAAAGAAAATGGTCGCAAATTTCTGTCATGTGGCAACAATTACTCTAGAAGATCAAAGAACGGTTATTTCCGATTGGTATATAAACGTTTCTTTACCAGAAGTTATCAAGAAACTCCGACAAAGCAAAACATCACCCTACATCAGTACAATGCGACCTTCAACACATCTAATTGTTAGACTATCCACCGTATAGTCCCGACCTAAGTCCCAACTACTTCTTCACGTTCCCAAAAATCAAGAATTTAATGCCTGAGCAGCGATTACAGTCGCAAAAAAAGCAATCGATACCTTTAAAATAGCAATTTTGCAGGTGTCAACGGAAGACTGGAATAACTGTTTTACCAATTGCCTTAAACGTGACCAAATTGTATCGATCTTGGTGGGACATATTTTAAAATTCAATAAAGTACCTACTTTAAGTGAATATATTCTCTGTCTTTATATCTATATACAAAACTATAAAGACAACCCTCGTATTTGTACGTTTATAGGGTACATACACCAAAATAATATGTTTTTCCATTTTTATCAGTCTGTCTGTTTGTTTCGGCCAATCTCTGGAAGGAGTGAACCGATTTTTACGGGACTTTTACCGAGTGGTAGGAGTAATTTGGGCTACTTTTATTTAAAAAATTCATTTATTTTGGAATTAGATAAAATAATAATTTAGTAACGCGCACGAAGTCGAGGGCACAGCTTGTAAATACCCATAATCTCTGCAACAAGAATCTTCTGATTTAGTACTTTAACTATAAATAGGTATTACAATTAAAATTAGTTTTAATAAGTTAACTTTCGCTTTTCTATTTTTTAGTATATAGAAGTGGGCGTAGATAAAGTTTAGTAAATGACTCGAGTGGTATTGCAAGATATGTAAAATTGCACTGTAGGTCGTGCGTAATTTTTCCATTAATGTGTAACTCGCTACTTACCACTCTTGTTATATAATATTCTATTAATATATGAGAAGCTTTGTTTAATTATCGAGTTCTCAATTCACTTCTGTAACTGCCTAAAGGATAAGGTGTAAATATTGGCGATCCTAGAACAGAACATAGATTAACTAGTAAGGTGTTGCAAGATTGCACTTATGTTATACTCCAAAGCGTCTGTGTATTTCATTTCAAATTATAAGTTGCGAGTAACACACATCTCCAGCTAATCGATTTTATTCGTGTTATTGATCCAACCCACTTACAAGTTTAATTTCTCATTTTATCAATGTTTAGATGAAAAAAAATTATTTGAATTTTTATACGTAAGGAATATGATTATGGATTCATAAATGTTATCATTTGATATGTAATGTATTCTTAGTCCGTATCTGAGCAGAATACCTGTTATTTTAGTGAAATTATCTTGAAAGCCTTTGTAGCCCTAAACATGCGGATGCAATATATCTCTATCATATAATAAGCATTGTAACGTATTGCGCAATGGCCTTATGTAGAAGGAGAAGGTCTGTAATCTCGACAGAAGGGTGTTGCAAATCCAGTGGCGGGTTGTTTTAGAGTCTGAGAAAACTAATCCTACTCAAAGTATTTAAAATGCTGTCATCTACGTGGAAGTTAAAAAAAATTACCTAATAATTTTTTGATAAATATTTTAGCAATCTTCGATACCTGAAGTAATGGGTGTTTTTTATTTTTGTGTAATTTTTTTAATAATTCTGAAATTTATATACTTGTTTAGATATTAATAAATTAAAAAACAAAAAAAATATCGTAAAAAGTAGGAAAAATCATGGAAAATTAAAAAAAAAGAATAAAAAAAAAGTAAGAGGTGTCGAGGGACACCCGGATGGAACGAAGTTCCTTTCGATTAATTAGCGAAGGAATTGTAATTTGTAAACACATCAGAGTGTTTATACATACATAAGCCTTTATTATTGTCTGAATAAAATCTATACTTACCTAACTCTATCAGCAATATCCGAAACTTGTGCAGAAACACTGTCAGGATACATTATTGTTATTATTTTCAATTATTTTATTATTTATTATCTACAAAAAACCTGTGTAAACTTAACAAACTCGCGACACTACACTATCAAAGCACAATAGAAAAAAGTAAATCCATTATCACTTGAATATTTTCAATAGTTCGTTTCTTTTAACAAAAGTGTCCATTTATACAATACCAGAGGTTTAGATGACCTACATCTATCTAGAATTACTTTTTATTTTAATTTAATTTAAAACAGGAATTAACAATTTAATACAAAATTTTAAAATTAAAATATTTGACAGTAACTGACAGTTAAGGTAATTTGACGTACCTAACTAGTCAAGTTACGAACTATTTTTAAAATGTTTATGATTTTATTAATTTATAAAAACAGGATGAAATATAATACTATTATAGGTAATTATTTTTTTTCAACAGTATTTTCTTTTTAATGTACATTTTCTTTTAATTTAAAATAGTGTCTTTTTAATTGTAAGATATCTATCTATGAGAGAGAGAGAGAGAGAGAGGGAGTTTTTTATTTTTGGTCTGTGAGAGAGACACAGACAGACAGAGAAACATGCGTGTGTCGTGTCGTGTTGTGTCGTGACAATTTTTGGTCTGAATTTTTTTCGGCTAGCCTCTAGCCTCAGCCGTAACTGGTCGTAACGCCGGAAAGGGAACTTCGTTCCAATAATTTTAAAAACCATAACAAATTAAAATTAATAGTGTTAGTACCTAAATTAACACTAACCTCTATAACGTACTGTTGTATCATCAAATTTTGGTTTAGTCGTTTCAAAAGCTTATTGACAAAAAATGAAAAAATAAAAAAACAGTTTGATTGAATAAAGCAATAAATAAACAAAAATACGGTAAAAAATTCAAATACACTCAAAAATGAAACAAAAAAAATGAAACATTAACGAAAACTAAAAAGGCAGTAAAAATCAAAGAAACGTAAAAAAATTTAAAATTATGGAAAAAATCGTGAATAACTGAAAAAATTTGAGTAATTTCAGCAAAAAAATAAAAAATATAAAAGTTTTAAACAATATAAAAAAACAAGAAAAAATAAAAAAATTGATAATATCGTAAAAAATTTAAAAAAAAAACAAAAACGAAAAAATTAAAAATTCGTAAAAAAACAAAAATAAAAAAAATTACAATAAAAAAAATCGTAAAAAACTACGAAAAAACTTAAAAAACAAAAAAAAAAATTGTGATATAACGTATAAACCTTTTAGAAACTATGCAAAATATAAAACAAAAAAACTGGACATTACTTAAAAATCTGTGAAAAATGAGAAAAAGTAAGACAATTCGAAAAAAAATTTAAAAAAAAATTATTATTAAGCGACCCCAAAAACCTCCTAGTACCGTGTGCACACTCTTTTTGTATCGAATTTGCATAAAATTCCTGGAGACGCAGACGAGGTCCGTCTTAAGCACCAGGTGTTCCGAACACCATCGCCATTATTATAATCGTATTTAGCGACTTAAAAAACCACCGAGTACCAAGTGTGCACTGATACCCCACGAAAAGAGGTAAATACCCTAGACACCAAGTGCCGCGGAGACTTTCGGAATCATGATATTCCTGTTCAGCGACTCGAAAAACCCCGAGTATATAAATTATTGAACCCATTTTCAGCAATACTTACCGAGTTGTAAGTTTTCTCTCTATTGTCTGTTCGGAATGTACTTTTTGAATGCAGAAATGCAATTTCCACTTTTACATTATAAAATATAGCGACAAATTTCCTGATACTTTAACGAATCCAATGCAAAAAAAGCATTCCGATCCATCTTACGTTACAAAATTCGGAGGTTTTGGTGCTTTATTTCCTCGACTATTCGTAAAAACTCTGTTTATGTAGCCAACAACCTCAAAAGCATAGTGCAGGATATACTGCAACCATGTGAAGGTCCGGGCACACATATGCGGCCCGTCAACGACACGAATGTGGGCCGAGTGTCGTCCGTCAGACGGTCTGCGTCTCTAGTGGCCACATATTACCGACAGGAGAACGCCAACGAGTTTCGTTGTGTTGATACCTAAATATCAGTTAGTCCCTTTTTAAGGTAGCGGTTAGATTATCAAAACCATGTTAGCGAATTTTACAAATAGTGATTTGGCAATTATAGCAATTGCTTTAGATGACGAACAGTTAAAAAAAAAAATGAAAGAAGAATAAACAGAATATGGATTCATAAGGCTTTTACTTCTAAGGTTTCTGCTATATTCTCCCAAATTCTATCTTTATATTCTGTATTTCTATACTTTTCGCTGCTCTGATCATAGAGCACCGGGTATTTGCGAACCTCTTCTATGAGTTTTTCAATTTCCATGCTGCGCGACAACGATCCGTCACCGTCAAAAATTAAAACAAAACTTATCCAGCCCGATGCTGATCCGTTGCCGTTCCGTCTCTCGGGCGTCAGCCGATAATGTGTAAGCAGTCTCATTTAATTTCATTGGTCAAATCCTTCACCGTATGACGAACGACACTCGGACTACACTCGTGTCGTTGACGGACCGGTTATGTGTGTCTAGACCTTGACGGTATTTTAGACTACAATACAATACTCATTACTGAATATTATTATTAATATTATTAATATAAAATACTAAACTTAATATGTTGACTTACGTAACAGAATTGTAAAATAATCATGTGGTCCGTCACTATGATATTTATACATTAGTTCCGACTGTTTTTTGTATATCTATCCCTTTTCAATGTACTGAATGTTGAAACGGTATTCAAAGGACTTATGGTTATGACTAATAACATATTTCATCTTTGTTTTTACTGACCAATATACCTTATAAGTGTGTCTGTATCACTCTTACTCACACCACTACATATGCAATGTGTAGGATATATGTATGTTCCTTTGACCTTTTATTTTTATTTGTAAAGGTTTCTTTAGTGTTTTATATTTATATATTTTTATTTGGCTAAGTTCATATTATGTTCTAAAGTGTAAATTTGGCAACTATGTAGAGCCCTTAGCCCTGCGAGGCAGTGTAAGTTAGAACAAGAACGAGTAAAGTTGTTTTAAGAAAATCATTAGTGTTTTATTCACAAAATCAATATTTAATCAAATCGAAGCAAAATATACAGTCCACAAATCAGTACAATATCAATATAGAGAAAATACGGTGTGTTGATCACCAAACATATGGTCCTTCGGCCATGATCCTGAATCTTATAAAATCATTACAAGCAAATTGGCAGACATATTTGTCAGTAAGGTTCAAAATCGTCAAGATCAAGGTGCGCAACGAAAACGAAGGAAGCGACTTATAGCATCGTGTTTTGGGTGAGTCTTTCCTTTTCTTATTCATTAAAACCTGATCTCCTTTCGCGATCTGTGCAAATATTGTTTGTTATATTAAATATCGTTAAAGTTTTATTCCTTGAACGGCAATATTGCTGCGTTGCCAAAGTTCCTGTTTAAAAGCAAAATAGGGAAAAAACAATTAAACTATTAAAAATCGAATATAACGTTTAACATTTAATTAATATTGTTTAATATTAGCACGTACATAAGATGGCGACATTAAAAGAACTCATTGCTCGTCGTACTATCATTAAAGGTCATTTAACACGGTTTATAAATTTTATCGAATCATTCAATCCGGAACAAGTATCGGAATTAAAGCCTCGAATAGAAAGAATCGAAAATTGTTGGAAAGAATTCGATGAAGTGCAGACCTCAATTGAATTGATTGATACAAAAGAGTCTGAATTGGAAACAAGAGAAGTATTTGAAAATAAATATTTTAAATATATTGCAAAGGCTAAGGAAATTATTTTCACTTACACCACAAAAACAGAAGAAACTTCAAAAACAAATCTTAACCAGGCTTCAGCAATTTCTCATGAAAATGATGATAACAATTTGGAGTTAGAATTACAAAAATTTGTATTACCAAAGTTTCAAGGAGAATATGACAAATGGTTTAAATTTAAAAATACATTTGATTCTTTAATAGTTAAAAATCCAAAATTTGATAATGCTCAAAAGTTTTATCGTTTGCAAGAATGTGTAATAGGAGAAGCGGAAAAAGTTATAGATGGAATCGAAGATTTTAAGATAGCATGGAACTTGCTAATAGAAAGGTTTGAAGATAAGCCGGGAATGGTTCAAAAGCATCTTAAAGAATTAATAGATTTACCAAATGTAAAATTTGCGTCAGCAAGTGGATTAAGAAAACTCTTAGATGAAATAAATCGCCATTTGCGAGCATTAAAATCCTTGGATGAACCAATTGATAGCTGGAGCAGTATGCTAATCGTGTTAATGTCTAGAAAACTAGATGATAAATCAAGAGACTCCTGGGAACAAGCTCGAATCGTTAAATTTAAAGGAATACCCACCTTTTCTGAATTTTTGGGATTTATTTTGGAAAGATGCAAAAGCCTGGAAGCTAGAATCAGTGAACCATCTACAAACTGTATGCCTAAAGGTAAATCAAATAATCGTTTTTATCCTCACAAAAAGGAAAGCATCATTACTTCTAATGTAGTAACGCATATTCCTACATGTGGATTTTGTAAGGGATCACATTTTATTTATTTTTGTAATAAATTTTTAGAATTATGGGTACCAAATCGTAAAGAACAAGCCACAAAACTAAAACTATGCCTTAATTGTCTGCGAAAATCGCATTTGGTTAATGATTGTAGATCTTCTGGTTGTAAAAAGTGTCACGGACGGCATAACACATTACTCCATGAAGAAACACTTGTAACTTCGACACCCGTTGGTGTGAGAAATAATGCATCGGATGTATCAACGCATTTAATTATTGAAAACCGAAATATTACAACCGAAAGTAATATCACAGACTCTGTAAATTTGCATTGCAATTCAAAATTAAATAGTTCATGTATTCTTTTATCAACTGCAATTATTCTAATATCAGATAAATACGGACAGTTTCACAAAGCACGATGTCTTCTAGACAACGGGTCGCAACCTTCATTCATAACTCAAGAATTATTTCGCAAATTGGGGTTACCCGCGGAATCGGTAAGTTTGCCTATAGTAGGAGTAAATCAAGTCCAATGTCAAATTTCTGCTCGTACCATAGCAACTATAAAATCTGTATCTAGTAACTTTAATGCTAAAATTTCTCTGTTAATTTTAAATAAAATAACAACAAATATTCCAGCAAAATCGATTAATCCTGTTAATTTAAAATTACCAGAAAATGTAAAATTAGCAGATCCTCAATTTTTTGTATCAGACAAAATTGATATTTTATTAGGTGCGCAATTATTTTTAGATCTACTTTGCGTAGGACAAATCAAATTAGGTCCCGGATTGCCAACACTTCAAAAAACATTATTAGGTTGGATAATTGCTGGCCCTTTTCAGGATTCAGTAGAATCAAAAGGACTAACTTGCAATTTAGTAGTTTCTGATGATAATCTAAATGAAAAATTAGAACAATTCTGGAAAATCGAAGAATTAGAATCCTTTCAAATATATTCAAAAGAGGAAAGTGATTGTGAAAATCATTTTGTAGAAAATTACTTTCGAAACGAAAGTGGTCGGTTTGTAGTTAGTCTTCCTATAAAGGAAAACATAGTAAATCTGGGAGATTCTTTAAAAATCGCAAAAAGTAGGTTATATTCAGTTGAACGTAAATTTGCAAAAAACCCAAAATTAAAGGAAAGTTATATTACATTCATGCGTGAATACTTAAGACTTGGACATATGACTCAATTGAACACATCGGATATTATTGAACCAAATCAAAGAGTTTATTATTTACCTCACCACGGGGTGATAAATGAAACTAGTTTAACCACGAAGCTTAGAGTAGTTTTTGATGGTACAGCAAAACCATCCTCTGGACTTGCATTAAATGAGGTACTTAAAGTTGGACCTCACATTCAAGACGATCTATTTTCAATTTTATGTCGATTTAGATCTCATAAATTCGTAATTACATCTGACATTGGGAAGATGTACAGAATGATTGAAATTAATGAAAATCAAAGAGATTTACAAAGAATAGTTTGGCGAGAAGATTCAAATACGGAAATAAAACATTTTAGATTAAACACTGTTACTTATGGTACAGGTCCGGCTTCGTTTCTTTCAACGCGATGCTTAAAGCAAATCTCGGAAGATATTCTTCCAAATGATCCCAAATTAAGTCAGATTATATCGAATGATTTTTATATAGATGACCTTATTACTGGGGCTAACTCGTCAAAGGAAGTACTTATCATAGCACATGATATTTCTAAAATATTATCAAGGTATGGCTTTAATCTTAGAAAGTGGAATTCAAATAGTAGTGAAGTTCTAAAGGAATTATCTGAATGTGAAATCGTGAGCACCGAACATTTCTTAACGTCTAATGATTGTTCCAAAACTTTGGGAGTTTTTTGGTGTCCTCAGAAGGGGGACAATTTAGAATATATGATAAATATTCCAAACGTTAACAAGGTCACTAAACGTAGTATTTTATCGATCATTGCGGGTATTTTCGATCCTTTAGGATTAATTGGCCATGTAATAATAACGGCTAAGATATTTTTACAACAAATATGGAAATTAAAAATTGAGTGGGATGAATCACTTCCACTAGACATCTACTCCAGCTGGATGGAATTTAAGGCTCAGTTGCCATTGCTAAATAATATAAAAATTCCTAGATCGTTAAGTTCTATTAATGGCATATTATTTGAGTTGCATGGATTTTCAGATGCTTCTGAAAAAGCATCTGGTGCTTGTATTTACTTTAAAGCTATAAATGAACAAAATCAAGTTTCTGTAAGATTATTATGTTCAAAATCGCGGGTTGCACCTCTCAAAACAATTTCTTTACCTCGAATGGAATTATGTGGAGCTTTACTCCTAGCTACATTAATGAATAAAGTCCTTAAATCGTTTAATATCGAAA
Source organism: Altica lythri (assembly GCA_964028335.1). Taxonomy (NCBI): domain Eukaryota; kingdom Metazoa; phylum Arthropoda; class Insecta; order Coleoptera; family Chrysomelidae; genus Altica; species Altica lythri. Next base: position 35,295,381 of record OZ034801.1, on the reverse strand, counting down.
ATCTATCAACATTTTACTGGTGCGATTCAACCATTGTATTAGCTTGGTTGAGAGATGAGCCCAATTCTTGGAAGACTTTTGTAGCCAATCGCGTAAGTAAAATTCAAAATTTGAGTGATAGAAATAAGTGGAGTCATGTAAAGTCTAGCGAAAATCCCGCGGATATTATTTCTCGAGGTACTATGCCAACAACTTTGGCCAACTTAAGGTTGTGGTGGGATGGTCCTGAATTTTTATACAGTACAAATATTAAATGCACTAGTGAGATAACTAAATTACAAAATGATTCTATACCGGAAAGAAAGCGAGTAAAACCTATGTGTTTAATATCGTCCGAACTTGATTCATCTCATATAATTAATAGATATTCAAATTTAAGAAAATTACTAAACGTAACTGCTTGGATATATCGGTTTATTAATAATACACGTCATTTAAAAAATAATAAAAACCTAACTCGCAATTTATCAATTCAAGAGCTAGAATTTTCATTAAAAGGTTTAATTAAGATGGTACAACAAAGTTTCTATGCAGATGAAATTAAAAATTTAAAAAATTCTGAACATATTTCGTCAAAAAGTCAAATTCAAAATTTGGATCCATTTTTGGGAGATAATGATTTACTGCGTGTTGGGGGTCGTCTGAGAAAAGCACCTATTGAAATCGAAAGAAAATTTCCTATTATTTTACCACCAAAAAATAATTTAACTCGCTTAATTATACTACATGAACACTATAAACAGCTTCATGCTGGACCACTTGCGATTTTAGCAACACTCAGGCAAAGGTATTGGCCAGTTCAAGGTCGGCGTGAAATTAGGAGTGCTTTAACTAGGTGTTTCGTCTGTGTGCGACATAAACCTATTCCTTGTTACCAAAAAATGGGAGATTTACCACTTGACAGAGTTTCTCCTACCCGCCCATTTTATGTATGCGGAACAGATTTCGCTGGGCCATTTTTTATTAAAGATGGAAAGCTTCGAAATAGAGCTATAATAAAAGCTTATATGTGTATTTTTATTTGCTTAAGCACGAAGGCTGTCCATATTGAGGCAGTTAGTGATATGAGCTCTGCAACTTTTTTGAATTGCTTAAAACGGTTCATTTCTAGACGAGGTCTTTGTAAACGGATTTATTCTGATAATGGAAAAAATTATGTAGGTGCTAATAATAAACTTGTTGAAATTCAAAATTTTTTACGATCCGCATCTGCAGATAATTTGCTATCTAAATTTTGTGACGATAATCGTATTTCTTGGAAATTTATACCTGCTTTTTCTCCCCATCATGGTGGAATTTGGGAGGCAGCCATAAAGTCAGCTAAATATCACGCTACACGAATAATTGGAAATTCTACATTAACATTTGAAGGTATTTCCACTATATTTGCACAGATTGAATCTGTCCTAAATTCTCGACCTCTTACCGAAATATCTAGTAATCCTGATGACCTAGATCCTCTTACTCCCGGTCATTTTCTTATAGGCTCACCACTAAATGCTATTCCTGAATGTGACGTTCAAGAAATTCCAGTCAATCGTTTGTCGCAGAATGAAGTATTGCAGCAAATGTTTCAACATTTTTGGACTCGTTGGAAGCATGAGTACTTAGTTAATCTTCAAAAAAGAACCAAATGGTGTGCTACAGGTCCTAATTTAGAAGTTGGTTCTCTTGTGGTTCTTAAGGAAGATACTGCTCCTCTACTTTGGAAGTTAGGGCGTGTTATAGAAACGCATGCAGGAGAAGATGGTATTGTGCGTGTGGTTAGTGTTAAAACTAGTCTAGGTACAGTGAAACGTGCCGTGCAGAAAGTATGTTTATTGCCCACAAATAAATAGACTGATATGTTTCTTTTTGTTTTGTTTAGTTTGTTTGATAGGCTGTTGAAATCTGGTAATTTCAAGGCCGGCGCTATTATGTAGGATATATGTATGTTCCTTTGACCTTTTATTTTTATTTGTAAAGGTTTCTTTAGTGTTTTATATTTATATATTTTTATTTGGCTAAGTTCATATTATGTTCTAAAGTGTAAATTTGGCAACTATGTAGAGCCCTTAGCCCTGCGAGGCAGTGTAAGTTAGAACAAGAACGAGTAAAGTTGTTTTAAGAAAATCATTAGTGTTTTATTCACAAAATCAATATTTAATCAAATCGAAGCAAAATATACAGTCCACAAATCAGTACAATATCAATATAGAGAAAATACGGTGTGTTGATCACCAAACACAATGATTTTTCCCATTTAACTGTACACAAATCTTTTCCACCGAGTGCATGAATAGAAGTATTACTTCAAAAAATTACCTGGTAATAAATCTTTAACGTACTGGTTGGTGTATCATCATTATTTAGTAGTTTCGAAATTTTATTGACAGTAGGTTGATTGAGACTTATTTGAGATACCTATTTTACATTAACTTTAATAAGAGAGAATGACATCTACTTCATGCATAAAATTAAGTTGACTGGCAGTATTCTATTGTAGAAGTCGAAAATAGATATTTGTCACAGTATTCAGCATATTATTCTTAGATTCATTAGATTACCTTTATATTTAACACATTTGAAAATTTGATATCATATTATTGTAACAAGTAATGGCTTTTTGGTAAAAAATTCTTTGAATATAATTAAAACCCGTTGCTGAATATTTTAATATTCGTTACATATCTACAATCTACCCACCCTTTACTAGATTAATATTAATAAAATTTAGATAAAGAGATACAACATAACATATTAGTCACAGTATACAAATTCACCAATCCATATTAATTAAGAAGAAAAAATACGGGAACATGACCTAATTACTTAAAAATTCACAGTCGGAAAAATTAAAAAACGAGTGTTTTAAATATGTATCGAGTATCTGATCGCTAAAGGGTATTTTTGTTTCAGCCGCCCCTTTTAATCTTTTGCTCATTTTTGGCTTATCATTTTTGCGATCCCCTGCAAAACCATGTGTGGTATGTGAGGGTTGTTTCACCCTTCTGTTGTCTGCGAACAACAATGCTGTCTGACTTTGACTCATTGTAGTTGACTGATTCATGCCTGTCGGTAGGGAGTTTGATCATGTAACCACTAAGTGAACTTCCTGTAAAGTGGTATGCGTTTACACCCTTGTTTTAGTTCAAGAAGCAATGCAATTTGTATAATTGCTTTTTATTTCATTTTTACTTGTATAACTCTCAACTTGTAGTTGTCGACATTAATGTACATTAATTTATTCGCAGAACAGGATTGGAAAGTTAACTGAATAAGTAATATTTACAACAGTCCGTTAGTTCTGTCTGTATATAAGTATTGAACATAAAAGGTACATTTAGCATGATAAACTTAAAAAATGCTCATTTTACTCGTCACAAGTAATTAAACAATTTTGGAAACGATGCAGATTATAGCAAAAAAAATGTTAAAACATTTTTATACTTATAGATATCAAAGAATATTATTATTCTAACGCTTTACAAGTTTTTGAAAAGCATTTTCAAAGAAATTGACCGTTCACAAGAAGAAACAACTACTTCCCGGCTATATGCCCCGACGGATATTGGATTACACTTCAAAGTCAAACGGGCTTGGCATATCTAATAGATAATTTAAACCAACCATTCTGGTTTGCAGTTAGAAGGGACAATATAACTTGTAGACCGGTTTCGGCCTATTGGGCCTCGTCAGTACAAGGTATATCTTATCCGTCAGCGAGCTTAAAGCATAATCGCTGACTGAAGAATAAGCTAAAACCACGATCGATATATGTCTATTCAGTAACGAAAGTGTAAACGATGTGATAGTAGCGACATCTTCACCTCCAACTGCAAACCATTATACTTGGTTTAATAATACTGAAATTAGTTGTTACCACCCTGTCTAAAAAATTTAGAATTTTTTATTGAAATCCTGGCACTAAATGATTCATCCAAACTAAACGAATCCATTTGTTTTTATCTACTCCTTTGACAGTAAATGTCATTTATACTCATTGTCACCATGCAGGGTAAGTAAGCTATAACGCACAGTTGTGCGTAATGAAACGTCATGTTGGAATGACAAGAATATATTAAATGTCATTTAATATATTCTTGTTTGTATACTTTCTAAAATTATCAAAATTTCAAAATTTTCAAAAAATCCAATGAGAGAAATCTCAAATAATCGTTTACTAATTGAAAAATCATGTTTATTATCATGCTTAGTGATAGTTAAATCTAAGAAATGTATTTTATTGTCTTGGTCAATCTCCGTTGTGAAAGGAAAAGGTAACAGATACAAAGAAACGGGATAAACACTAACATATAACTATATACCTATGTATGTAATGTTATAGGATTCTTTAAAAGTTGTTATTTTCTCCCTGTGCATTGACATCTTGTGTACGTTGTTGTGGACGTGCTTTATTTGCGGTATGGTGGGCTTTTTTTCTATAATGTTGCTTATTTTTTGGCGTAATAGAATATTCAGAGATATAATTAAAGTTATTTTTTCTATATGAGATTTCGAAAGATCTGTCAATATACTTTCAGCCGTGCATAAAAATTTAGGTGTTACTTTTTGTGAGTATATTCTAACTATAATCAAAATATTCTAAACGGCCATCTTACTTTTCCTAGTTACTAAATATTCTGCTTTGTGTCTATCCACTACGTCGACTTCTCCTTTTTCATGTATTTCAGGGTTAATTGAATCATCGTCTTGGTAGGTGGAAAGTAGAAAACCGGTCTTATGTTTTTTTGGAACATAGGATGTCAGGATACATTGGTATACAACCTAGCTACTCTTTACAAAGCCCAAATACGACCTTATCTTGCATACAGAAGAACTTCGCTCTGTAATGCCTCCACTTGTCAGACCAGCCAGAACAACGCGACGTGCCAACTCCATGCACCCATATACTGTTCAATGCTGGACATCGAGAACGGATCGACTTGATCGTTTCTTCATCCCCAGGGTCTCCAGATTGTGGAACTCCTTACCTACCCACGTCTTACCCACTAGTCCTAACTTGCAGGCTTTTAAATCCCAAATTAATAAATTGTCTCTTCTGCCCCAATGGATGTTCTCGGTACATTTGTATTCAGGTCTATACCTACGACGACATCCTTTATAATAAAAAAAAGAATCTTTCCCGTAAGCAAACTTACTACTACACACAGGGCGATTTTTACTTAAATTATTTTTGCTGGTATGTCGGGCATTTTTTTGCGCAAATTGCCTATAACTCTTAATTTTTGGTTTATATAGAGATCGTTTGTAAAAGACATTCAGGTAATATTTTATGCAGATTTATTTATAGGCTGGATTAGACGCTTTACTACACTGAAGCACTACATTTAGCAACTTGAATGGACCTTTGGGCTTCTTTCCAGCACAAATCTTCATATTATATGTGTAATAGGTTATTAGAGAACAAATTTTAAACCTTCAACTTCTCATCAATTTTTGTATATTGCCTCAAAGTGTAATAACTCTAGACAAAACTGTCAAACAGCGTACGTTTTGGAGCCACATTTTCAAATGCTGGTCTTTCGGTTCTGGTCAAACCTTATGGCACGTGAGAGAGTGTGAAATCGCCTTTCACACATCATGCCGTTATGAAATCCGATATGGTTTTATCACTTATCAGAAGTATTAAGATGATAATCTTTAAACACCTGCTATATATAAAATCGCAATAAACGCATTGAATTTATCAAAATCTGTGGGCTGGAAATCTCTTTCTTGCTGAATAGCTAGTCGTATACGCTCTAATTTCTATCTAGTGTATTTTAATATATCTTAAATTATGGTATTTAAAAAAAATAAATTATTATTTAACCTTTATCGGCAAACGTAACCCAAGGTAGCTTGGTTTTGATGTTAGCTCGTGATGCTTTCCCTCTAATTTGATTTGTGTTTAAATCACTTAAGTCCGTTTTTTCCATCGTCCATTTCAACACACTATCCAGATCATCTTCAGTATCGTGTTAAGAGTCTACCGGCACTTCCTCATCAGATGTAATTTCTTCGTACTACTTGAGTATCTGCACAAAGCACATCTTTTAAAACTGTATAGATATCTGAGTATTCTTAGATATAATACAGGAAAATTATACTTAAAAATGTTGACCGTGTTCAGTCACGTCGTTATATTATTTAATCTAACAGAAAAGATGATATGCTTGGTCGCACGTATTATTAATGCTACAAAAGTCAGTTCTACTCATATATAGTTACGAAGTCTGGTACCCTTGGAGATGCACATTAATACACTCTTTCTAGAGGCACTTAAGAGTGAAAAGCCATATTGCCAAATTTTTCATCAAGTCATCACCGAAAAGGAGAAAAAGCGCAACGGATCCCAGTTAAGGTAGTTATCAACAGTAGGTAACACCTTAGTAACACCTTAGAAAATACACAAATAATATTTGTTGTCAATAGATAGTTAATATGAGACACATTTATTTTCAGATATTGAATTTATGAATAAGTTTTTAACATCCATTCATGAAAGTGTAGAAAACAATTTTTGCTTCCCAATTCGGGAGATCAGAATTAAGGAATTTAATCCTTACCTTTATATCTTTGCTTTAGTGTTATTTTCTGCCATCAATCCAGTGACATCATCAAAGTAGTTCACATTTATTGGTGTTTTAAATTTCCAAAGCAGTCTTGGATATCAGTTTTTAGAATAGCTGTGACTGTTTTCATCGCTTTATATTTAATCGTTTTTGTGATCGAAACAGTTTACCGTAAGCTATAATTTTATTTTAAAATTAATCAAAACCATTATAGAGATATGCAGTACGATATTTTTGTTTTTTTAACACCTGCTGCACCTGGTACACTATTATGACGGAAAAGCCACTCACAGCATGATAAAAATGTGTTCTCGGAGGTGTCTACGCGTAACCGATTAGATGATGAGGTTTTAATACGTTCATATATTGCTGTAAATCGATTACTCTGGCATAAATATATAAAGCAGGTCGGATACTTTTTGAACAGACCTTGTATAACTAAAATGTTTATTTTTGCCTTCTGCGTATTTCTAATCTATTTCTGTAATTAATTTTTTTTATAATGCTACTTTCATCTTCTACCCCGTATAAGTTAGAATCTTACAGTTAAAGTTATTCGGTTTAGTGAAGTGTTACAAACGATTCTCTATAGTGGGAAAGTTTCAAGTTTTCATTAATTTGATCCTGACGAAATGGCATGGTGAGTCACTAAGTCTCTACAAGAATGGATGAAATGCATTAGAATTTTCCTACTAAGAGTATCCTCGCATTTGTAGTGTATATGGGGTTGTTTCTGCTTGGGAGAATAAGGAACGTGTTTATTTGAATCTTAGGGATAAAAGTTAGTTAATTTATGGTTGCAGTTCAAAACTACCATGTAACTTTCTAGTATATATACAGTTGTCTTGTATCGTAGCAAATACAGTTATTGTCATACATTATGAAATCTTTCAGCAGCTTTCAGCTGCAGCTTTCCTTATTTTGTTTTCTTGTTCAGATTATCGTTAATACCGTTATTGTTAATATTTGCCGACAGAAATTCACGAAGTTATTTGATAAAAATAAAATTGATAGTCTTAGCAACACATTTGAAAGTTTTTTTAGATTTTTTTTCTAAAGATAAAAAAGTAATTTTGTAGTTTATATCGGGTAAGAAAATTTATGTATATTTTTTGTGAATTAAAGGATCAACCTGACTGACTATCGATCAAGCCTTAAAAGCTTAACCTACTGAAGTTAAAATAGAACTGTCAAGAAATAATATAATTGTATAATAAGTCTACATAATATATTAAATCCACCATTCAACAAACACGTATAAGTGACGCATTAATTTTCTTGAAAATCCATTAGTGTAAGAGTATTCTCTTTGAAGTAATATTTAAAAAATTATTCCAAATTATGTTAGTATATATGTTTTTCGGAGCTTTGTGTCTGACACGCATATTAAAAGCAATAAATTTCCATTGGTAATCTCCCCCGAAAATAGGGTACTCTACATGCGTTTTCGCTTTCTATAATACACCAAATCACAAAGAATAATCCGAAAAAAGCAGCTTATCTGAAAATGTTTATACCATACAATCCTGTGATGATATTCCCTATAGGTTCTCTTTTATATCGATACCAATTTGGTAAGATCCCCAAGTAATCAACAGATGACACGACTGTCTATTGGGATTTGTCCAACGTCTTTTTATTAATCGATTCTGGGGTTAGTATTAGAGCCTCGGGGGTTGTTTCTTTATCAAATATGTTACTTTCATTCTTTTCACAGCCATTATGATTTATATCTATAACCGAGATTAGTTTACTTACCGAAATTAAATGGCAACTCATGCTTAGATATTGATTGCTTTTAAACCATTACTGTATACATAAATCACTAAAAATTTAAGGGACCATATTCATAAATTAAAATGATACAACAAAGTTAAATCACAAAATAATTTTATAGATTTGACGGTGTGATACCAAAACGTCATTTATAAACTAAATAAGGTTTTAAATCTGGTTTGTAATGTATTTATTATTACATATAGTATGTAAAATAGTTATTTATGATATGAGTGTTAAAAGTGAGGTTTTATTTTGTGAGTGAAAACATTTGTGAAATGAGCGGAGCGAATTGAACAATTTCACGAACAAAATAAAATCACTTTTAACACAAATACCATACAATGTTTTTTGTACAACTTCCCTATTTTGATAATGAAACGAGCGAATTTGCAATAACAATAAACCAAACCGTGTTAAAAGTAAACTAAACCGTGTTAAAAGTAATAGTATATTACACACCGAGGTGGAAAGTGTTTCATTACTGTCGAGAGATGAGATAACTGACTGAGGCGCGTAGCGCCGTAGTCAGTTACATCTCGAGACAGTAGGAAACTTTCTACTGAGGTTTGTATACTATTTTATTCACAATCAATTGTTTCAGAAAATAATTTAAAAATAACAATTTATAAACTATGTATATTTCTAAAATACCTAGTATTCTCGTATGTCCTAATCCCATATCCCTAATCTTATATTGTGAATATACGTTTTCGTAACGTGTTTTACTTTTATCAGGAAGCAAAGATTGAATGACACTGTTAGCCATTTCAGTTATTTCTGGAGGAGTATTTTCCATTTCTATATCACTGTCAGACATTTTACTAAATGAGTTTTCTTTTTAATCTGAAGTTACTGTCAATATAATGAGAAATCGAGAAACGTCATTGTCATAGTCTACTACCTGCAGCAATGAACAATTATATGATTAGTTTAATGGAATAATTAGAGAGTTGTCCGAGTTAAAATTAAGAAGCTTAGTAAATAATAATAAAAAAGAAGAAGAATGACAGGTCGGGAAGTGGCCATTTCCCGACCTAGGTCGGGAAGTGCTACTGTATAAAAAAGTTTTACTTTCTAACTTTTGAAATGTCGATAATGGTTACATTACATATGTGATTGTGAATAATAGTATATTACACACCGAGGTGGAAAGTGTTTCATTACTGTCGAGAGATGAGATAACTGACTGAGGCGCGTAGCGCCGTAGTCAGTTACATCTCGAGACAGTAGGAAACTTTCTACTGAGGTTTGTATACTATTTTATTCACAATCAATTGTTTCAGAAAATAATTTAAAAATAACAATTTATAAACTATGTATATTTCTAAAATACCTAGTATTCTCGTATGTCCTAATCCCATATCCCTAATCTTATATTGTGAATATACGTTTTCGTAACGTGTTTTACTTTTATCAGGAAGCAAAGATTGAATGACACTGTTAGCCATTTCAGTTATTTCTGGAGGAGTATTTTCCATTTCTATATCACTGTCAGACATTTTACTAAATGAGTTTTCTTTTTAATCTGAAGTTACTGTCAATATAATGAGAAATCGAGAAACGTCATTGTCATAGTCTACTACCTGCAGCAATGAACAATTATATGATTAGTTTAATGGAATAATTAGAGAGTTGTCCGAGTTAAAATTAAGAAGCTTAGTAAATAATAATAAAAAAGAAGAAGAATGACAGGTCGGGAAGTGGCCATTTCCCGACCTAGGTCGGGAAGTGCTACTGTATAAAAAAGTTTTACTTTCTAACTTTTGAAATGTCGATAATGGTTACATTACATATGTGATTGTGAATAAACTTGTAAAATGTCTGACAGTGATATAGAAATGGAAAATACTCCTCCAGAAATAACTGAAATGGCTAACAGTGTCATTCAATCTTTGCTTCCTGATAAAAGTAAAACACGTTACGAAAACGTATATTCACAATATAAGATTAGGGATATGGGATTAGGACATACGAGAATACTAGGTATTTTAGAAATATACATAGTTTATAAATTGTTATTTTTAAATTATTTTCTGAAACAATTGATTGTGAATAAAATAGTATACAAACCTCAGTAGAAAGTTTCCTACTGTCTCGAGATGTAACTGACTTCGGCGCTACGCGCCTCAGTCAGTTATCTCATCTCTCGACAGTAATGAAACACTTTCCACCTCGGTGTGTAATATACTATTACATGGCAACGTGTTAAAAGTATTTTTAACACGCTGTTATGTAAACAATCGTTTTTAACATTGTTTGCTATCATTAAAAGTGTCACTTTTAATGACAGTTGTACAAAAAAATATTTTTAAACTCACACATTTGTTCGTTTAGAAACATAACCAATGGGCTACCGTTTTATCATAACTACATCCAAAAACTGATATACTAAAAATTGTCACACCCTTCAAGTTGTAGACTAACTATTTACCATAATATGCATTTCTCTGGGCACAATACCGGTTAAAACATGCTGCTCTATGTAAATAGTCATTTTAAAATATTATTTATATGCGCATAGGTAAAGAAAGCATCGCCTTTAGCTTTAAATTGAGCGTAGACAACCTTTTGCAGGTACCTAAATATGTCTTTTATGTAAAATTAAAATAAACCTCTATAATGTGAGGCACAAACTCAGAAGCTTACACATGCCTTTCGCGGGACAAACTGAAATATGTTTTAAACAACAAAATAGTATTCCTGTAGCAAATGTGAAACAGATAAATAATTGAAAGCTGTCCCTAGTAAGTATATCCTCAAAGCGACTCACTGAATTATTAAAATAAATCTAAACAATCTCTTGTAGCAAAGGTTTGTTGAAAAATTTTGACAGCGACACCTATTAACCAGTAAAGACATCAAAATTTATACCCTATTTTAATATTTTACTTTCCATTTGGTACATAAAAAATTGTATTTTAATTTGTTAAATAATTCTTTGTGTACATGCTATTTGAAGTTGATGTGTCAGTGAACTTTTTTATAATGGAAAAAAAACTGAATATCGTGCAGTGATAAAATTGTTTGTTTTGGTAGGTTTATAATTAAGCAACAGAAATTCATAAAAAAATGTTAAAAGTGTTAAAAGGAATTTGCTCATTTATTCCTAACTGAACATCACGTAGTGGACGTCCAAAAAGTGCAACAAATCCAGAAATCATTGAGCAAATCTATAATATTGTTTGTAAAGATCTAAGTTTGACTAAGTGTAAAATTGCTACCATAGGCATCTCAGATGAAATAGTACTTCATATTTTACACAAAGAATTAGATACATATGAAAAAGCAGTTCTGAAAGTGCTACATACGTTAACAATGTAACAAAAATAATCGAAAACAAAATACTCAGCGTAATTTGCGAAGTATAAGCAGTGTGTCGTTTTATGACTATCGATGAGACATTAATCTATTATCATAATCTTAAACTTAAACAAGAACGTTTATAGTGAACTGAAGCTGGCTCTTCAGTTTCAAAACAAGTGAAGTCAGAACGATCGGCAAAAAAGGTTATGGCATCGGTTTTTTGACATGCAAAAGAGGTTTTGTTGATTGATTATCGTGAAAAATGTAAAACAATTAACTCTAAATATTATTGAAACCTTTTGGACCAGTTGGATTAAAATATTCGTAAACAAAGACCCGGTTTAAAGAAAAAAACAATCATTTTTTTAGTAAGACAATGCACGTGTTTACACAAATTTGTTGACGATGGCTAAATTAAACGAATTAAAGTAGGAATTAATTGAACACCCACCGTATTAACCAGATTTGGCTTTCTTCGACTAATACTTCTAAAGAAACTTAAAACAATTTATTCGTGAAAAGCGTTTTCCGTTGAATAAAGAAGCTATTGCAATCGTAAACAATATTTTACAGAGCTTCCGGAAAATTATTTTAGAGATGGTATAAAATTACTGGAGTATCAGTGTTTACAAGCTGAAGAAGATAATATTAAATAAACAAACAGTGTTATAAAAAATACACATTTTTAATTTTTGCTTTCAAATTTTTTCAACCAAATTGTAGAATCTACAAAGCACTGGTCATTTCTGATAAAAAATATTTTGGCAAACCAAAGCCTGAATAAAAAAATTAGTGGACTTTTCTTCGCTTTACCCAAAAAATATGAATTGTTTTTCCTGCATATCTATAATAACACGTCGATTTTATCTGTTTGGGAATGGTGCGATTGGTCCCAACAGACAAAAGACTAAAAGATGATTTAGTTTATCATGTGTCGAACAGAAAAAAGAAAAAATTCAAGAATTAAGTAGTCTCTTAGAAATGTACTTATTGAGTTAAAATTTTTGTCTTGGTGCGGGTGAGAGCAAAACAGAGTAAATTAATCTATACTTTAATCTATTAATCTATAATCTATAATAAATCTGTAGAGAGGTCAATTCTGTACATGAAATATATTTCCAAAATAACCATCAGGGGGTGATTAGGGATCGATACTGATGCCAAAAATGAAATCAGTAAAATTTTTGTCTGTCTGTCTGTCTGTCTGTCTGTCTGTCTGTCTGTCTGTCTGTCTGTCTGTCTGTCTGTATAACCATTATAGAAACAAAAACTACTCGACGGATTTTAACGAAACTTGGTACAATTATTTTTCTTACCCCTGAGCTGGTTATAGGATACTTTACATCACGCTACAATCAATAGGAGCAGAGTAGTGAAGGGAAATGTTGGGAAAACCACTTTTACGGTGTAGGGGGAAAACTTTTTATACAACAATCTATACGTCACGCCAACGAAATCACGGGTACATCGATATAGAACCCAAAAATGTGGTTAGATTTTTTGTTGTACGTCTGTCTGTCTATCTATATGTTTGTGCGCGCATCACATGAAAACTACTGATCCGATTCGAATACGGTTTTCACAGATTTATTTGTCTTCTTTTTACTTAACATCTGGTGTATAAAAATTTCTTCTCCCACCCCTTTAACGAGGCGAGGGGAGAAATTATTATACAACAATTAACACGCGAACGACGTCGCGGTACACCTAGTTAAAAATAAAAAAAAACTGGTAGGCACTTTGGAGAAATTAAAATACAGTTAAAGATTTAAAAGATGTGATTCTTAAAAAACGATGAAATATACGTAAAATTTACTCGATATAAAAATGTTACAACTTTATACATCCTAGTCTATAAAAAGTATGCAAGCATTGTCAATTTCATCACAGTACTTAATTAGCTAATTAAAATTGCTTCTGCTCGCACTAGGAAATTTTAACGGTTTATAAAAGTATTTTAAAAATATTTGAAATATGTTATTTTGGTAAGTTCGTTGCATGAGATTCCAGGCAGTGAATTCTAAAAAAAGAACCAGGAACGATGCATAAACTGAAAGGTGCTGAATAGAAAAGTGACTAATCTAATTAATTTAAAATAAATTTATTATAGAATTAGTGCAGACATAAATAGTGTTAAATTGTAGTTATAGAAATTTAGGGTCCCTATCTAATTAATGAAAACACGAGCTTAAAAATTAAAATATTGTATAAGTGACAACCAAAACAAATTATTTTCTTATAGGGACTGAGCTCCAACTGTAGAGGCAGCACTTTGACTGAAGGCCGCGCGCCCTAGTGCGGAAATTAGGAATTAAGTGGGCAAAAATTTATTAATAACAAACGTCATAATTAATAAATAATGGAAAAAATAACTAAATACGGATTTCAACCGATAATTAATGATAATATTCGTGGTCAAAATGTCTTTCCACGAGACACCAATGGTAGTTAACAGAAAAGGATAAAATTTCACAGGTAAATTTATATACCGCTCTCTGCGAGACTATTCTGTACAGCCTTCTATACAACATGATTTTATTGATAAAGACATCGTGAATAATTTCAAAATTTATTTTAATAAAAGGTAAATAAATAATTTATCACCTACTATTGGTTAATATTTTTGCCCATAAGTTTACAATTTCTATCACCAGAGGGGCGTGACGGTCTAGATGCTCGGTCCCTATTCCAAATATTTGTCTTAATATTTTATATATTTTATTAACTTTTTACAGAAAAATAGATACGACAAAAATAAGCTTATTTTTGATTTTATTTGTCATTATCCTCTTTACGTGATATATCTTAATTCTAAATGACTGATTTTATGATGTAACAAAAATCAAAACCGTTAGGCGAGCTTATGATTTAATAACCATTGCTGCGAGAAATAACCCTCTAAATTAACTCACATAACGCCAATCTATCAGCTACCAACACTTCAAAGAACTACGTGAGATGCTGAAACTCGCGAGGGAAAAATAATTAACCCTCGATACAACTTTCTCTCATTCTAGTGCTTTGTCATTGTTTCATCGCCCCCTACACCACATCAAAAACTGCTGAACTTCACAAAGTTGTTATTCTTTTGTTAGTCTGGTGTATTAAGAGCAGTACTTATCTATTGGATAAGAAGTATTAATTCCGAATTCGCAACGAACAATTTAGTTTTTTTTTATATAGAAATGAGGTAGATTCTTCAATTTAGTTCTGTTTAAGAAAAAAAAACAGATAAATACAAATAAATTACGAACTACATAATACTCATAATAGTATCTTTAAACCTGTAATACAATTAAAACTGCACCAAAATATCCCTATCCCTACTAATATTTAATTATAAATGTAAATGTTTGTTTGTTACGCTTTCACGCGAAAACTACTGAACCGATCATCATGAAACTTTGTACACATATTCTTGGAGGTATTAGAATTAACATAGGATACTTTTTATTAAAAAAATACCTTTCTAAATTAAATAATATAACACCACCGTAAGGTGGCGTAGTTAATATTGCATATATTTAAACGAGCAATTACTACTAAATTAACTACTATGACGCCACCGTAAGGTGGCACAGTTATTATCTTACATATTTAAACGAGAAATTCTTACTAAATTAAGTACTATAAAGCCACCGTAAGGTGGCGCAGAATATATCTAATATATTTAATCAATAAATTATAAAATACAACGAAAAAATAGTATAAACCTGATAACGAGAAAATATGATATAACTAGCTTTTACCCGCGGCTTTGCTCGCGTGAAATTGGGATATTCATAAATGATTTAATGAATATCTATTTTACATATAAAATTTTAATTTTAATCATTCTGTAGGTATATCCTTAGTAAAATAAGTCTGGCATATATAGCTACTTTTATTTTTTTTTAAATTTACTGTTTGTCAGTCAATCACGCTGCAACCAGTGAACAGATTTTGATAATAATAAATCATACAACACCGATTATGAGTCATTTGTTTTAATAACATCATAGCGCCTTCTAGTTTCGATTATCAAAACTAAATTATAGCACGTATGTATGCATTTTGTGTATTATTTCAGTGGTATTTTTAAATGTATCAATGAGATACTTTTATACAAAATCTGAAACCCCTCCATTGTCCTGGTAAAGGGGGGGGAGAAATTTTTGTACACCAGATGTTAAGTTGAAAGAAGACAATAAACAGCTGTGAAAACCGCATCCGAAGCAAATCAGTAGTTTTATGGGATGCGCGCACAAACATATAGACAGACAGACAATAAAAAATCTAACCACATTTTTTGGTTGTATATCGATGTACCCGCGTGTTGATTGTTGTATAAAAAGTATCCGATCCCTGTTCAATCCTTATAAAGGATGTTGATTTCTAAAACTACAATATAAGTACACCTCCACATCCTCTAAAGAGCACACATTTAAATTTTCTAGTCCCTTACTTCAAAAAACATAGGACTTTGATACAAATTTCCAACCCCTGTTTTACCCCCTTAGGGGTAGAGTTTCGTAAAATCCTTTCTTAGCGGACGTCTAGATCCTATAATGAACCTACCTACCAAGTTTGTAGGTCTTATAGTTTCTGAGATATGGTGATGAGTGACCTTTCGCTTTTATATATATAGATTAATAGGAATCAATACGTCAAAATGTCCTTCGTTGAAATGTCCGTTAAAACGCATTCTTTTTATCCCTTGTATTGACTCTCCAAATCTGGCAATAACTCTGCTACTTTGAAACAGTTGGAATTCAAATGGAAATATTTCTCCAGCTGCTTTATACAACCTACCCATATCGGCTACATAAAGGCGTTTTGTATTGTAAGGGGTCCCGGATCGGTCCATAGTAAAACACCTAAATCTTTGCCAATCGTTGGACACGTGGCTTACTATATTAGCTCTTACTTGAGCAGCCATTGAAATATTTCCATAAAGCAAATAAGACAGAGATGAAAATAAACACGCTCCATCGCCAGGTATCTCTTTCACTCTACATCGGATTGCTAATTCTTCAACTGTGACTGTTACAATTTCATCCATTTTTCAAACAAACGTAATTTTACTTAACGAAAAATACAAACTTCTTTAAGTAAGTAATCGATATGACACTTTGATATAAACGTCAGTATAATCAATGAAAAATAAACAAATCTAAGCTAGTACCTAATTGGCATGAAATTTTGAAATAAACATAATTTTAATCAACGAAGAAAAAAACAAATATTACTAACTAATTTGGAACGAAACTTGTACACCTCTGCAACCTCTAAAGAAAACATTTTAATTTTCAAGTCCCTTATTTCAAAAACATAGGACTTTCATACAAACTTCCAACCCCCGCTTTACCCCCTTAGGGGTACAGTTTCGTAAAATCCTTTCTTAGCGGACGTCTAGACCCTATAAGACACCTACCTGCCAAATTTCAAGTTTGTATGTCTTATAGTTTCTGAGATACGGTGATGAGTGAACTTTCGCTTTTATATATATATAGATAAAAAAAATCATTGAAAACAAAATAATAAAAATTCGAAAAAACGAAAAATGAAAAAAAGTCACAACAGTGTTATGCTGTACGAAGTCCGCCGGGACAGCTAGTACTAAATAAAATGAACTAGAGATCACCTAAAAATTTTATACATTTGGCTTTAAATTGAGATTGACAAAATTCAAATTCACCTTGTATAAAAATATATGTTTTGCTGATAATAAACTGGTCATTTTTATCACAATATTTTTTGTTACCACTAGACTCAAATAAATATTAAATTTTGATAAAATGTAGTTTAACTCCATTTTTCAAGTTATTAAGAAATTACGATAAACAGTTTTATTTTAAAGTTATTCAGTCTTAGTAGTTGGTACAGATTTGTGCCCAAAAGACATTTGGATACATTTCAAGCATCCATTGTTATCCATCGTATTAGACATGAAGCGTCACAACGTTAGATTGTCGCCGATATTCGGGTAAGCCAATCTGTGATTTCAAGAATTTGGAATAGGTTTCTGGAAACTGGTGATGTAGTAAGAAGGCCATATAGTCCCCGAGTAGGCATTACAACACCTCGCTAAGACCGTATCTTGGTAAGAAATGCAATTCAAAATCCAACTTTCATCTGGACATCATGCAAATCTACTGCAACAGCATATTTATAAACAGACCTATTTAAACCCAAATAATAAGAAATTGCTTAAAAGAAATGGGATTAAGATCTAGACGGTCAGCAAGGGTACCAAAATTAACAAGACGAGACCGTAGAATGCGTCTAGCATTTTGCCACGAACATAAAACTGAACTGAACAGGAATGGCAACGAGTTTTATTCTCAGACGAGTCTCGGTTTCGATTGTGTGGACCGGATGGACGTGTTCGAGTTAACAGAAGACTGGGTAAAAGATTCCAGGACAATATGTTACAAGAAACTCGCCATTTTGTAGGAGGATCTCTGTAATGGTGTGGGAAGGCATAAGTTTCAATGGAAGAACTGAGCTTGTTGTAAAAGAGGGTGCTACTTTGACTGCAAATCGATATATTTATAAAATTTATATAAAATTAAAGAAGATTTTATTTTCCAACAGGATAATGCCCGTCCTCATGTCGCCAGACAGGTTCGACATTTTTTTTTTCAGAAAGTCATATTACATTAATGGAATGGCCTCCCAATAGTCACCCAGAAGGCTGTGTCGTATTTACTAAACATAAGAATTTTCATCAGTTCCCATCCCTAAGCAACAGTTTAAAACTCCAGACGACGAGTTCCACTTTGGGCACCAGCTACCTCGGAGACGATCCCCATAACCCCTAGTACTGATTGTCACATGATTTTTAATGAATATATCTTTAAAACCCAGGCGACGAATTCCATCCTTGGCACCAAGCACCTCGAAGACCGTAGCCGTCATAAAATTCGTGTTCAGCGCTCCCTAAAACCTCTGAGTATAAAAATGGAACTTATTTCCGTCGATATTTTTCAAATTATTCATTTTACACCTTTTTGAGATGCACTTTCAAAATGCAATTTTCTTTTGCACAAAATACAATTTTTATCTTTCGGAGTACAATTTAGTTCAAAAAAATTCCTGACACTATCCCTAACCATATGCAAAAAGTTGGATGACGATTCACATTGCTGCACAAAATTGCTAGGTTTTGGGGTTTTCAGTGCTTCGCCGTCTCGCCTACTACCATAATATTTAGTGGGTGTTTAATAATGGTTAGTTGCAAATTATACAGAAATAAAGGTTGGCTAGATTTATTGAGAGTTCAACAGTCAGTGTTGATTTATAGGTGGTACTAAAATGTACACCAACCTATTTAGACTTTTGAATATTAAGCCAATTAATATTTAATTAATTGTTACTAAAATTTTTATGTCATACAACTAATAAAAGCAAAGTTAGATGTTGCCAATTCCCCGTTAAATTAAGTCAACTTTTGATTACTATCCGTTACTCCTGGGAGAAAGTTAGGTTTTTTCAATTTTTGTAGGAAAAATTAATTTGTATGCTTTTTGATTCTGTTTGCTTCTTTTATTAGACTTTAGATGAAAACGCAAAAATATTTAATTGAATTTTCCTTAAATAAACCGAATTAGGGAAATTTTCATACCGATATATCACTCAGAGTAACGTTATTAATCCGTCAACAATTCTACGTACCAGAAAAATCGTAAAACGATTCGTTTTTTTTACTTGTCAACACATCAATCACCACCCGACGATGAGCTAATATCAAATTCTGTCAATTGGATTAGGATATTCGATTCTTCCACTCGAATCACCCCTTTATACATGGTAATGCACGGGGGAAAATTTCTGTCGCTAAATCCCTCATTGCTACCGTAGTTACGTCCCTACTCTAGTCACAGTATTAAACGAGGATCACATGGATTATTAAGTTTAATAATGGTTTTTACCACATTATAATTGCTAAATAGGATCAAAAATTGTTAATTATAATTCAGATTATATAGATAGTAAAATATTTTTCTACAACCGTGGTAATAAAATACTTTCAACGAAAATATAATTTCCGTCACAAGTGAAAGAAATTCTAATAACGTTCAATTTAATCACTTGTGATAAAAGTGACATTTGAAAACAATTTAAAGCATTGTTAGTTGTTTAAGTTATTAGGTGATTTAGATTATTCAAATACACATTCAAAGAAAAGGCAGAACTCTTTGCCAAAATAATTCTCTTCGAACTTAACACTTAACTCACCGGACAACATGGAGCTACCTTCTATTCCACGGGCTCCCCATACAATGAAAAATATCAGATTTAAGGTTAAGCGTGTGCAGAGAGTCTTTGCTACTCTGAATACCAACAAAGCAAGCGGCCTTGATGCTGCTTTACTCCTAAAATGTTGTGCTCCTGAACTAGCGCCAGTTTTCACTAAGCTATTTCAACTACCATATGATACTGGTATTTTTCCAGAATCCTGGAAAACAACGGCTTTTCTCAATCAAGATTTGAGAATTGTAGACGAGTGGGGAAGAAAGAATCTTGTTAATTTCAACGCTTCCAAGACAAAGACATGTTGTCTATCCAACAAGAGGCAAACATGTGACTCATCCATTACAATCAACGATCAGACAATGGGAGCGGGCGACTCCATTACGCTGGTTAGTATAACGATCTCCCAGGACTTACTATGAAACGAACATATTGCATCCATAGTAACTGCAGCAGGAAAGAAATTAGGGTTTCTGTTTAGAGCACGGAAATATTTTTCTCCATCCAATTTAGCTACCCTTTATTTAGCCCAAATACGACCTAATCTTAAATACTGCTCACATGTATGGGGTACGGCGGCTTCGTCAAGGCTCGAAGTTTTTGATGCAATACAGAGAAGAGCAGTTCGACTAATAAACGACACCAGTATCACCAAAAACCTAGACCCATTATCCCACCGAAGAGCAGTGGCTGATCTTTTCTTGTTTCACCGATAAACGGATTTTGTTTAGAAGAACTCCGCTCTATAATGCCTCCACTTGTCAGACCAGCCAGTGCAACGCGACTTGCCAACTCCATGCACCCTTTTAGTGTTCAATGCCCGACATCGAAAACGGATCGATTCGATCGTTCCTTCATCCCCAGGGTCTCCAGATTGTGGAACTCCTTACCTTCCCATGCCTTCCCCACTCGTCCTAACTTGTCTTTTCTGCCCCAATAGATACGGTACATTTGTATTTAGGTCTATACCTACGACGACATCCTTAATAAAAAAAATAGCAAATCAAGCTGAAGGAAACTCTTTAGATTTATTACCAGTAAAATCTAAAGATATATATATTGAAATGGATCCTCCTTCTGGAACACCCACTTTCAATAAAATTATCGGTCGTGGATTCAAGAATTTTTAAATTGATTGTCCTAAAAAAAAATACAAAATTATAAATATAAAAAAAAATTCTTTCGCGTCTTTCTAAATCAATCTTCTTCCGTAGTTCCACTCTTTCTCTATATCTTCCTCTTCCAACTACTTTCCAACTCCTTCTTGCTGCTGCCTTTCCATTTATTTAATACCTTTCTGCTGCTCAACTCTTTCTCTATACCTTCCTCTTTTACAATCTTCCAACTCTTTCTTGCTACCGCCTTTCTACTTATCTATCACCTTTCTGCTCTCTTAAAATTTCCAACTCTCTGCTTTTCTGTACCTTTCAAGTTTTGGTTTCTTTGTATTTTCTTATTCTTTTAATTATTTATTATTATTATGTTTTTATTTTAATTTAAATTCAAATGCTTTTATTTTTAATAGTTTTATTTTTATGACATTTTCAAAAATTCACTCAATGACAATCTAATCAATAATAATCTTAACATAATAACTTATATACTAAACAAAAACAATTCAAACAAAAAAAATACTTCATCAAGACAACCGATTTAAAAATCATGAACACGTTCCAACATTTCACTGAAAGAATGTGCACCATGAAGAAAAATCCATATCAATTTCCCCCAAACTTGATTTGACTTGGTGAATAACTTCACCTTGCCAAATCAAATTTCCTTTCAGTAGGAAATTTTTCTTCACCATCAGTTGTCAAGCTTTTAATTTAGAATATTTCAATTTTACTATAAAATACACTACCCCTAGCATATCAATTCCCATCACTATATCTAATTTGAACTTCTTCTTTTATTTCTATTTTTTTTTATTCCCCCTTCTTAACTTTTATCAAAATATAATTTTTTTAAAGTTTCAGATTTGTTCCCCCGCTTTTGGAATTTCCCTATACATATAAATTTTATAGACCTCCCCTTTCCTAATATTTTCCTACATATAATTTTTATAAATTTTGTAACCTTAACCCTTTCCTGATATTTCCCTATATATAACTTCTTTCTAAATTTAAAAACCTTCCCCCTTTCCTGATATTTCCCATGATACAAACTTTTTATGAATTTAAATTGTTTTCCCCTTTCTTGATATTTCCCTGTATATAACTTTTTCCTAAATTTAGATTGAACAAAATTCCCCCAGAAATAACTCAAAAATATCTTCGTAAATTTTTCCAGCGCCAATATTTCTTCTTCTTTACTAGCAAACCATATCAGTGCCTGCCCATCTAACATCTCACGCAGGTTTTCTCTTATTTCTTCATGGTCTCTACACCATTTTAATTTATTTTTCACCATTCTTATGAAAATTTTCGGATGAGTCTTATTAATATTCCCATTAAATTTATGTTCAATTTTAATTATTCCCATGTTATTTTGATTTTTATTTATATTCCTTTTTTCCAGTTCTTCTAATAACATTTCACGTTCTTTTTCTTGTACTACCTTTATTTCTTCTACTTTTCCTTCCATCTCACTTATCTTCTTTACTGTATCTTGTTTTATAATCTTTTCTAAGTCATTCAATTTTTTATTTGTATTAGTATTGATTTCTTTGATTTCATCTTTACATTCTTTTATTTCATCTTTACATTCCTTGTTAATAAATGTTTTAATTTTTACTTCTTGTAACTCCTCTATTTCCGTTATTCTCGCTATTATTTCAGTTCTTATTTCTTTCTTTGTTTCTTCCAATTTTTGTTTGTTTGTTTCCATTTGGCTCCTCATCTCATCTTTAAATGTTTCTATGTTTTTGTTCATCTCTTCTTTTATTTCTTTTTTCATAGAATCCATATTCTTGTTTATTGCTTCAATATTTTTGTTCATTGCTTCAGTATTTTTGTTCATATTCTTGTTTATTGCTTCAATATTTTTATTCATTTCTTCTTTATTTTTGTTCATTGTTTCAGTATTTTTGTTCATGTCTTGTTTTATTGCTTCAGTTTTTTTGTTATTTGCTTCAATATTTTTGTTCATATTTTTTAACATTTCCATCATTTGTTCCCATGATGAATCCCTTCTATCCCCTATCTTACTATCCTGATTACCCTGACTTCCCTGAATATCCTGACTATCCTGAACCTCCTCCTGACTCTCCTGATTATCAATATTATCCCCTTGCTCTAACATTCTATCTGTAATAACCTTTCCCCCTCTTAATTTCATACAACTATTTATTATTTATTTAATCTTTCACTCCGAATCACACACCTTTGTTTTTTTTTATAAAGCAAGCTTGACACCTAATAGTAAAGAAAAATCTCTTACCCTTAGTGCCGAAGCAGCCCCACGTTGGGCGCCAATTGAAATGGATCCTCCTTCTGGAACACCCACTTTCAATAAAATTATCGGTCGTGGATTCAAGAATTTTTAAATTGATTGTCCTAAAAAAAATACAAAATTATAAATATAAAAAAAAATTCTTTCGCGTCTTTCTAAATCAATCTTCTTCCGTAGTTCCACTCTTTCTCTATATCTTCCTCTTCCAACTACTTTCCAACTCCTTCTTGCTGCTGCCTTTCCATTTATTTAATACCTTTCTGCTGCTCAACTCTTTCTCTATACCTTCCTCTTTTACAATCTTCCAACTCTTTCTTGCTACCGCCTTTCTACTTATCTATCACCTTTCTGCTCTCTTAAAATTTCCAACTCTCTGCTTTTCTGTACCTTTCAAGTTTTGGTTTCTTTGTATTTTCTTATTCTTTTAATTATTTATTATTATTATGTTTTTATTTTAATTTAAATTCAAATGCTTTTATTTTTAATAGTTTTATTTTTATGACATTTTCAAAAATTCACTCAATGACAATCTAATCAATAATAATCTTAACAACATAACTTATATACTAAACAAAAACAATTCAAACAAAAAAAATACTTCATCAAGACAACCGATTTAAAAATCATGAACACGTTCCAATATTTCACTGAAAGAATGTGCACCATGAAGAAAAATCCATATCAATATATATATATATATATATATATAATTCATTATCGATATGGGTAAATTTCTCAAGTTATGTTCTTTTATAAAACAAAAATCTGAGGAATTTAAAAGTAAAAAATCATGTTTTTTCTTCCAAATAAGAGAATAAGAGATAGTGAAGTGTGTGGATAAACGAGCCGGGTTTTGATAGAGCTGAACTTGATTGATGCGTTTATTGATTTCCTACCAAATATCGACTATACTTTTTAAACGGTAACCCCATGTAGCCGTGACTCACCAAAGTTTGTCACGCGTTGTTAAAAATTTTGCGACCAAAAGGTATTTTTTTGTCTACTCCAAATAATTTATGAAGAAATTGTTTAAGGTAAGTATATTTTAACTTTTCTGGAAGTTGTTACATAGTAGTCTAAAATCGCAGCATTGTTTTGTTAAAAAATTATAAGTAAGTGCTCTATTTTAGGGTTATATTGGTAAAAGGCATATGCTTTAAAATAGACACTCTTTAATGCCATGAAACAGCCAGCTCTTTCAAAGCATTTGCTTTAAAGACCTTGAAGTGGAATTTAAGATAAAAGAAAAGGAAACACAAAAAGAGACACTAATTAACATGAAAACTGGAAAAAATATTTAAACTTTTAGTAAGCAATCAAAAAGAAGAGAATAGAGTCGAGTGACTCAACTGATGATGTCCTTTTATCATCAATGAGAAAAGTAAATAAAGGTACAAATTAACACAAAAAGATTGGTGTGCTGTTTTTAATAGTGTATATTTTAATGCTAAGGAAGAATGGTTAAAATATAAAATCAGTAAAAAGTGGGCATATGACTAATGTATACAGACTGGTGCTATTAATTACTTTTGTTTCAACAGTTTTTATTTTTATTAACTGTTTTTTAATTATGTGTTTGATAGTATTAGTAAATTGAGACTAATAAAAGATTACTTACTTTTAAGATATTGATTTCGATAAGCTTTGACTCTGACTAAATATTGAATTTAGGCTAAAACTAATATTATGGTTTGTTTCTTTCTATCTGATATGTGAATTGAGCTAGAAAAGCAAAATCAGGCTGATATTGATATATCATGTCCAAAATTACTTTAGTTCTACTTTGCCGTGAAATTTTGTATGTTCAATGTATGTTAGACACACATGAGTGTGTAAATGGTAGCCGGCTTTTTGGAACGAAGTTCCCTTTCGGGCGTTACGACCAGTTACGAATGAGGCTAGAGGCTAGCCGGAAAAAATTCAGACCAAAATATGGCACGACACGACACGACACACGCATGTTTCTCTGTGTGTCTGTCTCTCTCTCTCTCTTTCTCATAGATAGATATATTACAAGTACCTATAATAGTATTATATTTTATTTCATCCTGTTTTTATAAATTAATAAATTCATAAACATTTTAAAAATAGTTCGTAACTTGACTAGTGGGCATTGTTTGCAAAGAACTTCCGCAACGCTGTTTGTGGATGCAGAAGGTGATTTATTTCAATTAAAAAAGCACGGAGGCTGGAGATCTTGTGGCATGGTATAACTCAATACATTTTCATCTAGATTCTAATAGGGTTGCAGAAAAGTATAGTGTTTCATTTGTCTAACACACTTTTTGAAGCTAGGGAACATTACCAATTGTTTACTCGCTTCAAAAAATGTTACTTTAATCACTCGTAAAACATTGTTGTACATATAGATAATAACTTACGCACGATACTATGGCGAGAGAGGCTCATACCTGAAACAAAAAAAATACATTAAAAAATTAAAAAAACTATAATGTTTCATACATCGAAGGAAAATTATTTATAACAATTAATATTATAAGATTATACTATAAAATTTTTTTAACCCTAATTAGAAAGGGTGTAGCATTCCCAAAAAACCACCTTAAATAATATTATATTCTCGTTTACACTTTTGTCGGTATGCAACCAACTTTACCTATTCAAAGACAGATACATATCGTAAATACTCGAGAAGAACCGAGATAAGCAACCGGGGTAAGAGAACGAACTTTTAGCGGCACTTACGATTTTAAGTGGCAAGCGGGAGGAAGCTTATTTTCCCGTTTGCGAAAATTAATGGCTGCCGGTTAATTCACAGTATTAAGATTACCGTTTGTTCTTGGTTTATTCCGTATTGGAAGTGTATGAAAAAATACTGCATTTCAATTTGGATGTAGATGTGCTTAAACTGGAAGTACAATTTGTTTGATTTATGGTATCAATAAAATTTTGGTGCTACAAATTTTTATAAAATTATATGGTACCGAGGTAAATGGATACCTAGTGATCTAAAAACCTTATGGATGGTTTTATAGAAGAGTTCCTATGTGTTGGTGTTTAATTCTACCTGGTTCTTGGTTAATTATATGGTATGTTTAAAGAAGCTTTTTTATAGTAGAAGCATGACTACCCGGTCACGGAGTATGATTTTTGGTTCCGGATTACAAGGTAAACTTTCGACTATTCTTTCTGTTATTTCTCTATGTTCGATAATTAGTTGAACTGCGAATTTTCTAAGAAACAGTCACAATTTTGGTGCTTATTCGGAAGAATATGCTTTTGGAAACTTTTTTTGCTTTTCAAAATTACTATTAACAGTTTGGTTTAACTTCACCTTTCTTTCTTCATGGGTGTTTCCTAAAATGGAATGACGCGTTGTGCCGCCCATGGGAAATTTTACTTTATAGGAACATAGCCTTCTTTTTCTCTCTTCTTAAGTGTGTGAGTAAATGTTATGTGGTCCTGATATTTTATATCAAGGGACAGTATAAACGCCTTTTGGGCGAATATTTTTTGCTTTACAATATGATGGTTATTTAAACCAACGTTTAGGGCTACCCATCTAGGTCGAGCTGTACACCGGTGTGTGTTTCCGTACAGAAACTTCGGCGTAGGTCGTTCCTGATCACTCTGTGATCTTTCGGTTGGCCGGTACCGCTTATAGAAATCTGGTCACGAGAATCTCTAGTTTGAATAACTAGGATTCATTTATACCTATCGTTTGTTTCTTCAGAACAACGTTTAGTTTAACTTGTACGACATATGTTTATTGTTAGTTTTGTCTGTGTGGACAAATGACTACCAAGGTAGTTATTATTACTGTAGGGTGCAATCCTATTGAACTCCGCATGTTTTATTTTATTTAGGTTCTGTTGAGTCACCTTTTGACATTTTCCTTTAGCTGGTCAAGTTTACCCTTGTAATAAGTAAGATCATTCGAATGATGCTACTGTGGTTCCCACCCTAGTAGTTTCTTCTCGAAAACTGTGGTCTTCAATGGACCCCAGTTTCCTCTCTTCGTAGGGGGCTGTGTAGCATTCCCAAAAAAACACCTTAAATAATATTATATTCTCGTTTACACTTTTGTCGGTATGCAACCAACTTTACCTATTCAAAGACAGATACATATCGTAAATACTCGAGAAGAACCGAGATAAGCAACCGGGGTAAGAGAACGAACTTTTAGCGGCACTTACGATTTTAAGTGGCAAGCGGGAGGAAGCTTATTTTCCCGTTTGCGAAAATTAATGGCTGCCGGTTAATTCACAGTATTAAGATTACCGTTTGTTCTTGGTTTATTCCGTATCGGAAGTGTATGAAAAAATACTGCATTTCAATTTGGATGTAGATGTGCTTAAATTGGAAGTACAATTTGTTTGATTTATGGTATCAATAAAATTTTGGTGCTACGTGCTGCCTGTTGGAAGACTCCATTTTGAAATTTTTATAAAATTATATGGTACCGAGGTAAATGGATACCTAGTGATCTAAAAACCTTATGGATGGTTTTATAGAAGAGTTCCTATGTGTTGGTGTTTAATTCTACCTGGTTCTTGGTTAATTATGGTATGTTTAAAGAAGCTTTTTTATAGTAGAAGCATGACTACCCGGTCACGGAGTATGATTTTTGGTTCCGGATTACAAGGTAAACTTTCGACTATTCTTTCTGTTATTTCTCTATGTTCGATAATTAGTTGAACTGCGAATTTTCTAAGAAACAGTCACAATTTTGGTGCTTATTCGGAAGAATATGCTTTTGGAAACTTTTTATAGTGATTCTATTTAAATTTAAATTGTTATAAGCTTTTAGCGGCATTAAATCAGTTAATAACATTAGTTTCTATTAAAATCTATAGAACTATGATTGAATGATAACTATGTAGTGCTTTTAAATTTTGTTTTTAACTTTCTTCAAAGTGTTCATGTTCAATCGTAATCTTACATGATTATTGCCTCTATGGTACTTGTATTGATAAATTTCATATTTGTATTCATGTATATGGTAATCTTTAGATATTTAGAACACTCAGAGTGCACTCTTTAGAGAACTGAATTTTGTTTTTAACGAAAGGAAATATACCTTCAGTATATATTTTGTTTTAATTGAGTTCTCTACATACTTTCGTTTATCGAAAATAAGTTATGCAATTTAGATAAGATCTGTAATACTTTATGTGCAGGAATATTAGTTTTTTAATAACCGTATTGTCAAATACCGGTTAATATCTTTCACTGTATAAACAGAAGTGTTAGTATTTTGGTGATAACCGTTCTCACTAATACTGGTGATTTTTTTTATTTTTTAAATACATTGTTTTATTGTTTTTATTGATATCGTTGAGTATTTATTTCTGGTACCTTCCCAGTAACTGTTCTGATTCAAACCTCTTACATAATAAAGATTTAGATTTTAATAAGACAAAAGGATTCAAGGGATTGTAGAATCAATAAGGTAAGTTTAAAATAATTATTGACTTAAGGATATAGCTCAATTAAAGTGTGTTCCCTAACCATTACAGATTTAATAACTATTTCTCAATAGGTTTCTTATTTTCTTTCCTATTTCTCTACAAAAAAAATAAGTGGCGCCCTTTACCGATTTGTAAATATTTTCTATGTTTTCTTCTTCCTAGATACTCGCCCAATTGCTCCTTCGACCCACGACTCGCTCTCCTCCTACCCCCTGAGTGCCGTCCGCATTTGGCTAACCCTTTGTGAGCCTTTAACATCAAAAAAAGGGGTTACAAGGGTACTTTTGTGGTGACTACAATAAACAAATCGATGTATATGCTGTCATCTGTATATGAAAAATCAGAAATGAAGATGTATAAATTTATAAAATTCGATTGTTATAAGTTGCAATGTGCATGTCTTTGGGTAATTCCACTCATTTTCATGAAACTCTAAATATTCAAATTTATTAAAGTACTCTGCTTTTAGGAAAACCCTATATTAAAAAAAATTAAAAATCATATTATAATGTCTAAGTGATACACGAAAGCCTAAAAAAAACAAAACCTCTTACCAAAGTTTTGCAAAAAAGTCACATTACAATAACCTATTAAACATAAACCTGGAAACCTAGCACTAAAATAGGTAACGACTGATGTTTCAATTTTTGACGTATTATTTCTATCAGGTTTCTATAATTTTGTTTGGGTTTAAGCCGATTCTGACGAATAAATTTAATAAGTAGAAGCTCAAATTGTAGTTAAGCATTTAATTAATAAAGACTCTAAAGTCCGCTCCTGGTTATTTGTCAAAAACGTTTACGTTTTTCAATTCTCTAGTTGTTTTTACTTTCCTAAATTTTTTCAAACGTGTTTGTATCTTAAAATTTATTTTAATTATTGTTTTAATATTTAAGTTGTTACATAGGAAAAATGTTACCTACGTAATAAAGCCGACAAAAAAGTAGTTGTCTTAATAATTGGTGAATGTAGAAACAATTTTCATGCATCGGAACGTGTTTTTAATGAAAGGTACTCTGTTTGCCCTATATTAAGGAGGCTTTTTTGGAAGTTGAAGAAATAGGTAGTATACAAGATGCCAAACGATATGGTCGACAAACAATTAGTTATGATAAAAAATTGACATAATTGCAGAAATGGTAGTGAACCCCACTTCTTATACAGCCCAAGTTGCGTCTGTAAAATAAGTCAAAGGACACCATCCATACAAATTATCCATGCAAATTAAAAATGGTACCTACATCAATTTTTAGTTGAAGACCCCAGCCAAAGACTAAAGAAAGTAAATGTTTAAGCAGGTATTTTGAGCAAATATTTTGGGAAACCACATAGTTGGGCCTGTTTTTCTGTGCATCTGCAGATGTTACAAAACGCAATTAAGGCGTTAATTTTTGAAATTCTGGAAGATAATCCAAACGATTTTGACCACTTGGAAATACCGTTTCATCAAGATAGTGTTCTTATACACTATTATGGTGCAGTAAGATGTTACCTAGAAAAGGAATATCGTGGTAGATGGATTGGACGACGAGGGTCGATAACATAGCCGGCTTGGTCACTGGAACTTACACAGTTAGATTTTTCTATGAGGAAATACTTAAAATCTAAGTTTCACGCTACAGCACCCCAACGGATTGACATTTTGAAACAACGAATTGTTGAAGAATGTAGAGCAATAAGAGTTTAGAAATAGAATACAAGACTGTCAGGAAATAGATTGAGCACATTTTAAACGAATCCGGCACACTTCGCCAGATTTTGTGTGACGAAGAAGTACATAAAAGGAGAACTCCTGATAAGTACGGCCACGTCGCACATAAGGGTGGAGCGAGGCTTCGTAGAAAAAGTGAGAAGGGTACAGGGTGGTACCTATGACGTTACTCTTTTTATAATAATATTTGTGGTAATATTATAAACTATAAATTAAACACAAAACTATTAATTAATATTTCTAAATGATAGATATTGCTATATAATAAACATTTATACAGGGTGTCCCCGATTGGAATGAAATATAGGAAAAAAAATGTTTGTAACTTTACGTAAAAATGTTATTCTTTGTAAAAGTTTTTGCTAGTCTCAAAACCCCTAAATCTGAAATAAAAACAATAATATTTAAAAAAATTATCAAGAATTTCAAGAAAACAATAATAGAAGCTAAGAAAGATACAAACACACTCAAAAATGTTAGCAAAAAAGTTTCTAAGTTTCATTTTTTTGATTGAATCAGATTATCCCAGATTATCCATAGACAATTTGATTTAATCAAAATACATGAAATGATTATCCATAGATAATTTGATTAAATAAAATAAATGAAACTTAGAATTTTTTTGATTAAATTTATGTGTTTTTTTGAGGTATTTTGTAATTGCATTGGTTTTTGGTTTTATTAGAGAAATCCATTTTTAGTAAAGATAAATTAGAAAAATGTTTTTATTTAACATGAAGAAACTAGCACGGCTAGCGTAAGATTTTGTAAATATCTTATTAAAGAGTTTTTAAGACCCATTATAAAATTGGTTTAGGGTATAAAACCTGACGAAAAATTTAATTCGTGTTTATTTACCTCTTTTTGTCGTGAGAGTGAAGTACGCTAAATTTTGAAAAGTTATTCGGCTAAATTTTGAAAAGTTCTTTCGGACCGTTGTTGGAAAATGGAAACGTTAAAAATCGTTGAAACATTGAAGGGAAAGCCAGCATTGATGTTTGAAAGTCATTTCTTTCATATTAAAAATGAAGGGAAGGAGGCAACGTTGTGGGGGTGTGCTAAAAGACAAAGCCAAAATTGCGAAACTTGCTTGGTGAAAACTCGACTTAATGTAAGTTGCATTATATTTATTAGTTATGTATTTCATATTTATAATTTATATTTATTATTATTATAATTATATTTAAGATACTAGGATAATATACCGTATGTCCCCAGATTGAGTTCACAACAGAAAAAAAATTATTTTTAATTTCTCAGAAAATTTTATTGTTTTTAAAGATTTTTGCTTAATTCAAAAACCTCATGTAGCATATCAGTTTTTCGCTATGTTTTCTTTTAAGGCTTAAAATCATAAATTTCTTCAATAGCAATCATTATAAAGAATAAAATTTTCTGAGAATTAAAAAATATTTTTTTTTTCCTCTTATGAACTCAATCCGGGGACATACTGTATAATATAACACTTATTTACATATATTATTTATTGATCATTTTTATATTTTTTAATAGGGTATTGGTGAATTGGAAGTTTTGGAGAAACAGGATCATAGTTGTAAACGTGTACTTTGCAACGAAACCATTTCAACTGCTGTTTGTAGCTCAAGAAAACGTGCCAGAGAGGAGGACTTGCCAGCTTTTAAATAATATGAAAAAGAAATTTTGCCGCTCTACAAATCTGAAGACCCGGAAAACCATCCAAATTTTAATTCCTTTAAAACCCAAATCAACTGAATCAAAGCAAAAAGAAGAGGTACTCCAAAAAATCCTGTGACATCATCAGATATACTTCTAAAAGAAGAGGACGCAAAATTTTTGCTGTTTGCTGAAGAAGTAGACAACGAAACAATGATTGTTTTTGCTAGTACCAAGAGCAGAAATTTATTAAAAAACAAACAAGAGATGGTTTTGGACGGCATATTTAAGCGTGCAAGTAAACAATTCGCACAATTGTATACCATACATACAGACATTGGGAGCACAGACAGTGAAACATTGATAGTTCCAGTAATCTTTGCGTTATTGCCGAACAAAAAGTTTACAACATATAGTGTTTTGTTTAATAAACTAAAAGAAGTAATACCTGATTGGAAGTCGACTAATTTTATGTTAGACTTCGAAGTTCCAGTTATCGAAGCACTAAAACAAAACTAAGTGGATGACACAATAAAAGGATGCCATTTCCATTTCCACCGAGTATACATTGCAATAAATGTATAAGTATGTTTTATATTTTAATATTTACAAAAATAACTATACTCTCTTCAATTTGTTATTTTTATATTATACTAACTTTCCTATTTTAGAATTTTTTAAATTTTTTTTAGTTTTTATTAATTTTACAATTAAACTTTAACTATAAGAAGAAAAAAAATTTCTTCAATATGATATAAACAAAACAAAACATTTAGACAAAGTTTTCTTTCAAATCTTAAAACATTTCAATTTTGTTAATTCAAAACCTGCATTCCTATATTCATAAAGGGGGTGCATCAAGAAGGGTGCATTCAGCATATCCCTTCTCTTGAATATTACATTGCGTGCGCAACTCTACTATGTAACTGGGTACCACCTTCGCCGGGCAACGTGGCCGCCTGGCCGCATCAAAATCGTACCTGAAAAATCTGGCCAAGTGTGCCGACACCTTTTAGACACTTACCCTAAAAACAGGTTCTTGAATCTTTATTAATTAAATGCGAAACTACAATTTTAGTAATTATTAAATTTATTTATTAAAATCATCTATGACTATTATGTCACCTGCTATGACTAGTTGAGAAACCTATGACTGTTTATTTCCTCCCTGTAAATCTTTCTATTATAAGTAAAACCATTAAAAAGATACGAGGGACGTATATACTTGGGGTTAGCACGGTATAATAATAGTTACAGTTTTTAGACCGGAGTAATAATAGGTATATTTATTAATTCATTATTCTAAGAAGCAAGTTTTTTTTTGCATAAGGACTTAATGGGTATTTATTTAAAATTATTTACCCAAATGGATGTTTAGCGTAAAATTTTCCACTAATGTAAGTAATTAATGACAGGAACATATTTGACTGGAAAATACACATTCAATATTGCTACATACATAAATGATTTAAAGTGAATATCATAGTCAGTGGAATATAGATAGATAGGTACATAGAGAGAAAATAAATAACTCACTTAATTGCTTCATTTTAGCCCATAAATTATTAATTTTGTCATGCAAAACCACCTGTGTCATTATAGTATCTATATTAGCCAGAGATAATAGAACAGATATGTTGGT
The DNA here is from genome assembly GCA_964028335.1 of Altica lythri. Lineage (NCBI taxonomy): Eukaryota > Metazoa > Arthropoda > Insecta > Coleoptera > Chrysomelidae > Altica > Altica lythri. The sequence continues at coordinate 35,261,697 of OZ034801.1, read as the reverse complement.
CCCTAACATAAAGTTGGCAACAAGTTCCGACATCAGCGCGCCATCGTCTCCTGGAAGAAGCTCATCGATTTAAAAATTGGCGGGATATACAGCATATCTAGTTTAAACGTTATATTGGAATAGATACACTTATATTTTAAAATTTTATATTTTTACTGTGATTTAAAACAAGAATATATAAATTTTAAAATATAAGGTATATATTTTCTTACTAGTAAAAATAAAATCAACGAAATAGTTATTTATGCAACTAGTGCGTAAAGTGACCTTTTTTGACGAATGTGAATGTCAAAAAAGGAACATTTACGCACGAGTTGCATACAATATTTTTTCTACAATCGAATTTCTTTACAAGAAATACAAGTATAGGCCTGATTTTTTTTTACGCTTTACTGCGAAAAAAAATATTATATTTAAAACATATTATTTTAGATAACAAAATATTTATTTTCTAAATTAATCTTACCTTATAATACCGGTACGTAGAAACGCGAAATGCTTGAATTATAAATTAATTGAAATGTCAATCAGTCATTTAAATAAAAATACTTACCCTTATTCATGAACTGATATTTCTGTCATATTAAAAATCAAATTAAAAATTACTGAATATAATATCTAGTTTTGTATGATTGTATTAAACTGCAATAATTTAACAATTAAATATATTTGCACAAATTTACACAATTAAATAACAAAAAAAAAAGTTTCCTTACCCGGAATTGAACCCGAGTCATCTGGGTAGAAGGTATATACTTTTTACTGTTTTTCACTAGTGAAAAAAAGTTAAACTTTACGAACCTTAAACCGTGCATAAAGGTAATACTTTACGCACGGTTGTAGAAAAAACAAATTTTAATAATTACTATTTTTATTTGAACACAAAAACATAAAAAATAAATACAATATATTGCACAAGTTATGTATTTAAGATCTTAATAATAAATAACATATGTTTAACAGATATTTTAATATAGGGGTTTTACACAAATTGGAAAGAGATGGTTCCGATGACTAGTTCTTTCCTACCATTTCTCAAAAAAGTGGTCTTTCTTCTGAATAGCATCTAAAACAAAAAAAAAATGATCAGTACTTCTAATACATAAACTTTAAGGATTGCTCTCGATCTAAAACGATCTCTATAATATTTCCTTATTATACAAAGAACTCTTTATGCTCTTGGCACATAAACCAATCAAAATCAATAAATTCACTTAAACATATTATTTTTCTATTAATCAATTAACCTTTTATCTCTGAGTGAGGACTTTGAAAGAAATATTTGAAACTTCTAATAATGAAAATATGTTTCATATACAGGATAAAAATACTTACTTTTACAATCTACAACACAGCATTTATATCCAAAATAACCTGGTAGTGACATGTTTAAAACTATTCACTATAATTTTACACCTTTTTTATGGTAAAACTACATTAAATTTATTTTAAACTAAAATTATTAACACTTAACCTATCACTATGCCGCTATAACTGCTGTTTCGGGCTACCAGCTGATCAAATTTTGCTGGTTTAGTTCCAATTTTGACCACTACAGAATGCGATTGCGCCTTCAGGAATGCGCACCAACATGTTGGCGCCTTTGGGCTATGTTTCAAAAAGTCTCTTAATTTGTCTATGATATTAGCACACTATTAGGGAAATTTTGTAAGGTTAGTTTAAAATCAATTAAATATTGGACTCTATCGGCAATTTCGATCTTATTTTTTAAAATAATTGCCTTCAAGGACCGTAACGATTATAGCAGGTCAATTTTTCTTAAGCGTAAGTAGTAATTACCTTTTTTTATCCCGCTGAATTTCTTTCCAGCAATCATTTATTTCATGGTACCTAAACAGAAAAATTTACTAGGCGGCAGATCTAAAGCATACTATAATTCGTTGCCTAACTCATACAATTTTGCAATTGTTTTTATTGATTTGTGAGACCGCAAATTGTCTTAATAAAAAAAACTTTTTTGTTCTCGGAATAGTATTGATGAAAAACAGAGATAGGTTTTCTAGTCGACGCGTATGTATGACCACGCATCACTTTTTATATACCTAGTTGTACACTTTTAATATATTTTTTTATTAAGGTAGGTTCGTCAGTATAAAATTAAACAAAAAATCCTAAGGGTAGGTAAACAGGGGATGAGGCAGAAACAGACTACTATCACGTTACGTGAGTTCAAATGACACGTCAAGGCCAAATAGTGTGCAATGTTGTTTTGCATGGTTTATTATGAACCCTAAAGTAACCTAATATATATCACACCACGTCACGTCACAGGCTTTACATGTTATTTTACGTTGTTGTTTTCTGCACATGCACATATTTTATCTCCGTGAGCTCATACATTTTAGTAGCTTTCATCTGATTAAGGAAAATGTACAAAGTTTTAATAAGAAAAGTTCGGTAACATTAACTAGATTATATTAAAAAATCAAGTGAATATCACGATCAATATATTCGCAAAGAAGCATGAGAGGAGAACATTAATATTCAAAAACTTTTATTGTATTATTCATTATTATTGTTTCAGATAAAGATATTATATATTAATTTTTCCTCTCCAAACATTATTTTTATGCCAAACTAAACTACCATTATCTGAAATAAAAACAGTTCATCGATGACTTTACAACTGCAATTTCTTCTTATAGGGTTCAAACTTAACAACACTTATTGAGTAAGTAGCGTTAATTCGGTGTCAGATTTATCTTTAACCTCGCATAACATGTTATAGTCCAAGATATGACGGTAAAAATAATAGGAAACCTCGCAATTTTTTTTATATGCATCGATTTTCAATATACCCTTCACTTCAAAATCTACCCTATGCCAATATGTGCTTTCCCTCTGGGGGTGGTTACCACCCCCAACTCGGGGGTGGAAAATATTTAAAAAAAAAGACATGGTAATCGATAGAATAGTGAATTCTAAGACAAAAATGTTTTTTCGAGGTTTTTTGAAAAGTCAATATTTTTGGAGTTATGGGTAACTGAAAGTTTACAATTTAAATGGTAAAATTAATAAGAAATCTTGCAATTTTTTTATATGCATGGATTTGAATGAAAATTTGTAGGTAAGCTCAATATACCCTCCACTTCAAAATCTACCCTATGCCAATATGTGCTTTCCCTCTGGGGGTGGTTACCACCCCCAACTCGGGGTTTGGATTTTTGTATTGGATGTATAAACGTCTACTTTCGAACAGTCATAACTTTGTTAATATTAAATCTGCAATAATTACAAGAAAACAAATCTCTATCTTTTTATATAAGCTTCATTTTATATCATGACAGTTTTCCCGATAAAGTGTAAATTTTCTGACTTATTCCCGAAAAATCGTTTAAAAACATGCTTTTTTGCCGTTTAATTTGTGAACTTTCAGTTACCAATAACTCCAAAAGTATTGACTTTTCGAAAAAACTCTAAAAGACGTTTTTGTCTTAAAATACACTATTCTATCGATTACCATGTTTTTTTTTGATAAATATTTTCCACCCCCTAGTTGGGGTGGTAACCACCCCCAGGGAAAAGGCACATATTGGCATAGGGTAGATTTTAATTTTTGAGCCATTTTCTACCTACTGTCAAAATTTTAAACAAATCCATGCATATAAAAAGAATTGCTAGCAGAAAACCGTCATATCTTGGACTATGCAGGCAACACGATATAAGGAAAAATTTTGTCGATCATGTAAATTTTATTAGTAACGTCACCCAATTGTTATCCTAAAAACTTTTTTTATGAACATGGGCAGAATGTTTTAAATTTCTTTATTAATTTATAAAAAGTTATCATTACAATATTTACCACATTTTAAATTTTGAATGTTTTAGTATGATTAATGATTAGCACGGTTTAATATGAAATTAATTTAAAAAAACCTTGACCCTGTTTTTAATAATAGGTAGGTACCTAATCATTCATATTCTTTTAGAATAACCAATAAATTAAATTGCATTTCCAACAATCAGCTAATGAAATGTGACTCCACAAATAAAATTGAAAATAACATTCACAATCATCCAATTTAATTATCAAAATTTCACTAATTTTGTTTTTCAATCAGAATTATTTGCTGACGTATACGATTGTACCCTGTTTTCTGTACTCTTCGATCGTTAATTTAATTATTTTAAATACCAGTATATTAATAATACCATTCAAAAACCTACAATGAATGTTTAACATTACTGTATATACTGTGAGGTCCAAAAGTAACGGATAAATTCATTTTCTCCGTTAATAAGCGTGGAAAAGAAAAATCCTGAAACATGTCAATTTTTAAATTTAAAATGACGCTAAAAACCACCCCCCACTTTAAACCCCTTTCCAAGGGGTGAGAGCACCCCATTTTTTTAAATGGCATGAGGGTTTCATGCGATACCTCGTTTGAAAGAGCATTTAATTGCCTATTCAGCAATGTAAAAATTTTTAGATTTCAATTTTTTATTTTCTGTTTTAATATTCATATAGTCCTTGTTTTTGAAGATATGGTAATTTCCAGAAACTTGCTTTTATAATTAAAATTCTGTCAATAATGTCAGTATTATCATAAGCAAAACAATGGCTTGTACTCTGGTTATGCAGAACAGAAGCACATCTGTTTTTTCTAGTTTTACAATTACTCTTGTGTTGTGTCAAGCAATTTCTTAACTATTGGCCTGAGTGCCCAATATAACAGGCATCACATTTTATACATGGTATTCCGTGGATTGTGTCATTCAAGAAGGTCTTAGGTGTTCTATTCTTGTTCTTAGAAAATAAAGAAAAGTTATTGTTGATGTGTAAAGGTCGCAGAGATACAGACTAACAGCAAACCCAATAAATGTTAATCTAAAATGTATTTGGCACTGGTAATCTTGTCTGATAAATGCTGGTAATTGCTTGAGTAAGGTCATTGTTTTGGTGTAACTTGCTGTATTTAACGAGTTCTGTTGCATCATTGCATATGTGGAGTAAACTAATTTTTTTTTATATGATTTGGATAACCATTATTCGCAAACGTATTTAAAATTTGGTTTAAATTTATTTTAGGATATCTATGAACGCTAAGTTGTAGAATTTTGTTTCTAATGTGCTTAAATAAGAAATTTTTGTTTCAGCGGACGATCAACGGGGGCAGTCATATTTTAACTATATGTTATATGATGTGACCAGTGATAGTTATAGTTTGTTTGTTTAGCTTCTATTTTATTGTTACTTTGGTAAATAAATTGTTAAACTTATCCCAGTGTTACAATTGTTAACGTGTGTGAAATTTGGATATTGTTTAACCTAGAAAAACTAGTGAACTACCAGTGGCAGAATTCAAAAAAAAAAAAACAGAAAAATAAAAATTGCATAGAACTGGGAACACAATATTAGTTCAAACCTAGTGTTACAGTCTCGACAAAATTGTTGCTAATATGGTCTAAAAGTTGATACATATAGCTGGTATAGTCCATTTCACCGATTTTGGCCGATGACAGAAATCATACTCGAAGTAAATTTAGAGTTACATCTCTCTCAGATACAGGCAAGTTGGAAATTTAAATGAGGACGTTTGTTTTTTATTACAACACTTACGTAACTGCATCTTGTTTCACCGGTAGATAAAAAGTATTCAATACAGAAGTCTTGACTTAATTCACATTCCTAGTCACCGTCATGTACGGCTCGTTTTTGAAGGGTTGAATTTAATAATTATTAATGTCATATTTTTGTAGATGTCAAACCACACTGATATAGGTCTCCCAACGAAAGTTTGTGACAGCCACGTGTTAGTCGGCGCAGGTAGGCGGAGTCTTTCTATCAGTGGCGGACGGAAATAAAAATATATTATACACCTTAAATTAATTTTTAATGTATGATGCTAACATAATTAAGAAGAATTTATTTTATATAAATTTGTTACTGCCCACTTTAAACTAAAAAATACATACATTTAAAAAACAACTCAGAAACTCTCTTAGCATATTTGTAGCTAAATACAGTTTACAAAACCATTCCAGCTACCACAATGACAAGCTTTTAGAACGGTCGTTGTTATCGTAACACTCGTAAACTAACCACTGCGCATTGAACGAGAGGCCACGTGGCTGTCCCAAACTTTCGTTGGGCGATCTTATAGTTTCAGAAACTTACGACCTAATTTAGAAAAAAAAAAACCTCTCCGCCATTGGTAACTTGGATGACAGTTTAATCTTATTTCAGTGGTTTCTAATATCAAATCGGCCAAAAACGATGAAATGGACTATAACCTAACATATTATTTTTTATTTCTACATTCTTAAATCAGTCAATTTAACATAAAAGTATATTTCTAAGAAAAGAATATGATATTACTACTTTAATATAAATTTACGTTCAAGAAAAATAAGGATCGATTTCTTTAGAAACTAAATGTGTGTTGAAAAAAAGAAAAGTTTGTGCATGAATCAAAAGCGAAGAAATTTTTAATTAAACTTGTTTAGATAGAATAAAATCAATACACAGACACAAAAGATCGACCTGAACAACATTTATTAAAGTTACGAAGTTGTGTAGGTGGTTAGGCGGTTTTCTTGCAAGGAACTTACGGGCAACAAGGGACCGTTGGGTTATTCTGGTCGACACTGATTGGATAACAAGTAATCTCACTTAATTGAAAGAGGATTGGTTTGATCAATCCAGAATTTACCTCCAACCTTATATACCTAGTTAGCACTTAAAAGTAACTTCTAACTGACACATTCCGATTTAATCTCCGGGATCTTAGCTGAAATCTCAGGGTAAGTCGTGGAGATCCCAGTTATTTTACTGACAATCCGTCAATTGACCACCAATTTAATTTGTTACTGAGGGCAACGTGATAGTAATTTCCAATTTCTTTTTATTCATTTTTCATATAAATATATTCGACTGATCCAAAAAAATCGCATATTTTTTTTTCGAAATCCCCACTTTAAAACTGCAACATACGTATAGAGAGATGCATTTAAAAATTTTAATAGCGCGAATTTCTATTTCCCATTTAAATAACGCAGAAAAAATCTTTTTAAACTATAATTTTTTTTAATTTTTAAACGAGTTATTAGACAGCTAACATCGTAACATATTTTTATAAAAAAACTTATATTTTACTAGCAGCCCGCCCCGGCTTTGCACGGGGATTAAAGAAAAATAACAAAAGCCATTAAATTTATTGGGTCAACGCTTCCCTGTAAACAATATTACATGTTGTTTTATTTTCTGGCAGCAAAATAAATTGATTTTCAGGTGCTTCGACCCGCCTTAGGCGGTTGGCCATGAGGAAAACCGATCCCTACTATTTGGAAGGTTTGACCTTGAGACTTATTATTAGTAAAAGCGAAAGATGTTTTGATAGGAAATTGAAGCGGTTTAAATGGATTTGGTAGATCAGTTGGGATCATCGGTATCCTCAGTGTATGAGCTAGTTGACCAGCTGGTGGTTCAGTTATATTAGTTGCTACAACTTAATTGTCCTTTAATTCCTTTATAAGTAGCCTTGTCCCATTGCACATGCTAAATTTGTGATATCTGTCGTGATTATGAAATAAGTTATTTTGATAAGGAATAATAACAAGATAAAAACTTTTACAAAATTAAAAATTAGTTATTGTGACGTAACTATAACAGTTAGACATATGCTGTCGCGGCATTTTTTGTAGATATTTATATATTCTTTAAAATCGTAGTACATTATTTTAATCTATAATCAATAGTATTCTCAGCGCACGCGATGTAAGGATTTTAAGGTCATTTTTTGGTTACATTAATGGCATTTTAGTAAGGATCCCTATTTTTTTTTTAATGAAACATAGCCTATATCACTCGGGAATAGTGTATTTTGCCAACGGTAAAAGAATTTTTGAAATCGGTCCAGTAGTTTCGGAGCCTATTCATTTCAAACAAACAAAAAATCAAACCTTTCCTCTTTATAATATTAGTATAGAAGTATAGATAAGGAAGTTTGTAAGTAATTATCGGTATTTCTAATCCTTGAGAAGTTATTTAAACTCAAAGATTAGGCTACAAATAATTCTAGCTTTCTCATTTTAACTTTATTCGTGTGGTGTAAAATTTTGTAATTAAATTATCGTAGGTGATAATTTGTCTGACAGATGCTAGAGGAGAATTTTGTGCGAACGGACACCCAGATTTTTGGAGGAGAGCGAGTCGTGATTTCTCTAACAGTTAAAGGGACAGAGGCTGAAGAGTGAAATGTTAAAAAAATTGATAAGGACCCCACTTATTTTTTTTTAATCGAAGAAGAAAACTGTAATAATTTGTTTTAATTTAACTTATTCAGTTAAATTTTTTAAGCAAATATTTGTGGTAAATAAATTTTAATCGGAACAACGTGTACAATAAGGTAAAAAATTTAAAATCGTAATAGTACTAAAAATATGTTTATATTAAATAAATATAATTAATAATAGTACGTTTACAGGGTTCGTAAAATGGGTGTTCATGTGGATTTATTCACATATATGTTTAATACAGAAGTATTTTAAATGAGGATTTTAACTAAAAATAGAATATCCACAAATATCGTAGATTTAAAGTCTTCGGGCTATGAATATATCAATAATCCTGAATACGGTTCTATGTATATAATAAGGAATCTATATCTTCTTAATAAAAATTTTTTATGGCATGCACTATTAAAACCTTTAGCACTATTATTCTCGTATATTTATTAACTCGTGTTAGTAAATAGCTACTCACAGCCCTTTAAATAACAATAAATGATTATTTACAGATGTTAATACCTATATTAATATAGCGGCGCTTATAATCATAAATGTAACAAAAAACTCTGCACAACAGATTGCAAAATAAATACTTTTTTTAACGTTTAGAATATCACAGCTTAGACTGAATAGATAAATTTAAGTAACATATGATCAAGAGTACTTTTAAACCTACCCAGTTTAGGCCACCCTCCACTATTACCTATTTCTTGAATTTTAGTGCTTGATTTAATACAAACAAAATTACGGTGTTAATGATTACCTATATAACTACCATTTATAAAAAAAATAGAAAACAGTTGTGACGAGGTATTATAGACAAAATGTAACCGGTCTGAATTTGTTAATAAACCGTGAATAATGGAAAAAAGGCAATAGGGTATCACTATCCAAACAAAGCTATGAACAGCAATAAATAACATTAAACAACGCAATTCTCGTTCGTTTTGAAGCACTTTGTCAAGTTCGTATGATTCCAAAATTAATTTATCAGTTAATGTCAGTTTCGAGTAAATAAATCAATCCAATACTTTGTTTTCAATTATAATTAGTTTCCTATAAATAGACTAATTGATTAAACATTATTATTTACCTAAAAATTTTAGAAATTAGACACTACTGTCGATAGTATTGCAATAATTTTTGATAAATGTATTTAATATTGTTGTAAATAATCTACGGCTATTTTAAACAATTTGAGTAATGATTGAATTTACCGTTTAGTTTGATAACTCAGAATAAAATTAAAATGAATTTAATAAAATTTAATATCGTATTTTGCTTAATTATTGTAAGACATAATGAATAGTATTATACGTTACAAGGTCGGTAGGTGACTTCTTACAGTATGAGTTAGTTTACGGACGAGGCGACGTAGGAGCCGAGTCTGGATATAAAACGAGTACTGTAATAACACCTAACGACCATGTATCGTATTGTATTTTATTTCATCCTGTTTTTATAAATTAATAAATTCATAAAAATTTTAAAAATAGTTCGTAACTTGACTAGTTAGGTACGTCAAATTACCTTAACTGTCAGTTACTGTCATATATTTTAAAATTTTTGTATTAATTGTTAATTCGTGTTTTAAATTAAAATAAAATAAAAAGTTAGTAATTAATTATTTAATTTTAATTTTATAGTCATTATAGTGTTTTTAAATGTCAAAAATTAAAAGTAATTGTCTTCCCTTAAGCAATCAGAGCAGAGTTGCTAGGCAACACATTACAGTACTTACATGATACCGTAATGTTTTATTTACCGGCGCCGAATTGATTATAGGGAAGTTTATTTACTGGACAGGATAAAATAAACAAATTTACCATACCTAGTACAAAAATATACGTAAAATTTTTCATATATTATCAAATTTAAAAATTTAACAAAACATGACAACACTGCATTAATTTCATGGTACACGTGATTTTCTTAATCCAGTAAGATATATTCAGCCAGAATTAATTATATTTGTTAGTGAAGCGTAAAGTTGCCCAGTCCTTATAAGTGCATAATACATAATATAATAAAACCAGAAAATAACTGGATTTCTCAGTTGAATTATTTTCTGGTTGTGTTTAATTATAGTGGTTTGTGACTAGAGGTGTCAAAAACGTATATTACCTACGCAGCTAGGGTTTTCGTTAAAGAGTCCTATGTTGTGTAGAAATTTTTTTACCTTTATGTAAGAAATTATAAAATGACTACAAGCTGATTCCTGCTTATTTGCCGTGTCCTTAACCAGAGATATGTTTTTATTAATAGTTGTGTTGTCTACCCACCCATGCTTTTATTCGTCCTTTTTGGCGTCCAGAGAACTGGCTTTACACTGTAAAATATTTGACACGGTTATGTTCCCCAAAACATGCATTTCTTTTTGGCACTTGTATACTTGTGTGGAAACCACCTAAGGGTTCTTTAAATATGCAATTACAGCTTGAGTATTTGTGCTTATATTGTTCCGATTAAATTCATAACTTTAAATGTTTTTTCTTGTGTATTGCACAAATGGATTTAGCCCTTCCTAAAACACTTCTGTGTTTGCAGTAAAATAGAAATTTTTACATTTTTAATGGGTATGGTCTACTTGGAATGTCACTTTAGATAGATATTTAAAAACCATGTAGTATGATTTCATCTCTAAATTTCTGCTTAGTTTTGTTGTGACTGATCTAAGAAAAACGTTATTCAGATTTTCTTAAAGACCTGTAGGAAATCATCTTGCCTTACCCTTCAAGATTATAAAAGAGGAGTGAGATCTTATACGACTTTCATTGCTGCTCTTGAAATCCCACCCAGAGCTCTAGTTATGCCAAGGAAGCAAATGAGTAAAACCTAGCTTAGCATGTAATTGTTGGTTTAATTACCATTTTATACATCTAATTAAGCAAATCCCATTTTTCTTCGTTAACGTTATCGCCATCTTGGTTTTGTGTTCCCTGATGTAATATCAAGAAGGCTTTTAGTCCAATATCTTTACCCCAGGATACATAACTTGATCAGCATTTAAATATTAATATCAACAGTCTTTAAAGTACCTAAAAGTTTGTTCTTTAATTTTAAGAAGTTTAAGACAGAAATTTTCATTAGATGCGCTCAAAGAAAATTTTGTTTTTTTATGTTGATACGATTTTTTTATTCAAACATCATTAGTTAGACAATTAAACAGTTTAAAAAAAACTGTTGGATTTCTTATTTGATTTATATTCTGATATCGTTTGCTTAATAGTATAGTTTGTTTGTTGTTGTTAATCGAATTAAGGCTGCATACCCGAATTTTGGGTAGGTTAATCTTGTCGTGTGAGATATTAAAATATTTGCACGAAGAAGAGATTTTAAAAAATTGCAGTCAAAATTTAAAATTCACAATTGTGGCCAAAAGGTAAAAAAAGCGTACGACAAAACGCAACCTATTGGGTTGTTTAGTCAAAATATACCCAAAGGATAGGTACCTCTTAATAGATAGTCTGATGGATATTCAGAATGACTATAAAAAAATCAACATGGTACAATTTTTAAATTCAATTTATTTATACTTAATCTGTTGTATTTAGGTTTGTGGGGTCACTGATCTACAACACAAAGCCAGATTTAGAAAATTTAAAATAGTGGATCCAATATAGCGGATAAAATTTTCATTAAATTAAGCGATTTTTTAATATTTAAAGGCTTTTTCGGAGCGGCATATTACACATTCAGATGTAAAATTAACTATAGCAGTTCCAAAATGAAGAAACAAATTTGTAAATATCTATGACCATCTTTAATCTATCATTTGGAGATCCAAAAATCTATACACAAATTCGTAACCAGCGACGATAAACCGTGAGTAAGTAATTTTCGGTAAATCGGTTCAATATTGAAAATTTGGTCCTACATCGGATCTTTTATGAGCGAAATTATATGCTAGACTAGTTGTACTCGCAACGTCGTTCGCGTGGCGTGTGATTGTTGTATAAAAATTTCTTACCCCACCCCATTTAAGGAATGGAAGAGAAATTTTTATACACCAGATGTTAAGTTAAAAGAAGACAAATACATCTGTGAAAACCGCATTTGAATCGGATCAGTAGTTTTTATGTGATGCGCGCACAAACATACAGACAGACAGACAAAAAATCTAACCACATTTTTTGGGTTCTATTTCGATGTACCGACGACGTCGTTCGCGTGGCGTGTTGATTTTTGTATAAAAATTTCTTTCCTCGCCCCGTTAAAGGGGTGGGGGGAAAAAGTTTTATGCACCAGATGTTAAGTTGAAAGAAGACAAATACGTCTTTAAAAACCGTATTCGAATATATCAGTAGTTTTCATGTGATGCGCGCACAAACATATACATTCCTACAGTTTTATTATACAGTATGATGCAAAAGTATGGAATAAATTCATTACTTCAGAAACAGACGACTTTTAAAAAAAATCTTAAAACACGTCAATTTTAATTTTTGAATGGCCATCAACTGCTATAGATGTGTTGGACATTACGTCATTAGTGATGGCGTAATGACGTCATCGACGATTTTTTTAAATACAAACCGAGGTCACGTGACAGCTCATTTGAAAGGTCTCCTTATCGCCTTTGCAACAATGTAATCATTTAAGGCGATAAGGAGACCTTTCAAATGAGCTGTCACGTGACCTCGGTTTGTATTTAAAAAAATCGTCGATGACGTCATTACGCCATCACTAATGACGTAATGTCCAACACATCTATAGCAGTTGATGGCCATTCAAAAATTAAAATTGACGTGTTTTAAGATTTTTTTTAAAAGTCGTCTGTTTCTGAAATAATGAATTTATTCCATACTTTTGCATTGTACTGTATGTAGGTACTAGTTGTACTCGCAACGTCGTTCGCGTGGAGTGTGATTGTTGTATAAAAATTTCTTACACCACCCCATTTAAGAAATGGAAGAGAAATTTTTATTCACCAGATGTTAAGTTAAAAGAAGACAAATACATCTGTGAAAACCGCATTTGAATCGGATCAGTAGTTTTCGTGTGATGCGCGCACAAACATACAGACAGACAGACAGACAGACAAATAATCTAACCACATTTTTTGGGTTCTATTTCGATGTACCCGCGACGTCGTTCGCGTGGCGTGTTGATTTTTGTATAAAAATTTCTTCCCTCAACCCGTTAAAGGAGTGGGGGAAGAAAGTTTTATACACCAGATGTTAAGTTGAAAGAAGATAAATACGTCTTTGAAAACCGCATTTGAATAGGATCAGTAGTTTTCAAGTGATGCGCGCACAAACATGTACATTTCTACAGATTCGATCACACCAGCTAGGTACTAAAGGGTTCGTTTGCGTAGTTTTCTTGTAAAAACTTTTTTACTTGCAACTATGTAAAAATATCTATTTATTTTTGTTTTTTTTATCTATTACACTGTTTTATTAAAATGTAATAAATTTTTTATTGTTTTGTTCTACGTAAGATGTGACTAATTTTTACAACTGCAAGTTTTTATTTCAGCACGTATACAATTATAACATTGAATACCGTAAAAACTAAATTTCGATCTAAAAAGGTCGTTTTTCGCACTCCTTGCAAAAGGAAATTACAAAAATTTTAATAAGTGAAACAGTAAGCTTGGACTCCTGTCTTATTAAATTCAGAGCCGGTTTTAGAGTAAAAGACACAGAATTTGGGTTTTCTTAATTAAAAAATTCTAAAATTTAGCATTAAGTTACGATGTAATGGTCTTAAAAGAATAGATTATATCTTATTTTTGATGTTATAAAATTTGTATAAAAAACTAATGAAGTAAATTTTGAGAGATAGACTGCTACAAATATAGAGATATTAAAAAATTAATATACTATTTAAGTATTAAAGTATTTATGATACTTTTTTACTTATAGCAAAGAGGCTGCATACATTAAAGAAAAATTGCATCGTATATAGAAAAGAATAGTAAAATTACTTTGTACACATTTCACTTCTGTTTGCTGATGTATGTTTTTTGTGCAGTTTTGTAGGAACTGGTGAGCATCGATGCCAACTCTACCGATTTTTCAGTAGATCTACCGATTTAGGAAGTAATCTAACGATATACCGTTTTTTATACCCCGTCTACAGATCTCTAGATTTTTGACTAAAATATAGCACTTCAATTTTTGTTATTATAGCGCATTATACATACATACTGATTTCTGGTTTTTTTGTACCAATTCACCGATTTTAAAAGTTAAGGATGGCGACGCTGCTGGAGAGCGACATCGATACGTACGGAAATGCAGACCGAGAGTCTCGACAGCATGAAGCAAGATTTTGTGAGAGTGATTCTACTATTCTTGTCTATATACGGTGAAAATTGCTTACTTTTCGTTTCAATGTAACATGTTGCCAGACTTAAAAAGGTTTAGATCCTACTTAAGTTTGAGATTTGATAACAGAGAAGTCTAAAGTTCAAAATAAGTAAACAGTTAAAAGAAAGGATTATTTAAAACTAAATTTATAAATAATTTTAGTTTGATAGGTTATGAAGGGTTTGTGATATTTAATAAATATTTTACAAGAACTAGCCATAAGAATGTTTTTTTGTGTTGTAAAAATATTTTTTTTCTTAAAAGTGATTTCAGAAAATATGTACAATATATATGTAAATAATTGAGTTTAACATCGTTATTTATTGAGAAAACCAGCTGACACAATAAACTTTATACCATTTTACATTTAATAAATGTCCTGTTGCTTCTTACTAGACTTTATTAAGGATTTTATTAACATAAGATATTTCCTTTAACCACTGTTTGCTTTACTTTCGTAATCGTTAGTATCGAAATCAAAATCTACAGAATTAATAACAAAATTATCTTACACAGAATTAATTAAAAGTTCTTTCAAAATAATTTCTTTCCTGATGTCAATAACTTTTTAAACAAACTTTTTCCACTCTTCAGGTAATATTGAAAAAGTGATCAGGAATTGTTTTAAATAAGTTAAATGATAAAATTTTTAAAACTTCTCAAACAAGTTCTACTAAATTATAAGGTAAGGATAGTATGGTCCATTTCATCGTTTTTGGCCGATTTGATATTAGAAACCACTGAAATAAGATTAAACTGTCATCCAAGTTACCAATGGCGGACAGTTTTTTTTTCTAAATTAGGTCGTAAGTTTCTTAAACTATCAGTGTGGTTTGACATGTACAAAAATGTGACATTAATAATTATTAAATTTAACCCTTCAACAACGAGCCGTACATGACAGATACTAGGAATGTGAATTAAGTCAAGACTTCCGTATTAAATACTTTTTATCTACCGGTGAAACAAGATGCAGTTACGCAAGTGTTGTATTAAAAAACAAACGTCCTCATTTAAATTTCTAACTTGCCAGTATCTGAGAGAGATGTAACTCTAAATTTACTTCGAGTATGATTTCTGTCATCGGCCAAAAACCGTGAAATGGACTATAGAGTGGAAAGCTTCAAACTACATCTCTATTGCGTTTTTTTTTATTTAGTTTTGTGTAATATAACAAAATAACAATTAAATAACTACTATAGCTTTGCAACCTTGTACTATATTACTACACTGTTGAGGTTAAATTAAGTTTGGTCAAGTAGTAGATATATATTTTTAACAGTTTTAAAAAGTATAGAAACAAATGATATAGGGTGGAAATTAAAAAAAATGTAGCATCCAGCAGGACTCAAACCCGCAACCTTTGCTTGTACGTGGCATCGCTCTAACCTTTAAGCTACACGAAATTATTTAGCTTTTTTGTCGTTAAATTTAAAGGTTGCGGGTTGAAGTCTTGCTAGATTAGGTTTTTTTTTTTTAATTTCTTTTTAATGTTATTTAATATAGTTTTGTTTGTATACTTTCTACACATTTCAGAAATCCCATAAGAGACATCTCAAAATAATCGTTTACTAGTTTTTTACAGATATCTATGTGTTTTTAATATAGAGGCTCGTGTAAAGGCTTCTCATTTCCTAGTGGGATGTTTGCAGTTCTTCTACATAGATTTATTTGATTCGTTTAACGCGGTGAATCAATCCGCATTCTTTATGGTTCTTTTCACGAGTTATTATGCGACTAAGCCTTCTCTACTATTTTCTTTAACTGTTTTCTCCAGTTTCTGACTTTCATCGCTTTAATATCTCTATTGAGCTAGTCCCTCATCTTTTTTTTGGTCCACCTGTCGGTCTTTCTTTTTCTGATTTTCATCTTATGACTTTTTTACCTTCCGAACAGCAACGCTGTTAGAGGAAGGTAGGTATTGTGATCGCGAAAAATTTCGATCTCGGGTTTTTAGCGGAAATACGCGTTTTAGGGTTCCTTGAGCCTAAAAAACCCAAAAATAAAAAATGTCCGTCTGTCTGTCTGTCTGTGTGTCTGTAAACACGCGGCTAAACGGCTAATCGGATCGGAATGAAACTATAAAATCTTACTTATAATCATCATCGGAGGAATCTGATAGAATTTGAGTAAAATCGGCCGACCGGAAGTGGACGTTTACTCTTATCAAAAAATGAAATTTTTTGAAAATATTGGGTTTGCATATAGTTATTGGCAAAATGTTGATACTTTGTGAAAAGAACATGTAATTTCCGACATTTTTGAAAGAATACATATTTTTGATATTTTCATTAGTTTTCGAGATATTGACACTTTTATCAAAAACTGGAAATATGTGAAATAAAAATTGTGGATTCGCTCTTTCACTACTTGTTATTATACATGCTACTGTTCGGAAGGTCGTGTGGTGCCCACACCAGATTTTTATTCAGGAGATCGTTTTTTTTTCTCTCTATGTGGCTTCTTCATCTAATTTTGCGCTTTAAGTAACTCGGAGAATATCTTTTTCTATTATTTTATCTCTAATTTCATGATTCATTCTAGGTAATATAAATCTATAAATAGCTTAAATAATATATTTGTATTTATAGTATTAGGTATACGTTACAAGGTCAGTAGGTGACTTATTACAGTACGAGTTAGGTTACAGACGAGGCGACGTAGGAGCCGAGTTTGGAAATAAAAACGAGTACTGTAATAACACCTAACGACCATGTATCGTATTATAGTTTATTTTATCCTGTTTTTATAAATTAATAAATTCATAAAAATTTTAAAAATAGTTCGTAACTTGACTAGTTAGGTACGTCAAATTGCCTTAACTGTAAGTTACTGTCAAATAATTTAAA
Organism: Altica lythri; assembly: GCA_964028335.1. Taxonomy (NCBI): domain Eukaryota; kingdom Metazoa; phylum Arthropoda; class Insecta; order Coleoptera; family Chrysomelidae; genus Altica; species Altica lythri. The sequence goes on along the minus strand of OZ034801.1, from coordinate 35,244,281 downwards.
ATTTTTGTATTAATTGTTAATTCGTGTTTTAAATTAAATAAAAATAAAAAGTAAGTATTAACGATTCAACGTTTATTTATATCTAGCAGGCTATCTTTTTATTTCTTTACATTGGTATTGGTTTTTGTCATGTTGGTATTTGAAAGTTACCAAGTCATTGCAAGTCACAATTTGACAAGCTTGACAACAAATAGCATAAATATAATTGTCAATTGTATTTAAGAAATTAAATATGCCGAAAAAAATTTTTGTAGAGACAAAAAAATGCATTCAGAGATGCTATTACATGTTTAAGAAAGACCAAAGAATTTCAGAAGACGGATATTTACAAAAGATCTCTAAAGTTTTTAATGTAAGTAGTATATGTGTTCTATACACGATTATTCCATTATTTTCATTAGCAAATAGTTCCAAACATTTTTAATTTCATTATTAGTTGTATATGAAGATAATTGTTAGAAAAAATACACTTTTACAGTTTTTACATTCAAATTACTTATTATTTATTAAATACACATAACCTAAAAACTCACTACTTTTCAATATTTTACAATGTTGCCAGATTATGTAACATAATTAAAAATGTTTTGAAAATAAAATATTTTCTTTAATTAATAAAGTTTGGTAATTAAAATGTAATTTGATAGCAAATAGATGAATTAATGTTTATTCATTGATCCATTAAATTAAATTTTTATTATTTTTTTAATCTTTCGTGTTTTTTTAGGTTAGTGTTATATCTATACGAAACATCTTAAAAGAAGATTTAGCTAATGGCAAAGAAGCGGCGGATAAAAGGAAGAATGATAAAGCAGATACATTTGATAACTTCATTTAAAAAAAAAACATGCAGCGGCAGATTTGGACGTACAATTCCAAAAACGAATATTTTACTTTAGACAAACTTTTGACTGATGTGAAACAAAACTTGGATTTTAGGGGTGAACGTACCACTTTATACACACTTATAAAATCAATGGGATATAAATTTAAAAAAGTGAACGGACGACAAATTTTAAGTGAGCAAAGACATATCAAAATCAGCAAAATCGCTTTCCTTCGGAAATTTATGGAACTAAAAAAGCGCAATGAATCAATCAGATTTGTGTACTTAGACGAAACGTGGATATACAAAAATGGCACTCCAACGCGTCGTTGGGTACATGAATCTGATTTAAAAAGCAATTCATTGCATTTGAAATCTGAAGGAAAGCGATTTACAATTTTACACGCAGGAACAAATACTGGGTTTTTAGAGGGATGTGACTTGTTGTTAGATTTTTCAAATACTGACATTGACTATCACAAAACTATGAACAGTGACATTTTCAAAAACTGGATTGTTAGTCAACTCATTCCTGCTTTATCCAATTTTTCAGACAAATGTGTAGTGGTAATGGATAATGCTCCTTATCATTCTGTACAACTAAACAAACCACCTACATTTTCAGCAAAAAAGAGATAATGCAGGGATGGTTGAGCAGCAATAACATCGCATTTGACAAAAAAATGACAAAAAAACAATTATACACTATAATTCAACCATACAAAAGTAACGATAAGACATATGTAGTAGATGAAATATTAAAGCAACATGGACATGATGTACTTCGACTACCCCCATACCACTGTCAATATAATCCAATAGAGTTGGCATGGGGCTTTACAAAGACGTACTATAACAAAAATATTTCATCTTTATATTCAGACAGGGATAGGGTTAAAAAAACTTGGACAGAAGCGTTAAGACAATGTACACCAGACATGTGGAAAAATTTTGGTAGACATACAGACGAACTTATGTTGGCAGATTGGAGTACTTACATGGGAAACTGCTCACATGACAATATTCCTCCTTTAATTATTTCATTGGAGGAATCAGATTCTGACGATTCCGATTTTGGATTTGATAGTGACTCTGATATATCCAATGAAATAATGGAGGTGGATTAAAAATACATACGGAACAGATTAACAATAGTTTTAACCAAATCTGTAGCTTCAATTTTTGTTGTTTATGTTTTTTTTTTTAAATTTTGTATGTTTCATTTTCTTTTGTACTTTGTTTATTTTACTATCAGTGTATCTGCTTTTCTGCTGAATAATTGCACTGAAACTATTAAACACATTTTAAATGGATTACCAATATTTAAAAGCTTAGATATATAACGAAGCATAACATTTTCTGGGAATTTTTGTCTTTGTTTTACTTATCAAAATGGCTGAAACCAATTGGTATGTGATAATGCCGTACTACCAGGAAAGCTCCACAAAAAACTCTTTAATATATAGGTAGCTGCTGTAATACTTATCGACAAAATGAAATATTTTGTATTTTTCTCATTTATAGTTGGTCCAATTTAAATGTTTGTTGTAAAACTTATTTTATAATACCGTTATATAGACATAGAAAATTTGTTCTAAATTGCAAATGAAGACTTTTTTCTAAATGTTTTTATTGTTTGCTTTTATTTAATTACTATTATTTTGAAAATGCATTCATTATATGTAAATATATATTTTTAAATTGATGATTTCCTTTTTTTGTGAAAGTACTAAGTTTTAATGATTTTTGATGGCGCTGAAATGGAGAACACAATTATTTTATTTATTGTCACAACACTATGATTTTATTGAGGACGTGACAACAGCGCATTTACTACTGAGAATAAGAATAAATATATAGGGCGAAATTCATCACCCTAACAAGGCCTACTTTAATAAAAATAAGCTTTGAATGATGTATAATTACTTATTTTATTTTAATTGTATAGTCATTTTATTGTTTTTAAACGTCAAAAATTAAAAATAATTGTCTTCCCTTAAGCATTCAAAGCAGAGTTGTTAGGCAAGTAAAAAATATAAATTAATACTGAATTTGCTATATCTAATATTACAGACTCCTGTTACTATAATTTTCAGAATATATTATATTTTCTAATAAACCTGACGCAAACATATCTACTCCATTCTATCCTAACAGAAAATTTCATTCTTTTAAAGTCTGGTTTTTGAGATTGAATTAAAATAAATGCGTGTAATAATTCCATGTAGCTCTACCGTCGCTGTTTCCAAAACTTTCTAGATGTTTCTTTTCCGCCGCAATACAAACTGAGCACTGTTCTTCCGCCTACTGCGGTATAAAATACATTTCTGGCTCGAATTTCTGAAAAAATATTTTCAGACTTTTACCATGTTTCATCTCGGGTGTTATGTTAAAGTTTCAGGAGTTTCGGGCTTACATTTTCTCGAAGAGGAAAAGGTAGCTTTTCGCATTTCGCTATCCATCTGTTCCCCTTTTGTTCCCTTTTTATTATTTCACCCAAAAGAGGCAACTATGTGTGCCATGCTTTTTTATGTGACACATAAAATGTCTATTTATTATGCATTTCGAGTCGCTTCTAATCTTTATCGAAAAGAGTCAAAGGGAATTCCTTAAAGTTCCTAAGGTAAGAAGTATTTCTTAAAAAAACGACTATTGAATCTAGTTGTACTGTTTGTAGTTACCATAAAATGTAAAGGCTTTTTCATGTTGATATTATGATATTTCTCCAATTAGAAAAAAATAAGATTGGTTGGTGCATTTTTTAAATTAAGTAAATGTAAAGATGGATGAAAATTCTAAAAATGAAACCCAAGTTTTAACTTCTGTCGGCATTCCCAGAGTGCTATAAATTGTTTTCATATTAATACTTATTATTAATATATGAATCCATTTTTAAATGACTCTTAGAATACACATTACTATTATTATCATAACACAAACTTCAAAATTTAAGGAGATATTTGAACAATATGATCAAAAATAAAGCGAATCAATCCATTTAGATGTGATATAACACAATAATCACTCCAAAATACGTAAATGAATCGTTGAACCATTTCAATTAATAATGCTCGATCCTTTGTTAAGTGTACTTAAAATTTTCACAATGAAAAAATACTTTAATTCCAGTGATTGATCGTTTTCGAATCGAATATCCGCTAGAGTGGAAGTTTCTAAGCGGGCTTAGTGAGGTAAAATGCAGTGAAGGAGTTAATTTTATTTTATACAACTGGGTTTATATATAGTCTTCATCACAGTAATCAGTTCTTGTACTAACAAGGTCTTTGTTAAGTTTAAATCTAGAGTTCTACGATCAAGATGATAGATAAAAATAATTTAAGAGAGAAAAACTCTTGGAATTGTGATTTGGTAAAAATTACAAAAACCAAGTAAGTTTAAAGTAAAATTTTAACTAGGTTGTAAATCTAGATGCGGAGGTAAATACAGAGGACGAAGGTGTAAAAGTTCGTTAAATGACTCCTTTTAATGCAAAGAAACTACCAAACGTTGATTTATGGCTACAAATAAAAAACAAAAAAATATGACAAAACATAGTAAGAGAAACATATATATTTACTGTTATGAACTTTTCTTCGGAGACATGTTCTGTTAGTAGAATTCTGGGAAGCTGTCCTACCTTTAGATATTAGTTGTTGGATTGAGTTTGAATTTTTGTATAACATGAAGAATTTTGGTGTTAAAGAGATATATTATTATTAGATTGTCATAAAAAATGATAGTAAATTGTCATTTAGTTAGAATAAAATAAATGTAAATGGAATATAATATCTAGGGTTAAGATTTTTAAAAGTAATTGACTGTATCTATAATATAAATTTAAATGTTGATAAAATAAGAAAATAATAATCTAAAGGTATAACTAAAATCAGAGTCAGGGAAAAATAATAGCAGAAGCGGCAAGAACGTGAAAGTGGAGGACCAGAGAAGACAGGTATAAAGTAAGACAAGGAAGGAGCCAACAGGTAGAAAGTGGAGCAGAAAGAAAACAAAAAGAAAACTCTTAAAGAGTTTTTGTTTGGTATATACTTTTTTTGTAATAGCAACAATCAATATTGAAGTGCCAGAATTCACAACACAGAAATTTTATTGGTTGGAAGGTGTCACAGCATATTTTTAAATACAGTGATGATATCGTTTTAGTTGTACACAAACTTAGCCAGTTCTTTTTTTGTTTCGTTCTTAGTTGTTCTCATAAACATCCCCTTTTTTATAACAGTTTTGATATTTTTTTTATGTCTTCTTCGGTCTTTCTCTTTTTTTTTATCTAAATTTTTTCTTCCCATATTTGTTTTACAGGTCTCTTTTTAACAATTTGTTTAAGTGTTTCCACTAATTGTCGTTGTTCAATTAACTCTGGTATCCGTCGTATATCTAACTCTTCTTCAATTTGTATGTTTCTTATTCTATCTCTCCTCCTCATTCTTTAACCTGTCTAAGATATTTTATCTCCGTAGCTTATAATTAGCTCTTTTGTCCTTGTGTTAAGGCCCAGGATTCACATCCATACCTCTATATTGGTCTGTACATTGCTTATTATACATTTAATTTAGTTTTTTTTTTATTTTATTTGTCTGTAGGTGTGTTGTATTTCTACCGCCAGATATTGAAATACATCTACTTTTTGCCTTTTTATTTCTATTTTTAGTTATTTTGCGCTGGTATTTTCATCGTTTTTGATTTTTCCTTATTTATTTTTATGCGATATTCTTTGCAAACATACTTCCATACTTCTGGATTTTTTTGTAAATTTCGTTTGTTTTTTGCAATTACTACCATATCGTCTGCAAGTGATATTTGATAACCTATTGGTTTATTGGTTTCTATTTTCAATAAACTTTTTTTAACCTTTTCTGTACATGTGTATTCATGAAAATGACAAACAGGGATGGACTTAGACCAAATATATATATGTTCAACCGGATTTCTATTACTATTATCAGTTTCTGTAATTCTCAGTTAGTGTTATTTAATTAAAATCTATAAACTGTCAACGGCGCCAATGCAAACTGATCGGGTTTAGTCAGGGAAAGTGCGATCGGATTTGTTAAACGGCAGAAAAGGATTAAAGAGGATCCCCTGCTGGACCGAAGCTTCCAAACTCACAACTCCCGAGCTTCTAGGATTGAGCTTACTGATGGTGGTGGTGGTCTTATTCTGATCCGGTTTTATTACTTACATTTGATCTTTAGTGTCGGAAATTTCCCTACTGTAGCGGATAACAATAACAGTCGAAGTTTCGCTTGAATTTGTTTCAAGTGGGAAAGAAGGATTTCGAATGCTTGGCTGGTTTTCGATTGAGAATTATAAGTGTATAAATAATTCGCATGAACACACTTATTATTTTTATTAAAAAATTTAACTTTACAGAACTTGGGTTACTGTAAATGATTAGTATCACAAGATATTAAATTTAAGTAGGTGTACAAAAACCAAATTACATCCATTTTTAGTATATTTAATTGTTTAATATCATTTTTTAATACATACTGGGATAATAACAAAGCATCAGTATGCGTCTATCTTGAATAATTTTTGCAGTTAATTTTAATAGGTATTAGATTTTTAATTAGTTTAATAGTGTTACTTATCGAATATTTTTATTAGATAAGCTATTCTGTAAACCCTTTTTTAAAATATAAAATTCAGTCCTCTGGCTTTTAAGGCGTCTTAGAGAAGAAAATCAACTTTAAAGGGTACATGTGAAAACAAGATCAATCGCCAAGATCTTTAATAGTTTTGAATGTTTGGTCTGGTTGCATTATCCGAGAGGTTTAGTAGCAGTACATGTTGGTCGATTTAATTCAGATTCATTAGGCCACTTTACCTGCCACATGGGTATCTAATTCAGTTTTTACCAAATCCCATTATACATTTTATATAGCTCCAAGTACTTTTCGAGATGATTACGATTAATTTTTTCTTTACAACACACAGATGGTATAAAAATATTAAGAGATGATAATGTGGCTTTATGATTTTGAAATCTTGACTGCAGCTGATCAATAAAATTATCCAACAGTTAAATCATTATAGTGACTACGAAACAAGCTTCAGCTGTAGTTTGCTCTATGCGCCGGGCATTATGTTAGCCAAGGACTTTTATATTTATGTGTAGTAAGAGAGCTCTGAACAGTTTATTAAATTTGGAATTAATATTTTGTCGAAGATCTTCAATAGTATTAATAATTAAATTGACATGTTGTAATGCTGCCCACAAATCACATAGGGAATTATTTTGCATAGTGTCAGTTTTTATGGGACCAGCATTCCTAAACTGCATCGGCTGATAACAAAATCACTTCAAATCATTCATTTCAGAAAAGAATAAGCCTTTGATGTTGTTTTAGTATCCTTATGTCAGCAGATTGTTCGTCTATCAACTATACAGCTTTATAGATTTCCTTAAATCTTAACTCATCGTGATTTTCAATCCAACGAGTCTCACACATTGCTGTTTTGTCCATTGTGCTTCGGGACAGTTCTTGTAAAAAGTAGTAAAATTAAAAAATGTATAACTAAGACTAAAATGTAATCTATATAGTTTAAACAAAGTAAAGTATAGTAAAAATCTCGATAATTAAATGTGTGTTACCAATGAAAAAACAAAAATTATGTTAGGTACAAATTCGTGACTGTACAATCTAAATTTTGTGAAGAAAATTAAAAACTCTAAATTTCTGTGTGGAAATGCCATAAAAAAATATCGATACTTTGGGAACGATGGTTTTTTTCGCTCTATTTTCTTCCTGGATTATATCCTTCGTAATGGGTAATTATTATGTTGTGTACAACAATAGTTTGGGACAGACAGAGTGGATTTGTTTGCAGTCTCATTAAAACTCATTAATGAAACATGTTTTTTATTTCGAGGGGATAACACCCCTTGTTTCCCCCCTGTGCTGCGGCCATAAAGATATGTCCGCAAATGCTTCATTTCAAAAACTGTAAAATTATTTTTTGCTATAAAACCGATTAAGATATGCAAATAAAATTTAGTAGATCTTAAAAAGTTTGCATTTACCGATTTTTTATATGCAATAAGATAAGAGCGGATAAGGCTGTTTACTGTAAATTTTGTAAAAAAAATAATTCGCCTCTAATAATTAAAATTCATTTTTAAATTATTAACTTTTGACACAAATCCCTTCTTTCATGGCGAGTTGAAATATATAAATCAGATTTCCAGATCCAGATCCAGGGGGCCAAAAAACTCCGAAAAACAAAATTAAACTCATTTCTACCAATAAATAACAAGTTCTGTTTAAAATGCACTTTAAAATACATTTTTTGTGTGCCCATACGCAGATTTCTAATATTACATGACGTCACAAGTTTCTTGGTGCTTTTACAAATCGACTGCAAAACGAATAATTAAAATTCGTCTTTCGGATTAAATTTCGAGGTCAGTGCTTCATTTCATCGACTAATAGGTGAACAGGTATAAAGTTTCTCAGATATGATAAATTAATACAAATAATGCAGTGTCAGATTTTGCAATGCCAATTTTCTTAAATAAAAAAGTAAAAAAAAATAGTTGTTTAGTGATATAAATTTTAAAAGATTTCATTCCTTTGAGAAATGTTTACGTATCTCCTATTTTGCTGGTTCAATACCATTTTTCTCTGTTTGAACGATTATAGTATACATATAAAATAGAATATTAACCAAACTGATATTTCTGTAATGAATGTTTAATAACAATTTTCTAACAGAAAAAACATCATTTCTTATAACTAAACATTATTAGATTGTGACAAACTTCAACCGAAACCGAATTTATCAACGGATGCTTTCCAGAAAATGTCATAAAATGGAAAAGAATGTCTCTCTTGTGCCGAAGAATCATACTAGACTTTCCAATTATTTCCGGAAACACTAGGAAACTCGGTCAACAAGATCAAGCTTTATTTAACAGAATTTTTCAATAGGATCAACTGTTTATCAGAGAAAATAAAAATACGAAGAGAAGTTGCCGTTGTTTTATTGCAGAACAACAGGAAGGTCGTTAAAGGGACTTTTATGTATCCTTTTAGCACATAGCAATAGATCACGTTCTTTTATAGAAACGAGTATAGTGGCATAATTTGTTCGATTTGTAGGGTTGTGGATTTGTAAATTAGTATTAGTAGGTTTTGTTTAAAGAAGTGTGTGCAAATTGAAAGAAATAGTGATGCAAATAGCAACTATTAGATATTATAACACAATACTCAATTTTGTCATCTGAAACACTTTTTGCATATTTAATAGCTTTAACCAAAGTCTATTAAATCCATTAAGTCATTTTTGCAGATTTTATTTCTGGTAGGTTAAGTACAAAGCACAAAGTCGCTCTTAAGAAATTTTGCTGATGGAATATAATTTATAGTTGTAAGCTGTTGTTAAACACATGTTTGACGATTTACCAAAATGGTGTCTTCCTATTTTGTGAATTCCCGTTTTGTGACTAGACCTTTTTCAGGTAAAATTTTTCCCATTTTGTGCCTAGCCAAATTTTTACCTGGAAAGACCCAAGATGAATTTCCCGTTTTGAGACTAGCGTAAAATAAAGCGACATATTTTAATACCTACCTGATTTAATCAATTTAACTTAAAAATCATTTTTGTTTATCGTCTTTTCTTATTTCACCCATTTAAATAATAGTCATATGGAATATTACCTAATAATATAACATTAACTAATCATCAAAGAAACTTATATACATTTTTAGTCAGTAAAATAATTGCTAAAGGAAAATTGTCATTGCATATTTATTATGAATGCCAAATTTATTAAGCAATGGCCAACGTCCAATCTTCAACGCAGTCTGTAACTGTACGGCGAATTCTTTCATCCAGCTGTACATACTTGGTTTTTCTCCGTTTCGGTGTCATATGTAACTCAACTTGTAGTTTTATATTGTCGTAATATGATGCTTCTTCTTTAATTGCTTGTGTAATAGGTACTCTAGTCAACATCTTCCAAAACGTGAAAAATTAACAAATTAATAAACTTTTATAAACATTTATCACAGAATCTTGTAAAGTATACATATGAAAAGGGTTCCACAAAGTTTCAAATTTTTAGGCCAATTATTTATACCTTTTATCCCATTCTTTATGTCAACAGATATTAGGAAAAAATTTGTTAGTTAACAATTGAATAACTTTTTGAAAAACAGTGATAAAATGTTTTTTCCAACTGATTTAGATTCCTTCAAGTGTTAGGAAAATACTGGATATTTTTCAAATTTTTAAAATAACATTTTATGTCATAAAAAATATATTTTATCTGATAAACACCGTTAAGCGGTAGCGCGCGTATGCCGTAAAAGCCGCTCAAAGCCCCATTTTCAACGTCAAATTAAAATTACAAATAATGGAGGTAGATTTCCGGGAGAATTTCTTCCTCTTTAACGAGCTTTTTTCAAAATTCCTTAAATATTAATATTTTTCGAGTTATTAACAAAAACATAAACATCTGTTTTTTTTCATCTTATTTTGTTAATAACAATTATTGCAATTTTTTGCCTGCACACTTTTCCTTCAAAAAACATTTTTCTACAGGTGATTCCAAATCCAATGAGCTATCGCTCATATTTTTAGGACCTTTATTTTAATTTTTCACGTTTTTGAAGATGTTGACTAGAGTATAAGCTCGAAAATGTTTGGATTTACCCTGACAATTTTTGTATTTAGCCGGTTGTGCCATCCTTCTAAGGAATTTGTAGTCCAGTGTAATTGGATATAGCACACCCACATCAGTCCTAAAATATTGTTGTCAAGCCACTGTTCCACAAAATAATCATTAAATATTTCCAGAAGTGGATGATTTTCAAATTTTTTCATAATCCACATCCAACCGTTGTCCACTTTTTTGGGAGGAAAATGCTGCACACTGTCCTATGTAGTTTTTCCTTGTATAGATAAGTTAACCCAATTTCTTGCACTTTTTGCCATTAACATAGGTTAAAATGAAAATTGCAACCACTAATGTTTATATTAGGTAGCCACTTTAAAATCAATTTTAAAGTTTTTTGGTGTCCACTGTGGTTTATCTTTTTCAATTAAAGAAAAAAGCCTGGTATACGTGATTTCCTTTTTATCTGGCATCAAGGCGAAAATAACAGGAATAATATTGGTTTCAGTGCCCGTGCTGCCAACATCGTCGTGGATTGTATAAAGCTGCTGAAAATATTTACAACAGCTTTTAAATGTCTCATCACCGAAAAAATTATTGGTTTCTACAAGTGTCTGTCGCGCTTTTAGCGAAGCAAAAAACAATATTTTGTTCTCTTCGCTATCTTCAAACAACAGAAAGTTGCTACTTATATTATCAATTTATCCCTTCTTCGTCCATAAATAGAAAGTATAATATGACAAAGTTATCCGAAAAAAAAGCATCTTTAAAGGGATTATCATTATCTTAATACGTCTCAGTATTGGGGAAAACCCAACATTTAAGAGTTCATAAAATCACATTTTATTCTAGTCACAAAATGGGAATCCATTAGGGGTCTTTAACAGGTAAAAAATTCTCTAGGCACAAAACGGGAAAAATTTTAATCCAAAAAGGTCTAGTCACAAAACGGGAATTCACAAAATAGGAATATACCATTAAAATTGAGCCCTCAAATTAAGGGGTTGAAACTTTTTTATGGATAATATTTTTAAATTACTCTGTTTTCAATAAATACTATTATGCCGACTACTTTTAATAAATGAATGAAAATCCAAAAAAATTGTTGACACCTTACTTTTTAGGTGATTATCGTCCTAAACTTTCGAACTAATTTTTAAAGTACGATTTACGTTATTTTTGGTGAAATTAAACTTTTTGCTGACCACGGAATTTTTGGTCACGTTGTAAAGCGACGCCATATTGGTAAAAGCAATTTGTGTTTGAATATCTTCTTACTCAAGGTATACTTTTTTCAACTTATTTAATAGAAAGATTGTGGTTTTTTGTAGGTTTAAATTTTTACATTGAATATTATCTGTTATCATTACATTTTGGAACTGTGGTCATGAACTATTTGACTTTATGTGTTAACTAACAGTTAACTAGTTTTCTAATTCGATTATTTATGGTATTACATTTTAGATTACCTTCATGGTAAATGTTTGTAGGTAAATTTATTATCTAAACCTTATACGATTATCTAGTTATTTAGTTATTTAGAAAACCACATAGATATGATATTATGATATATCTATCTTAAGGAAAACAGTTATAGTTCTAGTTCAACCACTTATATATTCATATAACATGCTATAACTGGTTTCATTCTTTTTCTCCTTTAGATTATATTGTTCCAACCAATATGTATAAGTACAACTGCTAACATTTGATCGATGCTTGTTTATGGTTTTGTTTTGTTTTTGGTATAATTTTTTAAATATACTCTTAGTTATTATGTAAGTAAAGTATTAAGTACATTTTTTTTCCTTCCCAGTAAGTGTTTCTACTTAAGAATTTCATTTGAGGATAATTTTAATATAAAAAAAAGGATTTAAGGAGTTTTATAAACCTCTAAGTCTTTAGATATAAGATATATTTTTGATAATTTTTGTAATATTAAAGGGTGTTCCCTTAATTTCCCTAATCTAAAAGATTCATTCCAGCAATGTTTCTTATCTTTTCTCCTAACTGTTTCTAAAAATATAAATGCCGCTCTTTACCGGTTTCTGTTTATCGTATCTTTAGCTCAATTTCAAATATTCTCGCTTTTCAATTTGCTCCCCTGACCCACGACTTGCTCTCCTCCTACCCCCTTAGTGCCGTTCGCAATCCGATAATCCCTGGTGAGCCTTTAATATCCAGAAAAAGGTGGTTATTGTCTTACTTAATAAACGAATATTTATATCTTTAATGGGATTTTTAAAATCCTTAAAATTTTAGAAAGTATTGAAACAAGAATATATTAATTGACATTAAAGAGAAATTAAAAAAATGTCCATCCAGCAAGACTCGAACCCGCAACCTTTGCCTCTACTTGGCAACGATCCAACCACTAAGCTTTGAATGCGTAGTAGTTATTTCACTTTTTGGTCGTTATATTTAACTGATGCTACATGCGAGATTTATTTACTTTCTCCTATATATAGCATAAAGTTATTAAGTGGGAGATTTTGTCAAATCAACAATTAAATCATCAAACTATAAAGTTACTATTTTTGTGCCCTTATATTTTTATTCGGTTAGGAAACCAGAACCAAGCATGCGACATCTTTTCTATTTTTTCTTAATATCATTTAATATAGTCGTGTAAGTATCCTTTCTAAAATTTCAAAAATTTTTAAAATCCCATAAGAGATATCTAAAATAATCGTTTATTAAAATCCATGATCTTTCTCTTATTAACGTCATTCTATATGTGCTTAACGAGAGAGTAAAAAAGTGTCACATGTGACATGGGTTGAATTTACCGACCAAAAAGGGAAGTAGTAACCAAGCATTCATGGCATAATTCTAAGAGCGTTGCCGCGTAAAGGCACAGGTTGCGGGTTCGAGTCTTGCTGGACACGATAGTTTTTTAATTTTTTCTTGATGTCATTTAAAATATTATTGTTTGTATACTTTCTAAAATTTCAAAAATTACTCTTACTCGTAAACAATTTTTTTATCAATTCTGTTAAAACTAAAATGTTACATAGTACTATTATAGTCTATAAAACAAATTATTGTTTTGCTTGATTTTCTGAGACCTTCTTTTGTTTTAAATTAACTTAGTTCTCTAAGTTTCGAATATTCCATTTATATAAAATAATTTACAAATGTAGTAAGATTATCTCTATAGTGTCTTCCTTCCATGCAAGAGTTGTAGGTTAATAAAATTTTAAAGCAAAAGTATACATAACTCAGTAAAGACGAAAATCAAAATTCTCCATAAAATGTAAGCATGCAGCTAGAAATCCCCTATTAAACGAATCTTCTGTGAATTTGCTCAATGCCATGTAGCAATAAACAGTAGTTTTATTCATAATCTTTAAGTGTCGCCCCATAAAATAAACTCTAGGGCATTACAAAGATTAAAATTATTATAGTTAGAGATTATTATTACAGACAGTTTCCGTATTCATAAAATTTAATGTATTAAGCAGCATTTGCGGGCGAGAAGCTCCTATATTCCTGTCATTTCGATGCAGGACCGTTCTCTAATAAGCTTTTACTTACAAACCAGATAACATTGCTAATAATAATAGTAATGTGTATCCATATATAACACTCAACTACTGTCTCCTAAAATTTTTAATAATTATAAATATTCTATTTCTATTAGGTATACAGAAATTTGCAGTTTTGTGCAAGTTCTATGAAATACGATAAAATTAAATGAACACGTCGAAAAATGAATAAGCCGATCGGAAGCTTTAAAAACCCTGTCATAACATTGTGACTTACAACAAAACAATTTATGAGGGAATTGTTTTTCTGTTCAATATCTACAACAAAGTGTCGCAAAGTAAACAGGACAATGAAAAAAGTTAGCAACTTTTTTTTTTGCAAATGAAATTATTTCTATTTAAAATAGTCCCCTTCAAAGTTAATACAGCAATATGCACGCACCACAAGCTTTTCGAATGAGGATTGCAACTCATTGACCGGGATGTTCTTCAAAATGGCCGTCGATGCCTTACAACACTGTGCCATATTCAGAGAATATCGGGAGAGATTGAGGGTTAAAATGCATTTTTTTGTCAAAAAATCGGACAAATGTGTCGGTCGATGTAATGGTACATCATCGTGCAAAAAGCAACACGAGTACGCAAAAGCAGACACCTCATAACACCAATATAATACGCAGCATTAACCGTTTGGCCCGCTGGAACGAATTATGTGTGATTATTTCCTTCGATTCAAATTAACCAATAGAATGTCATAATTTTTTGAAATTGGACCAATCAGAATCCAATGTCAGCGACTATTGCACTAGAGAAATAGTCACGTCAAATATAAATGTCAAATGTTTGTCAGTTTACAAGTTCTCAGGAAATAATCTTCCTAAATATAACACGACCTTGATTAATAGTCTGCTATTTTTGTTGTTGCTAAATTTCTCGAAAATTTTACAATTTGTTTCGACATAATTTGATATTAATAATCAAAGATTAAAGCACTCGTGCTAAAGCTCTCGGGCTTTAATCAGATTATTAATGTCAAATTATGTCTCAACAAATTGATACTAAAATATTCCCGAAATCTAGATACCACAAAAATAGCCGACTATAATCAAGGTCTTGTTATATTACCCTTGAATAATTCCCTTATTATCGTAGAAACAAATATTAATATTATCTTTACTTTTTAATTTTCAAAACGGCTTTTTTCTGATTTGGGTTCTTCCATGCGGAACTTTGACACAATGTTACAATGTTGTAAAAAAACTTTTTATTTTTCTTGGACTCTATAATTTATATATTGAATCCAAAGCATTTTTTGGTCATCTGTGAGCTCCTGTTGAACAAACCGTAAAGACACCTTTTTCATGCACAAAGTCCAGGTCAAAATGCGATAGATAGAATCTTTGGACATATTTAGTTCTATTTGCATGTATCTCAATAAATATTTTGTCTAATTTTTCCCAAATTACGCCTGGCCAACATGTTCGTAGTCTTCCAGCGACTCACGTTTAAAAAAAACTTAATATGGGCTCTTTGTTCTATGCTCATTTTAAAGACCGATGTTAAAAAAGTACTGTCATTTTGAGGCCGATAAATAGTTCAATTGAAATTTTGACAGAACGCTCGCCCCAATAACAGATAGTGCTATCAGATATTTTTTAAAAGTAATCTTGAACTTATAACCGATGGCGGTGTAAGTTAATTTCTCGATACAAATCTTATTATTGATTGACATCTAGGTTGCGGAGATACCCAGTGGATAACGTAGTAAGTCGATTTTAAAATAAGTCAGTTACAAAGATTTGTCTTCGTCCGGGGATAGAATATTTTGGAAAGTATTAAAATATGATAGTAAAAACCTGAAAACAAAAAAAAAAATAACATAAAATTACCAAACACAAAAAAAACAGATTACTTTTCAGGTTGCCCGGCTCTCTGAGGGTGATTTTGTTCGTTTAAGCAGTTTAGTCCTAAATGTTATGTGTCATCTATGTTATGCTACGACTTGGCAATTCATATAAGTATATTAATACAAACAATCTAAATAATCAGCTAACTTTACCATCTGCGAAGACCATACAAAAATTATTATATACAGAAAGGTTTAACACCTCCTTCAGGAGTTACAAATTAAAATCTGTGTTGTCTTCATTTTCTTTATTTAATTGTTTTAGTTATTTCCCGTCACAATTTCCTATCTCCTGTTTTTTCTTTTCATTTTCGTACGTCCGCCCTGTTAAGATCATTTATGACTTCTTGTACCCATGTCGATCATGGTCTTCCTTGACTTTAATTTCACTGTCGTAGTTGATGCTATTCTTCATATATGCCCTTACCACTTTGCTCTTTGTTACCTTAGTTTTGTGACTATATCTACTTTAATTTCGTTAATTATCTTATATTTTGTCCTTTGTCTAAATTCATTATTATTTATTTTTATTGGTCCTAATATTGCTGTTAGTTTTACTTTTTTAGAGTTCTTAGGTCTTTCTTCTGCTTTTTTGTCACAATAACCAAAATTATTGAGAGATTAAAAAATAAAAAAACTTCACAAAAAAAAAATATATTGCAGCGTTTAATGAATAAAGATGTTACTGGGAAGCAAAATATTTCTTACAACATATTGTAGTAAAACTAACACACAAAGAACATTATAGATATTTAACATGTAAAATAAGTTTTTGGGAAAACATCATAACTCTGAGCCCAATTAGTATAAATAAATCCTTAATACTTTAACGTACCAATGCAAATTTATTAATTTTAATAGGTACTTATAAATATATTGTTCTAAACCGACTCTGGTCATTTAGATCTCTCGCATGAAAATTTGCAATGCTCTGCTGCGCTAGCAGGAATTGAATCCTCTATTGGAACGGTCTTGTCGAATATGGCCTTATCGAATGTTACCAGTCATAAGGAATATTACTGTTGATATGAATTCAAACAGTAAATGGAACTCTGGGGTTACGTTTATTTTGGACCCTTTACCTTATTATTGGTACTTTTCCTTATACAATGAATTTTTTTATTTGACTGATAGAAATAAAATGTTATTGATGCCATTTAAGATACTGCATTACCATCTTTTATAAAAATTAATCAAACTACATGCAATTGCTTATATTTAACATGTTGTTAAACTTCTTAACTTATGTAATATCCGTCCGAAGTATGACTTGATCAGATTTTTTGCTTTAGAAGTTATCTGATGTCACCGGTCATATTTCTGTTTAATTATGCCTAGCTATTATTCGAATCTGGTTCGCGCGGACTGACCTATCTTATTTTAATGAGTATATTACATGGTTTTGAAATCTACAGGTTTGGGTTTCATATTCTCATCGTTTCACAAATTTCAGTATTTTTCGAGTATTGTCGTCAACCGGAGTTTTCGAAAAATTTCTGTTATTTAGTGTTGATATTAATTCTTCGTCTTATTTCATTGTTAGTTTATTGATTAGTTGTTATATGGCAGCCGCGGCCCACACCAGAAACTGAAAATCGGGACCCTAATTTTTTTGAAAGCGAATGATAATAATATAATAGTGGAAGTTAATAACAATGTAGAAAGTGGTGAAGGAAAAGTTATCGGTTTTTATGGTAAAGATGCAAATAATTTTAAATCTGTGTGAAGGACACAGACAAACAATGTGTAAATCAGACTGTAACCCTTACAAAAGTGCCGCTAAGCACCGTATATATAATATATATACATATAAGTACAAAATCGACTTTCCAAAAAAAAAAACGTGTTGATTGCGGATCTTCACATGTTATAAAAACGCAACATTTATGAAAAGTTCGAAGTATTATGTGTGCTGGGCTAAAAGAAATTATCATACTTTACGTAGCATTGAAATCGAATTGAAGAGGAAAAAAGTTATACATTGTGCGAGAAGAACTATTCAGTTAAAAAATAGTAGATAGACTTTTATTGGGTTTACGGAAAAAAATGCTTTCATGCCGCGGTTCGGTAAAATAATTGGAAAGAACAATCGGTACCTGCTGGTATAATATGGATCCTATTACTGCCCGGAGCTTTAAAGTGTTGGCTTAGGTAGTTGTTAAGAGTAGTCAGTCCGCACGAACTTCCCATTTCAGGATTCTGTAAGTCTTTAATGGTGATGATTAATGACATAAGACCTATTGTTCTTCGTCGTATCATGTCTAGTTTTTTCAGGTTTGATTCATGTTAAACTACCAAGATAAGAAATAACGTTTTAAATAATAGCTATTTTTGTATTAGGAGCAGAAAGTGCTACTTTGCCGCTTGAGATCAAAAGGTTACCACGCGACGCGTTAGCGGAGGTCAACAATTTATCTAAAGCGGCAAAGAACAAAACAAATTTTAATTATTTATTTTGAAATTTATTTTATCTACTCTACCTCATATTATGTTTCAATTTTTAGTTCGTGAAAACTGTCATTATAGACAGCAGTGCGTGAAGGATTGAAAGTGTGCGTGAAGTAACAATGTATTTTAAATGGGATTTACTTTTTCGCACTGTTTTTGACACACCTTCATATAATCAAATATCCTTAGCATTCGCGTTGCCATGGCGTTGCTATGAGAGCATTAGTTTTGTTAGTATTCTGTAAATGAATTGCTTTCGTAATTATTTTTTATTTGATTATCGTAGATAAAATATTGTACCAAACTGTGCGTGAAGTGCTTTTTGCGCACTTACGCGATATATCGCACTCGCTTCGCTCGTGCTCTAAACATCGCGTGCGTGCGCAAACAGCATACTTCAGGAACTTTTTCATAAATAACTATTATGTTGCCTATATTGACAGCGAAATTAAGAATACATTTTTGGACTCAGGTCAGAAATAACCTAAAAATAGAAATTTAAGTTAAATTGTAGCAGTTTATTCTAAAAATTGTACATTTACCAAATTTATTTGACAATGCCATATTGTAATCATTTTGATAATGTAATTAATTTATTAACCTCAGAGATGCATGTCTAATGGTAAGTTATTATGATAAAGGTTCATGTTTTATTTATTATACAAACATTTTAGAGTTTCAAGAGTGTTGACAAGATTATTCCCTATTCCAAGTAGAAAAATTAAAGGGATAACAATAAAGTTAATTTAAACTATAAATATTTCTATACTAATAAAAACAGAGAAACTATTAAAAACGTGGTGCCAACCCTCGTTAAGTAGAATGGTAAAGAAAAAGAATTATTGAAAAATGAAAGCAGTTGATGTGACTTTATTAAATATTACTTGAACATAAAAAAACTTTAATTTACAAAACAAATTTAAACGTTATCATTATAAACTATAAAAAACAATCATTTTTTATTATTTGTAAGGTTAAAATTAAGCGTGCAATTTTGACAATTTTATTGCCAGAAATTGATGGTACACAAAAATTTGCAGTACTAGAAGTATTTGAGGTAACATTTATATTGCCTTGCAACGTAGATTGACCAGATATTTTTTTAAATGTATCTATTTTATTGTTAATAGATTCAACTATGTAACACTCCGCCACGAGAAAACTTATCCATCCTCCATGTTTTTTAAGTTGAATGAAATCACTATCACCGTTTACTAATAATGTAGCAGAGCTACAACGAAAACAAATGTCCAGTAAATAATTCGTGAATGGGCAAATATAAATATTTAGCAATGTTGCTAGGGATTTTACCAGTGGTATTCATTCCTACCAGTTGATTTATGCACCTTCCTTTAGAATATCAATAAAATAACCAACGTTCTGTATCATTGTTTTGGCACTGTTGTCTTCAATCTATATAATTTTAGCAGAATTTTAGATAATCAATAGCATTTTTGGTATTGTTTTTAACTATTGTTAAGGTACGACTTTGTTTTGTTTTTGAATCAGGAATGTGCACTATTAAGATATTGTCTTTGTATTCTACATCATCAATTTTCATTTTTACATTTACATTTTTACAGAAATACCTATAATCAGGATAACCTGGATTCCAATTTTTAAGAATTAAACAATACATTTAAAAACTAGAATCTTACATTGTATATGTCAGATTTAACTTTAATTAAAAAAAAGACGTGTGGCACTCGGGGACTGCCGCGGTAAAGCTATTGCATAGCATTTTTTATCAACTTATGTAATTATAATTATCTATTTATTTTTGGAGTTACTTCTTAAGAAACTATATATAAGGCGCCTGGTATGAAAAAATATTATTTCTCTCTCTCTCTCTCTCTCTCTCTGTCTCTCTCTATGCGTTCCCCAAACATCTTATACTGAATGCATAGAGAAAGCACTTCTTGAATTTTTTAAAATTTTAGAATTTTCAAATTTACAAAATTTTTATATTTCAAAATTTTTGAATTTTTAACGATTTTACGATTTTTTACAAATTTTTATAAAAACGACTTTAACTGATAACTCTTATTTTGTATATTAAGAAGTTTTTATATTTTCGCCGTGTTCTTTGTCTCTTTGCCATTCCGTGGAATTTTGTAATCGAATTTAAACCTATTTCCCAACTACCTAGAGCTCTGAAATTTTCAGGATAGCTAAGAACTGGATGACAAGTCATGTTTCAAGTGTGTTTAGCCATACACATAGATTTCGAAATTTATACTGAATTGATATTAAATATGATATAAGTTGTGTATAGATATGTATTATCATTTTGAAAGTTTTTAAATAAGTCGTTATTAGCCTATTTGGTTTAGCGGCGGATGAGTCCAGTTGTGACAGTTCTGTTATGTTATCATAATGGGATCGATTACGCGTCAGAGAGAAGTTCTTTTTTCTATTTTTTTTTGTTCTACATGTGAAAACAGTAATTATTATTTTAACTGTTAATAAAATAAACTAATTTAGAAAATGTTTAGAAAGTTTTTTAGACTGTACTGTGGACTATGCCGTAATCTATCTCGGTAAAGCGCTAATTGCCATTAATAATAATTTAATAATAGTAATATGACTTATAAATCACCGAAAAAAACTTTCTACTATAAAAAGTCCTTTTTATAAATTGTGATTATTTAATAATCTACTCTATATTCTGATTAAGTAAATAGTCCACTACCTAGGATAAGGCACAGGATTTACAAATATGTGAATGGCTGTATGAGTGGCCTAATCGTGATGTAACATCACGGGCCTTATTTGTGTGCAATGTCAATTTTAGTTTTGACAAACTGAAGTCAGTAAATGTGGTTTAAAATTTTAAATAGTATTATATTTTTGTTATGTTATTTTTTTTATTCTTTCCAAAATGGTTGGGGTTCAAAGAAAACAGTTTAAACCTTTCACAACATGCCGATTTCTACCAGGAGAGGTAGATGATTCCAGTAACTTAAAAGATTTATTTATTTACAACTGCCATCGACAAAGAGTAAGTCACTTATTGTAGCTAAACAAATATTTATGCATTAGAAATATTTTGTATTTTTAAGATATTCAATATGGATACAGGAATCGATGATAAACCGTTGCGATTTAACCCTTATCAGTGTATCAATAAGAAAAAATTAAGGAATGATTTAATTACGTCTACTCAGATTGACAAAGAAAATAAAAGGTTATTAAAGAGTATAAATCAAATTAACCGAAATGGGGTAAATATTTAAAATTCATAAGGAGTCGTTTTTTGATTTATTTTTATCCAGTATAATTAATGCGAGGGTGGTCTTGTTACGATTGCATATTATCATAAAGACAAAAAAAATATAGACTTAAAGTACTTTATTGCTTTTCATTCATGTCCCACCCAGATCGATACACTTTTGCATACGTTCGAACCAATTGGTAAAACAGTTATTCCAGTCTTCAGCTGACACCTGCAAAATCGCTGTTTTAAAGGCATCAGTGGCTTCTTCTGGTGACTGAAAACGCTACCCATGCATTGAATTCTTGATCTTTGGGATTTGTTGGGATTTAGGTTGCTACAATACGGTTCAACAATTCGATGTTTTAAAGTTCCAAAAACTCAATTGTCTTTTGGGCACTATGAGCACTTGCATTGTGCTAATGTAGGATGATTTACCGTTGTATGTTGCTTTGTCGGAGTTTCGCGAAAACTTCTGGTAAACAAACCTTTATATACTAATCGAAAGTACCGTTCTTCAATCTTCTTAAGCAGTTGTTGCCACATGACCAAATTTTGACACAAAAGTTGCCATTTACCATTTTATTTGACATACTTCTAGAATGGATCAATTTTGGTCGTTTTTCCTCATCGTAAAACACCCACACAGCGGATTGGTGTTTATTTTTTGGTTCGTAGGAGTAAATTCAAGATTTCTCGCCACTAACAATACTATAAACTTTTTTTTGAGCATTCTTTGTTAAACCGACACTAATAGGGAAGATTCATGATTTTTTTTTGTCACAAATCAATAATTTACTTCTTTATATCGTAGAAAAAAATATAACTAGGCTTCAAAAATATTTAAATCATCTTTAAAAGTGAAATTTAAAACGTTGAGTAAATTTGAGCCGTTCAAACGCCGTCATTTTGCGCGCGCTTTGCGTGACGTCACTTGACACGTCCAGTTTTTGTTTACCTCATACTTTTCAGTTACTTGTTACTTCTTACATATTTTCATTTTTAATTGCTATAAAAATCATGGAATAAGCGAAAAAACCATCGTACAAGTATTTTATAGTACCGAAGTGCAAAAATACCACTGGAAAAACAACCGAAAAACTGTTTTTTCGTAGGTATTCCAAGTGATGAGAAAATACGAAAACAATGGTGTAAGGTGATGAGAAGGTATGATATATCTCCTAAATCATGTTTATATTGCTGTGAAGATCATTTTAACGTAGGTATACTTACTTAATTTTTATACAGCTTAGTGTATGTAAATTAGTAAAAAGTAGGTAAATATTGTGTTAGCTATTGAACTTTAGAAAATCGGTTTAAAATTATCATAACCTAGTTTACAAAGTCAGCATAATATTTACTTCTTTAATTGGGGAACTTTTGCCACTAAAAACAAACTAAAAAAATATAAATCAGTATTTTGAAAATGACCCTTGCTTATTAATCATGATAGACACATCAAATTTGTCAAGGGTTGTTTTTTCAAAACTGAAAATGCCTAACAAAAATGAAAATAATTTTCCTAATAATTCTTAGCTTTCGACAACCACATCGGTTGTCGTTTTCAAAGATAAAAATTCTAACATATACTACCTAATCCAAAGCTTGGTTTTTAAATTGTTTGATTTGTTTTTTTGGTTTCTATAGATATATAGGTTATCAAGTCATTCTTTTTTTAAGGTGGTTAGCCAAGATCTAGATAAATCCAAAGCAAAATCGGAAATTGGAAATACATTCATGTTGATTTAATAAAATGTGTGCTGTTTCTTTTAATTTTCTTTTTATAGAATTTTCTTCTTTGCATAAAATTTTTGTGTCATTCCACTTTATTACGTGATTTTTATGTTGATTGAGGCGAACTTTAAGAGGTCTTCCTAATTCCCCAATGTAGACTTTGCCACAATCACATGGTATACTATATACTATACACAATTTTTTGTTTTTTTGGTCTAAATTAAGTAGTTTTGTCTATACTAATATCATAAAGAGGAAAGGTTTGTTTGTTTGTTTGAAATGAATAGGCTCCGAAACTACTGGACCGATTTTAAAAATTCTTTTACCGTTGGCAAGCTACACTATTCCCGAGTGACATAGGCTATGTTTTATTTTCAAAAAAAAGGGATCCTTACTAAAATGTCATTAATGTAACCAAAAATGACCTTAAAACCCTTACATCGCGTGCGCTGAGAATACTAGCCTCAAGGTCAAACCTTCCAATTAGTAGGGATCGGTTTTTCCTATGGCCAACTGCCTAAGGCGGGTCGAGCACCTGAAAATCAATTTATTTTGTTGCCAGAAAATAAAACAACATGTAATATTGTTTATAATATTGCTATTAAAAAAGGAATTATAAAAAGTTTATATGATAGAGCTAAAATAGTAGGTTCGAATATTGCTTCTTTTGAAGACTAAAAAGAAACAATAAAAATAGTATTAATGAATAATGGGTATCCTAAAAAATTAATTAATTCAACTTTCAATTAAATTGAAAACTGGATAACCAAATTGACCATACACAAAATTTAAAAACGACAAAAATTCCATATATAAAAGGTATTTCTGAAAAAATATTTCTGAACAATTTTTCAAACGATTTAGATCACTTTTATCCAAAACAAATCAATTAATTTAGATCAAAGAAAAAAAAAGAATACAGGTTTTAATTATTTATTTATCTCACAAACACTACTAACACAGTATGAACTTCAACGACAATGAAGTCAGTGTCGTGTGAAGTGACGTCACATTTAGTTTCGACCAAGGTGGCGCGTATCGGAAGTTTTAAATTCGTTCCCATAATTTGCACTTTTTACATGACATTTTATGGGTTTTAATAGTTATTAAGATTTAAAAAAACCTTTTTATTATAATATAACGATAATAAGCATTCGAGAAAAAAATATTTGAGACAATTTAAAATTTTATGAATTTTCTCTATTGACGCCGACCGCTTTTCGCTCTTGTATGTGCAAATGGGAAATCCAACTAGGATCTTGTGGATCGAAGTCGTTAAAATGCCCAAAGATGTATCTATCTCACGATATGTTACACGGTGGTCATCCTTAGAACCGCATCAATGTTTTGCTGTGTTACTGCTGTTTTGGCTGGACCTAGCCTGGATTCGTCGATGAGACGCAATACCAGCGGAAAATAGTTGACTGGTATGTTTCTTCATTCCCAAATACAGGAACCATTTTAGCAGGACATTGCTGTTAAAGTAATTCACTCTTAAAATTGTAAAAAATTATTGCTCGAAAATGTTATTGGCTAAGATCCTTTTTTTGACCGACTTACTTATTTCAAAAATTCACTGATCCTACATTACTTGTTGTATCGCAATGAAACTGTGAATTTATCTTAACAAAGGATTAAGGATTTGTGTCTGAACGTTCTATTGGTGGTGCCATTTAAGCTGCTATATGCAAAAAAGACAACCCTCATATTTATATCATCCTTGTATTGGATGAATCATCTGTCAATAAATTATTTATTAAATTTAATTAATAAACTTTCCACAATTTTAGGGTAATATAGATACCTTTAATTCTTTTGCATGCCGAAGAAATTCGAATTACTGGAAGTTTCATGAATATAAGATGAATGAGATTACGAAAGTAAACAATGTCATTTATAAAAATTTGATAAAGGTGGTAAGTTTTCAGATTAATAAAATTCAAACATGCACTAATATTTTAGAATGTATCTAATTTATTTAACTTATTTTATAGACCCCTACATATAAAAAATCAGATTATGATAAACATGCAAAAATCACTAAAACAATAAAAAAAGAATTATGTAGATATAACCTAGTGTCTATGAAAAAAAATTATGATACCATTTTATCCAGACAACCATCGATTAGCCAGGGATTACACATAGAAGATACTTCTGGGAGAATTTAGTAAATAACATATCTTGTATACTTGTTTAAATTTTTAACTTCTCCTTTATTCATATAATTATACTTAAATTTTATTACCCAATGCTTTTAGTTGTTTTATGGAATTTAAAGTACGTGATGGTCCATATTTAGGCAAAATAATAATTGAACTATACAACGACATAGTACCGGTTACCTGTCAGAATTTTATGCAGATTTGCAAAGGAGAGAATGATTTGACGTACAAAGACTGTGTTCTTCATAGGATTGTTAGAGGACGATTTATTGAAACTGGTGATATCACGCACAATACAGGCAGAGGCGGCAACTCTATTTACGGGAAGACATTTCATGAAGAAAGACATGTTCTCTCACATACTAAAGCAGGTAATGTTACCACAATATACATTTAGAAAATAAATTAGTACGTTTTTTCTAAACATGTTGTTATACTGTTTATTTCAAGCAACATTATTTTTGGTATGTTGGAGAAAGTTATTTCAGTTATTTTTTATTGTCATATAGACTCATTGACAAAATTAAGGGAACGCTTAACTAAATAAGCCCAAGTTTCTCGGTATTCGAGTGGTATGTTTGATACCTTTACAAACAGAGCAATTATTTTAAACATAAATCGGCAACAAAAGGATACCGTATGTTAAATCATTTTTTATTAACTATTTAAAAACACAATTAAAAACATAAAATGCACACAAGAACTTTAACAAATGAATTAAAGTGTTTCACTTAGCTTAGTACCGTTTATGGCCTCCTAGGCTTCTTACTACTACTTTCATTCGCTTGGCATACCAAAAAAACATTCTTCTTGGGAGATATTCTCCCACACTGCTATCATTGCATCTAACAGTTGATTTTGGTGCTCCATGGGATTTAAATCCGGTTTGTTAGCTGGCCATTTCGTTAACTCAAAATCAATTACACTAACCGAACCACGTTGGGACAAGCATTATTTTGCATGAATACACAATTTGACCCCACGAAGGAAGCACACAGCAGAACATGTTCAAGAACGATATTTTTCAGATATTAATCTACATTCATGGATCTCATGGAAAGGAACCAACTCTGTGCGACCATTAAAACCGTCAAGTTTTGATAGTTACGAGCGAAATGTAGTAATGTCCTGTTTTACAGAACAGATGCGAAAACGCATATCTCTTGCACCTGTAGATCTTTTGCGCCCTTGTTCAGGTCTGCGATTGTAAGATCCTGTCTGGTTGAATCGGTTAACCATAAGATTTATAGTCAAATGAGTTCTTCATAACAAATTAGCAACGTAACGCATAGAGTATCATTCTGCCAGTAAAGTTGATGCCGTTACGCGTCTTCTACTAATAAATCTCTGTCACTAAGATTAAAACTTTTGAAACAATCACTACTAACAAACACCTTCTAGCAAATGACATTTTTTGTAACGAAAATATGCTCAACTTTTAACACAAGTTGGAATTAGGACATTTATAATTTTAACACAAACGACTATTTAAAAAAATAAATAACCTTAATCATGATCAATATTTTGAAATTTAAAACAAATAAGAGGTGATGCTTTAATTTTTTTCATGAGTTTATATGTAGGATTTTAAAAAAATGTTACTTGTACTAAAGGTTTAATAATTAGCCTAATCTTTGCCGTATTTTCTGTCTTTTGATTTTATTTGTGCTTATAAAAAACATATTATATTTATGACATGTTGGTATAAGTATTTCTCATCAACCAAGTACTAATAATCAATTGTTTTATCTATGTAGATATGTGTATAACTATTTTAGGAATACTTTCGATGAAACGCATCTCACCAGGGGCCAACAATAACTCGCAATTTATAATAACTCTAAATCGTTTGGAATCATATGACAAGATGAACGTTGTCTTTGGGAAAATAATTAAAGGAAACAACGTTATATTTATAATTGAAGAATATGGGCGACAAATAGGTAAACCTCACGCTGATATACTCATTTCTAATTGTGGGGTAGTAGAAGACACACATCAAGAATCCAAAAAAAAGAGGAAATCTACAGTAGTAGAAGAAGAAGTAAAAGTAACCACCGAAAATGAGACAGTAGATTTACTGACAGTCGAATCAAATTAACGTGCATACTTTTTGGCTTATATATTAAATTAAATTATATGTTACCAAATAAATTTAGGGTTGGGTTTCAAAATTAAGTTGATAAAAATAGCTTACTCAAAGAACTCGTTAAACAAGTTGTAGATACACGGCAATAATGCGTAAAACTTTACTTGACGACTAAACTAGAAGGTACCTAATTTAAACATATTTTGGTTATTAAAAGGAGAAGTTACAGAACCGTCAAAATGAAACGCATATGTTTTGTTTAAAAAATCTGCCGCCGCAAGTTTTTTAACATTCAATGTGTCTTTTTACTTTCTACTTGGGAAACAACAATTTTGTTAAATAAAACCAATTGTTTATACATCATAAATAAGAGAGTTTAGAATTGCGCTTTTTTAGATGATAAGCAATTAATTTATAAATACAAAAAACTGTTAATAGTAATAATATACGTTTTATTGCTAAGCGCCCCAATGACTACAACGTTGTTTTATTTTAATTTGAGTTAAGTTATTTTATACCAATTTTGTAAGTATAAAATTAAAATTTTAATTTATTTCAGTTTTTTGTTTAATTAATTAAGAAATTTTATTTTGTTTAAAAATAATAGTTAAACAATAAGCGATGCCAATAAAGTATTTAGCAAGTTACGCAGTTCAACTGTTGCAAATTTTATTCCAGTATATCTCACAAAACAAAAATAGCAAAGAAGTTAATTTTATTCTAAAGATTTAAATAATCACAATTTATAAAAGGAACTTTTTATAAGTAGTATAATCCATTTCACCGATTTTGGCCGATGACAGAAATCATATTCGAAGTAAATTTAGAGATACATCTCTCTCAGATACAGGCAAGTTAGAAATTTAAATGAGGACGTATGTTTTTTAATATAGCACTTACGTAACTGCAACTTGATTCACCGGTAGATTAAAAGGATTCAATACGGAAGTCTTTACTTAAATCAGATTTCTAGTAACCGTCATGTACGGCTCGTTGTTGAAGGGTTGAATCACGAGGTTGAATTTAATAATTAATATGTCATATTTTTGTACATGTCAAACCACACTGATAGTTTCAGATACCTAAGACTTAATTTGTAAAAAAATCTCTCCGCCATTGGTAACTTGGATGACAGTTTAATCTTATTTCAGTGATAATTAAATTATTTTAAAATACTTATTACTAAGATTACGGCATAGTCCACACTACAGTCTAAAAATTTTCTAAATTAGTTTATTTTATTAACAGTTAAAATAATAATTACTGTTTTCACATGTAATCTTTATCTTTGTAATCTTTATTTTTATTTTATATAGCAATACAATAAATAAACAATAAGTATTGTACCTGATCTCTGATACGAGATCGCATTAAAATCTAATTATAACATAAAATAACTATTGTACCATAAGTAGAGAGAGATGATTATTATTTAAATAAATACAAAATAAAAGTTTTTTTTGAAGTTATACTTCTATTTATGCACTGGATTTGTGTGGGGTTAAATTGCAAAAATCATTACATATGTAATGGTGTGAGTAAGAGGGAGACAGAAACACATATAAAGTATCAATACATTGAAAAGAGATAGATATACAAAAAACAATCTGAGCTAATGTTTTGGAATATCATAGTGACGTATTACATTGTGTTTGACAGATTACTTTATAATTCTGTCACGTAAGTAAACATATAAAGTTTAGTATTTTATATTAATAATATTATTCATAATATTCAGTAATGAGTATTGTATTGTAGTCCATATGACCGTCACATGGTTGCATTATATTTTGCACTATGGGGTTTTGTAAACACTTTTTTTGTACATTGATCGTATTACTGTTTAGTTTTCGTGTTTAAAGTGAGGACACACATCAACTGGTCTTATTTTTCTAAGTATTTATTTAATTAAATACAGTTAATTAAAAAAAAAATATTTCTACTTGCCTGTGTTTGTAGTTATTAAGTTTTATTAGTTAACAGTGATGCCATTGATATATATTTGATGGCGCCGAGTGATGATGATATAAATGTGAAAATTACATGCGCGAAATGTAAACGATCTCTAAAAGGCGAATTAAAATGATTAAAATGATTTTGGCAAAACATGGTATGGAGGTAAATCCTTTAAAAATGATCGAAAACTTATCAGTGGAAGAACGACCCACCTGGTACTAAAGACGGACCTCGTCTCTGGGAAATGTTATGCAAATTTAATACAAAATCAGTGTGTACTCGGTATTAGGAGGTTTTCGAGGTCGCTGAACACGAATATCATATAATAGTGCATAGAAGTATAACTTCTGCCGGCAGTCCCACTGACTGCCACACCCTTTTTTTTGCTTAGTGGACGATGCTGGAAGCAAGCAAAGAAGACTATAATATGTTGAATAAAGATATGTTTTCGTGTAGGTAGGCATATATTTTCTTTATAAACAGTGATATATTATTAAGTTCTTTAAAACGATCTGGAATTAAATTATATATTTTCGGGCCTGTAAAAAGAATAAAACTCTAAGTATGAGAGAGTCTCATTCTTGGAACCGTCAGAACACCTGCCAAGCGATTTTTCGTTTCATAAGAATGGTTCGCTGTTGACCGCAACGAAAGATGTCTGTGTACAGAAATGACAGCTTTAAGATAATAAAGACTTCTAATGTTTAACAGTCTTGCCTCCGCGAAGAGCCGATCCGTTGGGAATCTTCGGGACTTTAAGAACATATTTCTGTATAATTGGCAGTGGCTGTAATACTGATTCATAAGCACCACCCCACGCTGTAATGCCGTCCGATAGGACAGACTTAGCAAACGACCTATAAACCATTACCAATAGATGTTTTTAAAAAAGTGATCGAATGTTATAGAACAGATAAACAAGACTTTTTAATTTCTTTTTTAACATCTCGATGTGCTTTTTCCACCGCAAACAGCTGTCTTTAATTACTCCCAAATATTTAATCTTCTTAACCCTTTTCACACGATCAGAACACAAACAATTATTAATATCGCAAGTATGCAAAGTTACTTCTTTAAAATCCGGTTGGCCTGCAATATGGGGAAAAAAGGCAACAAACTTGGTCATATTTACATTTAGCGATAGAAGATTTTTGTCTAACCATTTCTTAACCCTACTGATCCCTTCTTTACTTTAATATTTCACCCCTTCCCAGTTTTTGTCTGTAAATACTATAGCGGTGTCATCAGCATACGCGACAATCTGTCCCCCCACATCACTGTCCAACAAATCGTTAATAAATATGTTGAAAAAAAGCGGACCCAGCACTGTACCTTGAGGCACACCGCTTCTTACGAGCATAGAAGAACTTAATGTGTTTCCGATCTTAACAATTTGAGTGCGATTTATAAGGTAGCTTTTCAACAAACTTAACGCAAGGCCTCTTATTTCATAGTGTTCTAATTTAAGTAAAAGAAGCTCATGGGAAACGGTATCAAATGCCTTTGCAAGATCCGGGAAAAATACCAAAGTTTTTTTATTATCATTTATGGAATTGTAAATATTTTTTAGGCAAAAAAATAGCGCATCCTCTGTGGATCGTCCCTCACGGAAGCCAAACTGTTGATTGGAAATAACTTTGTGACGGTTAAAGTGACTATTTAATTTGGAACCAATAAGTATTTCAATAATTTTAGCAAACTGACTTGTGACAGAAATTGTAGAACAAAAGAAAACAGAAAAAAAAACTTCTCCTTCGCGTAATCGATCCCATCATCATAACATAACAGAACTGTCACCTGGACTCATATCCGACGCTTATTCAAATAGGCTACGAAGGACTTATTTAAAAACTTTCAAAATGATAATATCTATACACAACTTATATTTAATATTAATTCAGTATAAATTTCGAAATTTATGTATATGCCTAAACACATTTGAAACATGCATTGTCATCCAGTTCTTAGCTATCCTGAAAATTTCAGAGCTCTAGGTAGTCGGGAAATAGGTTTAAATTCGATTACAAAATTTCACGGAATGACAAATAGACAGAGAACACGGCGAAAATATAAAAACTTATTCGAAATGAATTTAAACATAATAGTGTGGTTACTTTATATTTAGCTGAAAAAACACATTTGACTATTGCGACAAATTTTATACATTTTGTTCGTTGATAAAAAAGTTTTTTATCGAGCAGTTCATTAACCCTTCAAATAATCGTAATTACTTGACCAAACGCACCTAACCAACAAAAGGCCACCCGACGATAGCTAATTATTCGTTCCAAGTTCGTGCAAACTGACCTAAATTATCTAAATAAGTATTTTAGAAGGTTCGTTATCGCTTCCATTGTATTATATTACCTGGTTTTGATTTTTATAGGTTTGAATTTTATGTTTTTATGGATTCACAAAATCTTGTATTCTCCGATTGTTGTCGTCGACCGCAGCTTTCGAAAAATTTCTATTATTCAGTGTTGATAGTTATTCTGCTTCATATTGTAACGGGATAAACGATTAAGGAAAGTACCTTTACTTTAAAAAACTGTTAGGTTATTTGTTCTAGAATATTCTTTCTCTCTCTAGTGTGTACGGATTGGGTTCTATCATGTGAATTTTGTGAATAAATTGTGTTAAAGTCCCCTTTAGTGTTTCAATATGTTATCGTTATTTTATTTATTAGTGTTATGTTTTTTTTGTTTAATAATTACTGTTATTTTTTATTCATCATTATTTTCAATCAAAACTAAAAATCAGGACAATAATTTTTGGATGCTTGTGAGTATGATCTAATAGGGGAAATTGATGACAGTGTCGAAATTGGTAAAAGAAAAGTTATTTGTTTCTATAGTGAACATCTTTGCTTTCATGCCGCGGTTCGGTTAAATAATTAAAATAACAGTCGGTACCTGCTGGTATAAGGTAGATTTTATTACGTCCCTAATCTTTAAAGTGTTGGCTTAGGTATGTTAGATGAGTCAATCCGCACAAACTTGGAACGAAAAATACATCGCAAGTGATAGTATGAGCAGTTGTAATCGTTTTTATTGAGTCTAGTGTAAAAGTAATTGCGACTTATTACCAGGAACATGTGTGTGAAAGGTGCTTTAGAGCCGTGAGCACTTTGGTTAAGGATTATGGATTTTTCAATAAGACATAATTTTATAAAGAAAACATCAACAAAAATCATGTCTTACAATTCATTTCGTTGATACAATATTACCACAGGCAAAATTTACCACAAGATCAACTCGTTCATTGGCTGTTTAGAGGCTGTATTCAAAGCAATAGGATGCCATAATATCGAGCTAAAGTGAATGGATTCTATAATTTTATCATTAACAAACATTTAAATAATTTAAAAAGAGAAGCTTAAATCCAAAATGGCGGAAAGCTCGGTGGACACAAAAGAGATGGCAGCCATGCAATGATAAAAAAGGCCAAAATTAGGCATTTTTTTGCCCTTGTCCGCCACCATATGGTAATGTCATAGGAACTTATTATGTCTAGTTCAGAGTTCTTTCAGGCTTGATTCATAAAACATAAAAAATAGTGTATTAAATAAAAATATTTTTTTTTTTTTTATTTTTCAGATATTTTTGATAAAACGAGTTTAACTTACATCTGTAATTTTGTATCTTTATAATCTAACATCATTTCGTTCTATTTTATATTCTGATAAAGTGATTAATCTCCTACCCAGGATTTAAAAATATTTATGGCTGCAAAAGTGACCTTACTTTGGTGCGATGTCAATTTTAGTTTGACAAACTGAAGTCAGTAAACGTGGGTGATTAAAATTTTTGATCGTATTATATTTTTGTTAAGGTACTTTTTTTATTCCAAAATGGTTGGTGTTAAAACTAAAATATTTAGGCCTTGCACAATATGCCGGTTTCTACCAGGAGAGAAAGACGATTACTCAAATTTAGAGGATTTATTTATGTACAACCGTCATCGATGTAAGGTTAGTTACTTATTGTACCTTAATAAATATTTATGCATTAAATATATTTTATATTTTTAAGATATTTAATATGGATCCAGTAATCGATGATAAACCGGTGAAATTTAACCCTTTTGTGTGTATCAATCGGAAAAAATTTGTAAATGATTTAATTAAGTATAATTTAATTGACAAAGACAATAAAAGGTTATTAAGTAGTATATATCAAATTAACCGAAATGGGGTAAATATTTAAAATGTATAAGAAGTCGTTTTTTGATTCATTTGTATTCAGTGTATCGTATATTTATTACAAAGGTTGTCTTTTTAGTTTTGCGTATAATCATAATAATAAAAAATATATAAACTAAAAGTACTTTATTGCTTTTCAAATCATGTCCCACCAAAATAGATACACTTTTGCATACGTTTAAACCAATTGGTAAACCAGTTATGTCAGTCTTCAGCGACACCCGCAAAATCGCGGTTTTAAAGGCATCAATGGGTTCTTCTGGCAACTGGAAACGCTGCCCATGCATTGAATTTTTAATCTTTGGGAAAGTGAAGAATCCGTTGATACTAAAAGATCGGGACTATAGGGTGGATGGTAAAACAATTTAATGTTTTAAAGCTTCAAAAGCTGGATATTTTTTGGGCACTATGAGCACTTTTATTGTCCTGATGTAGGATGATCCGCCGTTGTATGTTGCTTTGTCGAAATTTCGCGATAACTTTTAGTAAACAAACGTTTATATACAAAACGGAAGTAACCATTCTTCAATCTTCTTACGCAATTGTTTACACATGACCAAATTTTAACACAAAAGTTGCCGTTTGCTATTTTCTTTGACACACTTTTAGAATGGATCACTTTTGTTTGTTTTTTCTCATCGTAAAATACCCACACAGTGGATTGGTGTTTATTTTATGATTCGTAGGAGTAAATTCAAGATTTATCGTCACCAGCAATACTATAAACTTTTTTGCAGCATTCTTTGTTAAACCGTTCCAATGTTTTTCGACGCCATCAGCTTTTTGCTCTTCTGTGAGCAAATGTGAGATCCAACTAAAAACAAATTTTGTAATACCAAATTCATGTAGGATCTTGTGGATCGAGATCTTTGAAATGCCACAGGAAGCATCTATCTCCCAGTATGTGACACGGTGGTCATCCTTAACTAGCTAACGAACCGCATCAATATTTTTTGTGTGACTGCTGTTTTGTCTGGACCTAGCTTGGGTTCGTCAATAAGACTGGAGCAATTATGTTGAAATTTGCAATACCAGCGGGATATAGTTAACTGGTATGTTGCTTTATTCCCAAACACAAAAACCATTTTAGCGAGACATTACTGTTAAGTTGTAAAAAATTATTGCTCGAAAATGTTAATTTTTGACCGACTGGATTATTTCAAAAATTCACTGTTCCTACACCACTTGTTGTATCGCAATAAAACTCTCGATTGAGATGGATTTGTGTCTAAAGGTTCTATTGGTGGTGCCTTTTAATTGGCTATATACAAAATTAAAAAGACAGATCTCGTATTTATATTATTCTTGTATTGGATAAATCATCTGTCGATACATTTATTAAATTTTAATAATAAGCTTTTACTACAATTTTAGGGTACATATAAGAAAACAGACTATGATAACCATGCAAATTTCACTAAAACAATAAAAAAGGAACTATGTAAATATAAACTAGTGTCTATGAAAAAAAATTATGATACCATTTTATCAAGACAACCATCGATTAGCCAGGGATTAAACATGGAAGATACTTCTAGGAGAATTTAGTAAATAACCTTTACAAACATATCTTGTATACTTGTTTAAATTTTTAACTTTTCCTTTATTCACATAATTATATTTAATTTTTGTTGCCCAATGCTTTTAGTTGTTTTATGGAATTTAAAGTACGTGATGGTCCATATTTAGGCAAAATAATAATTGAACTATACAACGACATAGTACCGGTTACCTGTCAGAATTTTATGCAGATTTGCAAAGGAGAGAATGATTTGACGTACAAAGACTGTGTTCTTCATAGGATTGTTAGAGGACGATTTATTGAAACTGGTGATATTACCCACAATACAGGCAGAGGTGGCAACTCTATTTACGGAAAGACATTTCATGAGGAAAGACACGTTCTTTCACATACCAAAGCAGGTACTGTTACCGAACATACATTTAGAAAATAAATTACTACGTTATTTCTAAACATGTTGTTATACTATTGTGATATAAACTCATTGACAGAATTAAAGGAACACTTAGGTAACTAAATAAGCCCAAGTTTTCCGGTATTTGAGTGGTATGTTGGGTAGCTTTACAAACAGAACAATTGTTTGAACAGAATTCGGCAAAAGGATACCGTATGTTAAATTATTTTTTTTATTAATTATTTAAAAACACAATGAAAAACATAAAGTGCACATAAAAACGTAAACAATTGGATTTAAGTGTTTCACTGAGCGTAGTACCGTGTACGGCCTCCTCTGCTTTCATTCGCTTGGCATACCAAAAAAGATTTATTCATTCGCCTGGCATAACGAAGAACATATTCTTAAAAACATCTTCCCCACTATCATTGCATCTAACAGTCAATTTTGGTGCTCTATGGGATTTAATTCCGGACTGTTAGCTAGCCATTTTCTTAACTCAAAATCAATTACATTAAGGTAATTAACGACTTTGAACCATGTAAGGACATGAATACACAATTTGGCATTACGAAGGGAGCATACTGCATAACATGTTCAAGAACGATATCTTTCAAATAATAATCTGCATTTATGGATCTCATATGGATAGGAACCAACTCTGTAAGACCAATATTTGGAAACAATATTGCAAATCTATCTTTAGGCCTTTGCCAAACATGCTAACGTCCAACCAAAGGTTTTAAATTGATGATAGTCTCATCTGAAAAGTGAACATAACTTTCTTCATAAGTTGATGCTACTCTCATCTGAAAAAATAACAAAACTTTCTTTGAATCGATAACCGTCCAGTTTTGATAGTTACGAGCGAAACGTAGTCTTGTCCTGTTTTGAAGAACAGATGCGAAAACGCATATCTCTTGCACCTGTAGATCTTTTGCGCCCTTGTTCAGGTCTGCGATTGTAAGATCCTGTCTGGTTGAATCGGTTAACCATAACATTTATAGTCAAATGAGTTCTTCCTAACAAATTAGCAACGTAACGCATAGAGTATCATTCTGCCAATAATGTTGATGCCTCTATCGATAAATCTCTGCCACTAAGATTTAAACTTTTGAAACAACCACTACTAACAAACACCTTCTAGCAAATGAAATCGTTTGCTAATTGGACATTTTTTGTAACAAAATATGCTTAACTTTTAACACAAGTTGGAATTTTGACATTTATAATTTTAACACAAACGTTTATATGTAGGATTTTTAAAAAATGCTATGTGTACCTACTAAACGTTTAATAATTAGCCTAATCTTTGCCGTATCTTCCGTCTTTTGATTTTATTTGTGTCTATTAAAAATATATTATATTTATGACATGTTGGTATGTATAAGCATTTGTCATCAACCAATTTCTAATAAACAATTGTTTCATTTATGTAGATATGTATTTAACTATTTTAGGAATACTTTCGATGAAACGCATTCCACCAGGAGCAAACAATAACTCGCAATTTATAATAACTTTAAATCCTTTGGAATCATATGACAAGATGAACGTTGTCTTTGGGAAAATAATTAAAGGAAACAACGTTATATTTATAATTGAGGAATATGGGCGACAAATAGGTAAACCTCACGCTGATATAATCATTTCTAATTGTGGGGTAGTAGAAGACACACATCAAGAATCCAAAGAAAGGAGGAAATCTACAGGAGAAGATGAAGGAAGTATCCACCGAAAATGAGACAGTAAAATTACTTAAAGACGAATCAAATTAACGTGCATATATTTTTGGCTTAGGGTTTGGCTTCAGTATATTTAATATTAAATTATATGTCACTAAATATATTTAGGGTTCGGTTTTAAAATAAAGTTGATAAGAATAGCTTACTCAAAGAACTGGTTAAACGAATTGTAGGTACACGGCAATAATGCGTAAAACTTAACTTGACTACTAAAAGGTAATTTAAACATATTTTGGTTATTAAAAGAAGTTACAGAACCGTCAAAATGAAACGCATGTTTTGTTTAAAAAATCTGCCGCCGCAAGTTTTTTGACATTCAACATTCAGGAAGAACAATTTTGTTTACTAAAACCAAAAGTTTAGTATACATCATAGATAACAGAGTTTAGAATTGCGCTCTTTTAGATGATAAGCAATTAATTTATAAAAACAAAAAACTGTTTTAATAGTAATAATATACTTTTTATTGCTTACCGCCCTGGTGTCTACAACGTTGTTTTATTTATTTAAAGAGAGTAATTTGAGTAAGTTATAATATACCAATTTTTGTATATATAATTAAAATTTTAATTTATTTCAGTTTTTTGTTTAATTAATTAAAGAATTTTATTTCGTTTAAAAATAATAGTTAGCGCAGTCGTACACCAACGAAACATCAAACACGCAACATGCAACATGTAACATGAGGTACATACTACATGTTGCTTAACCGCGTAGACAAGTGTAACGACTACATTTGTAGTATTTAAAATGTCGTCAAGCGAGGAAGATGTTGTAGTAGTAGTTCAAGACGGATATCGGGAAACAACATTAGCTATAAAATTGCGATTATTGTTAGCTAAGTATTTTATGACACCTTAAGGATCGATACCAATACAGTGGAAATACGCATAGTTACTTGTATAGAACATTAAATAAAATTGTATATATTTACCTGAATCTTTTATTTCATTTGCCACCTCCGCCCATGCTTTTTCTGTGACATTTCTTTTGCTATACTCCGTTAAGAAATAGTTCCATATGCACGGACGTTTTTCAATAGCTTTTACAAAATTTATATTAAAAACAGGATTTTCAGACATTTTTTGAACGTTATTTCTAGTTTTAATAAAAATCACCGATCTTACGTCCTCAATCACGCAACAACTACTGCGACGAGACATGCACAGTAAACCGCATGCAGTTTTTGTTACGAGACACTTGCATCAGCCCCATTGGTGTACGATGATTTTAACGATATCTGTGTGTTTATATTGTCTTAATGCGGCACAAGTCTATGCGCGGTATTTACCTCATGTCGCATGTTGCATGTTGCGTGTTTCATGTTTCGTTGGTGTACGACGGCGCTTAAACAATACAATATAAGTGCCAACAAAGTAGGTATATAGCAAGTTACGCAACTGAACTGTGGCAAATTTCATTCCAGTATATCTCACAAACTGAAAATAGCAAAGAAGTTAAATTTATTCTAAAAATAGGTCATTATATTCTTAAAAAAATAAAATATAACATACTATAGAAAAAACTTATCTGAAATGGAATTTAAACGTAATAGTGTGGTTACATTATATTTAGCTGAAAAAATACATTTGACTGTTGTGACGAATTTTTAAACATTGTGTTCGTTGATAAAACAGTTTTAATCGAGTAGATCATAATCCCTTAAAATAATCGTATTTACTTGAAGGAACGCACCTAACCAACGAACGGCCACTCGAAGATAGTTAATTATTCGTTCCAAGTACGTGCGGAGTGACCTATCTTATCTAAATAAGTATTTAACGAAGGGTGGTTATCGCTTCCATTGTATTATATTACCCGGTTTTGATTTTTATAGGTTTGGGTTTTATATTTTCATGGATTCACAAATTCTGTTATTCTTCTTCATATGTTGTTGTTATTTTCTTTATAAGTGTTATATTTTATGTTTTATAATTACTGATATTTTTATTATTTATTGAAAATCAGCACAAGAATGTTTTGGATGCTTGTGAGTATGATTTAATAGGAGAAATTGATGACAGTGTCAAAATTGTAATATAAAGTTTACATTATGCTTTATCAATAAATTAATAAGTGAATTGAAACCTTTCAATTGAAAAATTTGAAAAATAGTAGCGTTTTATTGGGTTTACGACAAAAAACATTTTTGCTTTCATGCCGCGGTTCAGTAAAATAATTAAAAAGAACATTCGGTACCTGCTGGTATAGTATAGATCCCATTACTGCCCTAAGCTTTAAAGTGTTGGCTTAGGTATGTTGAACGAATAAGACATCTCAAGTGATGGTATGGCGGAAAGCTGGGTGGATAAAACAGAGGTGGACAAGGGTAAAAAGGGCCAAAATTTGGCCCTCGGGATTTCGAATTGTCGTATCTTTTCCGAAAACATTTTGTCCATATTATCGATGACTAAAATTTTCCGTAAGAATTGACATCTTTTGTCCCTTATTCCCCTCCGTATCCACTAGGGTTCATGCCTGAGAGGGAACCTAACATAGAACCTAAATAAGTTTATAAATACCTGTATTGAATAAACATGGTGCAAAGGAGAAATGTCATGAGTAACTGGAGCGTTTTTTTACGTTAACTTACAGTAACATTTGATATACAAATAATTTTCTCTTAGCTTACTTAAAAGTAAGCGTAAAATATCAGTTAGCTTTACATACTTATTATAAAACATGACATTCAAAAAATTCCAATTTATTCAGCAATACATACGATATGTGTACGGTTTCATTTTAGACCAAATATATGAAAATATATACTGATTTGAAATAATAACCACTAAAAGTTTATTGACACGTATTAGCAACGTGTCGAAAAAAACAAACAAAACAACACGAACACAATAATCCATCTGATTGCGAATCATTCTAAATATGCTACACTCAACGAACAAACATTTTTGTAAAACATTTTTAAATTGAAACATATTTAAAAATAACAAACTATGCAGACACTTTTTATGGTAAATTCATGTAAATTTATGTCAGTATAAAATGAAAATTAGGGACACCGTTATAGCTGTATAATTACTAACACCTGTGTGTGTTGTAAAACAATTACTTAACAACAAATTGTTGTACAAGCTAACAGCTTGCCTCTGTGGGTCTTTTAAT
The DNA here is from genome assembly GCA_964028335.1 of Altica lythri. NCBI lineage: Eukaryota > Metazoa > Arthropoda > Insecta > Coleoptera > Chrysomelidae > Altica > Altica lythri. The sequence continues at coordinate 35,203,833 of OZ034801.1, read as the reverse complement.
CTCTCACCTAACGATAAATAATTCTGGAGAAGCTGCTAGAGTAATTTCCATCTTTATATAAAAAAAGAAGAAAGGTGACCTGATCTCATTTATATTACTACTATTGTTTTCATATTTTTCTGTATAAATAAAGATTCTGTCTTCGCGATAACTATTGTGAAAACTAGTATACAATAACACTATCTATAGGACTTTAGTTTTAAATTATTTCGGTAAAGTAAACAATAAAAACGTAAAAGGTATTCAAAATAAAGATAAGAGGGTGAAATAGCAGGAATATAAAAAACCCCAAACATAGGACACCAAAAAATTGAGAAATTTTATAAAAGAATAAAGAAAAATATGAATACTACCTAACTCTCTGCGACATACTACAAAGACGATTAAATGAAGCAAAAAAATGTTACAACACTTAACATCAACCCCACCAAGACCGCTTTAGTAGCCTTTAGGAAACTTTACTTAAACACCGTGTAACAGTAGGTGAAAACATTACAGGTTACTCTGGAAAAAACACAAAATCGAAATGATACACAAAGCTATAAAGCCCTTTATGGTGTGCAAAAACATTGCAGGAAAAAATTGGGAATGTAACACAAGTACACTATAATGGGTATACACGGCAATAGTAAGATCAATCATCACTAACAGGGCAGTGGCTTGGGTACGAGTGCTAATCTGACTACTAAGAAGACAAATACTCGAATATTCAGAGACTAGCCAGTGCATGCTTTAATGGAGCAATGGGAACGTGCCATACTGCTGCAATGGAAGTTATCTTAAATTTCTCGTGAATACACATTTAAGTACAAAGTGTAAGGAAGAAAACACTATCGAAAGGTCAAAGAACAAACAATCAAGAAAAAACTTGATCACTTTAATTTGATTAAACTAGGGAAATTCCACAAAATGACATGCCAAGGAAACTTTAAATTGTGAGAAAATTTTCCACGGAACCAGATAGTAAATGGACAAAGACACCCTATTGGGTTTAAAACACAATGCCATATAATAGTACACAGACAGGTCCAAGTCAGATAATGGAACAGGAGAAGGTGTTTTCGGACCCAGAGCCAAATACTTAGAAAGCATGGGTGCATACCCAAGCATTTTTCAAGTGAACATCCACGCCATTGAAAGATGTGCAGAATTTAATATTGAAAGAAACTAGCGTAGACAAGAGATTGTAATCAGAACACATGGTAAAGCAGTCATCAAAGCACTGAACTCAGACTTGCAAATTGAATAAATTAGGACAAAAAAAATACTGTTACCCTCTTATAGGTTCCAAGACACATAGGAATAAAAGGAAATGAAACAGCAGATAATCTGGCAAAAAAAGAAGTTGAAACCCCATATTTGAGACCAGAACCATCTTGTGGACTAAGACAAGCGAAGACGCTCCTGGAAAACTATAACCTTAAATCTATTTAGGTCCTAAATAGATCCCACAGCTGTCTTAACTTCATTAAGAACAACCTCCGTATTGTAACGGGAAGATTAACTGGTCACTGCCGATTACCCTATATGGCTTAATTGGCTTGATTAAAGCTCTACACTCTAAAGCTTGCTTAATATATAGGCTTGCAGAATTTTCCTTACCATTACTTTTTTGCATAGGTCAATACTCAACCTGATGATCATAGATACAAGCTTTTGCTTTATTAGTAAAAGGTTCAATGCTTGTAAAAATATTGAAATTAATTAAAACTTATACTTAAATCTCTTAGGAGTCTGATTAGCTTTGTGTTAGTAGGGATTTTTCATGGTTTAGTAAACATTGACATTAACTTTATTTGAATAAAAAAGGTAAACTAAATTATTGCACTAAAGTCTGGTGTAATTTCGTTAAAACAGCATTTTTTTGTGCTTGGATTCTAAATAGAAAATAAAAAATTTAGTATGACAAATAAATTGCCATTTATTTATGTAAATTACAGCCAAACTACTTTTTTTAAAACACTACAGTTATTAGAGGAAAATTTTATCCAACTCTTATAATTTTTCAAAATACTAAGTTTTCTTTGTTAACTAATAATGAATAAAGATTTTTGTAGATACTCGCCTACAGTTCAACAATTACTTTGTAATATTAATAAAGAATTAGAACTTATTAACTAAAACAAATATTAAATAAAACATTTCACCATTAAAAGAGCTCTCAAGATATAAATTAGAGAACCTATTTTAAGTTGCACCTGTGCCACGGTTATCCTTAGTCTATATAATACCCGTTTACTAACACTAGTTACAATAACGTCTATATATAGAGTCCATTTCGATTAATGGGGCCGATATAACAATATGGACCAACGTAACAATGTGACCTCACAATTTGGTGTGTTCAAAATGGCACAAGTTAATAAATATGATTTTACGGGATCATAAAAGCAATATGAAATGTCGTTTATACAGATATTCTCTTGCTGTTTACTATGGTTGCTGAAAAAAAGGTATTTTGAATGCTCATATTGTCTACATGAAACGTTTATTATAGTACAGGTATGATGTCTTTAGATCAATTAATAAGGGTAATTTGGCAATAAAATAAAGTATGGTGTAAATAATTATTACGTTACAGGTTTTTGGCTTATTGATAACAAATAAAGATATAAAGTTTTGAGACTGATAGATAGTCAGTAGCTATGCTTGTATTCTACATGTAAAAATAAGTTATAAGAGTTCTTTGAACATTTTTATTTATTAATTTTTGATAAAATGTTGATTACATAATAATTTTTAGTATTTTTCTTAAAGTTTTTTTAACGAACTTTAACAATTTTACCACGTTTGCATGATTTATGATTATTTTTAACTTCCCGCTAAAAAAAATTAATTTTTTTTTTTAAACCGGGAAGTTATTAGTTTCACCCCGTTTTTCGAAAATCGAGTTTTCATCGGATCTCAACGTTTTGAGGTCTTAGGAACCTCCCCTGACTATTTTTACGAGGGTGTCTGTATGTCTGTATGTACGTGTGGATGTGTGTGTGGATGTAAGTAAACCTCTTATAACTTTTGAACGGCTTGACCGATCGGAATAAAATAAAAAGCATTCCAAAGAGTTTCATCTAACTTAGATTTCCTGTAAGTTTAAACCGATTCGAGCCGGTAGATTTCAAAAAATTTCAAAATAACCGAAAAAAACAATTGGTAAAAATTATGTTTTTTGAGCATATCTTTTTAGCTACTGCATCGATCAATTTCATAACCTAATCAGCTCTCAAGCTTAAAAAGCCACGTCGAATGCCGTTTTGCAAATTAAAATCGGTTGATTCGTTCGTGAGATATCGTTGTCGAAAAATTTCAAAAAAAGTGTTTTTTTTTCAATAACTTAGAGATTTTTTGACTAACCGATTTTGCACTTCCGGTAACGTTTTTAGGTCTCAAAAAACTGCGTCGAATGCCATCTTGAACATCAAAATCGTAAAGTGTTAAAAAGTTATGGCTTTTTTACTATAGCTTTGCGGACCGCAAATTGCGGTTAAAACAAGCGGGAAGTTGCAAGGATGGCCTTTAAGGTCAACCTCTTTTCGATTTTTTTTTTATTATTATTATTAGATGACAATAGTAGGCGGCAAAATGCCGGTGAGACTATTACCAATAAAAAAATTCGAAAAGAGGTTGACCTTAAAGGCCATCCTTGCAACTTCCCGCTAGTTTTAACCGTAAAGCTATTATAGTAACGTGACGTATTTTGACGTTTTTGACTTTTTTTGAAATGTTTAAAAAGCCATAACTTATTAACGCGTTATCCGATTTTGATGTTCAAAATGGCATTCGACGCAAATTTTTGAGACTTAAAAACGTTACTAGGAGCACAAAATCGATTAGTCAAAAAATCTCTAAGTTATTGAAAAAAAAAACACTTTTTGAAATTTTTCGACAACGATATCTCACGAACGAATCAACCGATTTTAATTTGCAAAACGGCATTTGACGTGGTTTTTTAAGATTGAGAGGTCATTAGGTTATCAAATTGATCGATGTAATGGCCAAACAGATATGCCCAAAAAACATCATTTTTACCAATTGTTTTTTTCGGTTATTTTAAAAATCTACCGGTTCGAATCGGTTTAAACTTATAGGGAATCTAAGTTAGATGGAACTGTTTGGAACGCTTTTTATTTCATTCCGATCGGTCAACCAGTTTAAAAGTTATAAGAGGTTTACATACATCCACACACACATCCACACGTACATACAGACATACAGACACCCTCGCAAAAATAGTCAGGGGAGGTTCCAAATACCTCAAAACGTTGAGGTCCGATGAAAACTCGATTTTCGAAAAACGGGGTGAAACCAATAACTTCCCGATTTAAAAAAAAAAAATTAATTTTTTTTAGCGGGAAGTTAAAAAAATTTTTTAATTTTTTTAGCGGGAAGTTAAAAATGAATGTAATCTATACATATAATAAAACTGTAAAAATGAAAATTCTGTACATTAAGGATATTTAGAAAATAATTAGTGGGGGGTGTTACATCGATATAGAACTCAAAAATGTGGTTAGTTTTTTGTTTGTCTGTCTGTATGTTTGTGCGCGCATCACATGAAAACTAGTGATCCGATTCAAATGCGGTTTTCACAGACGTATTTGTCTTCTTTAAAACTTAACATCTAGTATATAAAAAAATTTTCCCCCACCGCTTTAACGGAGTGAGGAAAGAAATTTTTATACAAAAATCAACACGCCACGCGAACGACATCGCGGGTAAATCGAAATAGAACCCAAAAATTTGGTTAGATTTTTTTTGTCTGTCTGTCTGTATGTTTGTGCGCGCATCACATAAAAAATGCTGATCCGATTCGAATTCGGTTTTCACATATGTATTTGTCTTCTTTTAACTTAACATCTGGTGTATAAAAATTTCTCTTTTATTCCTTTAACGGGGTGGGGGAGAAATTTTTATACAACAATCACACGCCACGCGAACGACGTCGCGAGTAAAACTAGTAATATAATATAATAAAAGTGTTTACCAAATACATGTCGTTGAACACATCACCATTATTGTATATAATGATCGTCAATTCAGAAAAGTTTACCTCTCTGTCAATTTTGTTTTTAAAGTTATTCACACTAGTGGGGGTTACCATTTTTTTCGTCAAGCAGTTCTAAACATAGACTTTTCTGTTTGTCAAAAAAATTCCCTGTACTTTCTTTCACCAACTTTTTTGGATGAACCCTTAGATGTGGTTGATGATGAGTTTGACAAAATCTCTCTTTCAGTAACGCAATGATATAGGTGCTTAAGAAGAAAGCTAAATAATTTCTTAGCATTCACAGTTGAGGTTAGAGAGTATTGTCCTGCTGTAATCATTTACTAAAAAGAGAATCTATTACTCAGTAGGATCACATATAAGATCTGCAAGGATCTTTATCAATTTTTAATAATGTTAACAATATTAAAAACAGTGCACTCAAATAAGCCAAATATGTTTTTTTTTGTTATAAAACCGAAAAAATATCTTATCCCAAATAATGTCAACCTTGTCCTTTCTAAATGGGTTTAGAATTTTACTTTCGGATCTAAATCTTTAGTGATCCAAAATACAAGTTATTTGAACTTAGATAAACTTACCAAGCGATCCCTAATCACTTGGTCTCTGGCACGTTAACTTAACAAAAAAAATTGCTTGTCGTCAAATATAAACGTTCATTAGTTGTTCTAGCACGTTATTGAATGTACTAAAAGTACCTTTAACCCTATGAAATATTGCTGGCAATTCTAGATCAGCTTCTAGAACTCCATGGTATATTACTGGCAATTCTTGGTCAGTCGATAGGAGGGTCCGATTAATGGCCTTGATGTTTATAACGCCATCGTTACAATATCTATATTGGCTCTTAGGTTCGAACTTTTACTTACAACCATTACTTTTATTGTATATAAATATTAACGTAGAGAGACAGATAATCACTCTCCTTTGTAAAAGTACCCATAAATTTTGTAGCTCTTCTTGAGTATTTGATAGAATACCTCTCGTGGTTTAAAAGTTACCAATTTGCGTTAATACTTTATTGGATATTTTCTACGTGAATTTTAAAAGATTTTTTTAAGAAGAAGAGAAGAGTAAATTACACCACTGACGTATTCCTCGTTTTATAGGGACATCTGAAGTAGTATTGTGTTCTATTCTAATCGATTCTTACTGATTTTTCCTAGTAAAGATTATTAATATTGATATAACCCCATTTTTTTTAATAGATTAATTTGTAGCGAAAATTATTGGTTTTGTGTGTATAATCTGTTCTTTTGTGGTAAATATATCCCGAGGTCCAGACCCTTGAGTATATAACCTCTCAAAAAAGTATTTGTCCCAAGTCTCGGTAATGAATAGAAAGAGTGTTACAGTCTTTATGAATACAAATGTTCTACTTAATTAAGGCATATTACCATAGTTGTCTTATGTTTTATACTACTTTACATAATTTTAGTTTTATTTGAGGTTTCGCCGCAGCTTTTCCATATACTACTTCGCATCTAATGCGGGTTTCAGTATCCCATGAGAATAATGTGCATCATGGAAACAGGCTACCAGGATAATGGAATGGAAAGTCTTCTTGTCATTAGAAGCTTTTCCTAATTAATTATATAGTTGTTCATTAAATTGCCATTAATATTGTAGAAAAATATATAGCAAAAATAACATCCTTTAAGTTATTTTTATTGAGAAAGGAATATACAATGTGTCCAATTAAGACGGCATCATATAGGAAACTTTTTTATTCTTAGTTTTATGAAAAAAACTTATTCTTTATAAAAAGTTGTGCATAGTTTTAAACTTTCAGATATCAATTTTCTTAAGCCGTATACGAGGTGTGTAAAAAAATGTGAATTTTACTCAAGAGTAAAATAGCGACGATTGTTATTAAAAAAAGTTGATCATAATTAAAAACTATTGTCAGATATCCAATATTATCCATCCGCCATGAAAAACGATCTTTAATAATTTTCGGTATAAATTATGCAAACTTTAAAAGCATGACTGTTTTCTCATGGTGGATGGATAATATTGGATATCTGACAATAGTTTTCAATTACGATCAACTTTTCGTGATAACAATTGTCGCTATTTTCAGGTATTTAAATTTAAAGGTACTTTACTTTTGAGTAAAATTCATATTTTTTGACACACCTCATATACGGTTTAAAAAAATTGATATCTGATGGTTGTATTTTAAGTTTTAGACCATGCACAACTTTTTATAAAGAACTAGCTGTACCCGGCGCGCGTTGCTAGGCCAGCAACTAAAATAAATTTAAGAAAAATAAAAGAGAAGAAGAGATAGAGAAGGAAAGAAAGTTTATAATTTTGTTTTACTTATCGCACCAAAAATATATTTTTCGAACTTATATTTATACGAATTCGTGTAGATATCTATTAATCAGTATTGAATTTGATACATGGAAGCGCCATCTGGTGGTAACTTCCATTAATACGAATATCATATTCATCTTACCCGTTAAAAATACATCATCATACTGATTTTCATGACAATCGGTTGAACGGGACAGAAGTTGCTAGTCTGTAGCGCCACCTGGTGGCGAGTGGCATCAATGAGCATATCATACAAACCTTCTCCGTGGAAAAATACATATACATACCAATTTTCATAATAATCGGTCTAGTAGTTTTTGAGTTCATTGAGTACATACAGACATACAGACAAACATTCATTTTTATATAATATATAGATAACTTGTTTTAATAAAACTAAGAATAAAAAAGTTTCCCATATGATGCCGACTTAATTGGACACACAGTATATTTAAGTACGCAAAATACACATTTTAAAAATGTGCTTAAAAATATTATAATGTAATGTGGGTAACGATAGCGTAGATTTTGGCAATTCAACTTTGTTTTGTATTTTTCAACTTTGACTCTTTGTTTTATAAAATAAAAAATAAATCAACAGCGAAAACTCATTTATAAACACATAACTCACCAAAGATAAATAATAAAATTCAGACAAACTTGAAACAAACATTGACAATAACCTTACTTTTTTATTGGTGTTTATTAAGGTTGGTATCCCTGGATTTATAACATGTACTATACTCTATTTAAAAACTAGGAGGAGTGATTTGAAAAGCCAGACTTCCAGCCAAAAAAGTTACTAGAAAATTTACAAGGCGGCAAATTTAAATACATTTCTTTCATTTAAATAAAATTGAAAATAAATGTTTATGGACACTTCCTATATGGTTTAAGATGGTCACAAAGTAAACTTACAATAATTATATTAAAAAAAGAAATCAATTAACAAAAGTCACCATTATAAATATTTCACACTTTTAAAACATAACCTATAAATGTAAGTGGCAATTTTTTATATTGTAAACTTGACTCCAAATTAACCAATAAACAAACGCGAGTGTTGTTAACTTAAATTCAAATCGCTCCTCGTAGTTTTTAAATAGAGTATAATATTAAAAGTTTTATGAAAAATTTGACAAAACACAAGATTAGATATAAAATAGTGAGTTTAAATAAATTCATGAATTCATTTAAACAAAAAGTGTAGATAGTACATATGCTAAAACCTTAATGTTAAAAAAGGTACAATTGTTTAAATTATTGTCGTTTTCGTTAGTATTTAACTATCAAAGTTAAATTGGTTTAATTTGCTTAAAACTATTTTACAAATAATCTATATATAAAACGAGAAGTTCCGACTGACTGAGGTATAGACACACTCACAGCCGTAACCACTGGACAGATGTTTATTTTTGTAACCCACTAAAAAGGATTTTCTAAAATTTAAAACCCATAGGGGTGATATAGAGGTTGAAAGTTTGTATGGAAAAATCTTTAGACAAATTGAAATTCAGACGCTTAAAAAATATATCATTATCTTAAACAAAAGTTAAAAAATGGTTAAACAAATAAAGAAAATAAAAAAAATTTTTGAATAAAATCGTAATTGTTGGAAATCCTAAAAAAATATATAAAATCGTAAAATATTGTTAAATATTCGAATAAAATGCTAAACATTGTAACAAAATCATTAGAAACCATAAAAAATTGACGAACATCTAGAAAGATTGTTGAAAATTGTAAAAAAACGTTAAAAATCAGCAAAATTGTTATTAAGCCTAAAAAAAATGTTGAATATGATGAAAGATTTTTGAAAAATCTGATATTATAGAAAGTGGTATTAAATTCTTGACAATCTTAAACAAGTCTTAAAAAATGGTAAAAATCATAAAAATAATATTAAAAAAATCTTAAGAAATGGTTTAAAATCGTGAAAAATTGTTGTAAATCCTAAAAAATGTATAAAAACGTAAAATATTCGCCAACTTTTTAAAAAAGCTTAAAACGGTAAAGAATCATAAAAAATCTTTTAAAATTGCCCGAAAAAAAAAAGAAAATCTTATAAAAAATGTAAATAAAAAAAGTAGAAAATAGAAAGAAAACAACTTAAAAATGACAAAACCGGAAAAATTAAAAACTACATCGGAAAAAGTAAAAACTGGAAACAAACAAAAATATATGATAAACAAGGCAAAAACAGAAAACAAAAGAAATCAATCAAAACAAAACAGTAAAAATTGGAAAAAGTGGAAAATGAGAAAAAAAATATTGGGTGTTTCAGCTCCGACGCACGAATGGAGTTTACTCCTAAAAAGCTACGGTTTCTAAGAACAATGCGCGGCGTACGGCCGACAGTAAGTTGAGCAGAGCTGACGTGCGCTTTAAGCTACGGTTTTTAAGAAGTGTGTGGAACCAAGTGAATATCTCTGGAATTGTTAAAGATATCGAAATGAAATTTGGAACGTAGGTATTACAGTCAATTGCTCATTTGTTTTTAATTTTCTCAACAATTTTGAATTTCCGGTTTAACCGGAAATGATGTCGATTTTAAATTTTTTAATGAAACACCCTGTATATTATTTTGGTTTCGAATAAATATCGAACCCTATATTTTTGAAATCGTAATAAAATGCTTTATTCGAAACCAAAATAATATACCGGGTGTTTCATTAAAAAATTTAAAATCGACATCATTTCCGGTTAAACCGGGAATTCAAAATTGTTGAGAAAATTAAAAACAAATGGGCAATTTACTGTAATACTTACCTTCCAAATTTCAATCTGATATCTTTAACTTTTCCAGAGTTATTCACTTGGTTCCACACATTTGCCTATCACTGTATAATCATATGAACTACATTAATGATTATTATACATTTAATAAATACAAATCATAAATGCTCATACACATAATACATGAATTATAACGTACCTGGCAGCCACGTGTTTTTCAGAAGTTCCGGCAATATTATCTACACCCCTTTCTGCCATAGTAAATTCAAAAATACTTGCACTTCACTATAGCAAAATATAATTATGAATATTATAATTTCACAATAACAATATTTTACTTATTGATATTTATAACAAAAAACAGCAATATAAGTAACTAGCTGTTGCCCGCGACGTCGTCTGCGTGTAATTCGAATAAAATCAAGGTCTTTATGTAAGCACACGCCTGAGTAGCTCGCAGATTGCAGAATTTTTTCAGACTTAAATGACATTTATCGTTATATTTTGGACAATTCACACAATATCTTTATAAATTATAGCCTATATGTTATTCTGATCTATAAGCTACATTACTGTAAAGTTTCATTAAAATCCGTTTAGTAGTTTTTGCGTGAAAGAGGAACAAACATCCATCCATACATCCATCCAAACAAACTTTCGCCTATATAATATTAGTAGGATTCGACACTGATAGAAATAAACAAGCTCAATAAGATATAGATATAGTCGCTTTGCAGCATACTCTATACACGTCTTAATACACTCACACCAAATTAGAAAGTTGCGCACGATAGCTTGCGCACCAAAAACGTAACGATGTCATTCGTTCAGTAGATTTCACTCCTCACATTTTTTTCATACCGGGCGCCTTATATCAAAAACCGATTCTTAAGGAGTAAACTCCAAAAATTTTGTTGGTCGGTACAAAGTTCGCCGGGTTAGCTAGTATATAAGGTTAATAATTACAGAATAATATTTTCGTGAGTATAAAAAGTAAAATAGTTAATTAGGCAATAGTGTTCTTACCATCAATAAACCTAGTTTTTTATTAATAATTTTAACCTAATTATAACTCTCAAACCCCAAAAAAAAACAGGTTAAAAACGTCCCCTGGGATCTATTAACAATATATATTTCTAACAATGGCGCATCGTTTATTACTTCTATTAAAATCTCGTGTTTCTTTATTCTAATTTATCTTTTTAAGCACACAAGAAAAAGCGTTTTACTCCTTTGAATTTAAAACATGATTTCTTAAGAATGCTGGAAGTAAACGTATTTCTATTTTGTCAAAACATTCATTACCGACATCTAAAAGACTCTATTGTGTTTTCAATTTTCAGCAAGAATGATCCACCTTTTTTAACTCAAACATGTAAATTGCTTGGTACGAGTATATATACATAATCAAGTCTCATATTCAAAAAGTTCTGAACTTTAAGCTCTCTCACCAGGCAGTTTATAAAGTATTACGCGCATAAGAGAAACTGGACAAGATTAGTTAAGGGGCTGCACTTTACCAAGTACAGATAACACTAATTTTCTATAGTAACAATTTGTTATTCTGCAATTATTTTTTTCTGCCTTATGTGACAAGAAATAATATGTCACTGAAAAAATTAATGTAGTATGTTACGTAACGAATGCGAAAAGTCACTTTCCACATAAGCAATGTACACTATTAAAAAGAAAACAATAACTATGGACGATGAACAGATATACTAATATCCGGTGTTTTTTTTGACATATGTGTAAGAAATTAAATCAAAAAGAGGAATGCAAACCATTTTAAGGGATTTTTAACGTGATTTTTTAATAATTAATCGGTTTTAGAGACAAAATAACTTAAAAGAGCAAAAGTTACTTTCATGTTTTTAAAAATATTATATTGTAAATATTTACAAAAGATACATACTTGAAATATGGAACTGAACTAAACACATGTGTCGTGTGAGCTCAGTGATTTAAGCGAGTGACTTACGTTAGAACAGTTAAAGTAAACCTGGTTCGATTTTAGGCGTTTGTTTTTTTTTCTACGATTATTTTTTTTACCTGTCAAAATATTACAATTTTGTGATTTCGTCCAATAAAAACGCTTAATCTTCAATGTTTTATGCTAAATCTAGCCAATCATTCCGGTTTATATTGATTATTTTTTTCACCTGTCAAAATATCACAATTTTGTGATTTCGTCCAATGAAAACGCTTAGGTAATCTTCAATGTTTTATGCTAAATCTAGCCAATCATTCCGGTTTATATTGATAAAACCACTAGTGGTTTTACTAGTATTGATAAAATTATAGAACTGTCAAAAATTCAATAACAATATTGAACAATCAATTTTCTTGTTTATAAGTACCTTACTATAAATCAACATTCATTTATATTATCTAAATATTCTAAAATATATTTTGTTATTATGATTATTACAATTCAATTCATCTAAACGATAATGAAAAATCAAATATGTAGGTACTTTAAAACGAACCTGCTTCCTGGTTCTGCATGCATTTAAAACTTTTATATGCCTACAGGTAGGTAAACTTTAAATAGATATAGGTACCTAATAATTTTTATTTTGGTAATTTTCTCTTTAATAATATAATTGTATAAATAGGTATAAAAATAAATATTTATTCAAATTATAACCCTGTTTTCACGACGCTCACGACAACTGACAACTGTCAATACTATCTATACTCTATTTAAAAACTAGGAGGAGCGATTTGAATTTAAGTTGGCAACACTCGCGTTTGTTTATTGGTTAATTTGGAGTCAACTTTACACTATAAAAATTTGCCACTTACATTTATCAAGTAATGTGTGACATTTATAGGTTATGTTTTAAAAGTGTGAATTATTTATAATGGTGACTTTTGTTAATTGATTTCTTTTTTTAATATAATTATTGTAAGTTTACTTTGTGACCATCTTAGACCATATATAAAGTGTCCATAAACATTTATTTTATTTAAATGAAAGAAATGTATTTAAATTTGCCGCCTTGTAAATTTTCTAGTAACTTTTTTGGCTGTAAGTCTGGCTTTTCAAATCACTCCTCCTAGTTTTTAAATAGAGCATAGTGTACAGGATAAGTTAATAGGAGGCGAACGGCATTTCGTTTGTGTTAATTATGAAATATAAGTTGTTCTAGGAAGTTTTTTAAATAAAGTAGTTTTTGTACAGAATGGTTCAAAAAATAATCTTCTCAAATACCACTCGTCCTGTAATATTTTACTAGATGAATTTTTATTTTCCAGACTCAAACTTTTTTATTTTAGGCAAAACTACTCAAACAAACTGAATATGATAAAATCACTCGTCATACGGACTCGTGATTTTATCACATTTCAGTTTGTTTTCGTATTTTTGCCAAATAAAAAAGTTTTCGTGGAAACTAAAAATTTATCGATAAAATTTTAAGGACTCGTGGTATTACCTTTGATAAAATTTATTCGTTTTTCCTGTGGCACATTAGACGTTATGGCAAAACTACTCTGAATAAAAAATTATCACATATTTAATCAGTGAAATTGTCTAGCGTGTGCCATCGGGAAATATCACCCTGTATAATTTTTGTCCGTTTGTGTTTTGTTTTATATTGGTAGTTATAACATTTGTAAATTTACATTAGAAAACCGTGTTTGATTGCTTAGGTATTCTGGCGTGCGGAATAGTATATTACACCTCGCCTCGGGCATCATGGCGCGCAGTGCAGGGCTCTCAAACTTTCTGCCCATGTAGTGTATACTATTTTTCTTTGTACTATGCCGAAAGTACGAAGGAAATTGCCTTCTGTGTTAAAAGATATTGATGCCCGCCCTGACATTTGCAGTGACAGTGTCAGTAAGAGTGACATCAGTGCAGGAATAATTTCTTTCGGCCCGCTGTCTTCGCGACATTATCGCAGCATAAAAGTTAGGCTTTCTGCCGTAATATTGAAGCTGCAACGACATACTTTCGGCATAGTACAAAAGAAAAGTAACTTTTCGCACATGTGCAAAAAAGTATCACTTTTCATGGGGGTATAGAGTGTGATAAGTGTTACTTTCCAATGTGGTAGTAGGAAATACTATTATTATTTATTACAAAAAAAATATTTTACCATACAAAGAAGAGACAAATACGATATACTACTTACAGAAATACATTAGAAATAGATTATCACTTTTCATTAAAATTAAATAACATAAAGTTCATAAAAAAGTATTGAAAAAATATATGCTGTTTATACATGGTAATATATTATTTTTAAATTATATCAAAAAGCATTTTTCCTATACCTTATTTAATAAAAAGAAGCCTACTACTATCATAAATATTTCTTTTTTTTTGCCGATATATTTAAAAACACGTTGATCGTGTTCAATATTCCTGTTATGAGAAAGTCTAACGGTTCCCTCGAGATCTTGATCACTTCATCCGGGCTTGTTCTCGAACACTGCTGCAGATAGGCAGTGATAGGGGATTTATCCAGATAATTCGGGATACACGGGAACGAGAGAATATTCCTGAAGCTCTTCGCTTATAAAAAGTAAACAGATCAAATTTAAAATTAAACCTCTTAACTTTTACGAAGAATTAAGACTCAGATTTAATATATATTTCGAAAATTAGGAAAGTTTTACGCCTGCAGTTACACTTGTTGGTTAATTCTTTAAATTTTTACTATATATTTTTTAATACTGTTAACACGGTTCTAAAAGTTTGAAATTCGATTTTAGGATTATCGTTTTAGAATCACGATATGACAGTAAGCCAATAAGTATTTTTAGAATGCAGAAATTAGACAAACATGAAATAGTAATAAAGACTAATTGAAAAAATGTCACATCCGGCAGAAATAAAACTTACAATCTTTATCTATATTTAATAGTGCCTTAAACCATTGGGAAGCAAATGTAGGGGTTTGTCATCGTGATTCAACTCATGTCGTACAGGACACCGACTCATGTGCTTAAGAAGTAAAAGTAAAAATATCGACTAACCGCTAAGCTTTCGTGGCTAAACTGTTAAAAGCACACTCGGCTATATATATATATATATACGAATAATGGTATAGTGACTGGTTCAATATAACGTGAAGTCAATCGTGGAGTTGCAGTCAACGTTTGGCCATATATATATATATATATATATATATATATGAACAGTAGTGGTGTTCCGGGTTTCAATCCGTTGGTTGTTTGTGTCTTCACGACGTTTCGCCAACATCTCAGCTGGCATTTTCAAATGATGCTTCCTTTGCGGCTGCTCAAGCTCCAAGTTGAGCACCCGCAAAGGAAGCATCACTTGAAAATGCCAGCTGAGATGTTGGCGAAACGTCGTGAAGACACAAACAACCAACGGATTGAAACCCGGAACACCACTACTGTTCATTCTACCATCCGTGAAACACTACATCATAACATATATATATATATATATATATATATATATATATATATATATATATATATATATATATATATATATATATATAACCCAAGATGTCTGCCAGATGTTTTTTTTTAATTTCCTGTTAATTAATTAATTTACTACAAATATATAGTTCCGGTTGTCTTACGCAATAAAAATATTGGATAGAACACAAAAAGTAACTTATACAATATATTTTATCTCTTAAGTAGGTATCTTGTACGACTAAAACGCTGACTAGCTGGAGGGCATCCGTAGCAGACTGGTTTCAAGCGCTATCGTCCATAGATAGAGGTTTAAGTCTTGCCACATTTTTTTTTCTTAATATTGTAAGTATAATTACCAAATTTAAAAAAATCTTATAAAAAATATCTAAAGTATTTAATTTACTAAGCCAGTGTGTAGTTTAGTATTTTTATTGTCTTAAACTCTTTAATAAAGTTGTATTGTGTCGATGTCATTATATTTCTTTAGCATTTTTTTTTACATTAAAGCACACCTCACATATTAAAAGAAACAATTAAACACAATTACCAGTAAACCCAATATTTGCTCACTTAAAAAACTGTAATTGATTGTAGAATTATTTTTTAAGTAATACTCTTTTGTAAGTTTTAGTTTTGCTTACATCAATGCAGTGGATAAACAAGAAACACTCTTTTTTAACGTAAAAAAAAAACAAAATGATACAAAAAATTATTTAAGTTTTATTAAAACTTTTACATTTAACTTTAAAATTTTCCAAAACTAAAATACTTCCTTGTTTTTTCTTTATTATCTTACTTAATTTCAATTAATATTTTGTACTGTGGATATCGTGTTTAACTGTATGATTTTGCATGCAACATTTGAGTAATAAATGAATAATGAAATGTCAGTGGAAATATTTTTACCAGCGACAGAAAGAGTTTCAGTTACAAATAAAGAATTAAAAGGAAGCGAAAAAGTCACATTTGTGGCAAGCAAAAAAATAAATACATTCTTACTCAATAATGTAACAGCCCGTGCAGACGGCATGTCAGGCCCGGTTTTAAATAAGAAACGGTAATCGTGACACTCATTCACACGACACTCGGCGAACCGGAATGAATTGCTATATCCATGTGTTTTTTTTCAACTATTTTTATATCTCTTTCATTTTTCTGACGGCTTCTACAAATCTGTTTACTTCTCCAATATTTTGCTTTCCGAGATCTTGACGTACTTTTTCATAAATTTTGTAAACGACTTTTTAGATTTTCCTGGAACCATGTTTAACTTAGCTTATTCTAGGATGTATCTAATATGTACATCTATTATCCCAATAAATTTTTCACTTTAAGTGAATTAAAATTATTTGTAATCTATAGGTAGGTACTAATATTATAAAGCTGAAGAGTTTGTTTGTTTGTTTGTTTGAACGCGCTAATCTCAGGAACTACTGGTTCGAATTGAAAAATTCTTTTTGTGTTGAATAGACCACTTATCGAGGAAGGCTTTAGGCTATATTACATCACGATGCAACCATTAGGAGCGAAGAAGTAATGGAAAATGTGAAAAAAACGGGGAAAATTATTGATCCTTGAGGGCTTCCATTGCGTGCGCTGCGAAAACTGTTCAAGATACCAAAAATATATGTATGAAAGAATTATTCCTCTTGAAATGATCTAAAAAAAATGTCCGCGACAGTATATGTCTTTTAAAATTAACTTACTAGAACCGTTTTTATGGTAATCAAATTTGGTCGAAATTAATGCAATATTTGTTAAGAGTTGTATTTATCCAAATAAATCTTAGAAGATATTACAATTTTAAAATAACTAGGACGCCACCGTAAGGTGGCGCAGTTATTATCTCATATATTTAAACGAGAATTTCTTACTAAATTAAGTACTATAAAGCCACCATACGGTGGTGCAGTGGATATCTTATATAAAATATCTAATATAAAAAAATCATTGAAAACAAAAAAAGCAAAATGGTAAAAATTTAAAAAAATGAAAAATGGAAAAAAAAGACCTGACAGTGTTATGCGGTACAAAGTCAGCCGGAACAGCTAGTTTAACATACAATCGATTGACATTAACTATCAATTTATTATTTTATTGCTAGCTATCTAAATATGTTATTAAAAAACAATCATTCAGCTTACAGTAATGTAAGAAAAAATTATATATAGGCCTTAAAAATAACACTTTTATATACGTATTTAGAATATTACTTTATTTATTACAGAATATATGTAGAACGATAAAATAAGTAAGCATAAATATTTTTTGTATAAATGTTATATTGCTTCTTTAAAGTTCTTTATTTGATTTTATATAACTATTGAGAGGTTAAATAACACTAAATAATAAAAAATTCCTGTATTACTGATAAGTTTGTTTATGCTGCCTTTCGGACTAAAATAAAACACCCAAATATAAAATAAAAAACTAAGGAGCTTTTTACAGCTATAAAAGTCCTCTTACATGTAAAGCTCATAAAAAAGTTTATGATTATAATATTTTAGAGTAGTTTATTGCCTAGAATGTCTAAAGTAGCAATATGTATGTAAAAATTACGTTATCCAACTTCATCATTTTGTGTTATGCGGACTTTTGGATATTTGTTTATCCATACAAGGTCTGTCCGATTGGCGTTATTTTCATCCCATTTTAAAATAACAATATTTTTTTAGTGATGTTTCCACTTTTTGAAGCAGTTCTGGAAATCAATTTTTAAAACAGTTTTGAATAGTGTCCAACCAAAACAGCTTTTCAGCCGAATCCGAACTTTAGACCCCGTACTTAAATTTGGCCGAAATCGAAAACCAACACTTGCTTTATCATATCTATTAGCTACTAAAATCTAACATATTTTAAATTTTTAACAAATTCATTTTCCTATTCTATTTATACCTACAAACAGTTCAAGCAAGTAAAATGAAATAAAAAGAAAAACAATGCAAATATATTTTTTTAATTAAATAATCTAAGTATTAATTAAAAAAGATAATGGTGTTGTAGGACACCAGGTAGGAACGAAGTTCCTTCGGCTAATGTAGAATCGACATAATTTGCAAAAAAATCGTGCTCAATTTTATGTAGGTTAGGTTTATTTTATATTTATAAATAAACTAATACTTACGTATTTAGTTTTTTTGCACTGAATAATTTCCCACTATTATCACTGTCATTTAAGTCACTTGTTAGTTCATTTGCCATTGTTACTATATTTATTATTATTGTTTTGACAATTTGAAATTATATGAAAATAATAGGGATGAGAGAACGAAAAGAAAGAGGGAGAAAGAGAAAGGTATTATACACTACTCGCTTGTGTATACGACTATAGCGCCTGCGCACGTCTCAATGAACGTTTTTATTCTTACGGTTTTACTATTACATTTTTTTTTTCAGTTCGGTCGCGCAGCAAAATCCCTATCTCCTCCAAGCCTGCCGTAAGGAATACTTCGTTCCAATACAAATAACAGAGACAGAGCCTAATGATATTTCACGATTACAAGAGGTTTGGCAAGGCCAGAAGTTTTGGCCATTTTTGGCCGAAACCGAAACTGATGCCTAAAGTAGATCTTGGTCGAAACTGGCCGAAACCAAACGTTCAGTGGGTCAGAGTGGCCCTGTCGTCGAATTTTACGCTGCACAAATACATAAACTTATCATCCTGTAGTTGTTGGAAAACAACAGAGGTATAAACACAGAAGGTGCTCAGGTGCTCCGGACTTGAATATAAATATATATAAACAGATCAGATACTTTTCGGACAGACCTGGTATATAACAATATTAATAAAATTGAGCAAATTGTACTTATTCAGATTAATAAAATGTACATTTCAAAAATTTTATTAGTTTACGATAAAAATTTTCTGAATTTGCGGAATTTTTAAATATTGATATGTTTCCGATAAAAAACAAAGAAAACGTATTTTTAATTTCGACGATCCCAAGCCAGTTGTACAAAAAGTTTAGTAATCAAACTTACAACAATTTGCAATCAATTTGGGATAATAAAAAGTCCAGTTTTAATTAAACATCACTATGCGCTTGAATAAAATCGAAAAAGTTTGGAAACAGATACACGTATTTATTTCCTCCGAATCTCTAAACTTGAAGAATTATAGAAATTTTTTCATCGTATGCTGACGAATCGTATTTCACCATAAATAAACTTTTCTACCAAGAACAATAAATTTTCTTATTCGCACTGCTGTATAATTCAGTCATTTATTATACTAGCGCTATAGTTCGGCGTGTCGAACAGAAAAGATATTTTAGAAATATTATATCAATTAGGCATCATAAAAATGACAGATCCATGCTGTAAAAACAAAACAACACTTTGCTGAAAAAGATGTTTAAATATTTCGAAGAATCGAAAATTTGGCATATATCAGCGATTCTCAAACTGTGGGGCGCTCCTTCCAGAGGGAACTTGTTAAGTTGGTAAGGGGGCACAGTCAATTGAAAAAAATTTATTAAAACCGGTTTATAAAAATTTTATTGTCAAATACTAAACTACAGCCTAACAAGTTTTAAATATTCTTAGAATGCAAGGACTAATGCGCACAATCTCTGTAAGTGGGTTTTCAAATTGAAAATGGCGATTCTGAGTTCAATTACTAGTTCCAGCTTATTTTAAATTTCAACGAAGCAACAGTAGAAAATCCTGTTTCACAAAGATAGGACATGGAGAAATCCGTATCGCTATGGCTTTTATTCATTTGAAAGTTTGATCCAGAAAATTTGGTACTGAAATCCTTTTTCAGTGAAGTGTTGGACGAAACGTCTATTAGTTGTTCTTCTTCTAAATGGTCCCCTGTGGATTTTAACATTACTATTTTATAATTCTCTTTTATTGCAAAAACTTCTACACAACGTGGGAAATATATCAAAGCAGTTTTTACAATGTCTTTAGTAGCGGGAAGAATAAGTTTCTCTGTTGTAATTTGTGTTTTTTTAATTTGTAAGCCACTATGTATGGTGCTAACAAAGCTTTTTCTTTCACTGCCAGTGTTTTCTGAAAATTTGTTTTCTGTTTATGAAATGATCTGAGCTTTTTTCGAAAAATTCACGCCTAAGTGCCTCTTCGCTTTATTGGATTTTAAGCTAACAACAGCTAATAGTTTTAACCAAATAACGCATTGCGGTTTTTCTTCTCCACTAATTTCAATGCTTGTGAAGCCCAAGCTTGGTGCTATTTTCGGATTTTCAAATTATATTCTTGTAAATCAGTCAAAGTAGAGGGTTCTTTCTAATTAAGTTTTCGTTTGGGTCTAAATAAAAATTTATCCGTATTTAGGTACATCGTAGAAAATATTCATCGTTAGGGTATTAAACTTAAAAATTTCTTGTTGTTCTTTAACCAATACTAATAAAACAACACTGTCTTAAAACAAACGTCTGTATAGCTAGAAAGGTCAAGTCGGCAGAATCACTTGTATTATATGTTAAAATTTATTGCTCATTTGGTGCTAATTTAGTGCTGATAACAGATATTTGGTGCTGTGATAGGGAGACTAAAAATGAGAACACTGCTAACTTTTCATTAAGCTAGCAGTGTACCATTCGTGACCGCGCTAAAACGGAAATTAATGGAATTAAAAGACGTCACTATTTAGTGCTCAATTAGTGCTGCCAGTACAGCAAAAGATTTTTAAAAAATATATTTTTTTCAAATCAACTACTGCTAATATAACGACGCCAGCAGTCTAGAGAGCTAGAAGAAGACTCTAAAACGGAAACTAATGGAATTAAAAGACGTCACCATTTAGTGCTCAATTAGTGCTGCCAGTACAGCAAAAGATTTTGGAAAAATATTTTTTTTTTGAAATCGACTACTGCTAGTATAACGACGCTAGCAGCCTTAAGAGCTAGAGAGAGACTATAAAAGGGAAACTAATGGAATTGAAAGACGTCACTATTTAGTGCTGTCGTTGTAGTAAAGGAATTTTAAACAATAATTTTTTTTTTAAAGCAACTACCTACTGCTAGTATAACGACTCCAGCAGTCTCAAGAGCGAGGAGAAGACTCTAAAACGGAAACTAATGGAATTAAAAGACGTCACCATTTAGTGTTCAATTCGTGCTGCCAGTGCTGCAAAAGATTTTGGAAAAAGATTTTTTTTTCAAATCAACTACTGCTAGTATAACGACTCCAGCAGTCTCAAGAGCGAGGAGAAGACTTTAAAACGGAAATGAATGGAATTCAAAGACGTCACCATTTAGTGCTCAATTGGTAAAGCAAAAGATTTTTGAAAAATAATTTATTTTTTATTTTTTTTTCAAATCAACTCCTGCTAGTATAACTACGCTAGCATCCTTAATTATTTTTACTCATCGTTAAATATAAATTATATTAATATTTTCTAATTACAAATCTTAAAATAAAATTCGGTGAGTCCTTAGCTTAGTTTAAAAACACATTTTTTACAAAAGTAAATATTATTTTTATCATTGAAAATAATATTTTTTTCATACATTGGAGTTTAATATAATTCAAGTAATAATTTTGAGACTGCTGGAGTCGTTATACTAGCAGTAGTTGATTTAAAAAAAAAAAATTATTTTTCAAAAATCTTTTGCTGTACTGGCAGCACTACTTGAGCACTAAATGGTGACGTTTTTTAATTTCATTAGTTTCCGTTTTAGAGTCTTCTTCTAGCTCTCAAGACTGCTGGCGTCGTTATATTAGCAGTAGTTAATTTAAAAAAAAATAAAAAAAAAACATTTTTCAAAAATCTTTTGCTGTAATGGCAGCACTAATTGAGCACTAAATAGTGACGTCTTTTAATTCCATTAGTTTCCGTTTTAGCGCGGTCACGAATGGTACACTGCTAGTTTAAAGAAAAGTTAGCAGTGTTCTCATTTTTAGGCCCCCTATCACAGCACCAAATATCTGTTATCAGCACTAAATTAGCACTAAATGAGCACTAAATTTTGAGATATAATACAACTGATTTTGCCGACTTGACCTTTCTAGCTTTACAGACGTTTAAAACAAAAGGCTACACCTGTAACCACGCTGCCCTATTTATAGCCGAACATCTTGCGTCGAGACATTTCGATGACGTCCGACATCTTTCGCAAAAATTCATCGTCTGCCGCACCAACGACATATACTATGTACCAGCTGGATATACAATGTTGCCTACTCAAATTCTAATTCCCTGGGTTGACTATTTAATTCTTACAAAACAACAAGTGGCGCAAAATGGGGAGGCCTTAAGTATGAGAGTTTAAGATCCGCTGGGATATATTATATTAATTTTTAAGTTTTGATTAGTATTTTTTTTTTTTTTTGAAGGGAGGTGTTTTATTTCTTTTACAGTAACGTACAAGAGAAGTTTAATCCTAGTGTTTAAGAAAAATGGATGCAGTTATTGAAGTTGTTAAAATAATATTATTATATTGCCTTATATAAAACATCAAGGGCATAATAAATACAGATTCTAAAATAAAATGTCTTTTATTGAAGTAACAAAATAAAGTTTAGTACAAAGCTCTAAATAGATCAAAGTGAGACAAAGATACAAAGCCAACCATTCCCTGTTATTTAAACCCACGCATTATTTTGTATTTTCCACACGACTAATCGTGTAAATCATGCAAATCCGCATGGCATAATTACTTTTCATGCATTGTAAAATCCCAAAAAAGCACTGGCGCCCGGAAGAAAGCTCCATGAACGGAAGTACTTCATAAAATTAAGTTTTTCCGATTTAAACTAACGGGACACAGAGACGTAAATAAATTATTATACCATTGTTCGCGTTGTTTCATTTTGTCATTTTTATGGTGCTTAATTGATGTCTCTAAAATATTTTTCCTGTTCGACAGGCGTGTATCTCGAGCAATAAATTATTTAATCAATTTCAAATATGAAGTTCGTAAAATTGGTATTTTATAGCTTTGTTAATACAATTGATCAAGAAAATTTATTGAAGAGACAAATAAAAGAAAAACTTTAAAATATAACAAAAAGTATTAAAATTTAAATAAATCAAATTTTATTATAAAGTTACAATCAACAAGATCTTTAAAGAAACCATGTGATTTTATGTAAATTCCTTACCTCTATTCAATTTCTTAGACATTAATAGGAGATATTCAACAAAAAAACTATTTAAAGCAAATACTGTAAAAGTTTGAATACAAGTGTATGAATCAAAAATTAATTCGTTTTAAAACATCTTTTATAGAAACTATAAAATTTAGAAATCATTCAAACAAGAAATGACCTAAAGAAGAAATCAAAAAAATGTTACATTCGGCAAGGCTTGAATCTGTGATCGCTATTTATAGCAGGTTCGAGTCCTGCCAAATTTGACATATTTTTTAATGCTTTCTTATTTAATTTCTATTTTGTCTTATTTCTTAAAAAATCTTTAAGAAATGTCTTAAATAATTAATTTACAAAAATCTATGGTTTCCGTCCCCCTAGCGAGTAACAGTACAGGACAGGACAAAAAAAATTAATGTATCAATTATTAACTTGACGAAAAATCTCCATTTCATTAACGTGCCTAATGTTACGTTAAAACAAGATATAATCAAAAACGCTGACTAAAACTTCTGTCGCCAAATGATTAAAAGTACTACCGGTTTTAAGTAGAGTTTGTAGGTTCAATTCCTGCCAAATGCGAGATTTTTAAATTCTCTTTAATATCATTTCTTGTTTGTGTAATTTCTATGTTTTAAAATAAGTCGCTGAGTTTTGTAAAAATGTTAAAAATCTTCTGCGGGTGCAGCATAAATCACATAGCTGGTTTTTAGAATTACGGATTTAAAGGGTATACTATAAAATAATATACTTACTGCTCCAAGAAAGATGAAGAAGCAGGAGCAGGAGTTTTTGGACCTAGAGCCAAATACTCAGAAAGCCAAGCATTTTTTGATCAAGACTGTAATCAAGTCAGATAATCAAGCAACCATCAAAGCACCGAACTCACACATAATCAGTTCAAAGATGGTCTGGGAATGCCTAGGTAAACTAAATGAAATAGAATAAAATGATACTGTTACCTTGTTATGGGTTCTTTAAAATCTGCAGCAGTACAGTCTACTCAGAACTAAGAAAAGAAGTGGATAGAGAAAAATCCAAGCACTGGAACGATCTAGAAGGACTAACGAAAACCAAAGACGCTCTTAAGAAACTTTAACCAGAAGCGATCTTTCTAAACCTCAATAAAAACAAACTTTGTATTATAAGGGGAATATTAACCAGGCACTGCAGATTAACAGGTCACATAAAGAAACTAGGATTGGTAGATAAGGCAAAGTGCAGATTCTATGAGTAAGAAGACGATATCTTTATACACTTACTCTCAGAATGGATTGCATTACATAATTTTGAGTCAGATACCTAGGATCATACAAAATAGAAAAGCAAGATTTTCCTAACTGGACGCCCGATGATATCCTAAACTTTCTAAGAATAATAGGACTAGAAGAGAAAACGTCAGAATTGTAGCAAGAAAAGGGGGACACAATAGAACTTATAGGTCGCAGGTATATCTATTACCCCTAATTATTACATACATATACATACACACATCCACAGGGTAAAAAATGTTGTGTGGTTTTATGAAACCACGGTAAAAGTGAAACTTTTTTTCACACTATAGACATTTAACTAAAAATTTTTCGAATAATATTCCATTAAGGGTATAAAAATCGCTTTATCAATCTTAATTTTATACTTGGAAAATTGGAATGGACCGAATATAAATAAAAAAATAATTAATTTAATATTCATACAAAATAAGTTAAATAATAAATTCAAGTACTCAAAATTGAAATAAATCCATAAACAACAACATACACCAGCAAAAAGTACTAACAATTAAACACTGACAAAAATTAAACACAAATAATATAGCGTGGAGCACTGGCACAAATGAGTAATAGTCTATACACTACACTCACTTTATACCTACTCGGCGGCCGACCGTCACGCGAGATGCGCTACACAGACCAAAAAGTTTGAGACGATGTAATAAAAGTTTCACTTTAAAAACTGAGCATATTACTAAGACTTTGGTGTCCGTAAGTGCGTCTGTCACCAGGCTGTATCTTATGTACTGTGATAGTTAGACAGTTGAAATTTTTACAGATGATGTATCTTTGTTGCCGCTATAACAAAAAACACTAAAAACAGAACAAAATAAATAATTAGGGTGCTCCGATATAACAAATAAGATTTTTTCAACTTGTTATTGATTGAAATTGATAACGGTGACATGTAGACGTTTGAAATATTTACACAATATTTAGTTAAAAATTCACTTTAAAAATAAATAATTAAACCAAATAGTAAAGGGTAACTCTCATGCAAGAAACGTGATTTTTCTAAATTTTTTGTGTGAACACCACAACAAATTATTCTAAAATAGAAAATATATTTAGCAATATTGACTTGGATATCGGTATATCCTGTACACTATTTAGTTACCATACCCCTTTATGGATACAATTTCGAATTGAGCAATAGATATATTATCAAAACTATTTTAAAAGTGAGAATAAATTTTAATAGATGTATTTCTGTTGCCGGTATAATAAAACAGAATAAAACATATATTTAACTGAGGCAACCATAAACCAAACATTTTTACCATTTTTATAGATAATGGTACAGAACTCTTCGTGTGCGAATCCGAATCGCACTTTACTGGTTTTTAAGAAGCTAACTGCTCAACATTGAGTACAAATTTATAATAAATATATTAGAAACAAAACGAAATTTTATTGTTCACAATTTTTTAAATCGTAGACAAATATTAAATTAAAAATTTTTGACACTCAGTGACAATTATTAAATTGATAAAACAATTCAGTAATTAATTGTAGCGATAAATTTAAGACTAACTCATTTTTAAACTTAAACGATTTTAGAGATATTCTGCATGAAAAATGAAAGCAAAATCAGTCTAATAATAATCGTATTATCTATTCCATACTTTTTCCTTAATCGATATGCCTGCCGTTTTCTGTGCAAATAATTTGAAGATTCCTCCAGGACCATTCTAGCGCTGACAATCCACCGGAATATCTGGTGAAAGCTTAATCCTTTTTAATACTGAGTCGCTACCAGAAATTGGATCAATAAGATTTTAAACAAAGTAACTGCAGCATAATAATGCATAGAAGGTTTCGGTTAAATTCCTTGAATTCAAATTATTCGTCGTAAAATTTTATCGATTTTACGAAGTAAATTAATTTTTAAATAAGAGAATGTCTTGGCATTTTCTGTTAGTTATATCCAGTTTCGTAGGAATTTTTAAACAGCACACCATGCTATAATGCTCTACTAGGTATATATAGGTTAAATGTCAGAATGCACTTAATATTGCATTTATATATGTAATGGGCTATAGGTCAGCTTTATGGTAAACAAATTAACCGTAATTAAAAAAAGTTAAAATATAATCTTTGAAATTTTTGACCATAGATTTTGCGCTAAAGGTTTACTTTTACGACAAATTAAATTATAACATTAATTAAAGTTCAATTTAACACTGTGAATCGTAACTTCTTTACTCTAATAACTACTGCCACCAACTAGAGAGCCTGGAAGCTAAAGTCACCCAACCTTTTCATTTTTTTTTAACAACTGCTAATTACTGCTGGCTATATAAGGGTAATAAGTAGGATTAAATATTAATTACAGCCAAATTTTTCCGTAGATCCTTATTTGGATAAGAGAGTTATTGTTACGTTGCGTCACATCTTTCTTTTTGAAGATACTGAATCGAGTTTTCTGAGTCTGTGACAACAAAAATTTTATAGGGCTTTCAATTGCAAAAACGTTTTATGTTAGTATTTCAATATACATAAAAGTAAAAAAAGTAGTAATTGAGACTGGATAGCTACATAGAAAAATAGAGAGTCATTGGGTTGGCTGTTAGCCTGTATCATTAAGACCCATCATCTCTAGAATAGGATTACAGCAATTTGTTTAGCCATGACGTCTTAATGGGACTTAACATCCTGGACAGTAGCCTCTCCACGAGTAGCCAGTTTCTTCTTTCCCAATACTAGATACCGCGTCCTTGCAAGCCCTTTACATTGGCAAAGGACATAAAATGCTGTTTCCGTCTTCTTTAGGCAGCATCGACAGATGTCTTCATCAGCCAAGTTCAGCAGATTTAGGTGTTTCCTAAGCTGACAAGGTCCTGTTAACAGACTGACAATCATTCAGACATAGTTTCGACTGTGTGATAACAGCTCTGCAGTAAATTTTGCCGAGTGTCTATTTATGCGGGCTAATCATTGGGATATTAGCTCCCACTTAAGCCAATTCATCAGCCTTCTCATTGTCCTGAAATCCTGAGTGTCCTGGTATCCATGCCAGTATAAGGAATTTCGACTTTCAGCATGTGTAAGAGCCCTATTGCAGAATGTGTCATTTTTTTCGATTTCTTGGTGTTTCGTTTATTTTGTAAATTTCAAAGAAAGGGGTGTATTAGGACGTATTAATTCTGAAACGTGGGTCTGATAAGAGATTTATGTTTTTTAATACGAAGTTTTCGAAAAGTAATAAACGGGATGGAAAAGATGGAATCACTGATCGTGAGGTTTTCAAAGCTAAGGATTCTTACGTAATTGGTTTTTGACAATTTTGTTTACACTTCGGTATTCGGCACTGTATAAAAGAAATATTACAAGAGTGACATTTAGACGTATGACACGACTTGATAATAATATATCAACATCAAAGAATAAGTTTAAACCAACGAGTCGTTTTATTCACAAAATTGGTCATATTCGCGATAGAGAAATTTCACTATTTTATTTTAATGTTTACTTAATTCGTATTTATCTTTTAAAAGGATGTAAGTATCAAAAAAAAACTAGTGTGTCAGTCAGAGGGACTGCCGGCAGAAGTTATACTTCTATGCACGCGCATGAATTCATTAATTTGTATGCGAATGATTTAGCAAACCCATTATATGATATTCGTGGTAAGCGACCCCAAAAACCTCCTAGTACCGTGTGCACACTCTTTTTGTACGAATTTGCATAAATTTCCTGGAGACGAGGTCCGTCTTTAGCACCAGGTGTTTCGAACACCATCGCTATTATTATAATCGTATTTAGCGACTCAAAAAACCACCGAGTACCAAGTGTGCACTGATTTAGTACAGAATTTACATAAAACCCCAGGAGAAGAGGTAAATACCCTAAACACCAAGTGCCGCGGAGACTTTCGGAATCGTAATTATCGTGTACAGCGACTCCAAAAACCCCAAGTATATAAATTGAACCCATTTTCACCAATGCTTACCGAGTTGTAAGTTTTCTCTCTATTGTCTGTTCGGAATGTACTTTTCGAGTGCAGAAATGCAATTTCCATTTTTACATTATAAAATATAACGACAAATTTCCTGATACTTTAACGAATCCAATGCAAAAAAACGCATTCCGATCCATCTTACGTTACAAAATTTGGAGGTTGTGGTGATTTAGTTCCTTGACTATTCGTAAAAACTCTGTTTATGTAGCCAACAACTTTAAAAGCATAGTGCAGGATATACGGCAACCATGTGACGGTATTTTAGACTACAATAGAATACTCATTACTGAATATTATTATTAATATTATTAATATAAAATACTAAATTTAATATGTTAACTTACGTGACAGAATTATAAAATAATCTGTCAAATAATCATGTAGTCCGTCACCATGATATTTATACATTAGTTCAGACTGTTTTTTGTATATCTATCCTTTTTCAATGTACTGAATGTTGAAACGGTATTCAAAGGACTTATAGTTATGACTAATAACATGTGATAAATATTTCATCTGTGTTTTTACCGACCAATAAACCTTATAAATGTGCCTGTCTCTCTCTTACTCACACCATTACATATGTAATGATTTTGCCCATTTAACTGTACACAAATCTCTTCCACCGAGTGCATGAATAGAAGTATAACTTCAAAAATATTGACCTAACATCTCACTTTAATTTTTGTTTTTTTTGTTAAAATCATATTTAGCCGGAATGTAATATTCTCTCTGCATAAATCCCGCGTTTAAGTTTGGCTGGCTCATTTAAAATTCATAAAAAATACTTTCCATTTACGCCGACCCGCAATTTTTTATTTAAAACTCTGCATTATGATGTAACATTAATATAAATACACGATTTTTCACTATTATTAAAAACTAGTTGTACTCGCAACGTCGTTCGCGTGGCGTGTGATTGTTGTATAAAAAATTCTTACCCCACCCCATTTAAGGAATAGGAAAGAAATTTTTATACACCAGATGTTAAGTTGAAAGAAGACAAATATATCTGTGAAAACCGCATTCGAATCGGATCAGTAGTTTTCATGTGATGCGCGCACAAACATACAGACAGACAGACAGACCAAAAAATCTATCTATTTCGATGTACCCGCAACGTCGTTCGCGTGGCGTGTTGATTTTTGTATAAAAATTTCTTTCCTCACCCCGTTAAAGGGGTAGGGGGAGAAAATTTTATACACCAGATGT
Organism: Altica lythri; assembly: GCA_964028335.1. NCBI lineage: Eukaryota > Metazoa > Arthropoda > Insecta > Coleoptera > Chrysomelidae > Altica > Altica lythri. The sequence continues at coordinate 35,173,862 of OZ034801.1, read as the reverse complement.
TAAGTTGAAAGAAGACAAATACGTCTTTGAAAACCGCATTCGAATAGGATCAGTAGTTTTCATGTGATGCGCGCACAAACATGTACATTTCTACAGTTTTATTATATGTATAGATAGATATAGATATATAAAAGTGACAGCGGAATAAATAAATAAATAAGCAAGTCTTCTATATTTGCCAAAAAAAATTTGATTGAACTATTTGGTTTTAAAACAAAAACTTGATTGTAATGTGTCATAAAAAGTTTGTAAAAATGAAACAATATAAAACAAAATTATTGGAATATTATATTAAATACGAAAGTCCTTAATGTTGTAATTTTGATATTACAAATAATAATGCAAAAAATTTACTATCTGTTTAGTGTCACAACAACAAAAGTGGCAATAAAAATTCACCTAGACTATTTTTAAGGCTACACTTTGTAAATGACTATTTTGGGTAATGCAATTTTGAGAATTTGGCGTAAACATTAATTTCAACAATTTCTGTTTTAATAAATTTCCATTGCGTCAATTTGAGATATATTTATGAAAATATCAATATTTTAATAACAAAATCCGCCACTGTTATAAAGCATTGTACCCCCGGTAAGATGAGCGAATATAGTAAGAAATATTTCCATGCCTTACAACGCAAGCCGCTTTATGATATATATGTAAATATGAAGAAATATCACAGGATATGAAAAATCTCAGTTTAGAAATTCAACATGGCAAGAGTGGGAATTCATAGTAGTCCTGATATACGGAGGCTTGTCAGTAGGATTTGTTGGCAGTATTTATGAATTTATCTCTTTTAAATGTATTTATCTTATGTTATATTTATGTAAGAACTTTCAACAATAAGTTGATTGATAATACACTTGTGTTAGAGTCGGATCGTATAATTTATTATTATTAATCATAGTCGTGTGTTTTTTAAATAAAACTCTACAGACAAATATTTAAGATAGAGACGCTGGCAGTTTTATAAACCCTTGTGAATGTATTCATGGATTACTTTAAACATAGGATGCTTATAGGCTGGGAACCAACAGAAATACACCTATTAAAACCCATACTGGCATCCCGCAATGTTTTCATGTCTTCAATAATGAAATCCTAAACCTGAACTATTGAGAGATAAAGCAAAAGTTTGCTGATGATATGGCCCTTATAGTAAGAGCCTGTAAACACATACAACTGTCAGCCGCTTAAATAAAACGTTAAGAATGGCCAAGAATTGGATAATCGACAACTCTTTAAAAATAGTTTCTTATAAAACTAAATTATTGTACTTTACCGGAAAAGACACATTCTTGTACTAAAATTTCACTCGGTAGAAATTTGCGTGGTAAACAATCTAAATCGGGAGGTCTGGCCGTCACATAGAAGAGGCAATTAAAAAAGCGAATGTGGTAGTTGGAAAGATCCAAAGTATCTAACCAACATTGAGGGCCATCTAGCAGTTAAAAAATCTTACTGTAAAAAGTAGTAGAGTCAACGCTCCTCTACGGAGCTCCAGTGTGGCACTTTGCAGTTAAAATCCAAAAATTTAAAATTAAACCAGAGGGCGCTCTTGGGGTCATATCTGGGTAACCCAGGTTATCGCAGGTGTAATCCCAATTGATTTTCTCGTCAAGGAAAAAAGCGAACATCTTTGAAAACGATGATGCCCCACAGTATACAAAACGAAAGACAGGGGGAGCAGTCTTGTTTCTTGGCAGCAAAGGTAAAAAAATAAGACAAAAGGCGCCTGGACGAGAAGACTGATTGAAAATATTAATACCTCAAGCGAATGTCAACAAAGGGAGGTAAACTACTTCCTTAGCCAACTTCTGAGTAAACAGGGTTCGTTTCGGCACTGTACGCACTGTATAGAAAAAGCTAGAAGACGAACTGTGCATGTACTCCGGACAGATAGACGAGTCGGAGCACACCTTCTTGGTATGCCAGAAAAGGTTCAGAGAAAGGTCGGAAGCAGAAGCCAAGATTGGTGTTATGGACACGAAAACGGTTATAGAAATGACGATTGCTACTAAACAGCCTGGAAAGCAGTTATGACCTTTATGACGAAGATAATAACTGCTAAAGAAACGGAAAAAAGAAGATATTAGGAGGTGGAAGTACGGATAAACACACAAAGATTATGTAGTAGCAAGGGGGTCAAACAAGGAAACAAAGAAGAAAATAATAAAAAATTTAACAACGAAGGTAAAAAAGCTGCAAACCTTGCATGCTTCCCGATGAAGTTGCATGATTTATACATATCCTACTAACATAATAACCCCAAAACTATTAACACCCCCGTGAATAACTAATCCTAAACCATCAAAATATAAAAAAAAATGTAAGAGATATAAAAAATGTAAATGCTGCTTGTCGTATGTTAAAGAAGCAAAATTAAGCAAAAAAAGTGAAAAAGAAAGGCGGGGTTTTAGTGGGCATACTCAGCTGGCACAATCACTACGAAGTTCTACACTACCTGGGTAGGAAAGAACTTGTTCGAGGTGTAGTTACATAAAGTCTTTCCCCTCTTTCCTCCTTCTTCACTGAGGTTATGTCTAAAGACGGCCCAGGCAGAAAGAATAAGAACGGCATGTAAAAAAGTAAAATATTTAAATATTCTCTGTAGGTTCGTAGTGGAGTTAATTTCCACTTTTTTTAATTGGGAACCTTCTTGCTAAATTCAAATAAATATTAAGACATATTTAGAAGTGACTGAATACTTACTTTTTAAAGAAACACATTTTTTACCATTATATAAAGTGTCAATAATCAAGAAGTATATACTATACCTGAAACAAAAAAAACACGTTAGTATTTAGTAAAGTAATATAACTTATGATGCTATATGTTTAGTAGGCAAAAATAAATACAAACTAAAATTCAGGCGCTCTATAAATTATTATTAAATAATTAAAAGGCTTATATGTTTAACCGTCTAAAATTAAAAAAATAACATTATTTAAGCCCTTGGTATACCAAAATATATCAAGAGGCACAACCGAGTTTCTCCTCTAGGTTTAAAATCGGGATATACGAATTCCTAACCGAGGTCATAAAATTTGGGGATTAGTAAGTAATTCGGTAATCCTATGTCCGAATTCCTAACTCAACATCTTCTACCTGATCTTGGCGACTACTTTAGATTTCTTAATGGGATTGTATTTATGTATATATTTATTTTAACTATTTTTTTATATATTTTGACATGTATGTACCTATGTACATATTTTATCAAATTAATGAAAATAAATATATTTGCAATTTTGAAATCTCTTTAATTTTATTAATCACACAAAGTTAAACAAAAATTACAAAAATAAATATATACTTGCAATTTTGAACTTTTTTTAATTTTATTAATCACACAAAATTAGAAAAAAAAAATACTTCAAACAGTTTACCTTCTACTATACAGTTTATCTTCACTAAAAACGTTCACTTCAAGATTTTAACGCGCGATACTTTTACGACTCAAATCTAATCGTATAAAAAAAAATAATGTAAAATTTTCCAAAACACATTTCGTTTTTAAAATTTTGAGGACTATTTTAGATTTATCAAATTCAGAATGCAATAATATACAATATTGCAGTTAGGAATTCGGACAAAGGATTAACGGAGAGGGTCTGAGACCGGTAGTTTAGCTGGGGGTCGATCGTAATGATCTGACCATAGTTAGGAATTCGGTACTACCCTTTAAAATTTGGGTACTGTAAATGAGGAAGTGAAGGGTAGAGGATTATAGGGAAATCCTAATCCTTTAATGGCATAATGAACTTATGCAATGTTTATAAATTGTACAAATTACTAAATTTTTTAAAACCAGCCAGAAATTAATACTTTCCGGTTTATTTTTAGGTCAGAAAATCTCATTTTGTCGGACAAGGCCAGAAAATAAAAATGAGTACGGTAAAAGCTTTTACCGGACGCATTTACAATAGTTAGTCTAAGATAGCGGTCAATTCTATGGTAACCGAGTTTTGTTTATATTTAAAACTATAAAATATCTTGACATATTGTGCCGTTTAGTTGAAAACGTGAAATTTATTACAAAATGGATATTTAAAATGATACATTTGATTGTGAATTAATGGAAGATGAAATTATACCAGATAAAATTGTTAAGGCGGCCACCCAAGCAAGGTTTATTCAAAAAAATGTTAAAATTAGTTAATAAAGAGTTCTTGTTATAAACATGTAATACTGAATAATATGAAGTTTATGGTAAAACAATGCCCGTTTTAAAAAAATATTGTACGTAATACGTCCCAAAAGTGCTTTTACTGGACTCGCAGATTTGCCTACTCGTCCAATAGAAGACCACTTTCAGGACTTGTTACGTAAACTACTATTAATTTATTTTTATACTGTAACAAATTTTTTTATCAATTCTGTACAATTCATTCAAAAATAGACAATATGTGCTGTGTTTATTTTTCTACTTAAAAATCTGTAATCTGTAATATTTATTTATTTAATGGTGAAACCAAAAGGACTATTTGTGGAGTTTAAAACGTTACTTCATATGGCTCGAAGGGAATTCTTTCAGTCTGGTCTGTTAAAATGAATGGCTGCTTATTTTATGTAAAACAGTTATGATATCCTGAAATACAAAAATGTAAGTATTTTTTTTAAATATAAACCATCGAAAGTAGGGAAGTGGATACACAAAGTTTTTGGTTTCCCGTACTTAAATGCAGAAGATGCCCGAGAATGCTTCGTAGAGCTTATGTAGGTATATAATTTTCAAATACGAAAAATTACGAGTATTTGCAGATTATCTATTCGATAATTACATAGGAGAGAAGGATAGTTTTAGCACGCATATGTAGGCCGCTTTTTCTGCTAGTACAACTCGTGCTATAATTGCGTGTGAGAGTTTTCATTCACATTCCAATTTTTTTATTCTAGCCATCAATCCATTTTTTATTTTTGAAATGATCTTAAGATTTCAAACTTTTACATATGCTAAAATAAAAAGCACACATAATATAAAATCTATAAGACATAATATAAAAAAATCTAATAAATTGTTTAACAAACGGCACCGCAAACGTACTTAAAATTGGTAATATTGTATGCTGTTACAGTTTAGCTGTGAAGTAATTTTTAAAATAATTTGAATATTCCAGCATCCATTTAAATACACGAAAAAAATCTATTTTAATTTGTCAATTCATTCTTTGTTTACATGCCATTTGAAGATGACGTATCAGTGTTTTTGCTACAATGGAAAAAACAAATATCTCGCAGTGATAAAATTCTTTATTTTGAAAGGTTTATCAGCAACAGAAATTTATAAAAAAATGGTAAAAGTATTAAAGAAATCTGCTCCTTTATTTCCAACTGGGCATCGATGAACTTTATTGTTTAAACGTTGTCGTACAAAGTGGAACCACATAGTGGACGTACAAAAAATGCAAAAACACCAGCAAGTGTATGATATTGTTTGCAAAAGATCCACATTTGACTACGTGTAAAATTGCTGATACCATAAAATATTTTTTAAGAAGAATTACATATGAAAAAAAAAATCAACAAAACCTGAATCGAAAACGAATTTGTCAGCATAATTTAAAGCGTTTTAAGCAGAATAAAACCGATTTAGTGAGTCGTTTTATAACTATGGATGGGACTTGGATCTACCATCATAATCCTTAATTGAAACAAAAACGTTTACTTTGGACTAAAGCTGGTTCTTCAGCTCCAACACAGGTGAAGTCAGAACGATAGGCAAAAAAAGATAAGCGATCAGTATTTTGAAATGCAAAAGAAGTTTGGTAGATTGATTATCTAAAAAAAGGTTAAATAATTAACTCTAAGTATTATTGCAACCTTTTGGAACAGTTGGATAAAAAAGATCGTACAGAAGGAAACAATCATTTATCTTTAAGACAATGAACGTGTTCGCACAGGTTTATTGAAGATGGCTACATTAAACGAATTAAATACTCACCGTATTCACCAGATTGGTCCCTCTGACTATTACCACTACAGAACCTTGAAACAATAACTTCGTGAAAAGTGTTTTTCATCGAATAAAGAAACCGTGGAACAATATTTTGCACAGCTTCCAAAAAATCATTACAGATTTGGTATAAAATTAAGTGTGTTTAAGCTAAAGGGGATTGTATTAAATAAAAAAAAACAATTGCAAGAAAAAGTACACATTCTTTTATTTTTGCTTTCAAAACATTTTAACCAATCGGGATTACATGTCAATCTTTGTAAATAAACTATCATTAAGATATATCTAAATAAATATTTGTAAGTAAGAATCTTTTTTTTTGGTACTTCATCTGTTCTTGAATTTAAACTAAACGTTCTACATTTTAATTTTTCATCGAAGGAGAAATTGTTAAATATTGTGGTACTTTATTGCGAAAAGTAAAACAAAGTTAGTTGGACCATCTTGTTACGATAATGTTTTTAGAAAATATAAAAATATATTGCGTAAAAAGGTTCAACATTAATCAGAACCTAGACTAAGCGTCCCGATTCAAACTTGTCCCCTCTGTGCAAGAGAGAGAGAAAAAAAATTAGAGCAGTATTTGCTTCTTTTTCTAATGCGTATGTTTATGTATACTTTATTATCAGTCTTAAGATATGCGAATTATAGCACCAAAAATGTCTTTATTGCATCATTGTTACTACAAGTGCTATTCTAAATTAATAAATTTTTCTTTAGATCAAAGCTATTCAAGTATCACAATTACAAAACAAAGGTATTTAAATTTTCACTTTATTGTTTATCAACTTTCATCTTTGATGCTTTTACAATTATTAAAGATTGTTGTTCTTTACATCAATTGATAAATAAGGTTTAAAATAAAATTTATTAACAATTAAATCTCGATGCTAAACTTTATTTAATTCTCTTCTGTTAACTATAACCCATTTAACAACAAAAAAATAAAACATTACTGGTTTTATAACGTAGGTAGGTACCTACCTCTGGAAAAATAACCAAAGTTTTAAATTGAAATTTCCGGTAGCTGCAGCATAAAATATTAATCCATAACTGAATAGAAATTTACATACACATTTTAGCTTGTAATACTGAAAAGCTATTGTAGATTACATTCAGGAAATATTTATGAGCAAAAGAAATTATACGACTGGTAAATGTAGCAACTCAAAACATTTTTAAAGTTAAATTGATTATTAAAAATAGTATAAGCAATAAAGTAAGTTAATTAACATATATTTAAAAAAGATTTAATCTAATTCAAAAAATTTAATTATAAAGTTTAAGGATTTAGTGTCAAAATAAATTTGGATTTTTTTAACAAACTAGTGAGATCCATGGATAACAGGTCCAAACCTTCACCTAAAAAATGCTTACTTTTAGAAATACACGGTGGGCAATACGTAACTGACTGATTTGTATGTTAAATATTTATTACTAGAAAAAAAAACACGTCCATTTTTTAGAAAGTTTTTTATATTTTCGCCGTGTTCTGTGTCTCTGTGTCATTCCGTGGAATTTGTAATCGAATTTAAACCTATTTCCCGACTACCTATAGCTCTGAAATTTTCAGGATAGCTAAGAACTGGATGACAATGCATGTTTCAAGTGTGTTTAGGCATATACATAGATTTCGAAATTTATACCGAATTGATATTAAACATGATCTAAGTTGTGTATAGATAATATTATTTTGAAAGTTATTAAATAAATCGTTCGTAGCGTAGTTGGTTAGGCTGCGGATCAGTCCACTTGTGACAGTTCTGTTATGTTATCATAATGGGATCGATTACGCGACAGAGAAGTTTTTTTTCTTTTTTTTTTGTTCTTACATGTGAAAACAGTAATTATTATTTTAACTGGTAATAAAATAAACTGTTTTAGAAAGTTTTTAGATACAACTACCCTTGATTTTGTTAACAAGGAAACAATCTTCTCTATGATCAATCACAGCGTTGTATGACTTAATATTTTTGCAAAATCAGGGATGCTGTGCATTGTTGAGATGACACAAAATATGACCTATAAATCAGTAAAAAACTTTCTATTATAAAAAGTTCTTTTTGTAAATTGTGCTTATTAATCTTTATACTTCATTAAAACTAAAAAATTGTGTATGAAAAATAATATCAGATAAATCTCCGCCTCTAGAAGCCGGCCAAACTTGAGCCTTCCAGACTACATTTTCCATCACTTTTTGGTAGGTTTCCAGAGTAATACTTTCAATTGCTTCCGTATTATTGTTTTACAGTGTTTGGTTTGTTGGCATTTACCGTATCTTTTAATTTAAAAAGAAGTCAAAAACCGTTTAATTCAGTTACCATGGTGGCCAGATAACATTACCAAATCGAAAAATTAAACGTCCCGCAAAGATTGTTCGCAAAAATTCATTGTTTCTCTAGCTGTGTGACAAGTTTGTCCGTCCAAATCATGGGAGCCTGCGCCAGTCACAGTAAGAGAAATACTTCGAAGAAGTAAGGTCCAATGACAACTCTGCTCCAAACTGTGACTCGACGAGGATGTAGTGGTCGTATACGGCAATTCTGCTTATTAACAAATCCGGTCATATCAAAGTGTGCTTTATCGCTTATTATTATTTGTCGGTAAAAATCGTTATTTTGGGTACTAAGATGCAATATTGCATGACTTAGTCTCTAAGCGGCAGTTCTTGGATTAACTGAATTTCGTATGGCTGAAAATATAAGCTTTTTTTTTAAATAATGCGTAATGACGTAATCAGTCATTTATATATTGCCAACGTTGTATTTCCAATTTTAAATACTTGGTAATATTATCGAAACACGAATTCTAAAGAAAAAAGTGTAGTTAAAAATGTTTACTTTCGAAAACATTTGTAAGATCTAAAAAATCTACTGTCAGCTTTATCGAATTTAGAGGTTAAAAACTAAAAAAAACTGGACAGAGACCTTAAACTAACTTTCGTCAAGTTACTAACAATGGCCGCTCTGAATTTTTGATCTGCGTAAAATTTCCGGCATATTATAAGTTGATCTGTGTTTAGAAAGTTCTAAATAGAACAGTTATTAGGTGAATATTTTCCCGAATTTTTTGTACAAATTTTTAATGTACGATCTACGCTATTTGTCGTGAAATTAAATTTTGCTGACCACGAAATTTTCCGTCCCGTTGAGAAGCGACGCCAGATTTATATTTTGGAAAATTTATATGTTTAAGAGGCCAAAGAAGACCTGTTTCGTTCTGGAAATCTTTATAACGACTGTCCAAAATTATTCCTATGGTTTGGTGAAATACTTTCTTATATTCCTGGTCCTCCTTTTTGGTTTATTTGCTGTAAATAACTTTTGGGCTAGCGACGTGTTCCAATGATTTGCCGCGTAATTTGCGTTTGATGTCTGTCTATTGCTCAAGGTAAACTTTTATTTAAACCTATTTCAAATAAAGTTTGTCATTTTGTGTTTAATTTAAATTTTTACATTGAATATTTTGAGTTATCGTTACATATTAGAACTTTTGTCGTATAAAATATCTGACCTTATGTGTTAATATACGACTGCTAACATTTGATCGAAACATGTTCATGTTTAATGTTTTTGGGTATAATTTTTTAAAATGTACTTTTAGTTATTTTGTTATTATTATTAATTAATTAAAGTATTAAGAACGTTTCTTTACCTTCCCAGTAAATGTTTCCAATAAAGAATTTCATGTAGGTACAAATAATTTCAATTTTTAAGAAAAATATAAATTAAGTATAAAAATATAGGGATTCAGTGAATTTTATAGACCTATAAGGTAACTCTTTAGACATAAGATATCTTTTTGATAATTTTTGTAATGTTAAGTTTGTTCCCTTATTGTACCTAGTCTAATTTTTTCAACAAGGTTTCTTATCCTTTCTCCTGACTGTTTCTAGAAAGATAAGTGGCACCCTTTACCGGTTACAGTTTATTGTTCCTTTAGCCTATCTTTAAATATTTTCTTTTCATCAACACTCGCTTATTTGCTCCCTTGTTTTCTCCTTCTGCCTCCTGAGTGCCGTTCGCAATCTGATAACCCATTGGATAGCCTTTAACACCAGAAAAAGGTGGTTACAATTTAAAAAATTTGTCTCGTTTTATTTTTAAATTGTAAAAAAACAAACGAGTTCAGAGAAATTATTTATAAAATCGAAAATTCTATTTTAAATCAAAACTATATAAAAAAATGCTCATTTTTTTAGATATTTGAATCTTTTAATAAAAGTTGACTTTTAATTTTTTTTTTGAGCTTAAAATAAAAAATAATCAAAATTAAATGGAGACTACACTTGGTTATAAGTGATTTTTTTGCTAAACAATTTTCATTTTGTCGAATTTCGATATTGAAATAAAAAAAATGAGATAAGTATACATCTATATTTTCCGAGATATTAATTATTATCGAAATTCAATTTTGGTGAATTTCTAGATTAAAAGTAGGTGTTTTTATATTTTTATCCATTTTTATTGTTTTGTTTGAAAGTTATGAATTTTAATAGTTATGACCTAAAATCAAGAAAAGAAAACGAAACGCTAACTAAGTCTAGATATTATATGTCCATCTTATAAATAAATAAACATCTTATGCGATTTAGTCTTAAAAAGATTAGAAGAACCTTGAGTACAAAAAGACGTATTATTGTTTCCAAGTTTGTTCGGACTGACCTTTCTTATCTTAATGAGGGTTAACCGACGGCTGGTTTTGATCTTTATAGATTTGGGTTTCATTTTGTTATGGTTTCACAAATTCTCGTATTCACAGAGTATTGTCGTCGACTGAAGCTTTCGAAAAACCTACATCAACAAAAACAGTATTTTTTAAATTTAAATCCTTGATCTGGTAATTTTTTAAATAAGAACTTAGAAAACAATCCTAACTTAAAACAAAAAATTCTCAGCCTGCTAGATTTTCTTTTAAATAGTAAATTGGGTTTAAGGGAACATTTACATAATTTTGTTTTTAAAGCTATGTTTCTTATGAGACTTTCTGCATGGCGATTATGCTGAACGTTAAAAAATAACTCCAGAAATCGTTACACTATTTATTTTTATAACAAAAAAAAATACCTTTATTGTCTAACAGGAATATAGATTCCCAATTACAAGACACATAATAGAGAAACAGCAGTGTAACATTTACATAAAAAAAATACATTTACATAGAAAAATACATTATCAATTCATAATATACATTGGTTTCTAAGAAGAGTAGATTTTATTTATATTTTTTGAATTGCTGCAGGGTTACATTATAAACGTCTACCTCTGTACAAAAAAGATTAAAGTTGCTACAGGCAGTGTAGATTGGAGATTTAATTCCAACATTAGTTCTAACACTGGGTAAATAAAAACAATTTTCTGTTCTACTATTAATACGTGGAATATAAAATGGTAGCCACTGTAATAAATCTGAACAGTCTATAAGGTTATGAATAAGTTTGTAAATGAATGTACAGGAATGCATAATTCTGCTATTTTCAGTAGATAGGAACTGAAATCTACCCAGAAGCAAACGATTGTCGCAACCCTGTGGGGGATAGGTACCATCAATCTTGAATGCCATGTATTTCATGAAGTGCCTCTGACATGATTCTATTTGATTTTTGTGTATTTTGTAATGAGCAGACCAAACAAGAGAACCGTATTCTAACCGGGATCTAATATAAGAATTAAAAAGAGTTAGCATAGTATCAATGTTTCTAAAGTCCTTACAGGTACGAAAAATTAAACCCATTATTTGTTTAGCTTTAGAAGTAGTTTTATTGATGTGTATAGAAAAGTTAAGCTCGGAATCGAAATGTATACCTAAATTCTTGGTGTCGTTGATTCATTGCAGTGGATGGTTATTAATAGTATACACAAAAGTGTCCTTTAATATTTTTAGTGAAAATCTCATGGATTTACATTTATTAATGTTGAGAGGTAGTGCATTTAGAGTACACCATGTGGACAAAGTGTTTAGGTCAGTTTGCAAAATATAGCAGCCATTAATTGAGTTGATAACACGGTAAAGTTAAAGGTCGTCCGCGTAGAGAAGCATTGAACTCTGAATGTTACTACCTATATCGTTTATAAATATTGAAAAAAGAAGAGGCGCAAGAATACCTCCCTGTGGTGCGCCAGTTGATGCTCTAAAGTTGAGAGATTGAAATCCACGAAATTCTACATACAGTATGCGATTGTGAAGATAGGACTTTATAAGCATCAGCAAATGGCTGTCCACTCCCACGGCTTCAAGTTTCTTGATAAGAAGATGGTGGTTTAGTTTATCAAAAGCCTTTGAGAAGTCGGTAAACACTGTGTCTAATTGACAGCGGTTATCTAAGGCGTCACTAATAGATTGGGTAAAACACGTGAGATTAGTAAAGTTGTAGTTGAACGTCTGGAAATAAAACCGTGTTGAGTGTTTGAGATGATGTTAACTTTCGGAGCAATTCTATTATACAGACAGATTTCAAAGGCCTTAGAAAAATTTGATAGCAAAGTTATTGGTCGATAATTTTCGATGTTGTTTATATTGCCTTCTTTCAGAATGGGACAAATCTTGGAAATTTTCCAAAGGTCTGGGAAGGATTGTAGTGATAGAGCTAAATTGAAAATAATTTTAAGGGGTATGGCCAGAACAGAAACACAATCTCTGACAAGGAAGCTGGGAATTTTGTCATCGTTACAGGTTAGTTTGGGTTTTAATTTTCTTAAAGCAGTATAGACCTCCGATTTGGAAAAGGAGGGAACAGAGATGTTGGGAAACAGATTGACTGAATTTGTTTGCATTGGAATATTTTGAGGAGGAACATAAACACTTTGAAAGAATTCAAAAAATGCATTTATGATGTTTTGGGGAGTGTCAAATTCGACGTTATTAAGTTACATAATTCCAGGAATTCTGATAGTAATTTGTTTATTGTGGATATAAGACCAAAAAGCAGATGGATCGGTTTTGATTAAGTTCTCAGCGTTTCTCTTGTAGTTATTGTAAGTTTTAGAGATTTGAAATTTTATCACTTTTCTTAAGTTTTTAAATTTATCCAGGTAAAAGTTGTTGTTGGTAATTTTTAACTTTTTTAGAGCCTTACTTTTTTTCTTAATGTTGCATATAATAGTTTTGGAAAACCATGGTGAATATTTGTTGACAAAGTTTTGCCTTATTGGCACACATTGATTTATAACTGAGTACAGGATTTCATAAGAACAGTTAGTAGCTAAGTCAATGTTGTCATAATTTTTCAGGCAGGACCAGTCAATATCTCTGATCAAGGAATAAAGCAGTGAAAAATTAGCTTTGCGGAAATTGTAGCTAAAATGATTAGTGTTGAAATCAATGATCTTATTCGATCCCAAAAAATTTATTGTGACTTTAAGAGCTGGATGGTAGTCGTCCTCAGGTACAAATGGCATATCTTCATAGTCCACTATAGTTATACTTACCCCAGCATAATTAACAAAATACATAAAAAATTTAATAAACCGTAAAAAATTAGAAATACACAAAAAATTTAAAAAATATTTATTTAAAAATTCACAAAACAGTAAAAATGTTAAAAATCGTGAACAATTTGGAAAGGTGGTAAACTAGTTATCCTACTAATATTATATAGGCGAAAGTTTGTTTGGATGGATGTATGGATGTATGGATGTATGGATGGATGTTTGTTCCTCTTTCACGCAAAAACTACTAAACGGATTTTAATGAAACTTTACAGTAATGTAGCTTATAGATCAGAATAACATATAGGCTATAATTTATAAAGATATTGTGTGAATTGTCCAAAATATAACGATAAAAAACTTTACAGTAATGTAGCTTATAGATCAGAATAACATATAGGCTATAATTTATAAAGATATTGTGTGAATTGTCCAAAATATAACGATAAATGTCATTTAAGTCTGAAAAAATTCTGCAATCTGCGAGCTACTCAGGCGTGTGCTGCAAAAACAGTTAGTGCTACATGTATATAATGTATGGTGAAAATATTTATCTTAAATAGTCCTACAAAAAATTCTGCGACACCATATATATCTATCTTTTATGAGTAAGCCATTATTGTCAAAATAGTGAACCATATATACAATAAAAATTGATAATTTATTTCTAATGCACATTTGGTAGTAATAAATGGATCCTTATCAAAATGAATACTTTTATCGCTTTTGGTATTTAAAGGAGATAAATTTTGTCCTTCACAATACATCATTTGAGTAGCTACCTATAGGCCTATGATTAGGGGTTTGCAGTGCTTAATTACTGTATTTCTTATGTTGACAATATTGTTACGTTATTACAGTGCGAATGTAACATCTCAATATTGTCAGACTGTTATATTTTTCAAATACGACCCAAAAATTATGTATGTTATAATTTTAATGTCATAATGTTAGTTCTTTTCACGCTAATATAAGCTACTCGAAATACTAATACTGCGCACACGAAGTCGCGGGCACCAGTTATTGATACATAAAGACCTTGCTTTTATTCGAATTACACGCAGACGAAGTCGCGGGCAAAAGCTAGTTTACTTATAATTCAAAAATGAAAACAATCATTTTTACGTTTTTCTTTAAAAGAACAAAATTATTAAATACAAAATTTTATAATTTTTAAAGCTAAAAAAATAGCAGTGTGAAATAATAATAATAATAATTTTATTCGATTTAAGTATACAATATAATTTTAGTCTACACTATGAACTATTATTATCGTATTAGACACACTAAAACTTTGTATATTATCATTTTAACATAACCTCATTTAAAATTCAAGTTTGTATTTGTCCATTTTGTCACAGTTTTCCGTAAATTCTCCGTTATTCATATAGTAATTGTTTATCATGCATCGCTGGGTAACTCGCATTCGTCATGAACAAGTCTTGAATTCTGCATGAACATGAATTTATAATCTATACTACATTGCAGTGAATTTAAAAACTGGGACTTCGGTTTTCCATTTCATAAACATTTCTGTTTGAGCAGCTGGGTTAAACAGACGGTCAGTGTTTATTTTGTGTTTTCTAAAAGGTTATTTGGATTTTCTTTTTGTATGGTTGACATCAAACTTTTGTGTTCAATTTTATTTATTGCATTATTTGTACGAGTAAATGCACTGATATGTATAAAACGAATATTTTGTTGTAATGCAAAATGACTCAGTTTGTTGACAGAATTTTGAAAAAGGGAAAGTCTGTCGATATAAATACAAATTATAATTACAGTGAAGTAGGTACCCAGTTTCAGCATTTAACCAGCTAAAAACAGTATCAAAAGTAATTATTTTTAAATCAATTTGAGTACTGATTATTTTATTGTTTTTTACCTTCCGAACAGCAACGCTGTTAGAGGAAGGTAGGTATTGTGATCGCGAAAAATTTCGATCTCGGGTTTTTAGCAGAAATACGCGTTTTAGGGTTCCCTGAGCCTAAAAAACCCAAAAATAAAAAATGTCTGTCTGTCTGTCTGTATGTGTGTCTTTGAACACATTTGCGGCTAAACGGCTAATCGGATCGGAATGAAACTATAAAACCTTACTTATAATCACCATCGGAGGAATCTGATAGAATTTGAGTAAAATCGGCCAAACGGAAGTGGACGTTTACTCTTATCAAAAAATGGAATTTTTTGAAAATATTGGGTTTTCAGATAGTTATTGGCAAAATATTTATACTTTGTGAAAAGAACATGTAATTTCCGACATTTTTAAAGGAATACATTTTTTTGAAATTTTCATTAGTTTTCGAGATATTGACACTTTTATCAAAAACTGGAAATATGTGAAATAAAAATTGTGGATTCGCTTTTTTTGAACAAAAATTGGTAGTGATTATAGAAAATACAGATCATTTGCGACATTTTTTAAAGAATACATAATTTTGATTTGTATATACTTTTTTGCAAAATATTTATACTTTATGGAAAGAACATGTAATTCCACTCCAATTCTACCACCCACTACTTGTTATTATACATGCTACTGTTCGGAAGGTCGTGTGGTGCCCATACCAGATTTTTATTTAAGTAAAGCCGCTTATTGGCACGTTATGCTATTTTTGGTAGAATAAAATTATATGTTTTTTTGAAAATTTTGAAAATTTTGAAAATTTTAGAAAGTATACAAACAAGAATATATTAAATGACATTAAGGAGAAATTAAAAAAATGTTGCACTCAGCGAGACTCGAACTCACAACCTTCAGCTTTACGCGCTGACGCTCTAACAACTAAGCTATGGGTGCTTAGTCATCAAATCGCCGAACGGTCGTTAAATTCAACTCATGCCACATGTGACACTTACTCCCTTTCTCCATAAGTACATATAGGATGACGTTAATGAGAGAGAGACTTTGTCAAATAGACAATTGAGACATCAAACTCTAAGTTATTTTTTAGTGCCCTGTCTTATATTTTTATTCGGTTAGGAGACCGGAACCATGGATTCTTTAGTAAATGATTATTTGAGATTTCTCTCATTGGATTTTTAAAATTTTTTTAAATTTTGATAATTTTAGAAAATATACAAACAAGAATATATTAAATAACATTAAGGAGAAATAGAAAAAAAGTCGCACCCAGCGAGAATCGAACTAGCAACCTTCAGCTGTACGCGCTGACGCTCTACCAACTAAGCTATAGGTGCTTAGCCATCAAATTGCCAAACGGTCGTTAAATTCATCTCATGCCACATGTGACACTTACTCACTTTTCCCTAAAGCACATATAGGATGACGTTAATGAGAAAGGGACAAAGTTGAAATGTATAAGAAAATATTTAAAGTTATACCTCTTAACCAGTAGAGAAATAAAAATTTATATTTCATTTTAATATTTCATCTTCCATTTGAATACACAAAAAATTCTAATCTGATTTATTAATTCGTTCTTTGTTGACAAGCTATTTGAATTTGACGTGTCAGTGTATTTTGTAAAATGAAAAAAAAACATATATCGTACAGTGATAAAAGCCTTTGTTTTGAAAGGTTTATCAGCAACAAAAATTCATAGAAAAATGGTGAAAGTATTGTAACGGGATAACCGTAAAGGAAGGGACCTTAATTTAAAAGATTGTTGTTGACAGTTGATTTTTAGAAGTTTGTAAAAAAAATCAACTGACCATTTTAAATAATGTTTCTAGAAAATTCTAGAAACTTCTAAACACACTGACTAGATTAAATAATGTTGTATATAAGGGGATGCATGGGCAGTTAACGTCAGTTCGAGTCAAGTGTTCAGAAGAGTTCATTGTATTGTCAAGTAGTTAGACGTTATCCAGCAGAGTTCAGTGTATCTTAACAATTTTGTAAATAAATTGTGTAAAAAGCCCCCATAAGTGTTTCAAATTGGTGTCAGGTGTGGGGTGAAGATACAAGAATGCCTGGAAAAAAGATAAATGAACTATTGGTGGCTGAGCTCAGAAGAGAGCTTGAAGAATTAGAGTTGGAAACTACTGGAAGCAAATCCGTATTGTTGAGAAGGCTCCGTGAGTACTACGTAAATAATAATTTGGACCCTGACGCTGTGGAGTTCGAAGACCCAGTTCAAAAAGCAAATTCTGAACTAACTCAACAACTTTCCCGGTTGCAAGAAGAACAAACTCAACAACTTTCCCGGCTGCAAGAAGACCAAGCTCAACAACTTTCCCGGCTGCAAGAGAAGCTATCAGGACGCATGACGAGCCAGCAAGAGGAGCTATCCAGTCAGATGAAAAGCCAGCGCGAAGACATGTCCCAGCTGTCACAACGAATGACGAACTAACAAGAGGAGCTATCCAGTCAGATGAAGAGCCAGCGCGAAGATATGTCCCAGCTGTCACAACGGATGTCTACCCTACCAGATGAGTTATCCAGTTCGTTCACCCAGCAAATATCACATCTTCGTGACGAGCAGAATCAGCAAGTAGCCCACTTGAATCAGCAAGTAGACAACTTAAATCAGCAAGTGGACAACATGAATCAGCAAGTGACCAACATACGAGACGAGCAAAATCAGCAAGTTGCCAACTTGCGAGACGAGATCAACCAGCAAATTCAGTCCGAAATAAGGAAGCTTCAACAAGAACAGGAAGCTGGTCGTCGAAACCAGCTCATCCACCATGGCGACGGAGATGCAGAAAGGATGGAGACCTTCCACGTAGACATCGACCGACGAGGAAACGGGGAGGCGACCCAAGTACGAAATACGATGAGACCCCCAACCTTCGACGGAAAGACTTCCTGGCCAAATTACCTGAAACAATTCGACGCAGCGGCCAGAGCTAATGGATGGTCATCCCAGGAGAAAGCATTGTCCCTAACCGTAGCTCTGCGAGGCGAAGCTTTAGACGTCTTGCAATCATTGACGCCGGATGAAGCTGACAACTTCGAGTTATTGGTGAATTGTCTAGAGATGCGTTATGGTCAAACTCATCTACAACCTGTGTACCGAATGCAGTTAAAGAGCCGAAAACAGAAAAATGGAGAAACTATCCAGGAATTTGAAGCGGATGTAGCAATAATGGTACGACTTGCGTATTCAAATGCAGCGGAGGATTTCCTGGAGTGCCTAGCAGTCCAAACCTTCACCGATGGTCTTCGAGACGTCGAGTTGCAGCGCGCTGTACGGCTGGCGCGGCCGAAGACCCTTGTGGACGCCTTGACCATTGCCCTGGAGTTTGAGGCGGCGACGGAGGCCTCACGTGGAGTTGCTCGACTGAGGGAAATCACCGGTAACTACGACCATGCCGTTCATTCCGTTAGCGACGTTGAAGCGGTAGTAGAGAGGTTTATGAAGTTATCTCCAAAAAGAAGGCGCCCAGTGAGATGCTGGAACTGCGGAGAACTAGGCCATATAAGAAATACTTGCCCCCATAAAGAAAAATCTCCTGCTGAAGTACCCCCGCAGCAGGAAAACTCTAAACGGGTCGACTCCTGGAGGGCGCCTTCGACCCCAAACATTCCCGTAGTCCCTCACACCATTAAATTGGCAACTCTGCGACATCACGTGGACAGCTTATATGTAGATGGCCTCTTTGATGGGAAGAATATTAGCATGCTGGTAGACACTGGAGCTACAAAAACTATCGTCCGACCAACCATCATTATGCGAAATAAGATGTTGCCTACCAGTTGGAGACTGCGTACCGCTACCGGAGATTCTGCTAGAGTCTACGGTGAGATACAGGTGACGCTACAGTTTGGTTCAACCTCTCTTGTTCACTCAGTGCTGGTGGCTGACGTTGATGAAGATGTTGTTCTGGGCATGGATGTTATGCTCCACTGTGGTTTTCATTTGGATCTTCGCCAACGTATCCTTCGCACTGGTAATGAAGAAATATTCCTGCACCGAAAACAAGTTGACAATGCCTCGATTAAGCTAATCGATGATATCGAACTTCCGGCAAGCTGCGAATGTGTCGTCACAGCGCGGTTGGATGAACTGGAGCCAGATGGTGCCCCAGCCATGATAGAGCCGAAGAACCATGACCATGAATTGGGAAAAGGACTCCTTGTGGGTAAGACTCTTGTTAGATCCGCCAAAGAGGTACCCATCCGAGTTATCAACTTGAACGATCATCCAGTTCTTCTCCGAAAG
Organism: Altica lythri; assembly: GCA_964028335.1. NCBI lineage: Eukaryota > Metazoa > Arthropoda > Insecta > Coleoptera > Chrysomelidae > Altica > Altica lythri. The sequence continues at coordinate 35,154,345 of OZ034801.1, read as the reverse complement.
GACACGGAAATGGGAAGTTTAGAACCAGTAATGGCCATAATTCACAAGATAAATGTTACGGAAACAGATGAGACCAACCAAATTGAACAATTAATGAAAAAATTAGACCCCTCTTTGTCAAAATTAGAAAAGAAACAGGTAAGAGATCTACTTTACCGTTATAAACCTGTATTTGGTTCTAAAAGTAAACTGGGAAGAACTGATGTTGTACAACATAGAATTGACACTGGTGATGCACGTCCGATTCGACAGGTACCCCGAAGGATGCCTCAAGTTAAAAAGGAAGAAGCAGACAGAGCCCTTAAAGAAATGATTCAAAATGGCATAGTCGAATCATCAAGTAGTCCGTGGGCTTCTCCTGTGGTATTATTGAGAAAGAAAGACGGATCAATGCGGTTTTGTGTCGACTATCGAAAGCTAAATGATGTCACTAAGAAGGACAGTTATCCTCTGCCAAGGATTGATGATGCCCTCGACGCTTTGGCGGGTTCTACTCTGTTTTCTACCTTGGACCTTAAAAGCGGATACTGGCAAGTTAAAATGAATCCTGCAGACAAAGAAAAGACTGCCTTTACCAGTGGATCAGGGTTATGGCAATTCACGGTCCTTCCATTTGGCCTCTGTAATGCTCCTGCGACGTTTGAACGACTAATGGAGAACATCCTGCGGGGTTTGTCATGGGAAACTTGTCTAGTTTATCTAGACGACATCATCATAATGGGTAAGACCTTTAAGGAACATTTATCTAACCTGGAAGAAGTTTTTAAAAGATTACAGAACGCTAATCTAACATTGAATGTTAAGAAATGCCACTTGTTCCAGAGACAGGTCAACTATTTAGGACATAACGTAAGCAAGGATGGCGTTGCTGTTGACCCCGCTAAGATACAAGCCGTTCAGGAATGGCCAATACCTATCGACAAACATCAGCTCCGGAGTTTCTTGGGTCTTTGTTCCTATTACCGACGATATGTCAAGAATTTTGGAGACATCGCCAAGCCCTTGACACGTTTGACAGAACAAGATAAGTCCTTCTGTTGGGATCAGGAATGTCAAGAGGCGTTTGAAATATTGAAGAAACAGCTTACGTCAGCACCTGTTCTTGCTTATCCACTTCCTGATGGTAAGCTTATTCTGGACACTGACGCCAGTAATGTGGGAATTGGAGCCGTCTTGTCACAGCTACAAGATGGTAAGGAAAGAGTGGTTGGTTACTTCAGCAAAACTTTATCGAAAGCTGAAAAGAACTACTGTGTAACTCGGAGGGAACTGTTAGCAGTTATAAAATCCGTCAAACACTTTTATAAATATCTGTATGGCAGAAAATTCCTGATCAGAACAGACCATGCTAGTTTAAAGTGGTTACTTAGCTATAGGAACCCAGAAGGACAGATAGCAAGATGGCTCGAAAAACTGCAGGAATATGATGTTGAAATCGAGCACAGACCTGGAACAAGACATCGTAATGCTGATGCACTTTCCAGAAGACCATGTCGACCTGATTGCCCCCATTGTACCCGTATGGAGCAGAATGAGGAAAAACTTGCCTTAGTTAAGGTTGTGCCAGAAGACGAGAGCTCTATGCTGGAGGAGCAACAAGAAAACGATCCCGTTCTGAGAAAGATTCGGGAATGGAAGAGAATGGACCGTCGTCCGTTGTGGAGAGAGATATCCTCATCCTCTCCTGCTTTAAAAGCATACTGGTCCCAATGGAATTCTTTAATTTTGGACGGAGGGCTCGTTAAAAGACTTGTAGAAAATTCCGAGGGCACAGAAACAAGGAAACAAATAGTGGTCCCAAGAAATGCTGTACCAGAAATTTTAAAACAGATGCATAATGATAGTTCTGGAGGACATCTGGGTATCACGAAAACGCTGCAAAAGATCCGAGATAGATTTTACTGGGTAAATTGCACTAATGAGGTTAAAGATTGGTGTCGTAAATGCACTACATGTGCTGCCAGTAACGGTCCGCACCGAAAACCGAAGGCGGAAATGCAGCAATACCTGGTTGGAAGTCCTTTTGAAAGAATCGCAGTAGATGTATTGGGGCCACTTCCACAGACCGATGTAGGAAACAAGTACATCTTTGTTGTAATGGACTACTTCACTAAATGGGTTGAAGCATATGCAGTTCCCAATCAGGAAGCTACCACTTTAGCAGATATATTGGTTGAAGAATTCGTAAGCCGATTTGGGGTACCATTAGAATTACATTCAGACCAGGGAAGAAATTTTGAGAGCAAGCTGTTTCAAGAAGTTTGCCAAAGATTAGGCATTCACAAAACGAGAACCACAGCGATGCACCCTCAGTCTGATGGAATGGTGGTACGAATGAACCGGACTATAACCAACTATCTGTCAAAAGTGGTGTCAGATTGTCAGAGGGATTGGGATCGACATATTCCACTATTTCTAATGGCAATTCGATCGGCCATCAACGAATCAACTGGCCAAACGCCTGCGAAGGTCCTGTTCGGTAGAGAAATGAGGCTACCATGTGACTTGGTGTTTGGTTGTAAGCCTGGTGAAGAAATGGCACGTGAACAATATGTCGCCGACCTTCAGAATCGAATGGAAAATATACACAACCTGGTGCGTGGGAAACTACAATTATCTAGTGATCGGATGAAGAGGTACTATGACACACGGAAAAGAGTTACCAAGTTGGAGATTTAGTCTGGCTCTATAACCCCCGACGGCGTCGAGGTATTTGTCCCAAATTACAAAAGAACTGGGAAGGTCCTTACACCATCAAGAAGAAGATTAACGATGTCATTTATCGGATCGTGAAAATTCCCAGAGGGAAACCCGTCGTGGTCCATCATGATCGTTTGGCGCCTTACCAGGGGAACCACAGTGGAGACGCGCAGCAACTCCAAGAAGATGGTTTGGCTGGCTCAGGGAGTGTGCGGGATTCCGATGTAGGAAATAACATTCCAGGAGGAATGAATCTAAGGAGGGGGCAGTGTAACGGGATAACCGTAAAGGAAGGGACCTTAATTTAAAAGTTTGTTGTTGACAGTTGATTTTTAGAAGTTTGTAAAAAAAAAATCAACTGACCATTTTAAATAATGTTTCTAGAAAATTCTAGAAACTTCTAAACACACTGACTAGATTAAATAATAAGTGTTTCAGTATTATAGGAACCTGCTCCTTCATTTCTCACTGCGCATCGATGGGTTTTGGAGAATAAAATCGATTTCGTTTGTCATTTTATAACTATGGAAAACAGAACGTTTACATAAACTGGTTCTTCAGCTCCAAACAGAATGGGGGACAAAAAATTATAGCATCAGTTTTTTGTGATGCCAAAGAGGTTTTGTTGATTGATTATCTCGAAAAGGGTAAGACAATAAAATACAAATATTATTGCACCCTTTTAGACCAGCTAAATAAAATAATAAAATTCTACACGTGTTTACATAGATTTGGCTCCCTTTGACTATTAAAAAACTGATGCAATAACTTGGTGGAAAGCGTTTTTCTTGAAGTGAAGAAGCTACAGCAGCCGTAAAACAATAAAATTACTGGAAAATCATTAAAATACGTGTGTTTAAGCTGAGGGAGAATATAACCAAAAGAAAGAATTTCATTAAAAAATTTACATTGTTTTATTTTTGCTTTCAAACTTTTTAACCAACCTGTAACTCTATACCTTGTAGTATTCTTAGTAATATGGTTATATTTACAATAGTTCTTAGAACAGGTTTTTAAAAGAATTGTCTCTCAAAACACCACAGAACCTAGACATCTGTATAGAGTATTACCAGTTATAATAAATTAAATATAAAAATTGAGCAGCGTCACGTACTCGTGTCGCAAACGGAGTATCGTTCTAAAATAAATGCCTCCACTAAATCTTCCCACAAGATTTTCCTACCATCCTACCCTACTCTTTCTTATACGGAGTCATTTTAACTTATTATTTTCTCACATGGCGCAACCTCCGTATGATTTGTGTCCTCTTGTATGCCTTTTAATATGCCAAAATGAAAAAGCGAATGAACATTTCACACGACTCCTATTTGGAACATTTATCTTTGCAGCGTTTGTGAGGTGAATAAATTTATCTCTTTGATACCGGAGAAAACGTACTTCTAGATATAGTACGGTTATTCGAATGTTACCTACTGCATAAAATTTACTTAGGTCAAACATCTTATTGCTCATATTATCGGAATAAATAAAATAAATTAACAGAAATAAATAGAGCTCCAGATATTCTCCAAAAAATAAAAGCAATGACAAGGGGAAGGGCAAGACATGTAAGAAGACTGGATGACGAGAGACTTATTAAATTAGTGTGGAAGAAACACCAACAGGTAAATGATCTAGATGGAAAGATAAACTAATAGAAGATTTAAAAGCAATGGGGATAACGAATTTGCTAGATTTAATGCAAGATCGATTGGAGTGGAGGCGTATTGTTTGGTCAGCCAGGGCCCACTAAAGGTTGTAAAGCTACCGAGTAAAGTAAAGTAAATGTAAAAGAAATGTACCTACATCAAATTCCTTTATAACATATAAAAATTTACAAATTTTATTCATTTTACCAATAAATATTTTAGAGTACCTATCGAATTGTTTTTTGGAAACTGTTGTTAGTCTAAAGGCAATATTTAAAAAAAAGTTTAAAAGCTTTTAGGAAGATCTAGTTTACTACACCAAATCTTTTTTATGGCATATTTATTGATACTGGAAACAAGTAAAAACGACTCAATTGTTATAAAATACATTGTAGTAAGGTTTACTTGGAGTTCAAACTATATTTAAACTAAATCAATCAAATTGCTAAAGTTTCTCAAATCTCTTATTACTGGCCTAAAACAGGTTGGTTTTTTGCCTTCTTTTTTTATCATTACTTTTCGGGAATTAGAATAAAGGGTTCCTATCGGCTATCAATTTTGATTAATGATATAGAAGGAAGGTCTCATAAAATATTTAAATTAAAAGATGCTCTATAGATGGGGTTTATAAAGGAATTCTGGTCTCCATTTTAAATAATTAATAACGAAAATAAGTAATTATGATATGCAGGAAAATGAAATAAAGGTTAGAAGAATGTCATTATTTAATTAAAACGTTTATAAGCAAATTTTAAAACCACTTGATAAAAATGTAGAATATTATTGTAATATTTATATTTATTAGGCGTGTTTACATGATGCCAGTGACTGGCGCCAGTCTTACTGGCATGCCAGCGCTTGATTAGGACAGTCTCACTGGCACCCTAGTTCCTACTTGGTGAAGTTTACCCTTCACATGTACACCAGTCACTAGAACGCTCTGTTTACACGTGTCTACAACCACTGGCGCGGGGTTGGAGGGGACGCGGACGAGGACACTGGCATGAAAAATAGACCAACTTTCTATTCGAGACAGCGCTGGACTGGTACAAAAAAGTGTTTACATGATGCCAGTACCATGCCAGCGCTGGCATAGCAGTGAGACTGGCGCCAGTCACTTGCATCATGTAAACACGCCTTTAAACTACACGAAAGTTTTAATTTATTTTACACAACCTCTAGAACATTTGTTTATAACCGTCTCATTCCTCTAAATTAACAGAAAAGAGGTAAATATTGTGAACATATATTATGTTTTATGGAAAAGTTATTTACAGACACAGATCACCTGATCTAGCCCCACTTGATTACTTTTTATGGGGTTACTTGAAACAAAATATGTCTTTAAAACAGCGCGATTTAAGATTGAGAGAATAATTTTAGAAACATGCCAGGAAATTTCTTTTCAAATGATGAGGAATGTACTAATAATAATAAGAGATAAAGTGTTAATTCAAAATAAAAAGATTAGTAACAGAAAAAAAACTTGTTTTTTTAATGTAAATGTATGTAAAGGAATGTTTGAAGGTAGTTGGTTTTAATCAATTTTTTTTCCGTTAGCAAATTTGGATATTGACAAATTTAAAGGTAGTTAACTCTTGAGTAGAATTTTTTTTTTTTTTGATAAACCCCGTTTACGACAGAAAAAAATTACTATCTGATGATTGTATTTAGTAAGTAATAAAAAAGTTTTCCATATGATCCAAGTTAGTGGAATATAGTGTATAAGCCGAATCTCGGAAACAGCCTTAAAAATGACGTCTGTAAAGCTAGAAAGGTCAAGTCGGCAGAATCACTCGTAATATATCTCAAAATTTAGTGCTCATGTAGTGCTGATAACAGATATTTGGGGCTGTGATATGGGGGCTAAAAATGAGAACACTGCTAACTTTTCATTAAGCTAGCAGTGTACCATTCGTGACCGCGCTAAAACGGAAACTATTGGAACTAAAAGACGTCACTATTTAGTGCTTAATTGGTGCTGCCAGTACAGCAAAAGATTTTTAAAAAATAATTTTATTTTTTTTTTTTCAAATCAACTACTGCTAATATAACGACGCCAGCAGTCTTGAGCGAGAAAAAAAATAAAAAAAAAATATTTTTCAAAAATGTTTTGCTGTACTGGCAGCACGAATTTAGCACTAAATGGTGACGTCTTTTAATTCCATTAGTTTCCTTTTTAGTCTTCTTCTAGCTCTCAAGACTGCTGGCGTCGTTATATTCGCAGTAGTTGATTTGAAAAAAAAAATAATGCAAAGTTAGCAGTGTTCTCATTTTTAGTCCCCCTATCACAGCACCAAATATCTGTTATCAGCACTATAGCACTAAATGAACACTAAATTTTGAGATATAATACGAGTGATTCTGCCAACTTGACCTCTCTAGCTTTACAGACGTTTAAAAATGTTCATGAAATTTTGTATCCGTGTTTTTAGGCAATAAAAAACAATAAACTAAAAAATATGACACTTTTTAACCTTTGGCGAGTAGTAACACTACCTATACTATATTCACTTTTTATTCCTATCTCAGTAGGCTCTGTTAGTAACATGAAATTCGCCCAGTATAATATAAGTCTGATCACAGAACAGTTTGCTGTTCTGTGGTCTTGTTAATTGTAAGTACGATGTTGTCACGTCTTCAATAAAATTACGTGTATTCATTACAAATATCTTAAGTAATTAAACCTGCAAACCAAATTTAAAACTTGCAGAAAATAAGTCAATATATTTAATATTATACTAAAGTAGATACGTCAGTTTTCGCTGCAAGTATCCAAGAATGGCCTATTTGAATTCACATGAATTTTGACTGATATTCAAAATAACACATGCCTTTGCACAGAACAGATCCCTGTTTATAGTCAATTATCATATTATTTTATTGATCTAGAACGAAAAATATACTTTTATATTTACATTTTATTACAAATAAATAAAATAAGTAAAATTCAAAATAAAGCACATATATTAACTAAAAACGTTTAATACTTTTAAACTAATGAAGCAATAGTAAAAAAAACATTTTTTACAAATGTATAATAAAACTTTTAAATTATTCAAGCAGTGGTAAAAAAAAATTATTTCATCATTTTTGTGTTTGACATAAAAACACAGTACTCAAATTCTATATTCATCTTTTTTAAAGTCTGCTATTTTACATCCAAATGGCATCGTAGTGTGACATTATTGTAATAATAAAATTTCACATGCAATGGGCTAATTAAGGAAATTATACTCCAATACAAATTTGATTTTTCTGGTCCTACCCAGGTGGTGTCGCATTTGACTTAAATATGCAGATGTTTTGATAATGTTCTTTGTAACAGAAATGTTTTAGAAAAATTAGGATTTGTTAGACATACAAACGAGCTTTCAAACCGATTCAATGAAAAAAATATTTTAATAAATTACATAAACGCAAATAAAAACAAATACAGATGCAGATTCAGATGTAACGTGTCAATGTTGTCCGTGTATTTGTATGATCAATCCTCTTCCATTATTTCACTGGAAGAATCAGAGTCACTATAAAAACCAAAATCGAAATCGTCAAAATCCGATTCCTCCAATGAAATAATTAAAGGAGGAATATTGTCATGTGAGCAGTTTCCCATGTAAGTAGTCCAATCTGCCAAAATAAGCTCGTCTGTATGTCTACAGAAATTTTGCCACATGTCTGGTGTACATTTAGTTAATGCTTTTGTCGAATTTTTTTTAACTCTATCCTGGTCAAGATAAGTAGATGTTATATGTTTGTTATAATATGTCTTAGTAAACCCCTATCCTAGTTCTATTGGATTGTAATGACAATGGTATGGTGGTAGTCGAAGTACTTCATGTCCTCGTTGTTTTAAAATTTCATCCACTACATATGTCTTTTTGTCAGTTTTATAAGGTGAGAATATTGAGTATAATTGACATTTTTGTGTCAAACTTAATTTTATTGTTAATCAACCATTCCAGCAACATCGCTTTTTTCGCTGAAAAAGAGGGTGGTTTGTTAAGTTGAACTGAATGGTATGGGGCGTTGTCCATGACCACCACACATTTTTCTTGAAATGAAGATACAGCAGGAATGAGTTGATTAACAACCCAGTTTTTAAAAAGGTCACCATTCATACTTTTGTTATAGTCAAGGTCTGTATTCGAAGAGTCTAGGTCACATCCTTCCAAAAATCCAGTATCAGTCTCTGCGTGTAAAATAGTAAATCGCTTTCCTTCGGATTTTACACGAGCTGGATTATTTTTCAGGTCAAAATCGTGCACCCACTGACGCACTGGTCTACCATTTTGATAGATCCATGTTTCATCTAGGTACACGAATATAACTCTCTCAGTAAGACTTTTTAGTTGTTTATATTTCCGAATAAAAGCGATCTTACTAATTTTACCGTGTCTTTTTTCACATAAAATATGTCGTCCATTTACTTTTTTAAGTTTGTATCCCATTAATTTTATAAGTTTATATAGTGTAGTACTTCCCCCTTTAAAATCAATTTTTTTTAGCATTAGTCAAAATATTGAAACACGTATGGGGGCTTTTTACACAATTTATTTACAAAATTGTTAAGATACACTGAACTCTGCTGGATAACGTCTAACTACTTGACAATACGATGAACTCTTCTGAACACTTGACTCGAACTGACGTTAACTGTCCGTGCATCCCCTTATATACAACATTATTTAATCTAGTTAGTGTGTTTAGAAGTTTCTAGAATTTTCTAGAAACATTATTTAAAATGGTCAGTTGATTTTTTTACAAACTTCTAAAAATCAACTGTCAACAACAATCTTTCAAATTAAGGTCCCTTCTTTTACGGTTATTCCGTTACACTGCCCCCTCCTTAGATTCATTCCTCCTGGAATGTTATTTCCTACATCGGAATCCCGCACACTCCCTGAGCCAGCCAAACCATCTTCTTGGAGTTGCTGCGCATCTCCACTGTGGTTTCCCTGGTAAGGTGCCAAACGATCGTGATGGACCACGACGGGTTTCCCTCTGGGAATTTTTACGATCCGATAAATGACATCGTTAATCTTCTTCTTGATGGTGTAAGGACCTTCCCAGTTCTTTTGTAATTTGGGACAAATACCTCGACGCCGTCGGGGGTTATAGAGCCAGACTAAATCTCCAACTTGGTAACTCTTTTCCATTGTCCGTGTGTCATAGTACCTCTTCATCCGATCACTAGATAATTGTAGTTTTCCACGCACCAGGTTGTGTATATTCTCCATTCGATTCTGAAGGTCGGCGACGTATTGTTCACGTGCCATTTCTTCACCAGGTTTACAACCAAACACCAAGTCACATGGTAGCCTCATTTCTCTACCGAACAGGACCTTCGCAGGCGTTTGGCCAGTTGATTCGTTGATGGCCGATCGAATTGCCATTAGAAATAGTGGAATATGTCGATCCCAATCCCTCTGACAATCTGACACCACTTTTGACAGATAGTTGGTTATAGTCCGGTTCATTCGTTCCACCATTCCATCAGACTGAGGGTGCATCGCTGTGGTTCTTGTTTTGTGGATGCCTAATCTTTGGCAAACTTCTTGAAACAGCTTGCTCTCAAAATTTCTTCCTTGGTCTGAATGTAATTCTAATGGTACCCCAAATCGGCTTACGAATTCTTCAACCAATATATCTGCTAAAGTGGTGGCTTCCTGATTGGAAACTGCATATGCTTCAACCCATTTAGTGAAGTAGTCCATTACAACAAAGATGTACTTGTTTCCTACATCGGTCTGTGGAAGTGGCCCCAATACATCTACTGCGATTCTTTCAAAAGGACTTCCAACCAGGTATTGCTGCATTTCCGCCTTCGGTTTTCGGTGCGGACCGTTACTGGCAGCACATGTAGTGCATTTACGACACCAATCTTTAACATCATTAGTGCAATTTACCCAGTAAAATCTATCTCGGATCTTTTGCAGCGTTTTTGTGATACCCAGATGTCCTCCAGAACTATCATTATGCATCTGTTTTAAAATTTCTGGTACAGCATTTCTTGGGACCACTATTTGTTTCCTTGTTTCTGTGCCCTCGGAATTTTCTACAAGTCTTTTAACGAGCCCTCCGTCCAAAATTAAAGAGTTCCATTGGGACCAGTATGCTTTTAAAGCAGGAGAGGATGAGGATATCTCTCTCCACAACGGACGACGGTCCATTCTCTTCCACTCCCTAATCTTTCTCAGAACGGGATCGTTTTCTTGTTGCTCCTCCAGCATAGAGCTCTCGTCTCCTGGCACAACCTTAACTAAGGCAAGTTTTTCCTCGTTCTGCTCCATACGGGTACAATGGGGGCAATCAGGTCGACATGGTCTTCTGGAAAGTGCATCAGCATTACGATGTCTGGTTCCAGGTCTGTGCTCGATTTCAACATCATATTCCTGCAGTTTTTCGAGCCATCTTGCTATCTGTCCTTCTGGGTTCTTAAAGCTAAGTAGCCACTTTAAACTAGCATGGTCTGTTCTAATCAGGAATTTTCTGCCATACAGATATTTATAAAAGTGTTCGACGGATTTTACAACTGCTAACAGTTCCCTCCGAGTTACACAGTAATTCTTTTCAGCTTTCGATAAAGTTTTGCTGAAGTAACCAACCACTCTTTCCTTACCGTCTTGTAGCTGTGACAAGACGGCTCCAATTCCCACATTGCTGGCGTCGGTGTCCAGAATAAGCTTACCATCAGGAAGTGGATAAGCAAGAACAGGTGCTGACGTAAGCTGTTTCTTCAATATTTCAAACGCATTTTGACATTTCTGATCCCAACAGAAGGACTTATCTTGTTCTGTCAAACGTGTCAAGGGTTTGGCGATGTCTCCAAAATTCTTGACATATCGTCGGTAATAGAAACAAAGACCCAAGAAACTCCGGAGCTGATGTTTGTCGATAGGGATTGGCCATTCCTGAACGGCTTGTATCTTAGCGGGGTCAACAGCAACGCCATCCTTGCTTACGTTATGTCCTAAATAGTTGACTTGTCTCTGGAACAAGTGGCATTTCTTAACATTCAATGTTAGATTAGCGTTCTGTAATCTTTTAAAAACTTCTTCCAGGTTAGATAAATGTTCCTTAAAGGTCTTACCCATTATGATGATGTCGTCTAGATAAACTAGACAAGTTTCCCATGACAAACCCCGCAGGATGTTCTCCATTAGTCGTTCAAACGTCGCAGGAGCATTACAGAGGCCAAATGGAAGGACCGTGAATTGCCATAACCCTGATCCACTGGTAAAGGCAGTCTTTTCTTTGTCTGCAGGATTCATTTTAACTTGCCAGTATCCGCTTTTAAGGTCCAAGGTAGAAAACAGAGTAGAACCCGCCAAAGCGTCGAGGGCATCATCAATCCTTGGCAGAGGATAACTGTCCTTCTTAGTGACATCATTTAGCTTTCGATAGTCGACACAAAACCGCATTGATCCGTCTTTCTTTCTCACTAATACCACAGGAGAAGCCCACGGACTACTGGATGGTTCGACTATGCCATTTTGAATCATTTCTTTAAGGGCTCTGTCTGCTTCTTCCTTTTTAACTTGAGGCATTCTTCGGGGTACCTGTCGAATCGGACGTGCATCACCAGTGTCAATTCTATGTTGTACAACATCAGTTCTTCCCAGTTTACTTTTAGAACCAAATACAGGTTTATAACGGTAAAGTAGATCTCTTACCTGTTTCTTTTCTAATTTTGACAAAGAGGGGTCTAATTTTGTCATTAATTGTTCAATTTCGTTGTTCTCATCTGTTTCCGTAACATCTATCTTGTGAATTATGGCCATTACTGGTTCTAAACTTCCCATTTCCGTGTCCTTTCAGAGAAGAACTGGATGATCATTCAAGTTGATAACTCGGATGGGTACCTCTTTGGCGGATCTAACAAGAGTCTTACCCACAAGGAGTCCTTTTCCCAATTCATGGTCATGGTTCTTCGGCTCTATCATGGCTGGGGCACCATCTGGCTCCAGTCCATCCAACCGCGCCGTGACGACACATTCGCAGCTTGCCGGAAGTTCGATATCATCGATTAGCTTAATCGAGGCATTGTCAACTTGTTTTCGGTGCAGGAATATTTCTTCATTACCAGTACTAAGGATACGTTGGCGAAGATCCAAATGAAAACCACAGTGGAGCATAACATCCATGCCCAGAACAACATCTTCATCAACGTCAGCCACCAGCACTGAGTGAACAAGAGAGGTTGAACCAAACTGTAGCGTCACCTGTATCTCACCGTAGACTCTAGCAGAATCTCCGGTAGCGGTACGCAGTCTCCAACTGGTAGGCAACATCTTATTTCGCATAATGATGGTTGGTCGGACGATAGTTTTTGTAGCTCCAGTGTCTACCAGCATGCTAATATTCTTCCCATCAAGGAGGCCATCTACATATAAGCTGTCCACGTGATGTCGCAGAGTTGCCAATTTAATGGTGTGAGGGACTACGGGAATGTTTGGGGTCGAAGGCGCCCTCCAGGAGTCGACCCGTTTAAAGTTTGCCTGCTGCAGGGGTACTTCAGCAGGAGACTTTTCTTTATGGGGGCAAGTATTTCTTATATGGCCTAGTTCTCCGCAGTTCCAGCATCTCACTGGGCGCCATCTTTTTGGAGATAACTTCATAAACCTCTCTACTACCGCTTCAACGTCGCTAACGGAATGAACGGCATGGTCGTAGTTACCGGTGATTTCCCTCAGTCGAGCAACTCCACGGCCTCCGTCGCCGCCTCAAACTCCAGGGCAATGGTCAAGGCGTCCACAAGGGTCTTCGGCCGCGCCAGCCGTACAGCGCGCTGCAACTCGACGTCTCGAAGACCATCGGTGAAGGTTTGGACTGCTAGGCACTCCAGGAAATCCTCCGCTGCATTTAAATACGCAAGTCGTACCATTCTTGCTACATCCGCTTCAAATTCCTGGATAGTTTCTCCATTTTTCTGTTTTCGGCTCTTTAACTGCATTCGGTACACCGGTTGTAGATGAGTTTGACCATAACGCATATCTAGACGATTCACCAATAACTCGAAGTTGTCAGCTTCATCCGGTGTCAATGATTGCAAGACGTCTAAAGCTTCGCCTCGCAGAGCTACGGTTAGGGACAATGCCTTCTCCTGGGATGACCATTCATTAGCTCTGGCCGCTGCGTCGAATTGTTTCAGGTAATTTGGCCAGGAAGTCTTCCCGTCGAAGGTCGGTGGTTTCATCGTCGTTCGTACATGGGTCGTCTTCTCGCTTCTTTGTCGTTCGACGTCTGCGTGGCAGGTTTCCATCCTTCTTGCATCTCCGTAGCCGTGGTGGATGGTTTGGTTTCGGCGGCTAGCTTCCTGTTCTTGTTGAAGCTTCCTTATCTCGGACTGCATTTGCTGGTTGATCTGGTTTTGCTCGTCTCGCAAGTTGGTGACTTGTTGATTTTGCTCGTCTCGCATGTTGGTCACTTGCTGATTCATGTCGTCCACTTGCTGATTCAAGTTGTCTACCTGCTGATTCAAGTTGGCAACTTGCTGATTTTGCTCGTCACGAAGGTGTGATATTTGCTGGGAGAAGGAACTGGATAACTCTTCTGGTAGGGTAGACATCCGTTGTGATAGCTGGGACACCTCTTCGCGCTGGCTTCTTATCTGACTGGATAGCTCCTCTTGTTGGTTCGTCATTCGCTGTGATAGCTCCTCTTGTTGGCTCTTCATCTGACTGGATAGCTCCTCATGTTGCCGGGAAAGTTGTTGAGCTTGTTCTTCTTGTTGGTTCGTCATTCGTCCTGATAGCTCCTCTTTCAGCTGGGACATATCTTCGCGCTGGCTCTTCATCTGACTGGATAGCTCCTCATGTTGGCTCGTCATTCGTCCTGATAGCTCCTCTTGCAGCCGGGAAAGTTGTTGAGCTTGTTCTTCTTGCAACCGGGAAAGTTGTTGAGTTAGTTCAGAATTTGCTTTTTGAACTGGGTCTTCGAACTCCACAGCGTCAGGGTCCAAATTATTATTTACGTAGTACTCACGGAGCCTTCTCAACAATACGGATTTGCTTCCAGTAGTTTCTAACTCTAATTCTTCAAGCTCTCTTCTGAGCTCAGCCACCAATAGTTCATTTATCTTTTTTCCAGGCATTCTTGTATCTTCACCCCACACCTGACACCAATTTGAAACACGTATGGGGGCTTTTTACACAATTTATTTACAAAATTGTTAAGATACACTGAACTCTGCTGGATAACGTCTAACTACTTGACAATACAATGAACTCTTCTGAACACTTGACTCGAACTGACGTTAACTGTCCGTGCATCCCCTTATATACAACATTATTTAATCTAGTTAGTGTGTTTAGAAGTTTCTAGAATTTTCTAGAAACATTATTTAAAATGGTCAGTTGATTTTTTTACAAACTTCTAAAAATCAACTGTCAACAACAATCTTTCAAATTAAGGTCCCTTCTTTTACGGTTATTCCGTTACAATATTGTATAAAGTAAAATGTTCATATTTAAGCAGAAATATTTATACACAAGCAAATCTTAGTGATCCAGGTACTATAATATAAAGTAAAAATGTCAAGCAATATTTGGGCCATCTAATGACGTATAGCATTTAACTATTAATTGCTTACGAGAAACAAAATTTTAGTTAAACAATTTTTGCATGTTAAAAATATAGCAATATATATTATTTAAGATTATGTTTATCTAGGTAATTTTCCCCAAATCCATTGATCAATTTGCCAGTAACCCTTTAACAAGGCTTCTATACTAGTAGATTTACATTTTAAGTTAACAGCCACCCTTTGATGTCCTTGTACAAAGGCATGTTTCAAATAATCCATTGGAGGCTTTCGGAAAATAATGGAAACCCAGACAAAGCTCTCCAAATTAAATTTATAGCGTTTTGCTATCCAGGTTTGTTTCATCATAATTAAAGAAATAAAAAAATCTCTTTTTGTGGTCACACGGCAATGAAAATGGCAAAAACTTTTGAGAATCATGAACTTCTGTAACTCAATTACTTTAAGGCAAACCTGGATGACTGAGGACTATCGATCTAACCACGTACGTTTTCATAGTTTAACTGTAATCGGCTAGCGCCCAGAAGTCCGATAAAACTTTTTGTTTGAGTGTTTTTACAGAAATAATACAATCAAACAATAGTAATGTAATGAATTACGCATATTATATGTAGGTAATGATTCTTTTTTCATGTGTTCGTTATTGTCAGGACAAGGTTTTTATGTAAAAAAAAATTATAAAAAATAAGACTAAGTAGGTATGTGGTGAAGTGACAATATTTTCTAAGTGGAATTTATTGTTTAGTTCTATGAATTCCTAATAGATG
This sequence comes from Altica lythri, assembly GCA_964028335.1. Taxonomy (NCBI): domain Eukaryota; kingdom Metazoa; phylum Arthropoda; class Insecta; order Coleoptera; family Chrysomelidae; genus Altica; species Altica lythri. The sequence goes on along the minus strand of OZ034801.1, from coordinate 35,138,683 downwards.
CCAGTAGGTTGGATAGACACTGGGTAGATGGCACTGTGTTTTGGTTTCTAGATTATTCAATATCTAGGTTGTAAAAAATAACAGTAGATGGTGTTGAATTTTGATTTATAAATAAATAGATAAACAACAAAAATTGTAAAAGAATCAGAAAAATTTTGCAGACAAAAGAAAGCCAACAAATGCATTTCTAAATTAAGTAACATAACGCCACTGTATAGTAGTGCAGTTAATATCTCATATATTTAAACAAGATATTCTATAATGCATCTTATATATTTAATCGATAAATTTCAAAATACAACGAAAAAAATTGTATAAACCTGATAACTAACAATAAAATAAAAAAAAAATGTAAAAACGGAAAATAGAAGAAACACGTCAATGTTATGCGGTACGAAGTCTGCCGGGATTGCTAGTGTTATAAAAAAATAAAAAAAATAATATTATTCTAAAGACCATATACTTATTACACGTCAAAAATAGTTCTCACAATATGTCTTAATTTTGTTTTCCTTATGTGTCCATTACAGGAATAGAATTAAGCATCTACGTCATTTTTTTTTAACAAGACTATTTAGATTAAATAATGTTTTAATTGTTTTAACAAACACCAGCCTGTGGATTTTAGCATTAGCGATAGTTAATTTGAAAGCAGGCTTGTTAACATGATAAAAAATTTCTTTTTCTTTCTTGTAATATTGTCGTTGTTCTGCAAGTTCTATGTTAACCTTATTGAGTAATGTTACTTTTTAACATTTTTAAGATATTCGATAAGTGGATTTAATGGAAAAAAAAGATCAGACGCTTTTACCTTGCAGGCCGATTAAACCGTCTTCTCTTTTTCGGGTCAGGTTTACTTTGTGTAATCCATTGCTTTGACTGTTTTTTCTACATCCACAATTTACAATTACTAATCAACGTAAAAATGACTTGTTCCACTTAAACTGCTCCTAAATTTATAAATGTTCATCCGAACACGTAAGCAAACACGGTACCTAACGTACAATTAGGGTACACATTCCTAATATTTTGGTCTTTAACCATCGACGATCGTCCACTTTGATTTGGTAAATTTTTTATGTGGTTTTTTGTTTTTCTGAACCATATCATTGGTCAACCTGGACAGACACATTTAAATGATACTGACATTTTAACAATCGGGTTGTTAAAATATGGCATAACGCTTCTAAGGGCTTTTTTCTCTTTTTTAGCAATGAAGCTTTAATTATACAGTATAATAACTTCTGTATTTTTTCTTGGTTAATCTAAGAAAAACACTGTATATATATATATACACGTTCTTCTGGTAGCTTTTTGAGAGAGTGTGTCGCCCTTAAGGAAATCGGTTGCTAGTTTTGGTTTTGAGTTTTGTAAAAGATAGATTTGTTTTTATTAATTTTTTTTATTTTTTTTTATTGTTATAGAGTTATAGATAGGTAATGAGAATTACAATGTTATTTATTAAATTTAAAAAATAATGTTTAAAAAAAACAAACGTGTAAAATATGTAGAAATTGAATCAAAATAGTAAGGAATGTTTAAATTTAGATTAAAATAAAAAGAAAAACGAAAAATAATAGATCGGAAGAGTTACTTATAAAAAAAAAACATAAAAATAAGTAAATAAATACGATACAACAGAGAAAGCCACAGAAAGCCAATAGAGCAGCATAAAGGTATAACAGGTATAGTGAAGACGAAAGAAAACAGCGACAAGAGGAAAAGAAAGGAGTGCTGAATGAATCTACCACCTGGAGATTATTTATTAATTAAGTGTCACAGGAGGAATTCCATATATGCCTATATATATATTTGGTAGTTACATCCTTGAGACCAGCTGGTCCAAACCGGCGAAAAAACATTCAAAATTATGAGTTTCAAACTCACATCTTTTACATTCATAGTCTTTTACAGAGGCATTGCAAAACTTTGCTTATGTTTAATTAAATGAAAACGCTCGAATTTTCACATTTTTCTTTAAAATTGGCTGAGCCAAGTTTCGGTTAAAATGGATATTTACCTCGATACTTTCAATACTTTATGAAGTAAGCTAGCAAACAATATCAATATTTATTTTGCAAAAGTTCTTGAAAAATAATTTCGTACTGCGTCGACTAAGATAAGACACCTGCTACGGAAATATTCAAAGTAAATAAAGATTTCCCGAATTGATGTCTCTATAATAAGCTTTTTGATATATTAGCCTAAGTATTAATATTTAGATGTATAAAGTAAGGGTAATTGAATGTCATTCTTTAAAATTTAAGTTTTCAGGTTTTTTTTTCGTTTCAGTGTATTTATTTTTTCGTTTCAAATCTTGAAATCAAAATAAAGTGCCATCTACCGGGTGTCAAGTGATAGTAAAAGTTGTATTAATGAATTCACTAAAACCCCAGTCTAATACGAATTAATAGATTTAAAAAAATAAATAGACACGATTATAAATTATGATTGATTACTTATTACAAAAAAATGTAATGAACAAAATCAAGAATTTACAAAAAAAATTAACAAATTAACTTTAACTTTTTTATGTTATTAAGACAAACTAGTTTAAAAATCGTATATCACGTATCGATTAATAATTTAAATTTAAGTAGTTGCCAATCTCTACGTTGGAAGATCCCTATGCATAAGTAATTTGCAATCATTATTTGTAATTAGTAAAATATTTTTTAATGCATTATTTTTTAGTTATTACACGTTGAAACTTTTATATTGCTGTTTGACTAATCAGGATCGTTTTTATCGGGTGTACAAAGACTGTTAACCCACTATTCTGTTTACTTTCTATAAGCACATGGTAATAATACTTTTTTTGACAAAATCTTTCCTGTTATAAATATTCACGAGTGTTTTGGAAGGTAGTGTTAAAACATTCACACTTTTATTCGTGAGTAAGATATTAACAATCAAAAAAAAAATGCAATAAATAAAAATCGCTTAGAATTGCTCATTTTATCCTGTTCCCGACTTATTTTCTAGGCAAAATGTTTCACGCCCGAGAAGGGGTAGCATCTACTCCACTTTGGAGTAGAAGGTAAATAAAAAGTAAAACTAAATTTGGAATAAAAATAAATAAACTGAAAATGAAAAGTTTATACGCTAACATAGTAAAACACTTTTTTTTTAAATAAAATTCGATTCTTTAATTGTATATAGTTGCCCTTGAGGAAATGCTGCACGATTTTCTTTAGTAGCACAATAGGCCTCAGTTTCGGCGATCACCTCTTTATCATAGGAGAATTTCTTTTCATTTAAGAAGCGTTAGAAATATGCAAACTGATTTACCCGGACTGTATTATATACGTAAATACTAAACCGCTTGTTTACATTAGTACAGCGGTTTTCAAACTGTGTGTCTGGAATTAGAAATTTATCCATATTTACAGCGTAGAAAATATTCAGTGTTAAATCACTAAACTTGAAAATTTTTATTTAACTTTAACTAATTTTAATACACAAACAGTCTTAAAACAAAAGGCTTTACATGAAAATGCACTTCTCTATTTATTGCCGCACATCTTGCGTCGAGGCAATTCGATGACGTTCGACATCTTTCGTGAACCATTAATGTCCACCGCGCCAAGCACATATGAATAGCAGCTTGATATACAGTGTTGCCTAGTCTAATTTTCTTTTCGCGTGTTGAATATTTAATTCTCGAAATGCAACGCGGGCGCAAAATTATTTGAAATAAAATGGGTAGGTATTTGAGAACCGCTGTAATAGTATATCCGCCCTTAGTTTGAAACATGGCAAACAAGTAAAGAAGTATATTTTTTTGATATGTAGGTACTACGATAAATTAAACAAATTCATTTAAGTTATATTAAATGAAATTTTAACAAAATCTATTCAGAAAGAGTGATGATTCTTTAAGGATCTAATGTGGAATGCAAAAATAGAATAAGTGGTTACAAAAACATAATATATTTGTAAATGAATATTAAACACATTAATTTATGTAAAAGTACTAAAGTGATATTAAATATTCGGTGAAAATAAAGTTTTTTTTATGATAAAAGTATTCATTAGACATGTAGTGCCCTAAACCAACAGTGTCCTAATGGCTATATCCCTAGCAAGCCTGATGAGCTTCATCCCTTAGATAGAATAATAAACTCAAGCGTTCACTTCAATAATTATGCCTAAAGTGACCGTCGGTTGGACGCCTAGACATTTATGTGGCGAGCTTTTACTCATTTCGGCTCTGATTACACATTTCTCTTTGAAATTGGGATATGAATATAGGCACTAGTGTCCTTTATAAGCCATTATGGATTATTCTGTTATAAATAATGAAGAACAATATTAGTAGTTCCAAAAGCCGCAGATTGTTAAATTGTACTAGAAAATTTTATATTGACAATGATACATAATGTTTAGTGTTTGTTATTAGTTATTAGTAACCTTACTTGATACAAGTCTATATTACAATGGCATTAAAATAAATATCCAATAGGTTGAGTTTAATAGATGCAAGATAAACGTGTGTTGCTAAATTTTAATGTTTATTAACAAATCTTACTTTTTTCAAGTATTACATTATTACAACCAATAATCTTCACTACACAGTATAAAACAAAGTCGCTTTCTCTGTCCCTATGTCCCTTTGTATGCTTAAATCTTTAAAACTACGCAACGGATTTTGATGTGTTTTTGTTTAATAGATAGAGTGATTCAAGAGGAAGGTTTATATGTATAATAACATCCATTAAATAGTAAAGAAATACTGTTATTTTTGAGGTTTCTAATGTGATGTCGTTAATTATCAATTTTTTTCCGCTTACATTGCAAACGCAGGCTGAACGTTTGGAGATTTATCAAAATAATGTACTATTGTACACATTGAAAAGGTCTACAGAAAACTCCGCGATGGTATATGTCTATCTCTTATGGATATCCCACAATAACATTTTTTGTAATTTACTTTTTACGTCAAATAATGGCTAATTTTGAAAGCGATTTTAACCAATACAGCATTAATCCTTATCCAATTAAATAGCTTAAATACATTGTTAATTTAATATATAACTATATGGTCCTTCACAACACAAGATTTAAATAAATATTTTCGAAGGTATTACAGATTTAAAATTGCGGGACGTAGCGCTTGCGGTGGTACTGGCCGGCCGGGGCGGCGGCAGCGTGCCTATAAATAGCGCGTCGGAGACCGCGATTTTACCTATAGCACTTTGAATTTTGCAGCAATCGGACGCGTTTATTACGAAATTAATCATTATGACGCTACCCCAAGGTGGCGCACTTGAGATATTATAAATTTACACCTGTAATTCTTACATAACTAAATACTCTGACGCCACCGTAAGGAGGCGCAGTTAATATATAATATACCTAACCGATAAATTACAAAGTACTATAAATAATAGTAAAAACTGGTAACTAACGAGAAAATATGATTAAAAATACAAAAATTTATTCGTAAAAATTAAAAAAAAAAATTGGAAAAAACATTAGAGTTAAGCGGTGCGAAGTTCGCCGGGTCCGCTATTTACTTATAAACTAATATGTATATATCTAGAAAATTAAACTAACCCATTGGAGGCATAATACAACTTTACCATATTTCTTAATTTAGTAAATCTATATGTGAACAGTTTTCCATCTTAACCACAGTATGCAGTATGCAGTGTTTTTGGTTCATATTAATATTAATAAAACTACTTAGAGAATGCACACAAGGAAATGTGTATCTGCCTAAACTAAACGAAGGAAATGGTTTTGTGCTTTTAGGCAACATTGCTAATTCATTTTATCTAGTTTGTCTCTCCTAAGATTATATAAAATAAAGGAAACTACAATGAAATTTTCTGTGTAATAATTTAACCTGGACAAGCTAACCCTTGTATTACTAATTGTCTTAGAGTGATTATTGTATTATTTTAAAACTTATTGTATTTTCTATATTTTTTAATAATTGGGCAGAGGTTTCTTTTAATTTATTTTCCGTTGTTTTATGTATTTTTTTAAATTTTATATTTAAACTAGTGGCCGCCCGCAACTTCATCCGCGTGGACTTTAGTTTTTTGCCACCGAGTTTCATACAAATTTGCAACCACTATTTTAAGTCCTTAGGGATGGAATTTAAAAAAGTAATTTCTTAGTACACCACTACGTAATAAAACAAATTTATTCTCGAATTTTCAAGACTCTACGCGTCTATCGACAGTGTCTTGTCGGCCAGCAGCAGCGTGCTACCGTCTCACCGCTCCACACACCACGCTCCGTAAAGCGCAAGTGGTATTAGACTATTATTATTTTAAAACTTTAAAAACTTGCATGCTATATGCATGCAAAATCTCAGCCCGATCGGTTTGAAATTGAAAAAGTTTCATACCTATTTTATCCCTTAGGGGTGGAGTTTATCAAAATCCTTTCTTGGGGGATGTCTAAGTCACAGTAGCTATATGCATGCAAAATCTCAGTCTGATCGGTTTAAAACTGACACAGTTTTATACCAACTTTCATCCCCTATTTTATCCCCTTATGGGTGGACTTTATCAAAATCCTTTTTTAAGGGATGCCTACGTCATAGTAGCTACATTCATGCAAAATCTTAGCCCGATCGGTTTAAAATTGACAAAGTTTCATACAAACTTTCATTGCCTTTTTTTATCCCCTTAGGGGTGGAAATTATCAAAATTCTTTCTTAAGGAATGCCTACGTCATAGTAGCTATATGCATGCAAAATCTCAGCCCGATCGGTTTAAAATTTACAAAGTTTCATACAAACTTTTATCCCCTTAGGGGTGGAATTAATCAAAATTCTTTTTTAGAGGATGCCTCCGTCATAGTAGCTATATGCATGCAAAATCTCAGCCTGATCGGTTACAATTGACAAAGTTTCATACAAACTTTCATCCCCTATTTATCTCCTTAGGGGTGGAATTTATCAAAATCCTTTCTTATGGGATGCCTACGTCATAGTAGCTACATGCATGCAAAATCTCAGCCCGATCGGTTTAAAATTAACAAAGTTTCATACAAACTTTCATCCCCTATTTTATCCCCTTAGAAAAGGAATTAATCAAAATCCTTTTCTAGGGGATGCCTACGTCATAGTAGCTATATGCATGCAAAATCTCAGCTTGATCGGTTTAAAATTGACAAACTGTCATACAAACTTTTATCGCCTAGTTTAGTCCCTTTGGGGTGGAATTTATCAAAAGCCTTTTTTAGGGGATGCCTACGTTATAGTAGCTATATGCATGCAAAATCTTAGCCCCATTGGTTTAAAATAGACAGAGTTTCATAAAAACTTTCATCCCCTATTTTATCCCCTTAGGGGTGGAATTAATCAAAATCCTTTTTTAGGGGAAGCCTTCGTCATATTAGCTATAGGCATGCAAAGTTTCAGCCCGAACGGTTTAAAATTGACAAAGTTTCATACATACTTTCATCCCCTATTTTATGCTCTTTGGGGTCGAATTAATCAAAATCCTTTCTTAGCGAATGCCTACGTCATAACATCTACCTGCATGCCAAATTTAAGCCCCATCCGTCCAGCGGTTTGAGCTGTGCGTTGATAGATCATACAAACTTTCATCCCCTATTTTATCCCGTTGGGGTGGAATTAATCAAAATCCTTTCTTGGCGGATGCCTACGTTAGAACATCTACCTGCATGCCAAATTTCAGCCCCATCCGTCCAGCGGTTTGGGCTCTGCATTGATAGATCACTATATCAGTCAGTCAGTCAGTCAATCAGTCACCTTTGAGTTTTATATTATATAGACATCAGTTTTAAAGATTAAAATTAAAAAAAAAAAACTTTTAATCCGCAATTTTTATGCTAACTAGTAAGATATATTTTGCATAATCAAAATTAAATATTTCTACACAATTCCAATAAAAGGGGAAGTCAACATCACAATCATAATCAGCTTCCGCAAAAAGGGCTGTTTCTATAAAAGAGCGCATCCATCAAGAAGAATAGAGCATTTTTCCAAATAATCTCTCTCAGCTCAGGTGCCTTACGAAACAAAGCCTAATATATTTATACATAGTGTTTCTTGATTTATGTGCCTCATTCTCTTTGTGAATATTTCATTGGGTTACAAATGGTCGGCGTTATTATTATTTTACCGCTCAGGGCCGTTTTCTCTAGTTTAACGTTTATATACAGAGCTATTCAAGACGTTTTTATTTTTACATTGTAAAATAAACAAGTAATAGTTTATTTAGAATATTCTAAGCTTTCTTAAAACGAATACTGAAGGTTTTGCAGTTTTGCTGTATAATGGTATTTATAATTTTCTTAAGATATCTCAAATTTGCAAAAAATAAACGAACAGTCATTAAGCTAGATTTTATTTCATATAAAAAGACATATTATATAAAACTATGGTATTTTTTGTAACAAAAAATAGGATTTCTATCAAAACAACTTTAAATACATACATTTTGTCAATTATATGAGTATTTTTATGTTTTAAACATTAACTGTCATTAGTAAACTGTAAGAAAAATATGGCTTTGGTGTTTTAAAAAATACAGGCTAGAGTTATAGCTTAGTTGACACGCAAACTTCGTTTCTTTGTTAAACACTGTAAAAATGTCAGTAAAGAAAGCATATTTTATATTTAGGACGTAATTTTTAAAAATTATTATTATAAAATGGGAGCGGCGAGGGATAGTATGGGTATAAATTACATTTAAGTATATAGTCAGAATAAGCAAAAGTTTAAGCTTCTTGGTTTCGCAGATTTTGTCGTATAAACTGAACGGTATCACTAAGTTAACATAGTCTAAGATCCCGATAAAGGACGACTTTCACCGAGCTGGTTAATGGACCAAACATATTTTTTATGTAATTTAATATATCAAAAAATATATTGCATATGAGTTGTTTATCGAATTTCAGTCAAGGATATTTTTAATTAATTTTTAAAAATTTTTTGTGCGACTGAGAGGTCCCTACCTACCGTGCCATGCGATAGAAGAGGACACAACATAACAGCGTTTGTACCGGCTTTTTAAAGAGAGAGAGCTCTATGCTCTCTGCTCTTGAAGACAAGAAGGATAGCGATAGACGCGTACATTCTGAGCATTATTTTGGAGTAGTTTCATATTAAAATAAAGGATTAGTTTTTAATTTTTTTTCAATCAAATAAATATATATGTGTATTGTTACATTAAAGTATATATAAATCTTTAGTTAATAAGAAGGTTATAGCAATACATATATAATTCTTATCTTACAAATTGTATTTCTTTCTTTTTCCTATTTAAAAATATTAATTGAAATAAATTAAAGCAATTTGCTCTATATAATTAATGTATCTATAGATATATACTGATATATACTGTACGCGTCTATCGCTATCCTTCTTGTTTTCAAGATCAGAGAGCAGAGAGCTCTCTCTCTTTAAAAGGCCGGGATTCAAACGCTGTTATGTTGTGTCCTCTTCTATCGCATGGGACGGTAGGTAGGGACCTCTCAGTCGCACAAAATTTTTTTAAAAATTAATTAAAAATATTCTTTACTGAAATTCGATAGGCAACTCATATTATGCAATATATTGTTTGATATATTAAATTACATAAAAAATATGTTTGGTCCATTAACCAGCTCGGTGAAGGTCGTCCTATATCGGGATCTTGGACTAACACATAATTATGAGAAATCGTATCGAGACCAAAACGTTTAAGTTGTTTACATTTAGAATTTGCAAAATTAGTCAAAATGTCAGTTTGTATCTGGTGGGTACTCTGTTGCATCTTTTGTGTTAAAAAGTATTTACCAAAATTTTGTTCTACCTAGCAACAAATAAAAATATGTGATGGCCCAATTTGGTATAAAAGGTCTTAACACCTTGTATTTGGATAAGGATAGTACTTATTATTATTATACCAGAAACTAAATAAAGCACAAAGACGCAACCGATTTTCATATAATGGTTTAAGAGCTAGAGCCCAAATTTCGAAGTTGATTCCATACAGGTAGATAGTTACTTTCCTACTCAGGGGGACATCCTAAAGAATACAGTGGGTCAAAGTTGCCATTTTTCGTCATCAATAATATGGATAAAGATTTTGCAAGTCGAAGGTATTGATACGAAAATTTAAAATCCTGACGGGCAGACACTTGATTAGATACAAAGGAGTTGGCATACAAGGGCGAATAGGGCCCAAATTTGGACAAAAAATCGTCATCGATAATATGTCCGCCAATTCCTCCACGTACTTATAGACCCTTAAGAAGTCTAAATCCAAAATGATGGACAGCTGGGTTGAATACAAAAGAGGTGACAAGAGGTAAAGAGGGCCAAAATTTGTAGTAAAAAATCGGCACTAATAATATGTTTGCCAATTTTACATCGTTATGTTGTACCCTTGAGAACCCTAAATCCAAAATGTCGGAAAACTGTGTGAATACAAAAAAAGGTGAAGGACAAGGATAAAAAGGGCTAAAATTTGGCATTCTTTACCCTTTTTCAACATTTCCTTTGTATCTACTCAGGTGTTCGGTTCAAGATTTTAAATTGTCGTATCTATCAACACTTTCGACCGAGTAAATTTTTATCCCAATTATAGACGATGTAAATTTTTCGTAAAAATTGGCAACTTTTATTTAATATAGCTACCCCCTGTATCCACATGGGTATTCGCCTGAGTAGGAACGTAAATACCTGTATTTTGCTTAAGAGAAATGTCATATTACGTATGACTGCGAAATTTCGGCTCTAGCTCTCCAGCTATAAGACCAAATCAGAAACAAAAGCGACGTAGTGTCAACGCAATCACTACATTCGCTAGTGATAATATTTCAACTTTCCGTATGAGACATTTTTTAAAAATATATTTTGTCCTGAATTGTGGCTGGTATATGCCAAGTTATTGATTTTCTAAACATCGGAAGAATTTATCGGTTAATATCTACAGCAGCCAATATGAGACAACCAATTAACGACGTTAATTAATAATATAGATTTTTTTTTAAAACAGGACAAAATTTCAGATAAAAAACTTTGAAACAAAACGGTCCTGAATTAGTACGAACCGTCGGTGTTATTATTTTACCCCTGGCGTATTTCGACCAGGTATAAGGCCCTAATTGGCTTAGCTCAACTGATGCTAACCAGGATTTATATCTCTTTCAACAGCACTTGTCACTGATTATTTTAGCGAATACGACCTCGTATTTATCAGTGTTTACGGTCTGTAATGTCGGCGTAATTTGTCCAGAACCATAACAAAAATAGCTGTTCATAGAGCAGGCATTTCGTTCTTTCAAATGAAACACAACATAATTAATTAATGGTAGGATGATATGTTTGTAAAATTTAATTACATTTTTTATGGTCATATATTTTCATAATAGGAAAGCATACAATATGATTCACTATTTGCATTAACATCTATGTTTCTTTAATTACATAAACAAGAAGAAACAGTTTCTTTTCATTAAGATCCAAACAATTTGTAAAAATAATTTAACAGTGATTATTTTTTTCACCTGTCAAAATATCACAATTTTGTTATTTCGTCCAATGAAAACGCTTAATCTTCAATGTTTTATGCTAAATCTAGCCAACCATTCCGGTTTATATTGATAAAACCACTAGTGGTTTTACTAGTATTGATAAAATTATAGAACTGTCAAAAATTCAATAACAATATTAAACAATCAATTTTCTTGTTTATAAGTACCTTACTATAAATCAACATTCATCCGGACACACCGAAGTAACTAGGTTGAGAAGGTAGTAGGGAGTAATGCATATTTTTAGTTTTACTTATTTATTACTGGGGTTAATTTCTAGTCTTGATAGTTTGGTGCTTGCAGAGAGAGTTTGTAAAGACAATGGAGTTAAAATTTATGCTTAGTGAGAAAGGTGCGAAATTGTTAATTTTTAATAATTTTAAATTTTCAAAAAGTTATGTTGCTAAGTGTGGCAAAATAAGTTGGCGTTGCAGGTGTACTGCAGGTGTACTGCAAAAATTTTTACTAGTTCAGATGAAAAAACCATTCTGGAGTCAAAGCTTGAACATAATCATGAATTGGAGAAGACGATCGCTAGACAAGCAATTAGCAATGGTGTTAAAAGAAAAGCTATTGATAATTGTTCAGAAAGACCATCGAAACTTATTCATAAAGAATTATCCGATGTATGTATTACACATTTCATAAATATTTTTTTTTATAAATTTTATATTATTGTAGAATACTGATTGGGCTTTGGACATCGGAAGTGATGATTTAATATGTGTTAGAAAAAATTTATATAAAGCACGCCGAGGAGTTATGCCTAAATTACCTAAGGATAGAAATGATGTTTTTAATACAATTTTAAATTTAGACATAAAAACCAATATTAAAGAGGAAAATTTCCTCTGTTCATTAGATCAAGAAAACGGTTTGATAATTTTCTCCTGTTTTACAAATTTATATTTTTTGTCGTCCTGCGATACAATATATATGGACGGGACATTTCAATATTGTACCAAATTCTTTTACCAACTATTTACGATACATGCTTTTAAAAATGGACATTATGTTCCAGTAGTATTTGCTCTATTACCCGATAAACATTGTAATACATATTTTAAATTATTTCAAAACATAAATGATTATTGTAAAACACTTAACTTATGTTTTAACCCAAAAAATTTAGTGGTTGATTTCGAAATTGCAATTCACAATGCTATAAATAAATATTGGCCAAATTCAAATATAATTGGGTGTAGATTCCACTTATGTCAAGCATGGTATCGCAAAATATTAAATTTAGGTTTATCAAATGAATACAAAGATAAAAACTCGGAAATTGGAATGTTTTTAAGAGGATTCTTTGGTTTAAATTTTTTAGAACCCGAAGATGTAGGGGATTTTTTTCTTTGGAATTATTTGATAAATGTCCCGACGATGAAAGGGTCATCAAATTTTGTGATTATATAGTTGATAATTATATATGTGGGGAAGCTAAATTCCCCCCAAAAATTTGGGCTTGTCTTACAAATAGCATGTATCGCTCAACCAATGCTTGTGAGTCATTTCATGCTTTATTGAAAAATAGTTTTTATTCCTCCCATCCCAATATATTTATATTTATAGAAATGTTAACCAATCTACAAAATGAAACATTTGCTAAAATTGTAACAGCAAATAAAATTAATAATGTAAAAAAATTTAAATCTTGTACTAAAAAGAAGCAAGAATATATTTCAAATAAAATTATCCAATTAAAAGAAGGCAAGTTATCCAAATATAATTTTATTGTACAAATAAGTCATTATTATTTACCAAAATAAGGTATAGTTAATTGTAATGAAACTTTTAGTTTTAATGTTAAATAATAATTTTTACACTAGGTTAATTTATTTCATACAGATATCTCTTTTTTATCTTTGTAAATCCGTACTTTCGACATTAATAAACTCGAAATTTAAACGTATAAAGTGGAAAAAGGTATAATCAGAAGATAAAAATGAATGTAAGAATATTCTGACGGCACTAAAATATGTATTATACTTAGAGGATCTTTTTCGATTAAATATTGAATGAGATAATTTCTCGGTTTTCTTAAGGTCGTTATTCTTATTCTCTGTGTTAAAAGTGTCGTTTAAATTGCGTTACTGTAGATCCTTAAAGACTGTAATAATAATTTTTTGTATAATTTCCAACATTAGCTTTATTCTATTTAGTCTGAATTATTACATCCATAATATTTTAGGAATTTTATTAAACAATTAATAGCTCTCGGGGAGTCCCAAAAGAAGTTAAAATTTGAGTTTTATTTTTAGACTTGTCATCTGTGATTATTATTAATTAAAAAAATAATTTATTAATCTATGTTAATCACCTCTTCTTTTAAATCGTATAACACACTTCACTATATATTACATAAAATATTATCTTACTATACACAACTAAAGATTTTATATTTATTCAACTATCAACAACTGCTACATACCTACAAATTAATATCTATGAGAGTACGCCCTTTGACTGCAGTGCAGATAGTTCCCAATTATTATCATATAAAATAAACATTTGCATAGTATTATAGTGATGTTGGATGTCCAAGGTGTACTTATATTTTAATTATATAAAATAATTTGGAATGTCTTACAATTATTTCTTACTCCTCCTTTTACGAGGATTGTGTTTTTAGTTTTGCATACAGTCACTTAGAAGGCACCACCAATAAAACCTTTAGACACAAATCCAATCATAATCTTTTGTTGACAAAAGTCTAGAGTTTCATTGCGATACAACAAGTCGTGTACGTACAGTGAATTTTTGAAATTAGCAAGTTGGTCAAAAAATGGATCTTAGCCCAGAAAATGTTCGATTGATAATTTTTTACTATGTCCTGCTAAAATGTGTGTGGAAATAAAGCTTTAATACAGTCAACTTTTTCCGCTATTATTGCAAATTTCAATATGGTGGCTCCAGTCTCAGCGAAAAATCCAGGCTAGGTTCACTCAAAACAGCAAAATATTGATGCGGTTTGTCAGCTAAATAAAGATGACCGCCGTGGAACATACCGAGAGATAGAAGCATCTTTGAGCATTGCAAACACATGGATCCAAAAGATTATACACATACAAGTGCAAAAAACGGTGTCGAAAAACATTGAAACGGATCAACAAAATGTTAGTGGTGATGAATCCTGGATTTTTTCTACGAACCGAAAAATAAACGCCAATCCAATGTTTGAGTGTTTCACGTGGAGGAAAAAACAACAAAAGTGAGCCGTTCTCGAAGTGAGTCAAAGTCGCACGTTTTGTGTCAAATCTGGTCATACAGCAATACTTACATGCTTTAAAGATCAAAGAACGGTTACTTTCGATTGTTATATAAACGTTTGTTTACCAGAAGTTATCGCGAAACTCCGACAAAGTAACACACAACGGCGAATTATCCTACATCATAGGACAATGCAAATGCTCACACTGACCAAAAGACAATCAAGTGTTTGGAGCTTTATAACATCGAATTTATAGACCATCTTCTGTATAATCCCGACCTAAATCCCAACGACTTTTTCACGTTTCTGAAGATCAAGAATTGAATGTGTGAGCAGCGATTCCAGTCAACAGAAGAAGCCATCGATGCCTTTAAAGCAGCGATTTTTCAGGTATGGAATAAGTGTTACACCAATTAGTTTAAACGTATAAAAAAATGTATCGATACTTTAAGTCTATATATGTTTTGTCTTTATGGCTATGTGCAAAACTAAAAAGTAAACCCTCGTAAACGACTTGTTTTTGGTACAAAACCTAAGCATGTATTTCTATATTGTCATCTGTATTAGGCGTACCAGAAGAAAATATAACTTAAAATGGTTTAATACCCTAAAAAATTAATTTCTTTTTTTTAGAATAAGAACTGGTAATTAAATTTTTTTAATTAATTAAAAATACTAGATAATGGTAAACAGCTTTTTATAGAAATTCGAGTTTTTAGCTTTACTTAAATAAATTTCGATATATACCATTCTGTTAGACGAAAATATCTCTAAATAAAAATAAATATTCAAGATTATTCCAAAATCGTCGAAACTGCCTGTTCAAAAGTTTCCCTTTTTATTCATCCGTAAGCTTTTAAACACGAGGCAGCTTACGGTTAATTTATAACTTTTCTGTTCCCAAAAAACAAGTATCAAAGCACAAGGGCACTCAAAACCGCTTGTTTTCTTCATAGGGCGATTACAGAAGTCAAGATATATTTTATTTATGTTTTTTTCCTCAGTATTCCCTTCCAGTTTTGTTTTTAAGATGATACAACTGTTGAGCTACAATATAATAATTTACTTGTTTAAAGCCGTTTCCTCTGTGTATTAGCCTTGTGTCTTAAAGAACTCATTCCAGCAAAATAAGAATCATAAATTGAAATTAAAAAAGTTAATTTTAAACATTTTTAAAAGAAAAAGTTGGAGACAATTAATGTGGGGTTACATTACCACAACACATAAGAAAACATTTTTCGTGATTAAGAAGAACTTTTGTTATAAACTGTAATAAAATTTTTAAATGAATTTTTGTTGCAATAAAACCGTTACTAAGGTAATTACTAGTTTGGTAAAAAATAAGAAACAAAAAGATTAATTTTTAAGTTGTGTGTTACTTAAACAAAAGATAAAAAAAAGAAAGATCAAGTACCTTATTATAATCTGATCAATAAATCACAAATTATACTGTTGGTTGAAAAGTTTTGAAAGCGACATCTGTTCACCAGTAAAAGAATTAACATTTATATTCTATTTTAATACTTCATTCTTTATTTAAATACAGAAATCATTCTATTTTGTCAATTTATTCTTTGCTTACAAGCCATTTGAAAATGACGTGTGTCATTGTATTATGTTACAAATAAAAATTCCCCAGAGACTCATACATTCCATCCATGCCACAGAGAGAGCGATCTTACGAAAAGTGAAAAACCTACACTACCTCTATCCACACCACCTTGTCTACAATAACACAAATATACTGCCTCTCCCTTCTCGTTTTCAGACCCTTCAACATCGCTACGTCGCCCGGACTCTGCAGGGCACCAACATCGTTGCCCAGAGGACCCTCCATACACACTGGAATGGAGGACTCCAAAGAAGATCCAGAGTTCTAAAAATGAAGATCCCCTCCCTAACCTAAGACTCCTCATATCCGCTGTAGACTTGGACCTTCCGGAAGACCTGCAAAATCTGCTGGATGAAACCCCTCTTTCCATGGTGCTTTCAGCCCCACATTGGAAGCGATAAAAAAAAGTGTGCGTCTTAGGACGCGCGACAGAAGTGATAACTTCACCTAATCCAAGTTGAACTATTTAATATTGAAATTTTTTAACTCGAAAAAAACTATTACTTAAATTTTATGTACATTAATATGATAATGTGTATAAATTTAAAAATTTAAATATTTTGAAAATTTTGAAAATTCCGAAATTTTTTTTATCACCATAACTTTCACTAATTACGATACAAAAATTTTTTACTATGACAGTTCGAAATTTCTAATCAGTCGCGTAGTGATTTGCAATACAGCCACCCTTTACGTGGAACGGCCTGATCGCTATTTAAAACACACTTAAAACTTAAATTCTTATCCTTATTATTAATAATAACATTAATAACACACTTTATAATCAATTTTTATAAGATTTATCACAAATGAAACCACCAAAACACGTCTTTTTTATGCTAAAATTAGGCGAATCAGACTGTCATTTCTTCTTAGATAACCTGTTGTTTGAATAAATAAGTAAATAAATAAATAAAAATATTTGTATTAATATTAATATTTACCTAGGTATTTCTATTTGATTTAATTTCAATTTCTTTTCTCCTACAACTGCCACGATAGATGCCGAGGATGACCGAACCGTTTAAATTATGAATTTAAATTATAATTAAAAGGGATTAAATTAGTTTTATATACGAAGATACAGCAAATAACCTAATTTTTATGATATTAAATGGATATAAATATTTAATAATTAATGAAAAGTAATGAATTGTATTTAGTGACAGATTAATACCGTATAACACGGTAAATTTAAATATACATTGGAAAAAGCATAGAGAGCAAGAAAGAGAAATGATATTATTATGTTTTACTGCGCCTGCGTGTAACAACGATAAACAACGCGTTATGATAAACGCTTTTTTCAACGCGTTACCCTAAAATCAGTTTACCCTCCCATAAGAAGTTATCACTTCAATAAATAAATAAATAAAGATATTTGTATTAATATTAGAATTTACCTATTTCTATTATTATTATGTTTCACTGCGCCTGCTTGTAACAAAGATAAACAACGCGTTATGATAAACGCTTTTTTCAACGCGTTACGCTTAAAATCAGTTACCCTCCCATAAGAAGTTATCACTTCAAAAATGGGCCCTTGGCGAAGGTTTCTGCGGTTCCCTTTGTCCTTGCCAAATGGAAGGGCTCCACGACGGAGAAGACACACCACAGAGTCAATCTCCCAACCCCACATTGCACCACGTGGGTTACACTCCAACACACACTTACACTCACACCAAAAAGAAATGACCTTTTGGGCACGTTCAACCATCACGGAAGAAAGAAACGGAAGTAAGAAGACCAACTTTCAGGAACACAAGAGGAAGATTTGTGAGAGCAGGGCCGACGACAGACAGATGCTAATTCCTTCCCAACATTCCATCCATCCCCTGAAAAGGACGCAAATACTACAACAGTGTCCTCATACGCACCAAACTCCTGAAAATCTCCATATTTTTCGCCCAAAGAACTCATTCTTGAACTTGAACTTAAACTTGAACAAATAAAAAAAGCGAATATTGTGCAGTGATAAAATTCTTTGATTTGGTCTATCAGCAATAGAAATTCATACAAAAATGGTATAAGTGTTAGAATTTGCTTCTTTATATCCAACTGTGCATCGATGGGTTTTAGAGATTAAAGATCGTCGTACAAGCGTCAAGAATAAACCACGTAATGGAAGTCCAAATAGTGGAAGAACACCAGAAATCAGTAAGCAAGTTTGTAATATTGTCTGTAAAGATTTTTTAATTTTTTTAATTTTTAATCAAGACAGTGCACATGTTTACACAAGTTTGTTGACGACAGCTTAATTGAACAAATTAAAAAACTTATTGCTTAAACACCAATCGTATTTACCAGATTTGACTTCCTCGGACTTTTGCATAAACTTGAAAGAATTTCTTTGAGGAAAGCGTTTGTCGTCAAATAAAAAAGCTGTTGCAGCGATTAAACAATATTTTGCACAGCTTCCCGAAAATCATAACAGTGATGGCATAAAATGACTGGAGGATCATTGGAATAAGTGAGTTCAAGCTAAGGGAGAGTATATTAAATAAAAAGACCAATTGCATTAAAAACATTTTTCATTTTTGCTTTCAAAACTTTACAACCAACCTGTATAATTAGAATGAAAAAGTAAGTACTGAATAATTCATGAGTACTAAAATAAACAAGGTTTCTTTGGTTATAAAAGCTTCTAGTTTAAATTAGAAGAATTAATTATTTTAAAGCATTACGCAAATAACCATTTAATTAAGTTAACGTAAGTTTAAAATTGGTCCATTCAAAACATTTTTGAATAAATTTAAAGTACAACCGTCGTAACCATTGGCAATTGCTATGTAAATTATTTAAATAGGATTGGATAAGTCTCCACCACTGGTCAGAAACGACATCAGAAACCCCATTCTACCATTTTCCTAAATAGAACACGTATCTACACACAGAGAAACACACTCGCATGCTGTAATAATTCTGCATAGAATGTCGCATCGCCTCTAGCTCAGATACGAACCAAAATAAACTAGGAAAGACCTACGTGGTTTGTCACAAAATGTCCTTAGAGAATCAGGAATGAAAAGAGATTTGTTTTATGTTGATTAAGACTTTTGAAAAATTCCATATTACGAAGATGTGAAGTGGATATGTAGTGAGTAATAGGATACTTTAGATTTAGATGTTTGCTTTTTTATGAAAGGAACATCTTTTAAATGTAAGGTGTGGGAATCGTAGTCATTATTTTTACATTGTCATTATTAATTAAAAGGTAGTTGGAGCTCATATGTTCAAAAAGTACTATCCTATTATACTCACTAACATTATTAATATATTAATAAACTAAATAAAAATATTATGCTGAATCTGTCTTAACTTGAGGCATGCTATTTAGATGCGTAAGATTTTATAGACAGTGGCTTTGAGAGCCACTCCTACAGCAACAATGGACATTCTGTTAAATCTTCCTCTTCTTCACATTATTCTAAAAACTAAGGTAATAATAAACTTTTATAGGCTAAACAAAATTCTAAGTAACACTTTTGTTAGGTCAGGACACAAGAAAATAAAGCAAGAAATTTGAGAATATATCTGAAAGATAATATCAAGCTTCAATGGTGCATAGATAAATCTAAGACTAAAGAGGGTTCTAGAGCAGTAATTCCCAGCAGTGATGAAAATATGAAAGTTTCTGTCCCAGTAGAAACACCTAATTTATATTTTAGGCTATTACTTTCTTAATAATAAAAGAAGAGGTTTTTTATGGATGTAAATTCTTTATAAAGAGGTGGAGTAAATCAAACTCTAATAAAATAGTATTAATCAAAAATTAACAGCATATAATCAAACTAAATGCAAAAACAGTTACAAGTAAAATACAGGTTCTTAATAACAATCTACAAGAGATCAACACAAAACGTGATCAGTTGGTAATAAATTGGTTATCAGTTATTTGTTTTAAAACTGCTATGCTACACAATTTTTGAACTATTAAACCTTTAGTTTCTTATGAGAGATACTGAATTTTTCAATAAATACCTGAATGTCCATTTTTATGTGGTTCGTACATACAATTATCCACTCAATGGTTTCAATCAAACTTTAGGAAGTGAAAGGAATCCTTGAAGTACTAGTTAAGTAGAATGGCTCCTGCGCAGCTCTCTTTTAATTAAGATTCCGTTCAGTATTGTTCATTAAATTCACACCAATACTTTACTAAAGATTAAAAAACGCAGTTTGGGACCACTGACATGTAGTAAACAATGTAAACTAACAAAAACTATTTCAATTTTGTAATAGCGTGGGGCAACAGAGCACTTTGATCTTACTTATTTTAACGCGGTGGAGCTTTTTGTCCCTTGAGTCATTCGTGCACCATTCGTGCTAAGGGTAACACGCATGACAAAATTACTTTAATTATAACGGTCGTGATGATACGCAACATACCATGTTAGTTAAATAAAATTATTCTGAAGATTCTCCAACACTAGCTATATTTTATCTTGATGAGCTCAAGAGATCCCAAATTAAGGTCTTTTTAATCTAAACAGATCAATTTATACACAGTCAGGCAGCTATTAGAGTATAATAGAAGCCTAAAGTAATCTCCAGATTATATGCGAGTATCAAGAACAACTAGATGAAAACTAGATGTTCTAGAGTAACATAATTGTTTTGGTACTAGAACTTATAGGGATAAGGAGTAATGAGTAAACAGAAGTAACGATGCAAACAAAAATCATCTTAGAGATCTAACAGGATTCCGTATGGACAATACACTGGTAAAGAGACACTAGTACACTATGGAGCTGTTTAATGTTAAACCCAGTTACAGACTGAAAACATAAAACAGTCAAAAACCTACTGTATTTTTGCGAGGCACTGCATCGTAGGAGATAGTCAATTTTTGTAATCTTTAGAGTGTCTTCACAAACATATTCGAGGCACTGGATCAATTTTTAGAGTTTTTACTGTGACTTCGCAAGCATATGACACCATTGGGCGTATGAATTTTCGACGCAAGAAAACAGGTAAATTTTTGGGACAGGAACTTTCGACACACGGTTAAAAATATTATGTTTTCATTACAACAGGAATTTTCGTACTTACAGACAGGTACGTAGGTAGGTAATAAAACAAAATAATCTTCGAAAAATGATTTAATTATAACATGAATAAATACATTTTTGTCTTTAATTTTGGCTGTTTTGCTAAGACTAATTATTTTAATATACTTATAGTTGAAAATCGATCAAATTTTGAATAAGTGTATATAAATACTGATGAGTCGCATAAAATCTAATATATTTAAATGAGCAATTTTTGTATATATATATATGGCGACGCTGGTCGTAGCCCCGAAATGTGGGCACAGCTGGCCGAAGGCACAAATGGTGATAGGACTCCTGTGTGAGCGTTCGTTGTTTGTGTTTTTTGACACATGTTTCCCTACCATTCTTTGCTCCCAAGTACCTAACACTTTTGCTAGCCAAGTGCAATACCTTACTTGGTTATGCCGCACTGATGACGGCTAACGAGCCAGAAACATGCATGTCTGCGGTTACCATTCCTACTCGTTGCCTTATGATCCTTTTGCGTACATGCCCCTTAATTTGCCCCTTATATATATATAAAAATAAAGGAGGATAACGGGAATCAACGCAACAAGGATCATGGTTACAAGTAGGAATGGTAACCGCAGACATGCATGTTTCTGGCTCATTAGCCGTCATCAGTGCGGCATAACCAAGAAGAGTATTGTTGCGTTGATTCCCGTTATCCTCCTTTATTTTTATATTAATACGCGTTTTCTTGGCACTTTGTTTATATATATATATATATATATATATATATATATATATATATATATATATATATATATATATATATATATATATATATATATATTTGGAATCTCGGAATCGGCTCCAACGATTTTCATGAAATTTAGTATATAGGGGATTTCGGGGGCGATAAATCGATCTAGCTAGGAATCATTTTTAGAAAATGTCATTTTATTTGTGTTTTATCGATAAAACTGAAAAATATGACTCTTCCTGACATCTATTGGCGAATAATAATACTATTTTTTTAAAATTGTGAGCAACTAATTGCTTTAACGACACAACAACAGCTAAGGCTATTTCAGCAGATGGCGTTGTTAAGTAACACGAAGTCAATGACTGTTTGCTTTGAGGTTAGAATAAGAAAATCAATTGTTTATTTATATTATTTGTGTCTTCTTAATGCACGTGTTCACTTAAACACGCCTAAACGATCTTGGAAATAAGCGCTTATAACTTTACGAAGCCGCAACTCGTCTCAAGAACACCTAGAAGAGCATCGTCATCAAACTGATCAGGATTCTTAAACTTCTCAAAGTGAAGACTCATTTCAAGGATACCGTCATGAAAATAATCAGGTTTCTGTTCGTTCCACACGTGCTGCTAAAGTAAGATGCTTGCAAAATTTGACTGACATTACACGAGCAAAGCTCGGTCATCCAGGTACTGATGAATTAAATCTGGAATGAAACGACTCACATGCATTTGTCGTTCTCATCACCAGTGCATTTTTATCTACCCAAATTGTTGGCGGAAATTGAAAATCTTCTGCTTTATAGACTTCCAGAAGATAATCAGTATATTTACCTAGTTTTTCATTATTGGGTTTGGATGACATAAGATCAAAAACATAGCAATCCTCGACTTCTTCTGGTACCAATATCTGGACGGATCGCCAAGATATTTCACCCCTTTTTAAATTCCTACTTTTAGAAAATGTATAATTTTCTAATAATATCAAATCTATATTATGACAACTTTTAATTAAACTCATTTTAACAAAACATCAAAACTTGCAATTATAAACAAAACTGAGAAAATTGCAAGTGTTATAAATTTACCTGTTAATTATACAAATATCAAATTTGAAGGGGCAGATTTTATTGGCAATAAAGGAGTTAGGGAAATACGTTTTCTGAACATTCTGTCGAATATTCCTGGTGAATAATGAACCTTTTTCTTTCTAGCAGGTAGTTGGGGTAAAATGTGTCGAAGTCGAATATTCACCCGCCCACGGGCTAAGCCGGATTGCGGCGATAATTCATCACTTGTAGCTCCCAAAAAACAAGTAGGAATGAAACGACAACCGGACTGCGGCTTTAGCCATCAGGCAGACGTATTAAGGGCAATTAGCAAGGTATGAGTAAGGGTAGTTTTATTAAATAATAATTAAGTTTATAGCATGGTTTTCTGATCTATTCAAAACTTTTTTTGTTACTTAGAGGTAATGGTCACGCAGTGTGTTTCGTAGAATTATTTATCTTAGTTTAAATTCTATTTTTTGAGATTTTGTTGCTATTATTCTCATCACGTATTTTTCGTATATTATTGTATTCATATCATAAAAGTTTATTACTTAAGTTACTAGAAATTAATAAATATGTTTCATGCTCAATACATTTATCTGTTTTTTATGTTGTAAAAGCTTTGGCGGTAAAGAGATGTATAGACATGGAATTTACAACTTGAAACTTTCTTATTCTTCGTCAAGAGTTATTATTTTGTTTGAAAGACACATCTGTAGCAATATAGTTAATTACCTTGGGAATTTTACAAAATTTTGGTATTTACTTTTTACCTGCCCATTGTTCATTGGTAAATTTCTCTAATATTTTGTCTACCACCCCAATATTCCCACTCAACTATTTATCCTAATTAAATTATTAATATAGACATTAACGTTCTCTTATTAAATTTTGCTAGTACCGATTGATACCCCTATTAGAGTGAAGGCAAAATCAGTTGGATAATAGCAATAAAAAATACAGCGCATATAAGCTCTACTAAAGCGTTTATAAAATTTCTCAGAAAAAATCCATGATTTGCATTTTGGGAAATATTGCCAATCAGGTATTTTAAGGATTATAAACCGTCATTACGACAGGATGTCATTACCCTAATCTTTATTGGCCTACCTGTTGCCCGCCGCAGTCCGGTCATGGGGTATTTATGACAAAAATCTGAGACGGCCGCAATACGGTTGATTGACTTTAGCATTTGATACCAATCGCCGCAATCCGGACACACTGCCGTCCACACCATTTCTCTTAACAGGTATAAATTGAATTGGTATTATAAACAAATGAAAGAGGTACAATAAACCAAACTTGGCTCCAAAATTCTAACTATTTGGAGAAATATTGTAACAAAAAAAAATTACTGATTTTAAAAATTATCTTAGTAAAATGAGGTTTAATGAAATTTTTCAGAATAATCTCGAAATATATAAAAAGTTAAAAAAAATTCTAAGTCTTAAAATTAAAAAAAAAAACAACTTAAATAGAACAAACAATTTTTTAAACCCTGAATTGAATTGAAAAATATGCAAATTTTTAAGAACACCTCAAATTAAAAAATAAGAATGCGGCCGGCTTTATAAATCAATAAAAGTGGTTACCACTGTAAATTAATAAATTTCGATACAAGAAAGGACGTCAATGACTTCTTTAAGACATTACTGCGGGGACGAGTCTATTGATATCATGAAAAAAAAAATGACAGCAGCTACTCGGACTTAATGTACACAAGAAATAAAAAGGCGAAAGGGAGTTCTATAAAATGAATATGGTTCATCAACTATTATATTCTGCGTCAACAATCTATCATTGGGTTATTTCGGACAGTTTTCTGAGCGCTTCAAATACCGCAGTCCTTTCTTCTTGCTATAAAGTAAATACCCCAATTCTTTGTCCTGTAATTTTACTTTTTTCATTATGAACGTTCTCTTTTTCTACTTTTATGAGATTTCTATTATTAATCAATACGAAAGCTGTCATTTTTTTAAATTGAGGAAGAAAGAAAAATCTTTTACAGAATTCTTGTTTTAAAAAGAGCAATTTAGACATAGATATAGGTTTAATGAAATTGACAATTCTTTATATAACAAATATACGCCATTATTTTTATATAATTAAATATTAAATATTAAAAATTAAATAATAGTTAAAAAATGGATCAATTTACTCGTAAGGAATTGTATGTATGTTATTAAAAGTATTATTTTTATAGCAGGTGATGAACGGCGAGGACCTATACCTACGTATACCGAAAGAATGAAAACAGTCATACTTGATCTCTTTCTTCCAGGACAAGAGGAGGAAGTGCGAAAATTTTAGAGGTCTTAATATAATCTCTATGATAGTGAGAATCTCTTTAGAACTAAGATAGAAAAGGATAAACACAACAAGATATCCGAAAATCTGGCGGGAATATCATGTATTGACCACATTTACACAATCAGGCCGAAGATCGAAAAAAAAGGCTAAGCACAGAGACCTGTATTTCATTTTTATAGACCTAAAACAACCGTATGACTCTGACCCAAAAAAAGGTTGTAAGAGTCGATGAGGCAAATGGAAATACCACTTTTGCTAATAATCTATGTAACAAAGGGATAATATAGAGCAAGTACCGCATCCATAAAAGTAGGTAGTAGGGTGACTTCAAAAATTTATCCTACAAAAGGGCTTCTCCAAGGATGCCCCACTTCCTTGACTTTTTTTAAAATGTTTCTTAAATACAATAAAAAAAAATGAAAAGCAATGGGAGTACCCGTAAGAAATCAATGTATTTATAATCCGTTCACTTTTTATTCCAATCTCAGTAGGCTCTGTTAGTAACATGAATTTCGCCCAGTATAATACACGTCTGAGTTTACTGTTCTGTGGTCTTGTTAATTGTAAGTACGATGTTGTCACGTCTTCAATAAAATATGTGTATTCAGTAGAAATATCTTAAGTAATTAAATTTGCAAACCAAATTTAGAACTTGCAGGAAATAAGTCAATATATTTAATAATAAATTGAATACTAAAGTAGATATGTCAGTTTTCGCTGCAAGTAGTATTAATATCCAATAATAGTATATTTGAATTCACATAAATTTTGACTGATACTTAAAATAACACATTCCTTTAGACAGAACAGATCCCTGTTTATAGTCAATTATTATTTTATTAGTCTATAACAAAAAATATACGTTTATATTTACATTTTATTACAAGTAAATAAGTACAATTCCAAATGTAGCACATATACATATATTAACTAAAAACGTTTAATACAACTTTTAAATTAATCAAGCAAAAGTAAAAAAAATCATTTTTACAAAAAATGTATAATAAAACTTTTAAATTATTCAAGTAGTGGTAAAAAAATTATTTAATCATTTTTGAGTTTGACATAAAAACACAGTACTCAAATTTTATATCCATCTTTTTTAAAGTCTACTATTTTACATCCAAATGGCATCGTAGATTATTGTAATAGTGGCTGTAGGGTAATAAAATTTCATATCCAATGGGTTAATTAAGGAAACTACTCCAGTACAAATTTGATTTTCCTGGTCCGCCTCAAGTGGAGTCGCAGTTGACTTATATATGCAGATGTTTTAATAATGTTCTTTATAACAGAAATTCTTCAGAAAATTTTCAAACCGATACAATGAAAAAATATTTTAATAAATTACATAAAAGCAAATAAAAACAAATACAGATGAAGATTTAGATGTAACGTGTAAATGTTGTCGGTGTATATGTATGATCAATCCTCTTCCATTATTTCACTGGAAGAATCAGAGTCACTATCAAATCCAAATCGTCAGAATCTGATTCCTCCAATGAAATAATTAAAGGATGAATATTGTCATGTGAGCAGTTTCCCATGTAAGTAGTCCAATCTACCAAAATAAGTTTGTCTGTATATCTACAAAAATTTTGCCACATGTCTGGTGTACATTTAGTTAATGCTTCTGTCCACGTTTTTTTAACTCTATCCTGGTCAAGATAAGCAGATGTTATATGTTTGTTATAATATGTCTTAGTAAACCCTCATGCTAGTTCTATTGGATTGTAATGACAATGGTATGGTGGTAGTCGAAGTACTTCATGTCCTGGTTGTTTTAAAATTTCATCCACTATATATATTTTTTCGTCAGTTTTATAAGGTAAAACTATTGAGTACAGTTGTTTCTTTGTCATTTTTGTGTCAAACATAATGTTATTGTTAATCAACCATTCCTGCAACATCGCTTTTTTCGCTAAAATAGGGTGGTTTGTTAAGTTGAACTAAATGGTATGGCACGTTGTCCATGACCACCACACATTTTTCTTGAAATACAGATAGAGCAGGAATGTGTTGATTAACAACCCAGTTTTTAAAAAGGTCACTATTCATACTTTTGTGATAGTCAAAGTCTGTATTCGAAGACTCTAGTAACAAGTCACATCCTTCCAAAAATCATCCAGTGTCGTGTGATCGTGTAAAATAGTAAATCGCTTTCTTTCGGATTTTACACGAGCTGGATTACTTTTCAGGTCATATAAAAAGATTCGCTTTAAAAATACACAAACACAACATTACTATGATTTTTTTTCTGAGAGGTTTCCAACATAATAACTAATAATTTCTTTAAAGACGTAGTAAATTGGATAAGATTTTCTCTCTTGCGTTTTTATAAAAAAGAAGTTTGAATAGGGGTTTGTTCTTTTCAGCTACGTTGAAGCATCTAACCCATTGGTGTTCTTAAATTGATAATTTTAATCTAGGACGTTAAATTATTCCTCTTTTCACAACATAAATCGAAATATGTAATTTTGTCCGTTTAGTCGAATGTTTTCTACTTAAATAAATAAACAAACTTATTTGCTTTGTAATGATTAGTGTAAAATATAATTTTATATAACTTGTTGGAGGTAAATTAAATTATACTAAATTTGTACACGCCGCCAATGATAACATTTGTAACGAAACCAAGATTTGTCACGGTATGACACATTCTAACCACCCTCTAATCCTTCCAGAGACATAATCGTGCCTTGGAGAGATAATTTTCTTACATACTAACAAGACAACGTTGCTAATTGAGAGACTATATTAAGTTATCACCATGTTACCGACTACAAAGTTCTTGGTAAACACCTAAGTTGACACACTCATTATTTTGGAGTTAACGTTTATTTGCAAATTGATTACTAGGCATGTTCGTCAGAATGTTATGGTTATGAAAGTCGACTATAGCTAACGAGTCGAGCCACCCAAAGAGGGCTTGCCTATTCTTAAAATGAAACCATAAAATACAATGTTCCAGTTAATTTTTATGTCTTTATTATTACCGAGAACATAGACGATTTAGTAGTGTGAATAATCCCATGGAACGAAAAAGATTTATTACTGCCGGTAAATTTTAAACTCTAAAATCTGTACCATTTTTATTTATTAATAAAAAAAATTGCGTTTTTAACATCATCTGGCTCCATTTTGGATACGCTAGAGTCAGTGTTAATTTATTTTTTTCCATCATTTAAAATTTACTTTTATGGTAAAACAAGTTTAAATATTGAAAATATCAAATTTTACGTAATAAAAAACGAAATGGTGTATAAGTGAGAATCATGTGATAGTCACATCCAGTATATTTCCTTTAATTTAACAACAAAAGAACACTATTAGTTGGTTCTTCCCTATTGAGCCTAACTTTAAATTGTCGCCTTAGAACCACGTTATTCTAGGTACAAAGAGTCAAATAGAAATATCTCTCCATTACCACCAAAGAAAATGAACTCAGACGTTTTTCTTTTTAAATTTAAAACACAAGTTAATGAAATTAACACTAATATCAGTGTTCATCATTGGACCCAATAAGAATAAAAAGCTAATGATGGCAATTAAACTTAAATAGATATTGTATAAGTAATACAAAACAAAGAGGAGATGATTTTCTGGTAGTAGTAGTTAAAGTAAAGAAATAAGCGATTAACTATCATAAAATACTGGATACCAACAGAAAATACTGAATAATATTAAAAATAACTTTTATAAAGGAATTTAATATAAATTAACACACTTAAGATTCCAAACATATATGATCCTACTGTAAACAGATTGAAAAATTTAACTACAAAAAAACTCAATGTTAAATTATTGATAATTTTGATTTATCATTACAGTCTAATTACGAAAACCTATATAAATTTAAAGGTTAATGTCTAAATGTGAAACAAACGTGTATGCAACCAGGTGGTTCCATTGCACAACCGAAATATTCTTTGTTGATGCGCTATGACGCTAAAACTCGAACACGTCGCGTTTTGCATTGAAATTAATGACTTCCAGCACAGCTGTACACGAAATCACAATTGATGGATTCATTTCATTTTCCATGATTGCTGCGGAAATTAATATTCGATCGATGGCGACTAATTTGTATGAGAAAACCGTCGATTTATTAAATTGAAATACGTATTTTCCGTCACTATATCTGTGAATTTCCTATGCCGATTTCTCATCGTTCTCACGATGGCACAGTTCATATGATTATCAACAATAAATACACATAATTTCCTTCCGGTAATTGTGAGTGCGATTCAACAAGAGAATCTCGTTAATTTGGAAAACGAGTAGGTATTGATATTTTTACACATGTTAATAGAAAATCAGTACCGTTAAATCTTCTACTAATGTTTTATTTTAAGAAAAAAAAGTTGAATACTTTTGTGCGTAAATTAAAAAAGTATCTCAGTTTAATATTTAACTTTGATTTTCAATTTAATTAAATAATCACAAATATTTTCACATACGTTTAGAGAGAAAATTTTTATAATAATCAAAAATTGGAAGTCATTTCTAATCTGTAAGTTTTTACATAGTTTTACAATTTATAAACATTGTATTTTAAAATATGGGTTCATGGCTTCCTTCTGAGTTTTATCAATTCTCTCCAAAACATAAATTCAGGGCGCCAAAGTACAGACAAACAAATAAAATGCAAAAACCAGTTTCAGGATGATTTATTAAATCAAGTTAAAGTTAAGAAATTTTTTAAAACAAATAATCTGTACTAATATTATAAAGAGGAAAGGTTTGTTTGTTTGAAATGAATAGGCTCCGAAACTGCTGGACCGATTTCAAAAATTCTTTCACCGTTGGCAAGCTACACTATTCCCGAGTGACATAGGCTATGTTTCATTAAAAAAAATGGCCCTTTTGGTAAGCCAGGCGCATCAGTAGGTTTATATTAATTAAATATATTAAAAGTTGACGTTTCAGAAAAAAATATTTTAGATAAAAGTTGTAGGTCTCTTTAAGACAAAAAAAAGTCCCCTAACATTTTTTTGTACAGGGTGAAGTAAAAAAGTTACGAATTTTTTTCCATTTTGATTTGATGTCACGCCCAAACGGCCTTACCGATTTGGCCCATTAACGAACTTGACCGAGAATTCGAGACGATTGATGTTTGTACCAAATTTCATTTCGATCCGTTAAGAAATGCGACCGCTATCGTGTCCACAGATTTCGTTATATCGGATCTATACATACATACATATCATAATCACGACAGATATCATAAATTTAGCATGTGCAATGGGGCGAGGCTACTTATAAAGGAATTAAAGGACAATTAAGTTGTAGCAACCAATATAACTGAACCACCAGCTGGTTAACTAGCTCATACACTGAGGATACCGATGATCCCAACTGATCTATCAAATCTTTTTAAACCGCTTCAATTTCCTATCAAAATATCTTTCGCTTTTACTAATAATAAGTCTCAAGGTCAAACCTTCCAAATAGTAGGGATCGGTTTTCCTCATGGCCAACCGCCTAAGGCGGGTCGGAGCACCTGAAAATCAATTTATTTTGCTGCCAGATAATAAAAAAACATGTAATATTGTTTACAGGGAAGCGTTGACCCAATAAATTTAATGGCTTTTGTTATTTTTCTTTAATCCCTGTGCAAAGCCGGGGCCGGCTGCTAGTAATTAATTATTTCTCTTATCTGATTTTATTCCAGACTTCTATTTCGGTGGAGCCTTGACTAACTATCTTCAGAAATTATTTCCTTTTTCAATTCAAGGAGGGTACGGCGTTTTCTTAAAAAATCTTCCTTCATAAACTATCCTTTTGTGACAACTTCTTTGGTCAGGTACAAAATGGCTGACGGCTTGTCAGCGTTTCTTTATTGGTTTCAAGATAATTCTCTTACTAGGGCCCTTCTTGATTTGGCAATATACCTTATTATCGAAAAGCAGAAGTATTAAAATATGTTTTTAATTAGTTGAAGAAACTACGAGAAAGTGACCGAATGGAAATAATTTGCTCTCGAAGAAAACACATCGCACGTCTTCCCACCACGGCGACGCAATAAAACTTAAAATAAATACCAACCTATAGTCAGGTGGATTTCGGCCCAAAAACAAACGTTACAGTACTTATATATTCTAAGTAAGTCTAATGTAAAAACACATAAATTTAATAATTTTCCGTAGGAGCTCATAATTCTCAAGTATTGCATACCTATTCTCTAATAAAATTAGTCCTTTTTTATGGACAACCATGTAATCGCACTTAACGATTTACACAAAATTTTACTAGTTTTAAAATTAAATAGATAATGTTTAATATCTGTTTAATTAAATGTTCCATAACGGTATAAATTTCAACAAGAAATAGAGAATTTGGACGAGCTTTATACGGCAGCTTAACTTAGAATACTCGTGCAGTGAGGTTTGGCTTTTCGAATATTTAATTCACAAAAAAAAACGAACTCAAATTCGTTAATGAAAATTGAATTTAAATTTTACATTTATTTTAATTAAATTCACATATAATAATGACGTCATAAAAGGAAGAGGAAGCATCTGTAAAAATACGTCTTAGAACAGATTGCCTAGATCTAAATGGTTTTACAAAACTAGTTAAAAATTAATTAATTAATTAAAGCAAATATTAAAACCAAAACAATGGTATCTGTTATCTTCTAATATAGTTTTAATATAGTTTAGAAAAAAATGCAAACTTGAAAAAAACTAAAAAAAAATAGAACTTTATAAAAACAAGTAAATGTACCTAAAAAGAAAGCTAGTTAAGAAAATTATTTCTATAAAAAAAGCTTCGAATAAAACAAACCTTTTACGAATGACTCCTGAAAGAAAAATGAAAATTCAGACGATAATTTTCATGTTAAACCTGTCCAGCCAACCTCAGAAACCAGCTGTCAAAGTTTAAGAAGATATATACATCCGTAGCACCACTTTCCTCCATTCAGTGCGATTCTCCGCTGTTGTCTTCTATGCAATAAGATCGACGCCTAGGTTAGAGAGATCTTTGTTAATGTTATCCCGCCATCTTTATCTAGGCCTTCCTAGTGCTTTCTTCCCATGTGGTGTTTCTTTCCATACTGCTTTTATAATTCTGGTGTCTTGGCTCCTCTGTATGTATATGTCTGGGCCAGTGTAATCTGTTTGTTTGTATTTCTTGTACGATGTCTTAAGAGTTGTAGAGTCATACTAGTTCGGTTTTAGTTCTTATTCTATATGGCCTTGTTGCTGGGTCTCGGTGAGGTCCATATATTTTCCTAAGAATGTTTCTTTCTTATGTCCATTGTTCACAGTCATGGTTCATATTTCGCTGGCATAATTTCTTTTTATGGTCTTATATAAGCTATTTTTCATTGATTTTGTGAGGTGTTTGGACTTAAATGGTGACTGCAACATGTAATAACATTTGTCTCTTGTTTTATACGATGCCTTATTTTTTGATGAATATTATTGTCTGTTGTTACGGTCGCTCACAGATAATGAAAGACTTGTACTTGTTCAAAATTGTAGGTTTTCTTTGTGATGTATTGATGTATGCGATCTCGATGTGGGTTTTTTGTTAGATGGTTACATTTTGTTTTAGCCTCGTTGACGCGTAAGCCCATCTTTTCTACTTTCTCTTCAAACCGTACGAAATTGTCCTTCAGGTTGTCTGGGCTACCTCCTATCACTATTACTTCTACGAAACAATACAGAAACTTTGCCTAAACAACAACTGGTCACTTAATTTGATTCTAATGATTCTTTTGGAGGTATCAGGCTCCAAAAAAAAAAACTTAAAGTAGTACAGCCATTATAGATTATATCGCAATCTTATATTGTATATCATGTATTTAATCGTTAATTAAATTGCAATTTAACAGTGTGTAAAATTTTAATTTTTTGGTAGATTTCACGTATAAATATTTTATTATGTTATAAAAGTTACCGCTTGTAAAATAAAATTAATGAAATTTGATTTTTATGAGCGATCAAAATTTTGACTTCTACGTTTTTATACTATATTTTATTACTTGCTCTTTTCTGCCACCAAACTAAAGTTTTAACTCGAAAAAGTAACTCTATAAGCATGTAATCTCACAATAAATTCTTTAAATTTTATTGTCCACTATTCGATACCTGTTTCATACAATCATCATATAAGATATTTTTTCGTAACCCCGCTGAACCCTTCTAGAATTTAGAGGAATGAAACTTACATGTTTGCATATATAACCGATAACAAAAAATCACTTTTTTCGTTCTGGCAAACAAAGCGAACAGTTTGCTAGTTTTATAGTAGGTTTACATGCTTGGCAAGTCTCGGCCAGCTTCCACAAACACAAGCGTGTAAAGAGGGTGTTTGTCTTGGCTTATTGCCTATCCACTTGAGTGTCAGTTTTCGAGCACAGATAAAAGGAAGCTGCCGGCGATCACTTCCGACTTATTTACACATTAGCTTATGTTTAGCGCCACTCACGAGTTCGCGTCGTACAGTTGTGTGCTAAAACATCTTCGAAGTCTATGTCTGCTATGTTTGACTCTCTATTATACACAAATGCACACGCAAGCGTGTAAATGGAATTTAAGCGTTTGTGAAGGCTTGTTGCTTGTGGATGCATGCGAAGACTTACGAAACGTGTAAACCTACCATTAAAGGTAACACTACAAGTATTTCATATTCATATTCGCTGGGACTTACTGTTGAATACGAATAATTAACCAACCTTAATCGCTTGTAAGACGAAGATGTAATAGTACATTGTAATACAAGTGTTACAATGACCGGTTTTGTAGTACGAGTGCCGTTTGTGAAACGAACCGCGAAGCGGTAAGTTTCGCAAAGAACGAGTAGGTACTACAAAACGTCGTTGTAATTAGAGTGTTAGAGATCGCCCAACGAAAGTTTGGGACAGCCACGTGGGCTCTCGTTCAATGCGCAGTGGTTTTTTTACGATCGTTACGATAACAACGACCGTTCTGAATGCTTGTCAGTGTGGTAGCTAGAATGGTTTTGTAAACTGTATTTAGCTACGAATATGCTGAGAGAGTTTCTGAGTTGTTTTTTAAATGTATGTATTTTTTTAGTTTAAAGTGGGCAGTAACAAATTTATATAAAATAAATTCTTCTTAATTATGTTGGCATCATACATTAAAAATTAATTTAAGATGTAAAATATATTTTTATTTCCGTCCGCCACTGATAGAAAGACTCCGCCTACTTGCGCCGACTAACACGTGGCTGTCACAAACTTTCGTTGGGAGACCTATACATACTATTTTTTATAATGAACTTTTAAAAGTAGAAAAAAATAAATAAAATTACAATTAGAGTTTTTCGAAATTATTTATTTATGTTGACAATTTTGACACTTGACAGTTTTAACGATTTTAAATTTAAATGTTTGTCAAATTTGCATAAAATATTTTAAGTTATTATAAACATAGTACAAATATTAAGAATTTAGAAATATATTTGTTAATCAAAAAGTAAGTAAGCTATATCTAGCAATAAGTATGGAACTCGATAATGAATTATCAGGCACTTCTCCTGAACTTCGCAATATCGCTGATAATGTAGTTAATAATTTACTACCTGAACTCTTTCATCTTTTGCTGTTACCAAAAGAGTGTTACTATAAATCTATTTCGATAGTTTTTAGAGTCGAAATAGAAACTTTGTCAACGTGAATTATAAAAACAAGTTAAAAAGGTGTCGTGGGACACCAGGTAGGAACGAAGTTCCTTCGGCTAATGTAGAATCGACACATAACACTACTCGCTTGTTTATACGACTGTAGCGCCTGCGCACGTCTCATTTAACGGTCAATATATCAAAATCAGTGAAATCTTGGCGTTAAGAAAGAAGCTTCTTTAAAATTCAAGGTGAGCTTTAAAGAGTAATGTATACATTTATTTTTTCTCACCTTTCCTAACTACTTTCAACTATCAAGATTTTTAAAAATTATATCTCATATTACTTTAACAAAAAAAGGTAAAGGTTAAGAGATATATACAAAAAAAAATTGCATCGGCCGGGAATCGAACCCAGCTCATTTAACGGGTTTTCGTTACGGTTTTTTACTATTACATTTTTTTCAGTTCGGTCACGCAGCAAAATCCCTATCTCATCCAAGCCTGCCGTAAGGAACTTAGTTCCAATATTTTTTCGTTTTGGCAAAAGTAAAGTACTTTAAAAAGTGATACTTTAAATTTTTTTTAATATAAATTTATTAAGTTAGAGTTGATATTTTTTACCATTTTTACTATCCTTTTATTTAATTTCTTCCAAATGTACGTTTTTTTTTTCGATATCGTTTCTTATTTCATTAAAGATTTTTTTATAATTTCACAAAATCACTAAATATAAGTCTGATTAATATTTGATCAATTACAAAATCCATTATCTTAAAAATAAAAACTGATAAAAATTTGTAAATTTTTTTAAATTTTAAACGTGGATAAATCAGTGTTTGTAATTTTAATGTATGCATAAAAAACTAAATTTTATACTGCCAAGAACTAATCCGAAACAATAAATTACTTGTTTTTTCTGTTATTCATCTATCAAATATTTTTCATAATTGAACAAAAATAACGAGAAAGTAATCTAACCGACAATGTTTGTGAACACAATCAATTAAATCCAGGATTTTCGTTGCATTGAATGCGTATCAATGCCACGTGGACTGCGATAATTTTTACGCCATCATTGCACTAGTTACAAATATCCTAAATTGAATCCATTGGGATTAATTGGGATTGATTATTTAAATATGTTTTTACACAAAGAATGAAATGGATAGGTGAAAATGCGTGTATGCAATTTTACTTTATTTTTATTTACACTTATGAACGGGTCCAATATTGTTATTCATGTTGAATTTGTCACATTCATAGATAGTCGCAGAATTATTCATGACACTAGATGCCATAAAATTGGTTTAGTTGGAACTTTGATCAGAGATGATCCGATTTACACCAGCTATCTATAGACACAAGTTTAACGATAATTTGCTAATTTCAAGCAAATTAACTAATTTCATTGTAAATCATTCGTTTGCTGATGTGTTGATTGCTTTTATCGAAAGGCTTGTAAAGGTTTATAAATTCAAATCACTTTGACACATTGTTTAGCTTTATGCAAAAGTTAACTGAATATCGTAAGTTTTGTTTTTAATAATATTTAGATTATTTCTATTATAAAAATTAATGTTTAGAATTAGACAAACTAGAATGAAATTTTAACAACAAATATTACAAAATGTGTAGGTATATTTTAATGATTTTTTTTATTATTAAATATAATCTCTCTTAGCTTAAACACACTTATTTCAATGATCCTCCAGTAATTTTATACCATCCCTGTAATGATTTTCTAGAAGCTCCAAAAAATATTGTTCCACGGCTGCAATAGCTTCTTCATTCGGCGTAAAACGCTTTCCATGAAGGAATTGCTTCAAGTTTCTGAAGAGGTAAGGGAGACAAATCTGGTAAATAGGGTGGGTGTTTAAGCACTTCGTACTTTAACTCGTTTAGTTAGGCCATCGTCAACAAAATCGGTTGAACACGTGCATTGTCTTGATTAAAAATTATCGATCCAAAAAGTTGCAATATTATTGAAAATAATCAATAAACCTAACCCTATGTGATTTATTGATCAGATTATAATAAGCTACTTGATCGTTTTCACCTTTTGTTTTAACAACAACTTAGAAATTAAACTTTTTGTTTGTTACTACTTACCAAACTAGTAATTATTACCATAGTAACGGTTTTATTGCAACAACAATTTTATAACAATTTGTAACAAAATTTCTCCTTAATCACGAAAAATGCTTTTTTATGTGTTATGGTAATATAACCACATTAGTTGTCTCTAACTTTTTTTAAATAATTTTTAAAATTAACTTTTTAACTTCAATTTATGGTTCTCATTTTGCTGGGATGAGTTCTTTTTGACACAAGGCTAATGCGAAGAGAAAACGCCCTTAAACAAGTAAATTATTATCTTATAGCTCAATAGTATATTGTGTGGCAAGGGCTGAAACAAGCCATTTCTGACGAGGGCGAGAGTTGACTGCCCGAGCAAAGCGAGGACTGTCTTCGCCCTGGTCAGAAATCGTCTTTGTTTCATCGCGTGCCACACACTATATTTTTCATATCACATTGCATTGAAACAGCAAGTT
Organism: Altica lythri; assembly: GCA_964028335.1. Classification (NCBI taxonomy): domain Eukaryota; kingdom Metazoa; phylum Arthropoda; class Insecta; order Coleoptera; family Chrysomelidae; genus Altica; species Altica lythri. The sequence goes on along the minus strand of OZ034801.1, from coordinate 35,101,083 downwards.
TTGATCTCTGTAGCCATTGGAAGTAAGACTATTTTAGACTGTCAATCAGAAACATTTTGACAGACTTGAAATAATGACATTTATTTCTGCCCTAGGGGAGAAACAACGTTATTTCTGACTGACAGTTGTATTGGTCTGAAATTGTCTTATTTCGACTGACAAAACAGAGATTAAAACTAGCTGTTTCAATGCATGTGATATGAAAATAAAAATTTAAATATTAAAATAACGACTAAATTTGACTTCCTCTACTGGTTAAGGGGTGGCGCTTTTAAAACTTTTCACCAACCCTTATATCCTGTATTTTGGTCTATATGCCACTTTTTTTCGTTAACCACTATTAAGAAACCTAACAATTACCAATAAATTTAAAGAATTTTATATTTACAGAAATGGATTTCGATTATATCTGTAATAGATATATTAAATAAGTATTTACGTCAGAAAATGAAACACCAAAAACTAATAATCAAGTAGAATGTTGGAATCAGCTTTCAATCGTTAATAATTAAAATTTACCGTCAATTTGTAATTTTATAGAAAGTTTCCAACTTGCACAATTACTACTACGAGTTTGCACCATAAAGATAGTAGTCGGTCATTCATACATTCATTTAGGTATTAGTTAGCAGCAACATGACTACGAAGTTATCTGCTTGGAGTAGTATATTCTATACTATTAGTCAACTCAGTTAAAATTTTCTTTTAGTTATAATTTTTAATTTTTCTTAGAATCCATTTTTCTTTTTGCAAGTAATCGTTTTCTACCAATTACTTTAACAAGAATAATAAAATAAAAAAATAGCAGGATAGGCCCCAAGTTAGAAGAGGGAACGAAACGTGAATTAAAATTGATAAGTAATTACATTTCCGTTAAGTTAAATAATAAAAGGAGATGTTTTCAAATAAAAGTACTACAAAAAGTAGTATATTACATAAAGAGTGTGGAAAGTGACAATTCCACGAGTGTGAAAAGTCACTTTCCGCACAAGTCATTTACACTATTTTTTCTACGACCACAAGATAACTTTACCAAATATCGTGTTATGTGATTGTTTTATTTGTGACAGGTTCTACTATTCTAGTTCGATGTATTTAGATTATATTATAAATAATGCTCTTTTCTTTATCATACTTAAGTAGTAGAATAAAATACATACAAATATTTATAATTAAGGGATTTTTAACGTTATTTTAATAATTAATCTGTTTTTAAACTAAAATTACTTAAAAGAGCATAAGATATTTTCATTTTTTTGAAAAAGTAACTTGCCGCACATGTGCAAAAAAGTAGCACTTTTCATGGGGGTAGAGAGTGTAAAAAATGTTATTTTCCAAGGTGGACGTAGGAAATAGTATATTTCATAACAAGTGCGGAAAGTGACACTTTTCACACGAGTGGGAAATATTGTCGCGTAAGCCTCGTGCGACAATCTCATGAGTACTGTACACTATTTTTCTCACGACCACGAAATAATTTTACCAAACATTGTGTTATGTGATTGTTTTATTTGTGACAGGTTCTACTATTCTAATTCTAGTTTATATTATAAATAATGCTTTTTTATTAACGATACTTAAGTAGTAGAATTAAATACATACAAAATTTTTAGTAAACTATTATTTTTGAGATAACTCTCAACGCATTTTTGAAATTTAGAAATTATACAAACAAGAAATTAAATTAATAGTTATTTCAGCAACAAGTGTATTAATAAGGGCGATTAACAATTGAGATATTTTAACGCGCGAGCATAGCGAGCGCGTTAATATTCGAGATTGTTAATCGCCATTTTAATTCACGAGTTCGTTACAAAACTTTTCCGTCGACCGTACTTTTCACAAATATCATTTTTTGATTTTTCAAATACAAAATAAAGTAAATAATGATATACAATGACAGTTATTACATTACTACCTAACATTGACAGTAAGTATCAAGAGGAGCTGCTTGATTTTTTGATTTTTCAAATGTACAGAATTTTAAACAATAAACTAAATAATCATAAACAGTGAAAGTTAGTACTAACAATTACAGACAGGCTACTCGATTTTAAATGTTTTAGTTGAAATCGTTGATTAATAGAAAATCATTCATTAATAGGGGTTATTAATCAACGATTTTGAGTGTGTTAAAATACATCATAAATGAACGGTCGACGGAAAAATGACATTAAGGAGAAATTGAAAAAAATGTCACATCCAGTGGGACTCGAACCCACCATCACTGCCTTATACGCAGGCATGCTTTAACCACTTAAGCTATTGGATGCTCAAGTGGTTAGGAAGCGAAACGTTATAATAAATTCAAATTCCGTCAGATATGACATTCACTCACTTAGAGTTTGATGTTTCAATTGTCGATTTGACAAATCTTCTCTCTCATTAACGTCATGTAACATGTGCTTAAGGAGAAAGTGAGTGAATGTCATATCTGACGGAATTTGAATTCATTATAACGTTTCGCTTCCTAACCACTTAAGCATTCAATACCTTAAGTGGTTAAAGCATGCCTGCGTATAAGGCAGTGATGGTGGGTTCGAATCCCACTGGATGTGACATCTTTTCAATTTCTCCTTAATGTCATTTTAATAATTTCTTGTTTGTATAATTTCAAAATTTCAAGAATTTCAAAAACGTACAAATATACCTAGATATAATTCACATTTATTTAAAAACAAAACAATAACTATGCACGATGAACAGATATAAGAATTATAATCGAAAAGATTGATTAAACTATTTTTCAAAGAATAGATACTTAAAATATGGAACTGAGCACATATGCCGTGATAGCTCAGTGGTTCAAGCGAGTGTCTTACGTTAGAATACTAAAACTAAACTTTGGTTCGATTCCAGGCCTTAGTTATATTTTTACAATGACAAAATTTATAAATTTTTTCTATGGCATATCCATATCAGACCTTATGGCAAAACTACTCTAATTAAAAAAACTGAATATTTGCAGGTAAATAGTAATATGTTGGAAAGCTATTATCACACATTCTCAGATATTTATTCCATGTAATTGTATGAGCTATCGAGAAAAATTACCCTGTATAATATTTGTCCGTTTGTGTTTTGCTTTTGTATGCTTATTTATCCTTCCATGTGGAAAGTAACTTTCCACACACGTGCGAAAAACTTTTATGTGAGTATAGTGTGTGATAAGTGTTACTTATTCGTAGAAAAAAGACTTTTTTAACTTACAGTAAAGAAGAACTTTTTTAAATAATTTAATAAACCTAAATAAGAATTTACTCGAATTCTCATAACTAGTTCAACTTTAGCCTAATGATGAAAAGATTCTTCTCAAATAAGAATTAATCTTTAAGGGTGACTAATATTTAAAATAAGTACGAAAATTAATTTGTCAAAAAAAGTGTATGAAAGGAACGCAACACTTTTTAATTGATTAATTAAACTCGTAACACTTGTGGATTTATTCACCAAAATTTTAATTAATTTATCTTAAAACCACATTAAGACTGCAAAAATCCGATTCAAATATAGATCTCAGATGCACACATCTCAACTTTAGCTGACCGAAAACCATTGAAGATTTCAGAACAGTTTTCATCTATTTGTAACCATTTTAAAAAAGGCGGCAAATTAGCCAAAGATGAAGAATAATAATTGCAAGGTAATAATTTTTATTGTTGCTGTTAAAACTAAACTAAGGTTTTAATTCCAACTAACGAAATTTATAAAAAACCTAAAAGTAACAGGATTTTTTTAACTGCATAAACAACTGCTAGAAGGTTAATAATCTCTTCTACTAAAATCTTTAAATTCCCTCAAGAAATGTTTTAGCCGTATCTCTGCCATAAACGGACTTCTTCCGCTGCTTACTTAAAAAACATCGAATTTTTCGTTTTACCAGTTCCATCCCTCTAGAAAAGGTGAGCAGAGGTAACAAAATATTTAATACCTATACTAAAAGATAATTTGGTGAAACATGTATCAAACCGATAGATTCCAAGATCTAACACTTGTTGCAGTGCAGGATTATACCGCTTAAAGGTGTACTTTGTCGATTTAAAACGGTGCAATGAAACTTTCGTCTGGTTGTGGATAAGATCAAGATAAAGGAAAATAGATAGAGTTAGAAGACCAATTAGTGACATTTTGGAGACGTGAAATTTAGTTAAAATAATTTGTCTAAGCGTTGACTTACGGAAGGAAATACAATAAACAAGAAAACAAATGTTTCAGTTTACTTTTTTTTATTTTTATTCTATTAATCTTGATCTTAAAAATTATAAATTGTTTACAGTTAACCCGCACAACTTTAAAGTTGTTACATTTTTTGTTGTTTCTTTAAATACTGTAGTATTTAACTTAATTTAATTAAAAACAAACATGGGTAATAATTTTAAAACTTATTTTAAACATTTGAATACAAACTGCTGCGAAATTTTAACTTTAAAGTTTAAAATGTATTTCTCTTGCGATTCCCGCGAGTTATGTATAAACACACGGTTTTAGGAACTTTGTGAGTGAAATAGAGAAAATATCATTAGGCCGCAATGTACGTACATTGTGGCAAATCACTCGATAGTTAATATGCTAGAAAAATACGTCGTTGTTAATAATTTGGACCAAATTAAGTATTCAATAATAAAAAGAAAAAAAATTCACAGAAGAAATTCACAAAAACGACAAAAGAAGAAGTGACATAACGAGAAATTGAATGTTCTTTTTTTCCATTATGTTAAAAAAAGTGATGTGATAACTTGATGAATCTCTTAAGATTGAATAGCTTCACTATCAGGTAAAATACGGTACAACATTGTTAAGAAGATTACAATATAAGTTGAAAAAGTTTTTAAAAGTCTATGGCTCAATGCTAGCTAATAATATCGACTCGCACAAAATAGATCTCTTATGCATCTGGATCTGGAATTTTGGGGAGGGGCGAGCTAGTGCTTAGCCAGCACTGAGGCCACATACGACCCATTGTGCATCCTCCCGTATTGTAGGGATATTCTCACCTCAGGCTGTCACCAGGTCTAGTGATTTAAAATAGGTGATGAGGCTCCCGAGGGGGATCTCCCTAACATCGGCTGGTGTAAGCTAATACTCGCCCAACACGGATCTTCTGATCTTTTATGCATATTTTCCATCTTAAGTCTGTAATGATATTTATCATAAATTGTGCAACATCTATTATCGGCGTTTCGTTATAATATACCTAGAAAGGTATCACAGCATTATTTGAGGCACTCAAAGAGGCCTTACCTTTAAACGGCAAGACAGATTTTAATAATTTTTTTGGATTCGATTCGTGAGTCCGTCAGGATACTTTGTGAGCCTATACGATCATGTAATATGCAAAAAAAAACACATTTTTAAAGGGCATTACAAATGCAACTCGTTATTTACTGGAATACGGTTAAACAATTATTTAAAACTCCATACTTGGAGGTTTTTGGGCTTGCTGTAAACGAATATGACATTAAAAGTGATCTACGGAGTATGTCGTGCCCAGGATAATTACTGTTTACCTTGCCTCCTATTTTTGGTTATATCGTTATACAATTAGTCAAAACTCAACTAAAGGTTGCTGCGCTGAGCACTAGATACTCCGGAAATCGCTTACAACATTATATACGTTCTTAGCGACTTAATGAATTTACCGTAAAAACCTGGAGACGACGTAAATAGTAAGTATCCAATGCACGAGGTACTCCGAAGATCACTTTCAATGTCATTTTTGTTTTTGGCGAGCCCAAAACCCCCGGGTGTTAAGTTTTAACTAATTGTTTCAAAATATTATCGAAAAATCCAGAAGACGAGATAAAAAGTAAGTATCCTGGGTACCAAGTACTCCGGAGATTACTTCCAATGTCATATTGGTTTTCAGCATGCCCAATACCGACTATTGAGTTTTGTTTTTAGTTACCCCAAAAATCCCTGAGTAACAAAATTGAACTCATTTTAGCCAATAAATGAGATGATCTTTGAAAATGCATTTTTTTATGCACAAATACAGTTTTTATGCACATGAGGTCACAAAGTTTCCTGATCGGATAAAATGCAAAAAGTATCATTAAAATCTGACTTGCCGTTTAAATTTTGGAAGTTCAGTGCTTCATTGCCTCAATCATAAACATATTTATTAAATCGTCAAGGAAGCGAGTACTATTGCGAAGTGCAAGATATTTCATTTTGCAATAGTTATCAAAAATCATAATTAACAAATTAATAAACTTTTATGAACATTCATCGCAGGATCTGGTAAGGTATACATATGAAAAGGGCTCCACAAAGTTTTAAATTTTTAGGCCAATTATTTATACCTTTTATCCCATTGTTTATGCCAACAGAGATTAGAAAAAAAATTAGTTAACAATTGAATAACTTATTAGAAAATAGTGACAAAATGTTTTTTCCAACTGAATTAGATTCTTTTAAGTGTTAGGAAAATACTAGAATTTGTTCAAATTTTTAAAATCACATTTTATGTCATAAAAAAAATATTTTATCTGATAAACCCCGTTTAGCGGTGGCGCGACAGTAAAAGCCGAGCGGAGTCCTATTTTCAACGTCAAATTAAAATTATAAATAATGGAGATAAAGTTCCAAAATTTAGACTTTTTTATTGGAAATTTCCTTCTCTTTAAGAATCTTTTTTTTTTAATTCCTTAACTCTTCATATTTCTCGAGTTATAAGCAAAAAGTGAAAGGCTTTTTGTGTTTTCGTCTTAATTTGTTAATAACAATTGGAATTTTTTGCATGCTTATCGCTGTATCGCTCATGTTTTTAGGACCTTTATCACTATTTTTCACGTTTTTCAAGATGTTGACTAGACTATGTAAGTAACCAAAGCGTTTAATATAAGACCTTCATGTATTTAACATCATTGGATATATATATATATATATATATATATATATATATATATATATATATATATATATATATATATTTTAATTAAAAAAAAATTCCTTGATGTTAGTGATAAATTGACAGCTTGAATAACAGCCAACACACCATCAACACACGATGAACTTGTATCGTAATATATAAACGCAGTGTGAATAGATTCACTTTGTAGTTACCAGATCACAAATAGCTATTGTACCACACCTAACTTAACATCTACAGTTCCCTGTTTTGATGTTTAAGTAATTACCATACAAGTCAATTTAAACTATTACCGCTCCGACGAAAGGAAACAAAATAGAACAAGATATGAACAGAATTAGCACTTCATATCAAATAGCTTCCTGAATAAATGATATTTCACGTCGTTTCTGAAGATAAAGGATATCCAAAAGGAAACTAACTTGAGAAAAGAGAAGGACTCCAAATTATCTTCTCTAAAGGAAGTGCCTTTGTAGTTTTGGAATATAATTACTGTTCAGCAAATCGAAACAAAGATAACCGAGATGTTATCAACGAAGGTACTTATACATAATAATATTAAAAAGAAATATTGAACAGTCCAATCCAATTTATTAGAGGCACACTAAAATTTTTATTCTTATTAATCTCTTTTTTTTTATATATAAAGAGCTATATGCGTCTAATTATCCTACTAATATTATATAGGCGAAAGTTTGTTTGGATGGATGTATGGATGTATGGATGTATGGATGGATGTTTGTTCCTCTTTCACGCAAAAACTACTAAACGGATTTTAATGAAACTTTACAGTAATGTAGCTTATAGATCAGAATAACATATAGGCTATAATTTATAAAGATATTGTGTGAATTGTCCAAAATATAACGATAAATGTCATTTAAGTCTGAAAAAATTCTGCAATCTGCGAGCTACTCAGGCGTGTGCTGCAAAAACAGTTAGTGCTACATGTATATAATGTATGGTGAAAATATTTATCTTAAATAGTCCTACAAAAAATTCTGCGACACCATATATATCTATCTTTTATGAGTAAGCCATTATTGTCAAAATAGTGAACCATAAATACAATAAAAATTGATAATTTATTTCTAATGCACATTTGGTAGTAATAAATGGATCCTTATCAAAATGAATACTTTTATCGCTTTTGGTATTTAAAGGAGATAAATTTTGTCCTTCACAATACATCATTTGAGTAGCTACCTATAGGCCTATGATTAGGGGTTTGCAGTGCTTAATTACTGTATTTCTTATGTTGATATTGTTACGTTATTACAGTGCGAATGTAACATCTCAATATTGTCAGACTGTTATATTTTTCAAATACGACCCAAAAATTATGTATGTTATATTTTTAATGTCATAATGTTAGTTCTTTTCACGCTAATATAAGCTACTCGAAATACTAATACTGCGCACACGAAGTCGCGGGCACCAGTTATTGATACATAAAGACCTTGCTTTTATTCGAATTACACGCAGACGAAGTCGCGGGCAAAAGCTAGTATGTAATATAATATGTAGTATTACATATATATGCTTTTATGGTATAGACTAAGTGAACCTGGCTGTATGTCGAAACACAAGAGGCTACTACCAAGCAGAAAAAGAAGATGAAGTGTTAGTAGCAAATAATGTCACAGAGGGCGTATTTAAACACGATGGAAATAGATAGTTTTCATGCAAAATCACTAGATGTCAGGTGCGATTGCATCAAACAGATTTTATCATTGGGTTGTCCTACTAGTTTATTCATATTTATATTTAATTTTATATTGTATATTTTCGCAGCATCAAAGTGTAATTAATAAGTTCACTTTACATTTAACGTGTACAAATACATAATTGCAGCCCAGCAACAGTTTATTTTTATGAACAACTAGCGGCCGCCCGCGACTTTATTCGCGTGAACTTTAGTTTTTTGTCACCGAATTTCATACAAATTTTCAACCCCTATTTTAAATCCCTAGGAGTGAAATTTAAAAAAGTCATTTCTTAGTACACCACTATGTAGAAAAAAAAATTATTCTCGAATTTTCAAGACTCTACGCGTCTATCGACAGTGTCATGTCGGCCAGCAGCAGCGTGCTACCGCCTCACCGCTCCACACACCCTGCTCATTAAAGTGCGAGTGGTATTAGACTATTATTATTTTAAAATTATAAAAACTTGCATGCTACATTCATGCAAAATCTCAGCCCGATCGGTTTGAAATTCACAAAGTTTCATACAAACTTTCATCCCCTATTTTATCCCTTAGGGGTGGAATTTATCAAAATCCTTTCTTAAGGGATGCCTACGTCATAGTAGCTATATGCATGCAAAATCTCAGCCCGATCGGTTTGAAATTGACTAAGTTTCATACAAATTTTCATCCCCTATTTTATTCGTTTAGGGTTGGAATAAATCATAATTTTTTATTCGAAGATGCGTACGCCGTAGTAGCTATCTGCGTGCAAAATCTCAGCCCGATCGGTTTGAAATTGACACAATTTCATGCAAACCTTTTATTCCCTATTTTATCCCCTTAGCAGTGGAATTAATCAAAATCCTTTCTTAAGGAATGCCTACGTAATAGTAGCTATACGCATTCTAAATCTCAACCCGATCGGTTTAAAATTGACAAACTTTTATACAAACTTTCATCGCCTTTTGTTTCCCATTAGGGGTGGAATTAATCAAAATCCTTACTTAGCGGATGCCTAACATCTACGTGCATACCAAATTTTAGCCCCATCCGTCCTGCGGTTTGGGCTGTGCGTTGATAGATCACTATGTCAGTCAGTCAGTCAGTCACCTTTGAGTTATATATATATATATATATATATATATATATATATATATATATATATATAGATTAAAAAACTTTACTGATAATTCGCTTACCGCAAGTAGTATGTCAGGACGAAATATCTTAAAACGAACTGCAGATTATTTAGAAGTACCTTACCAAAGTTTTCTTTAATTTGTTATTGTGTGTGAGTATTAGGTAGGTAACAGGTAACCATTTTCTATTAATGCTAACATTGGAAGCATTTGTTATCTATACATGTGTATAATAAAATTATAGAAAGTCTGTTTGTTTTCCGGGTTTAACTCAAAAACTACTGAACTAGTTCGTTATTGGTTTCATTTATGTATAATCTTTTAGTTGCTGCCCTTTCCTCGAACTTTTATTTTTCTTTTAGCCAAAATTAGCAAATCATCTGCAAATGCTAATCACTGTTTGTTTTTTGGTAGATTAATATTTGCTTCCTGTATAACCTTTTAGAATATTATGGAAAACATTATAGATGATATTGAATCACCCAGGTCGAAGAAGGAGTGCGTTCTTTGACCTTAATGATTTTTGTTACACTATTATTAATTATTTACTTTTTAGAGTTAATTTTATCATTTAACAAACGTGTGTTTTATATATTATTGTTTATTGTATTTTAATAGATCGTGCGTTAGGTCAATGGCTACCGTATTTGCTTATCATCCAGAACTGAATTTGAATCCTTCGACATTGATAACGGTAACAGGTAAGACGCTCCAGACAAACATAACATTTTTAACGTTTTTAAAGATAATGGTACGGAAAAAAGAATACTAAGAAAATCATCACTAAATTGGGTACCATGGTGCCACCCAAAGTTTGATATCTCATATATTTAAACAAGCAATTTCTACTAAATTAGGTACTATGAGACCACCACAAGGTGTCGCCGGTGATTTTTAAAATATTTAATCGATAAACTAGAATATATAACAAAAAACAAATAGTAAAAACCTGGAAACTAACGAAAAAATATGATAAACAGGACACAACAAAAAAAAGAGGCAAAATCGTAAAAAAATGAAAAAACTGAAAATGACAAAAAGACCATCAGTACGGTACGAAGTTTGTGAGTCAGCAATTATTATATATATTTATTTAAAACGAAATTATTATTTAAAATATGATTTTGCAACGACCTAAGTATATTAATTATGCTTTTACATTTTTGCTTTCTCTGTTATACGTTTATGAAGAATTCTATTGTTCACGTCATCATAACTTCTATTATAAAAAGCAATCAACGACAATGCCAATTATATATACAGTGTACATAGTATAACAACGACCGGGATAGTTTCGACATTTATCTTAAAATCAGGTTTGCATTTTCTTTGATTAAAAGTGTCAGAAAATTTTTGTAAAAACTGTTTCGCATTTATTTTATTGAGGCTCATTGACATCCGAGCTTTCTATACTACGAGATTATTTCAATAAAAGCAACATATGTATTTAATAAGTTTTGCTCTGTAAATTTACCCTCTTTCCAAAAGGAATTAATCAACAGGTGTACGAGAACAGATTAGTTGTGAACCAGAGAGAAATTTGATGTGCGTTCAATTAATAATTATCTTAACTATGCTAGAAAAGTAATAAGACTAGTAACACTGCACAACACAGGATACCACAGGGAAAGTTTTAGCATTCAATCTGTGGAATCAAATCATAAACGACCAGGTAGTGACAATGAAAGACATTATGTGGTTAGTGATGCAGATGACTTGGTCATTCTAGCTCACGGTAAATTTATTTCCACAATAAAAGATAAAATGCAACAGAAACGTAAACAGGAATTTTCTACAGTGGTCTCTAGACTAGAACTTAAATGTCAAGTAAAACTTAATATCCTGGCATAACATAATAGTGTCAAAATAGTTGTACCAGGATATAAGGAAATGTTCCTTTAAGTCAAATTGTTAACCATGTTAATTACACCTCTATCTTCTTCGTCTCCTGTAGTTTGGCCTCAGAAAACATTACTGTGGTTCCCCAGTCCCCCTATTTAGCTGACCTCAGTTCCAGTAACTTTCATCGATTTTCTAAATATGTTCCCAAAGGAATTCATTTGAGGAGTTGTTAAAGAGTGTAAGTATCATGCTATAGACTATAGACCAAACGGTTAAAGTCTTCCAGCACAGCTATCAACAGTGGAAACTACTTTGAAGGGGACAACATTTAAGAAAATAAAAAAATAAAAATTAGTTTTATTAATTCTTTGCCAAATCGGTCCTGAACCAATCGGCGAAGTTGCTGAAACATTCAGAAAGGCAGCCATTGAGAAATGTAAGATAAAGAAGGCCCTAGAGTGGTGAGAAAAATCACTGGGCAAGCGACAAGCCAAAGTCTTCATAAAGGGACACTCGGCGATGTTTACTGCAGAGCTGCTATCACAAAGGCGAAACGATGTCAGAATGATTGTCAGTCTTTTGACAAGACATTGTAGGTTCAGAAAACACATATGTTAGCTAAACTTAGCAAATGAAGATATCTGTCGATACTGCCAAGAGGAGGAGGAAACCGCATTTCATGGCCTATGCCAATGTGAAGGCCTTGCAAGGACGCGGTATCTAGTACTGGGAGAGGAGAAACCGGCTTCTCCAAGTTATGCGGAGAGGCCACTGTATGGGCTTATAAGTCTGATTAAGAGGGCAGGGCTGGAGAAGGTGCTCTAATCCTATTCTAGAGATAATGGGTTTTCACAATAGATCTGCAAAGGTCGCAGTGATACAGCCAACTCATTAAACATCTTTCTATCTCGTATTTATATTAAATTCAGTTGTTAGAAATCTTTAAAGATTAGTTTTCTACCTTTTATAAGCACTATGATGTCATTGTTCCTATAAAAAATAAAAAATATGGTAAATACTAAAAAAATTGATTAGTTACTTATTGTTTATTAAAATAGGCTATTTAATTGTAAATATCTAAATTTAGAATATTCTTTACTTAAATAGTATTGTAGAACATTAGTTCATTTGCATTAAAAATAAATGAATGCTGTAATTATTTTTAGAAGTAAAATGTAAACAGAATATGATTTTTCTTAAATACAATTCTACAATTTTGCACTATCTGTTGAATCAGAAAAAATAAAACACAATTTAATTATCTGTTTATACAAAATCATACAATTATTTTTATCAAACGACTGATTCAGATTTGAAAGAGATCAGCTGGTAACATACTTAGGTGCTTAGTGAGGTAAGTTTTAAAGTATAAACTTTTAATTCTGACAAAATAAGATTTAATTAAATAATCTACTAAAGTTATTTGCAACATCTAAAGATGAAAAGTACACGACAACGCCCGCGAAGAAGCCGTCACCACTTTTACCCTGAAAACTTTTAAATTAAGTGCACGTTGAAATTTGAGTGACACTCTCCTCGTATTTAACAATTAAAACATCACTTTTCTTGCTGCGAGGCGAGGTGTGGTCTCGCCATTAATTAATGCGAAGCTTCTCTTGGGACAAAGAGTTGACATCCCTCGTTGCAACATAAAAACCCGGCAACATACCTTGTAAATTGTTCGGCGTCGTGTTCAGAATAACCTTATGAAGAATAATGCATTCTATAATATTATTCCTATGGAAATACTAGTGCTGCAAATGATATTGTGTGTATGTTTCTAGCTTTAATGGATATTACCAAAGTTTTTATGCACCGTTCTTCTGTTCTGTAATCCACGAACGCTGTATGAAAGATTGTTTTTAAATCAGATCAACAACGAGAAATATTATATGTTACTCTAATCCACATGCAATAAGAAAAATATAAGCGGTATCAAAATGTTTGGGAAGTAGCGTAACTCTACATCTATGGGTTAAAAATGTCAAATTAAAAAAGGCATACAAAGTGTGGACTATGATTAATTTTTATAATTTTCTGACAATAAACCGTGATGTAAGTATCACGCAATAAACCAAATTTTACAATTGTTTTGGTCTTAATCAGTAATAGTAAGAGAGCTAGAGCCTAAATTTTGCGGTCATCCGTAATATAAAATTTTGACTCTCTTTACCCTTGGCCGCCACGTTTTTTGTATACACTCAGCTTTCCGCCATTTTGGATTTAGGCTCAAGATCCAACATTCCATAGTTAAAATGGTGGGATATTTTCGATGACGAATTTTTGCCGCAAATTTTGGCCCTCCTTACCCTTGTCCACCACTTCTTTTGTTACCACCAAGCTGTACCGTCATTTTGAATTTAGGCTCTTAGGGGTCCAACATTACGTGGTAGAAATGGCAGTTATTTTATTGATGGCTATTTTTTGCCCAAATTTTATAGACATCCTCCCTATTCACTAGGGTGTCCGCTAAAGCAGGAAGGTAGGTATATACCTGTATAAAATGAATAAGTTGTAAAATGTCATATGACAAATAATGGCGAAATTTCGGCTCTAGCTTTTATACTACAACTTAAAAATCTGCCGAATAAAAGCTTTACATAAAACTTCAACTACCTTCGAACAACCGCCCTTTTAAAACATTCTCTTTGACTAGTCATTGGAAATACAAAAAAACAATGCTTTTGGAATTTGTTGGCTGAAATCACAGAATCAGTTTCATTAACATTGTAAAATGGTTTAATCAATTAATTGATTTATCTCAGAATGTGCATATTTTGTAGCTTTCTATGGAAGGTTTTTTAGACCACTCATTTTTCTTATTTCCTTAAAAATTATTCAGATTTTTATTGATATGAATGTAAAAAAAGTTAAACGTACCAAAATTTTAACATCATTAAAAAAACATAATCTATACATATAATAAAACTGTAGAAATGTATATGTTTGTGCCCGCATCACATGAAAACTACTGATCCTATTCGAATGCGGTTTTCAAAGACGTATTTGTATTCTTTCAACTTGTATGTATGTACCTATGTATGGTGTTAGGGGTGACAGATACACCGACCTATAAGATCTATTGTGTCCCCCTTTCTTGCTATATTTCTGATGATTCCTCAGACTTATAGCAGCTCTTCTAGTCCTATCTGCCTTAGAAAGTTTAGGATATCATTGGGTTTTCAACTTAACATCTGGTGTATAAAACTTAATCCCCCCCACCCCTTTAACTGGGTGAGGAAAAACATTTTTATACAAAAATCAACACGCCACGCGAACGACGTCGCGGGTACATCGAAATAGAACCCAAAAATGTGGTTAGATTTTTTTGTCTGTCTGTCTGTATGTTTGTGCGCGCATCATATGAAAACTACTGATCCGATTTGAATGCGGTTTTCACAGATGTATTTGTTTTCTTTGAACTTAACATCTAGTGTATAAAATTTTTTATACAACAATCACACGCCACGCGAACGACGTTGCGAGTACAACTAGTTATAAATAAAACACAAATATTTTTGAGCCAAACTCTTTAACACAAGCCTTAAATGTAAAATTTGAGAGTTTGAGAAAAAAACAATTAAGAAGAAGTTTAAAAAAGAGAAAAGTATAAAATACAAAAATTAACTATTATAAACTGTATAAATTTGACTGACTTTTCTAATAAAATATTTAGTTAGTTTTAAATACTACCTACCTTTTGTGTTGTATCTTACAACAAGTGAAATTATTTTCTTTTGTTCAACATAATCTTACCTACTTAATAGGACAAAAAAATTATTCGCAAGAGCAAAAGAAAATGCAACATTTGCACCGGTCATAAAAATTTATTTTGTACATGTTAATCCCCGATGAAAAAACAAAGAATAAGAAGCATTCATTACACTCCGTTAAAATTGGAAAAAGACGCGTCTAATAAGCTTGAAGTATAGATTTGAACAACGTTCAGCTATAAAATTTTAGATTGGATCAAGAATATTGTTCCAGTTTAATCGAGTTAGACATGGCGACGAGCAAACGGTCTATTTGGCGGCCTACACAAGTTGGATCCGATTTCAGGCAACATTGTAGTAAAGGTTCTTAGAAGTTATAATTTAATAGGAGTAGAACTTTAGTTCTTGATACAGTAACAAAGAGCCTGTACCAGGAAATATAATATAACACCAATAGATATATTTTAATATTTCCTACCTACTTTTTAAAAGTTTTCTTAACAACTCTATTTATTTCTTTTTTGTTTTAAAAAAGTAAAAGTAAGTTACTTTAAAATGGTAGAAAAACGTAACCTTATCGTTTTTATAAAAAAATGTTTAGTTATATTTATTAAATTTATTTGCTATAATAAGATTGCCAAAATATTAAATAAAAAAGTTGACGATAACGAAAATTCGAATTGGTAACTGTAAAACACAATAACAATTTTGTGATAAGTCACCACATAAACGAAAATAGCTTATCAAGTAAATATTTAGAAATGCACATACTAATCTTTATCTTAAATAGAAAATAACCAATAAATTATTTATTTAAAAAAAACTAGTGTGGCAGTCAGTGGGACTGCCGGCAAAAGTTATACTTCTATGCACGCGCATGGATTCATAAATTTGTATGCGAATGATTTAGCAAACTCATTATATGATATTCGTGGTAAGCGACCCCAAAAACCTCCTAGTACCGTGTGCCTTTTTGTATCGAATTTGCATAAAATTCCTGGAGACGAGGTCCGTCTTAAGCACAGGTGTTTTGAACACCATCGCCATTATTATAATCGAATTTAATGACTCAAAAAACCACCGAGTACCAAGTGTGCACTGATTTCGTACAGAATTTACATAAAACCACAGGAGAAGAGGTAAATACCCTAGACACCAAAAGCCGCGGAGACTTTCGGAATCGTGATATTCGTGTTCAGCGACTCCAAAAAGCCCGAGTATATATAAATTGAACCCATTTCCAGCAATACTTACCGAGTTGTAAGTTTTCTCTCTATTGTCTGTTCGGAATGTACTTTTCGAATGCAGAAATGCAATTTCCCTTTTTACATTATAAAATATAGTGACAAATTTCTTGATACTTTAACAAATCCAATGCCAAAAACGCATTTCGATCCATCACACGTTACAAAATTCGGAGGTTTTGATGCTTTATTTCATCGACTATTCGTAAAAAATCTGTTTATGTAGCCAACAACCTTAAAAGCATAGTGCAGGATATACTGCAACCATATGACGGTAATTTAGACTACAATACAATACTCATTACTGAATATTATTATTAATATTAATAATATAAAATACTAAACTTAATATGTTAACTTATGTGACAGAATTATAAAATAATCTGTCAAATAATCATGTGGTCCGTCACTATGATATTCCTACATTAGTTCAGACTGTTTTTTGTATATCTATCCCTTTTCAATGTACTAAATGTTGAAACGGTATTCAAAGGACTTATAGTTATGACTAATAACATGTGATAAATATATCATCTTTGTTTTTACCGACCAATATACCTTATAAGTGTGTCTGTCTCTCTCTTACTCACACCATTACATATGTAATAATTTTTCCCATTTAACTGTACACAAATCTTTTCCACCGAGTGCATGAATAGAAGTATAACTTCAAAATAGACAATGCACAGTAAAACTATGAAACTGTTACTTATTTAGGCGACTATTATTTTACACTGTGAAATTTTTTATTAGTTAAATTGTGAAAAATGTGTGAAAACAGTAAACATTTCAAATCTTTTCACTTTACTAAATATGGCTACCTCTTGTTTTGACTTTGACTCTTTTAACGGGCAAATAAATTAGTTGCAGTTGTAGTATTTTGACTGGATTACGTGAAATCGCGTATTCAGCGCATCCATACTGGTATATTTTTTAGTACACAATTTGCACTCTAAAATGGATCAGATGAAATATCGTGTTAATTTTTTTATGCTTACTGATAATGTATACTTACATTGGGTGGCCGATTGATTATTCAAATTCTCGTAGGTGCAATCGGTCAAGTAGACACGATTATTTGGAAATTCGCTACGTTCGGTTAAACATACGGAGTCTTACAATTAAGTTTTGAGATTATTGCAATATTACCTTTATTATACTCTTTATTCCCATCTAGATACCTTTTCATATGAACGTTCCACTGTGCAAAGCAGTGCTGCAGGTCATCTTGATTATTGTTTTACGTCCTCTTTTGAATCGTTCCTGGTTTTCTTTAAGCAGGATTGTATTTGTAAAACATGTAAAAGTCGCAAGGTGCTAAATCTGTCAAATAAAACGCGTGTTCCAAGACTGTGGTCTGGTTTTTGACCAAATAGTCCTTAACAGACAGCGCGTTATGATACGACGCGTTGTCTTAGTGTAGGATCCAGCACTTCTATTTTCATATTTCAGGCCTTTTTTGCGATTTTTTTTAGTAGTCTTGATTGACTGTCTGACCTTGTAGTACCCATTCAATGTAGACTATATTAAAAAAAAACAATCAACATCGTCTTATATTTGGACTTATCCTTACTTTTTTTGGCTTTTGGAGAATTTGTACACTTCCAGTGAATTGATTGCCTTTTAGTCTTGAGGATCATATTAAAAAATTATGACCCTTGACAAAAAGAGGTCGCTTTTGATGCATTCTAGGGTATCAGAACGTCTTTGCGATGTATCTTCTGTTTTGCCGTTAGGAGTCTGGGCACAAGCTTAGCACACACTTTCCTTATGATAAGAATATAAAGGAAGAATTTAAGTTTTTAAAACTAAGAAAAAATACTTTGTTTAAAGAATGTTTTCTTTTGTTTATATGAACATTTTTCAGATCAAGTCATCAAACTTTTACATCTTTCTACAAAAAATAAACCATTCATCGTTAAGACCAAAATGACATCTTTTGAACACAATAGATCTTAATGATATCCACAAAGCGTAAGTATAAATTTATTTTTTTCTTTTATAATATCTTTTCATATGTAAAAACAAAAAGCAAAATCTTGAATGTTAAGTTCTACGTCTGTTTTGACGACCAAACAAGCACAGTAATTTCAGGCGCTTTCGGTATGCTAACATCAAAGATCTAAATAATGATGTCGACGTTTACCTAAAACCGCTGTTTACAAAATATTCGTAACTCAATCTTTATTCTAGAATTTCAGCAACTAAGGTTGCGTCATTCGTCGCAAAAATCAATGGAATTTGATACGGTAGATTCCCTAAAAGGATCGGCGCGTAATGTTAGACTTATTGAGAGATTAAAAAATAACACCACTATTAATTAAAAAAAAAATAATACAGAGTAAAATAGCAGGTACAAGCATATTATAGGGAAGGTCAGGTTTCTTTACTACATAAATTCAGCAAATTAGAAAAATAAGTCTTCTTCGTAGCATGACTGCAGGCACTTAATTTAAACTGTCACATATTAAGGTTACTTTTTTAATTCTAGTTGTATAAATGTTTCTGGATAATTAAGGTAATTATGAAAAAATTTTTCTTTATTTATTTTTTAGTTTTATAATTTCCAGATTCATGTAATTAAAAAACTACTTCAGAAACAAACGATGTTCTTTTAATTTGTAAATTCTAAAAATGTTCTTTTTTAATAAGTTTAATAAGTCTTAACTCTTTTCTTATTTTGTATATTTATATACTTTTTGCATTGTTTTCTAGTTTACATATAACCGAAGGTTCTTACAAATCTTTGTTACCTAAGCAAAAAATTTAACAACCACCATAAAGTGTTTTTTCATTAGTCTTTAAAAGATGGATACTGGTCAACTACATGTTTGTTATCAAAATAAGGAAAAAAATTGGTATATAGATGTAGATTCTGGTATTATTTGAAGCGTCAGGGAGACTAAATAGTACTTACTTTGTTCCAGTATAGCCTTTTATTCTTCTTTTTCTTATACTTTAATTTTTCACTAACTTTTCTTTGTTATTTATTAAAACTATTAAATACCTATTTTTCGTAGTCATCAATAATTTACAAGAAAATTTAAGCAAAATTATTGTTAGAACAAAACATACCAAATAATGCTGGAAATGGTAGAAGAATTGTAGAAGGAGATCAAATACGACCAAATGGTTCTAAAATATTATATTTGCCTAAAATAATATTCCAACTAGATATAACCCTAATGCACTGAACCCAAGCTTTCTGATAGCATCTGCTTCATAGGTAAGTGGTGGGAAAAATCACCGGGCAAGCGACAAGCCAAAGTCTTCATAAAGGGACACTCGGCGAAGTTTACTGCAGAGCTGCTATCACAAAGGCGAAACGACTTGGTTTATTGTCATTGCAAATTCGCTCGTTTCATTATCAAAATAGAGAAGTTGTACAAAAAACATTGTATTGTATTTGTGTTAAAAGTGATTTTATTTTGTTCGTGAAATTGTTCAATTCGCTCCGCTCATTTCACAAACGTTTTCACTCACAAAATAAAACCTCACTTTTAACACTCATATCATAAATAACTATTTTTCAAGTGAATCTACTGAACTTACTGTTTAATTATACGAGCATTATTAATTTAACGTGTAAAGGTCCTAAATAGTTATTTATAAAAAAACAAATCATAATATCACCTAGATTTATATTTTACTAACTTCGTGCCGCATAACATTCACGCCTTTTTTCCATTTTACCGTTTTCATGATATTTTCTCGTTACTTGTCAGGTTTATACTATTTTTACGTTGTATTTTCTCGATTAAATATATTAGATGCATCATAGTAATTAATTTAGTAAGAATTTTTTGTTTAAATCTATGAGGTATAAACTAGGCCACCTTCCGGTGGCGTTGCAACATTTAGGTAAGAATTGCTCGTTTAAATATATGGGATATTAACTGCGCCACTATACATTGGCGTTATGTTACTTAATTTAGAAATGTATTTGTTGGCTTGTCTTTGTCCGCAATTTCTTCTGTTTTTCTTTACAATTTTTGTTGTTTATCTATTTATTTATAAATCAAAATTTAACACCATCTACTGTTTTTTTTTCACAACCCATATGTTGAATAATCTAAAAACCAAAACACAGTGCCATCTACCCGGTATCTAGCCAACCTAGATATCAAAGGTTTATGGAGTTACATTAATTCACTTATTTATGTGAAAAAAATATCAATCTTATTTTTTTAATTTTTTTTTACATACAAACCTTGTACTGACCATAACGAACACATGAAAAAAAGAATCATTAAATTTTGTGCAGTCGTTCTGAAATTATGCCCCTACATACATTTCAGCGATTCATTTTTATTTATATAGATAAGATTACTACGTATAATAAATTAAATATGTAGCGTGTTTGAAAAACTCTGAGAATAAAATTTATTTTTTTATTTTTTTATATAATTCTTTCTTACTTATTACCACCCTGTATTCTCAACTTATTAGACGTTGCTACATCTCTAACGGTTTTAGTTGCTAAGCAGAATATCGATCGGTGTATTAGCCAATAAGGTTCCGATCACATGATGGGACGCGAAAGGCAGCATCCCTGAGTACCGCCATTTTCTACTCATTCTAGTTTGGGTCCTTGTGCGATTAAGAACTTTCGCGCGACCACTAGTTTCAAGTTCCCGGCAAATTTTCTTAAGATAGTTAAAAATTACTTGCTATTACTTCTGTTATCGTTTACCGTTTATTGTACCGAGGAACCACATAAAGTATTCCAGACAGTGTTTTTTTTTATGTTTTCCTGGGTTTTCGATGTAGCAACGACACGCCGCCATTGCTACGTCTACCGCTTCTTTTTTCGAAACCCACGCTTCGAAGGATGAGTTTATGGTTTTCTCTAATTATCTATTAATCTAAACAAGAATGGGTTTAGATTATATCGTACCGTTAACACCAATTACCTAGAGGATGAAGATATACTAAAAAAATATCTAAGAAACATTTAAGAGATAATGTAATTTTTTAACAATTTTTTTTATATCTGTATCGAGCAAGAAGTACCATTTATTTCTATGGAACATTTTTCCTTAATTGTATTCACCTGTAATCAAGTGATCAGTGCCGTAATAAGAAAATTCGGGATGTGTTTTTGTGTTTTAGCTTATCTGTAATTTTTTTTGCTTATATTTTTTGTACCTGCTATTTGTAAACTGTTTTACATATTTTTTTATCTTTTAATTATTATCTCGCCTTATTTAATTAAGATCTCTCTATATTTTTCTATATGGGTACGTTTTATCTCGAGATAATTGAAAAACCAAAATTGATATTTTTGATTTTTTTTATCTAAATTTTTCTCTCTCACTTTGAGTTTTAAACATACCAAAAATAACAATAGAATTATACTTAGCTGTTGTTTTATGGTAGTAAAAGTTATGTTTTTAAATTTAAACACAAATGTGTTTAATAATATTATTTACTGTTTATGATACCAATATATGATTTACTGTTTATAACACAAATATTTCCTTTATTTTATTTTGTTTATTGTATCTCTTACTTATTATCAAACCAGATAATAAAGTCTGTTTAGTGTTTAACTAGATTTTCTTTTCCTAGCTAGAGCCTGCTACTCTGATCAATACCTTCAGTTTCTCTAATCTCTACTTTACCAAAGTAATAGATTTTGATTCTTAAATATACCTTATTTTATTGAAGTAATAGATTTCATTTCTTAAGCATATATTATTTTATTAAAGCAATAGATTGTGCTTTTTTGAATCTATCTTTATCTTACAGATTAGATTGATAACCATAAGGATGAATAAAAGAAAAGTGTAAGTATAATTTTTTTAGTATCTTAAATAAGAGTGTGTAATTTAAATTTTTAGCAAGAACATCTGCCGGGTTATCTAATTTTACCTTATCTTATCTTATATCTCTGATATCTTTCTTATTTTAACTTTATCTACAACATCTGATAAATCATTTTATCCAACATTATATATTTAA
The DNA here is from genome assembly GCA_964028335.1 of Altica lythri. Taxonomy (NCBI): domain Eukaryota; kingdom Metazoa; phylum Arthropoda; class Insecta; order Coleoptera; family Chrysomelidae; genus Altica; species Altica lythri. Next base: position 35,078,620 of record OZ034801.1, on the reverse strand, counting down.
TATTTTTTCCATCTGGGTTTCTTATATTTCCCCATTCTTATGATCAAAAAATAAATGGCGCCCATTTACCTTTCCCTTTTCCATCATTTCTCTCATTTTCTCTTTAGTCCATTTTAAATTCTTTTATCTTTTCTTTTTTCTAGTAAATATATCCCCGTATATCTTTCCAATACGATATCATCGAGCTCGTTCGAATCCACGCTCGCTCTCCTCCTACCCCCTGAGTGCCGTTCGCATTTGTTAACCTCGATAAAACGAGCCTTTTAACATCTTGAAAAAAAAGAGGTTACAAATATCGTTTACATTTTTGCGGCATTGTTGGAGTGGAGATTAGGCTAATTTTAATTTCAACAGTTGTTTTCTGTTCATAAAACTAAGAGGAAACAGCAATCTAGTGTCTACTCTCATTGCATAATAAAAGAGCTTTAGGGTGAATTTCAAGATACTTTTGCTGTATTATTTTCTGAAAATTAAATCTAGATTTGCAAATAACTAGAGTTCAGGGAGATGGTATTACAGCCAGTGATAATGAAAAGTAATACTTAGTTTTAGTATTTTAAAAACAATTTAAAACCATGTTCTAAGAAAGTGTATATTTTTATAAAGTTATGCTTCTATTCGTGCACTCGGTGGAAGAAATTTGTGTAAGGTTAAAAGTCATTACATACGTAATGGTGTGAGTAAGAGAGAGACAGAAACACATTGGTCGGTAAAAACAAAGATGAAATATTTACTACATGTTATTAGTCTTAACTGTTAGTCCTTTCTATACTGTTTAAACATTCAGTACATTGAAAAGAGATAGATATACAAAAAACAGTCTGAGCTAATGTTATTGTATTATAGTGACGTATTACATTGGTTTTGACAGATTATTTTATTATTCTGTCACGTAAGTTAACATATTAAGTTTAGTGTTTTATATTAATAATATTAATATTAATATTCAGTCCGAGTTCTACTACAAAAGAAAATTTTACCTGATTTTTTAGACTTAAGGGATTAGTGAAAAGTCCAAACTCTGTAAGGAACAATAACGTTTACTGGTATTAAGTATTAAGAATTTAAATATTTAATTTCTAAAGAGTTTCCAAAAGTGATAATAGGATAAGATTACGAAGGAAAAGTAGTAAATTGTATCTTAGTTTAGTGAATGTAATGTTTAGTGAAATAGGAAATGAGTTAATTGTGTTAAATAATTTTAAGATTTTAGCAAGTGTGGAAAAATTCAATGAATATGTTGTAACGCTAAATGTACAGCTAAAGTACTAGTAGAGGTAAAAGAAAAACACAATCATGGTTTTGAATAGAAACTTGCAAGAAATGCAGTAAGTAATAGTGTAAAAAAGCAATTTGTGATCAAGCTAAGAAACCATCAAAATTAATAATTCGAAAATTGCAATCAAATAATTTTGTGGAGAACATAAACTCAGATGATATTAATCAAATAAGGCAAAATATTCATGAGGCAAGAAGAAAAATCTTGCCAATATTACCAATACTGTTCATGAGTTACATCTTAGTAGAAATCGCGGGGAAGAGTTTCTTTGAATTAAGTATTCACAATGCAATATATAAATATATTGGGGGAGAGCTTATTTTTTGGGTTTCAAATTTCATCTCTGAGTGTATAGTGTTTTAATTTGTCTATTGATGAAATACCTATCAGGAATACCTATAAAATAAATTCAAATCATTTCTTATGTTTTTATATATTATTTTTTATGTAATTAAGAACAACATATAGTTAACAATATCATTAACTTTTTGGATATCTACATTGATAATCTCTTAATTGGTTCGTAGAGACCCCCTAATGATTTAGGAACCTAATCTCTAATACTGTAATTCGTGGCCGGTACGCGACAACTCGGCGATGCAAACCCGGCGACGGTCAACTCGGCGGTGCCTATGCCTAGTCGGCGATGGTAAACTCAGCGATGAGCAACTCGGCGAAAAGGAATACAATAATTCAATAATATATTATGCAATTATTTATTATAATACAATATATATATATATATATATATATATATAAACAAAGTGCCAAGAAAACGCGTATTAATATAAACAAAAGGGGAAAATTATTGGGCATGTACGCAAAAAGGATCAATAAGGCCACGAGTAGGAATGGTAACCGCAGACATGCATGTTTCTGGCTCATTAGCCGTCATCAGTGCGGCATAACCAAGTAGGGTATTGCACTTGGCTAGCAAAAGTGTTGGGTACTTGGGAGCAAAGAATGTTGGGGAAACATGTGTAAAGAAACATAAAAACACAAAAACAACGAAAGCTCACACAGGAGTCCTATCGCCATTTTGTGCTTTCGGCCAGCTGTGCCAATGGGTTTTCGGCTAGCAACTAGCGTCGCAACGTTGGCGAAACGGACTCATTGTGTTTGAGTCTTTCTAAGCCCAGGATATGAAATAAACAAAGTGCCAAGAAAACGCGTATTAATATAAACAAAAGGGGAAAATTATTGGGCATGTACGCAAAAAGGATCAATAAGGCCATTCCTACTCGTGGCCTTATTGATCCTTTTTGCGTACATGCCCAATAATTTTCCCCTTTTGTTTATATTAATACGCGTTTTCTTGGCACTTTGTTTATTTCATATCCTGGGCTTAGAAAGACTCAAACACAATGAGTCCGTTTCGCCAACGTTGCGACGCTGGTTGCTAGCCGAAAACCCATTGGCACAGCTGGCCGAAAGCACAAAATGGCGATAGGACTCCTGTGTGAGCTTTCGTTGTTTTTGTGTTTTTATGTTTCTTTACACATGTTTCCCCAACATTCTTTGCTCCCAAGTACCCAACACTTTTGCTAGCCAAGTGCAATACCCTACTTGGTTATGCCGCACTGATGACGGCTAATGAGCCAGAAACATGCATGTCTGCGGTTACCATTCCTACTCGTGGCCTTATTGATCCTTTTTGCGTACATGCCCAATAATTTTCCCCTTTTGTATATATATATATATATATATATATATATATATATATATATATATATATATATATATATATATATATATATATATATATATATATATATATATATATATAATCTATAAAAAAATTGATTAATAAAAAAAAATATATACCTAAGAGATTTTAAAATAATATAATATAGAATCTATTAAAAAACTAGTTCATATTGTAATTGTGTGATATTCCTCTGAGATATTCGATCGGCAGAGTCCAGACATCAATTTTTTGTTATCTGGAGTATGTGGTAGAATTCGGAAAACCCGATTGTATTGTAGTCTAAAGTATTGTCACATGGTTGCAGTATAGGTTATATTATTTTCAGCACTATGCTTTTGAGGTTGTTGACTACATAAACCGAATTTTTAAAAAATGTATTTCAGTTAACTTTTTGGGAAATTATAATGAATTTAATAAATATTTTTTCATTATTTATTGAAGTTTTGCTATTTAATGCTATTTTTTATATCACTCCCTTTCTTCTATATCTCTCTATTTACACACGATAAATATTTTCGCAATAAATTGATTTTGATCGATAAGCGATATTTTGTAACATACTATTAGAAAGATGGAGAGTTTTATTATACGATGAAAATGTTTTTTTTACTGTACATTGGATTTTAACCTATTAAATGAACACGGAAGTTCAAATTTATAGTATAGTAGGTCCATGCTTCAAGCATATACTGTTTTTGCGAAATCATTCCCATACAAATTTCTAAACCCGGGCGCGTGCATAGAAGTATAACTTCTACCGGCACATCCGTTTTTTTGTAAAATTAAGTTTAATAAATTCAAAAAAAAACAAAAATCATAAGGGAAACAATATATAATTCATTAGATAAATCTTTTGTGCCAACACTAGTCAGTGTTTTAGATGAACTTAAATGCATTTTTTTGTTAGAAAACTTATTGTATTTTTTTTTATAATTATAGAAAATTAGCTTGGCAAAAAGTACGGATACTGTATGAACAAATGTTTTGACTTAATTCACTGCCCTTGATACGTAAATTAGGTAAGGTAAGGATTATACTTACACATCGCTTATATGTATACTTGTGAAGAAAAAGTAAACATACCTGAAAAAAATAAAGAAAATTAAATATATACCAATATAAAAAAATATGATTATCTAATAAAGATTTCCTTTTTAAATTTCTATGTCCACTACTATAAATTAAAAAGATTCAATAAAAAGTTATATTTTTATTAACGCATTCATTACTAAGTTGGAAAAAAAATTGTCGACCCTAAAAACCTCCGAGTACCAAGTGTGTACTGATTTTGTATAGAATTTGCATAAAACTCCAAGAGAAGAGAAAAATACCATGTTCCCTGGGCACCAGGTGCTTCGGATGGTTTCGACAGCATGATATTTGTATTCAGCGACCCAAAAAAAAACCCCGGGTACAACAATTGAACCCATCTCCAGCAATACTTACCAAGTTGTAATATTTCTATCTATTATCTGTACGAAATGCACTTTTCAAATGCAATTTTCTAATGCAGAAATGTAATTTCCCATTTTTACATTATGAAAAATAGCGACAAATTTTCCTGACGCCCTAACGAATCCAATGCAAAAAAACGCATTCTGATCCATCTAACTTTACAAATTTCGGAGGTTTTGCTGATTTTAGTGCTTTATTTCCTCGACTAAATCGTTATATATATATATATATATATATGTATATATATATATATATATATATATATATATATATATATATAAAACGAACAGAGCGTTTTGTGACAGTCTAAGAATGTCCAAAGATGATACATAAAGTATCTAGTGCCTTACTGTCAAAAGTAATAATTTCAGTTTTGAACTGAAATGGTGTCGGTTAGAAATTTCTAACACTTTAAAAGACACCTTGGATGCTGCGATATAAATAGATATAAATATCATTCAACCTATATCAGGGCAAAACCAAACTACAGACACGTGTTTCGCTCTTAGTTTGAGCTCGTCAGTGTTTATCAGTTTTGCAATTTGACATCTATAGATATCGTTCAATTTATGGCAGGGATGTCTCTTGATTAGTGACTTGAGAGACATAGCCTGTACTACACTGACGAGCTCAAACTAAGAGCGAAACACGTGTCTGTAGTTTGGTTTTGCCCTGATATAGGTTGAATGATATTTGTATCTATTTATATCGCAGCATCCAAGGTGTCTTTTAAAGTGTTAGAAATTTCTAACCGACACCATTTCAGTTCAAAACTGAAATTATTACTTTTGACAGTAAGGCACTAGATACTTTATGTATCATCTTTGGATATATATATATATATATATATATATATATATATATATATATATATAGCAATAAGATGTCTCAGCATCCAGGAATGGCCCGAAATCAACTTCGCAAAAATTAAGATGGCTTAGTACCAAAATATCATACTCGTAATTGACGTAATTTTTAGGTCAGAAAATCTTATTTTGTCGGACAAGGCCAGAAAATAAAAATGAGTCCGGTAAAAGCTTTTACCGGACTCATTTTTATTTACTTTCCGGCCTATCTTTAATAAAAAAACAATAAAATAGTTAGTCTAAGATAGCGGTCAATTGGTTTCTATGGTAACCGAGTTTTGTATATATTAAAAACTATAAAATAACTTGACATATTTAGACGTTTAGTTGAAAATGTGAAATTTATTATAAAATGGATATTTAAAATAATGCATTTGATTGTGAATTATTGGAAGATGAAATTATACCAGATGAAATTGTTAAGGCGACCACTCAAGCAGGGTTTGTTAAAAAAAATGTTAAAATTAGTTAATAAAGAAATCTTGTTATAAAAATTTAAACTGAATAATATGAAGTTTATGGTACAACAATGCCAGTTTAAAAAAAAATATTGTACCTACGTAATACGTCCCAAAAGTGCTGGGCAGTAAAAGACCACTTTCGGGACTTGTTACGTAATAGTTATTTGTGACACAAGGACGGAAAATGACATTTTGCAAGAGCGAGTAAAGTTGTGTAGCCGAGGTGCGTAGCACCGAAGCGAAACAATACGAGCACTTGAAAAATATTTTCCGGACGTGTAACACACACTATTTTTTGGTCCGACTAATTTTTAATATTTTCAAAAGTTCTGTTATGTTCAACAGTTGACCGTTTGTCTTACCTGAAGTTAGACCAGTGACTAGAAGACGACAGACTGTCAACTGGTATTGGTATGACGTGATGTTAATACATATTATAATTATATTTATAGTTGTATAATAACTTGTTTGATACTGAATATACGTGTTACTAGTGTTATTAGTGTTTTAATTAACATATGTTGCAAACACAACTAGTTCAAAAACTTTTTACCTGTGCTTTTTACTTTGTGACATACAAGATTACATGTTTATTGACATCTATTGCAGGATTAAAAAAATTAGTAATAAGGAATGATTTTCTGATAATCGATTTCAAGTTCCTAAATTTTTATACATACAAATACTGTGCTAATAAGCAGCACAGTAAAAATTGTTATATTGAAAATATTAACATTAATATCTAATAATTTTATATAAAGATAGCAGAGACAATGAACTATTTTCATAATCGAATGATAAGTAGTTCTAAATTGACATAAATGTCAAATTTTATAATATAAGTTGTGAGAGAAATTTAGAATCCTGCTTATGTTTGGAAAAAGTTATAGGTAAGTTTAGTATATTATACGCTGTTTTTAAATAAATTTAATTAAAATTTGTATTATTCATTATGTATTTTTAATGACAAAATTTAAATTTATATCTACTACTATATATATATATATATATATATATATATATATATATATATATATATATATATATATATATATATATATATATATGTATGTATGTATAGTTCCGATATAACGAAATCTGTGGACACGATAGCGGTCGCATTTCTTAACGAATCGAAATGAAATTTGGTACAAAAATCAATCGTTCCAAAATCTCGGTCGAGTTCGTTAATGGGCCAAATCGGTACAGCCGTTTGGGCGTGACATCAAATCAAAATCACCCTGTACAAAAAAATGTTAGGGGACTTTTTTGTTTGTCTTAAAGAGACCTACAACTTTTATCTAAAACATTTTTTTCTGAAACGTATACTTTTAATATATTCAGTTAATATAAATCTACTGATGCGCCTGGCTTACCAAGGGCCATTTTTTATATGCTCATAAATGTATTCGATCCAATCACGTGTTGAATTTTATTTAGCTACGTTTTATGTTTTATTATACTTTTAATTGATAATTCTTTTTAATAAAATTAATTATTTTATATTACATATTTGTGTGATACTCTATTTCAATTATAATTAAAAAGATGATATTAAAATAATGAAATCAAATATAATATTTACAATATAACTTAATTATTTTTGGAAATTTAAAAATTAGACAAACAAAATATAATTTAAAAATATCGAAAAATATCACATCCGGTAGGATTTTATCTATAGCCGGTAGCGCCTTTAACTATTTCGCTACTGTTACCTTAGAGGTTAATCGCGTTTTTGATAATATTTTGATTTAACTCATATCCCACAGGACAGTTGAAACATTAAACTTCTCTGTGCCTTGTTTTATATGTTTATTCGTTAAAATTAAAGTCTAACAATAATTTCTTGTAAGCTTAATAAGAATAGGTACAATTTAAAATATTAAGAACTACAGATTTAATAGATGCAAAATATCTGTGTTTTTTATTACCATTATGTAAAGAAGTGAATACGGAAAACCAAGTCCTAGAGCGATCCAGAAAGACTACGACATTTGAAGACGCTCCTGGGAAATATTAGTATTAACGAGTGTGAGTAAACCCAAAAAGAAAATCAACAATTTATTTATTATATTGATGGGTCTAAAACACCAGAAGAAATAGCTATAGGGGTTACAATAGCCCTGGGATACACTTATGCGATCTTTCAAGCAAAGCTATTAGCAATAGACTTCTGTGCTCAGGAGTTCATTAACAAACGCTTCATTTTAGACAAAATGTTTATTGCCTCTAAAAGCCAAACTGCTTTGAAAACTCTACAATCTACTTCGTTTAAATCCAAAACCAATTGGAACTGCAAACAATTTCTTAAGCAACTGGCTAAACACAAGAAAGTAACTTTACTGAGGGTACCAGGTTATAAAAAAATTCTCGTCAACGAAATTGCTGATAGTCTCGCAAAAAAAAGGAACTGGTACTCTTTTTCCTAAACGTTTCTGTGGCATCTAAAAATACTAAATTAAGGAAGAAGTTCGTAATTAAAAAAAATAACTTAGTACAGCTTACTGGAAAAACACTTCAGACCAAAGACCAGCAAATAGATTAATACGGCCTAAATGACCCTTAGAGCTTCAGAAACCTGAAATATATGCAGGAATTTTTACAGAACACTATTCACTAAGATAGCATTTATGTAAAATGGTTAAATTGGACAGTGAAACATGCAGATTTTGTAAGTATACAGATGGAACTGCTAAACATTATCTGTAACTGCAGAGTAATTGTTTGCCAACAACATTAATATCTGGGAAAGGTTATTCTTAAAACCTGAGTAGGTTACAAACGTACATCCTTAACATATAAAAGACTTTTTTAAGTTCTTATTGACTTATAATTAGATATAAAGTGTAGGTACCCAAAAAATCTTTTAGGTTGCAGTGTAGTAAGAGTAAGGTCACTTAGGCCAATCGACACCACCAGAAAGCGATATATGAGTTTAAAGAGGAATTAAGTAAATTGTACTAAGCGATATGAACTAAATCTAGATATGATGAAAAATCACGTCTTTGAGGCCGGCAGATGTAGATAGATATCACGGTTTTTATCCTTTGAGATGAGGGATTTTTTACTGATTTCTCTTAGGTCTAATTTCTAAATTCCAAAAAAGACGTTTTAAAATGAAGATCGATTTATTGCAGATATTAGAAAAAAATCTGTATATAAAAAAATTGTATTTGTTACAAAACATTTTTCATTAGTGTAAGTAATATTTTAATCAAAATATTTGTTTTCATCTCGATTTTACTGCAATTAATTATTAAAAATTTTAGTTCCTTTTGCGCAAGATAGGTAGGTAGAAGGTATAATGTTAGAAGAATATTTTATACCCTTAAAATGAAAATCAGTGAACCCACGTTACAATTTCTCTCAATGAATTATTGATAAAGAAAGTTTATTAGTATTTCATAAGAAAACTTTGTAATAGGCATTAACAGACTTTGGGCCTTAAGATATTTCAGTATTATAGACGATTTAAATATTTAATCAAATTAATCAGTAATGTACCTACGTTTAAAAGTTATTTACAACGTATTAACTGCACTTTAATTTATTTTTATTTGATTTATTCGACTACACATTATTATGTAATTATGATTATTAAATTTAATCATACAATAAATCATCGTTTTAACCTTCTTCTGGTAAAATTGTAGTTTTACAGTCTGACAACAAATTCCTGTAAGTTTGTAAATGCACAATTTAAAATCTTTATAACTGCAGATTTAAAAGCAACAATCAACAATTTAACTTATAGTGGTTTTACATGGTTGTGCCAGAAAATTAAGGCACTATAGATAAGGCACTATAAACATAGGTATTATCATCAGCCATGTTTTGTCCAATGTCAACCACAAAACCAGAGATAATAGAACAGATGTGTTGATGCCTAATACATATAAAGTTGGCAACAAGTTCCGACATCAGCGCACCATGTTTAAAACTTTACTTCTACACCCTTTTTATGCTTAAAGTACCTTACATTTATTTTGAACTAAAACCACTATTACTTACTCTGTCACTATACCGTTATAAGTACTTTTTCGCTTTTCGCACTACCAGCTGGTTTAGTTCCCATTTTCACCACTACAAAATACGATTGCACGTCTCTTTAATTTGTCTATGGTCTAACACGTGAATTGAGTGACATTGGAAGAAAAATAGCTGATGATAATACCTATATCTATAGTGCCTTACTAATAGTTTTAGTTAAGGTAGTTTAAACATTAAAAAGTATAGTGAATAGTTTTAAACAGGGTGCGCAGATGCCGGAACTTGTTGTAAACTTTATATCAGGCATTAACACATCTGTTCTATTATCTCTGGTTTTGTGGTTGACATTGGAAAGAACATGGCTGATGATAATACCTATGTTTATAGTGCCTTAGGAAAATGACTTTCGATTGGAAATCGGTAAAATGGAGATGGTTGTTAATCAATCTTTGCCGTCAGAGTGCGCAGTTGTTCTGTAATCTGTCACTGCCGTTCACTATCACACGTTAATGTAATTTTAACGAAATATACTTACACAAAATTACTTATGTGATAATAAGAAAAATGATTTTAGTATCTAATGGTATTTTGTTATGGACGGTAGAAGGAAGGAGAACCATCTGCATGAACTAAAAAGTGACCATCGGAATGGAACAAATTAAGGTGGCGCCACTGTAGCATGAGGGTAAATTTTTCATAAAGCGCTAAATATTGAAGAATAAGAGAGCTGGATATATAAAGAATGAAACAGTTCTGCTCTAAAATTGAAGAATTTGACTGTCAATGTTAGCTCACAGTAACTTTTTAGATTATATTTACTTAATTATTCGACATCTGCATGCTTAGCTATTTGGGTCAATTTTTCAACTGTAATTTGCTGTTTAGTAGCGGAAACTTTTTTTGCTAAATTCTTATATGAGATGGTGCTCCTCACCTAATTTCAACTAATCAATAAACATTGTTGTATTTTTTGTGATGAAAATTAATCAATATTTAGCTAAAATAAGGCATAAAATGCCATTAATTGGAATCATTTTTCTTATTATCAGGCAATTTTGTAAATATTTCATTAAAATGATATTGAGAGGCTATGACAGATTACAAAACAACTTCGTACTCAGACGGCAGAACACCCCCACAGACCGTTTATAATCAGGTGATGCACTCCTGCTTCCAAAATTGTAGTCAAATTGCAATAAATAATTAATAAAAAATTTAAAATCATTACAGAGAATTGCCCAATTAAACTTATTTTAGGAATATTATTTGTAAACTTATTTTTCTATATTTTTGAAATTTCGAAATTATACAAACAAGAAATTATTAAAATGACATTAAGGAGATATTGAAAAAATGTCACATCCAGTGGGACTCGAACCCACCATCACTGCCTTATACGCAGGCATGCTTTAACCACTTAAGCTATTGGATTCTCAAGTGGTTAGGAAGCGGAACGTTATAATGAATTCAAATTCCGTCAGATATGACATTCACTCACTTTCTCCTTAAGCACATGTTACATGACGTTAATGAGAGAGAAGATTTGTCAAATCGACAATTGAAACATCAAACTCTAAGTCACTTTATTTGTGCCCTGTCTTATATTTTTATTCGGTTAGGAGACCGGAACCATTTATTTTTCTATATTTTGTTTATTTTTGGTTAGTTTTACTGGTATAAAAAACATGTTAAAAGAAGATTTGGACAATATTCTTAAAGTGACTTTTACTAATTGAATTTTGGCAAATTAAATTAAGGTATTGTTAATAAAACTTTCTTCTTAATAAAGTTCTGAAATTTAAAGTTTGTATTAACCAGATAATAAAAAACAAACTATTTCATTACCTAAAAATCGTGATGATTTAACAGCCTTGGGGGAATATATGAACCCTGTCAGTAAATTTAATAAAAATTTTACAGAATTTGAGCGAATAAATCACGGTCTGTTTTAAATATTGGAACAGACGAATATCTGCGTTTGGACGGTAGCCAAATGTAAAAATATCGAAGCATATTCGGTTTTATTCGTTACTACAAACAGTATGAATAAATCCTTCTTGACTATGTATTTCCTTGATGTTACTCTTATGATTTACGAGCCATAAAACTAGCCATGAACTGGATATGCCCAGGAATTTTCTGGATCATCCGAATATGCCAGTATTTTTAAGGTTATTGGTCCTTGATATAGAATTTTTATTTGTATTTATTAGTAAATAGTCGTATACTTTTTGAAGGGTAGGTACACAAAAATGTACAGAATAATTCTAAGTGACATATTACAATAAAGTTATAAAAATATATACACAAAAGGCAGTTGTATTAGTTTCTTAGCTAAATGGTTTCAAATTCAAACAACACCATCTGCTATGAAATATTTTGAATCTTTGTCTGTAGGTACCTAAGTAGGGGAGACTGAGGACACTTGATCCTTATGGGAGACTAGGTACACGAGGTTTATAAAAATTCTGTGAGCAATTTAAAGTTTAAGTGTGGCAACATCGCTAGTCTATGGTAGTCGCTAACGTTTTGAGGTTGGCACACCTGTTTGATTTTACACTTTTTAAGATGGCGGGCGGTTAAGTGATTTGTGTTGCAGAAACTTCTTTCTCGTAAGTTTTTTTTTGTATATATACAGTTATTTATAATAGATATTTAAGAGTGTGTGACTTTAGTACGAGTCATTATCTGTTTGTAGCCTTGTGTTCCAATGAAAACTGTTAATCATAACACACTTTTTTTATATTCAATATTCATAACATCAAACTAGTTTGGGTACACTGAATTATGGGAGATTTGATCCTGCCGGATCAAGTGTCCCACATTGTTTTTATTTTATTTATTGCAGTATCCAATATGCCGAGAAAATACAAAACAAGAATAGGTGCACGAAAAAGAGTCCCTGTCGATGAAAATATCTTGAAGTTGGCTGTGAATGATGTTATCGAGGGTAAAAGTTATCGTGGTACTGCAAAGGTGTACGGTTTATCAGTGATGACATTGAAAAGGTACGTCAGGAAGAAGAAAAGTGCTACAACTGAAAACATTGACTATACTCCAAATTATCGTCAGTCACAAATTTTTTCAAACATTGAAGAGACGGAATTGGTTAACTATTTAATGTTGGCCAGTAAATTATATCACGGTTTAACACCTAAAAATGTACGAGACCTTGCATTTCATTATGCCACTGAAAATAGAAAAAAAATTCCACCAAAATGGACTGAACACGAAACAGCCACCTACGACTGGTTTTACGGTTTCATGGGCCGTCACAAAGAGTTATCATTGAGAATTCCTGAAGCCACAAGTTTGTCTCGCGCCACAGCATTTAACAGACACAACGTTGGAAAGTTTTTTGAAAATTTGAAAAACTTATTAGAGAGATTTAATTTTGGTCCAGACCAAATATGGAACGTGGACGAAACTGGCATTACCACAGTTCACAAACCAAAAAAAATTGTGGCATGCAAAGGTCTAAAACAAGTTTCTAAAGTCACATCTGGGGAACGTGATGAGCTCGTTACAATATGCGGAGCCATTAATGCTATAGGTAACCACCTACCACCATTTATGATATTTCCACGCAAAAACTGGCAACAGCGAATGATTGATGATGGACCACCAGGTACAGAAGGAGCTCCACATCCTAGTGGCTGGATGACTGGGCCAAACTTCTTGCTTTTTTTGAAATTTTTTTTTGAAGCATGTAAGATGCAGCAAAGATAATCCAAGTCTTATTATATTTGATAATCATGAGTCACATATAACCCTTGACTCTATAAATTTTTGCAAAGAGAATGGTATCCACTTGTTAACTATTCCACCACACACTTCTCAAAAACTACAACCTTTGGATCGAATAATATTTGGAACACTGAAGTCATATTACAATACTGCTTGTGACAATTGGATGGTTAGTCACCCAGGGCGGCCATTAACTATTTATGATTTGGCTGGATGTTTACGCAGTGCCTATCCAAATGCAATGACACCAAGGAATATTCAAAAAAGTTTTTCAATTACTGGAATTTTCCCATTCAACTCCGATATATTCACAGATGATGAATATTTAAGCTCCTATGTCACTGACAGAGAAAATAAAGAACCTGAAACTGAGACCACACGACCGTCTTCCCCGTCTGTTCTTACCGGTTCATCTTCAACTGGCGTATCAATGATTGCAAGCAATGAAGAATCGTCTATACTTGCTCCGCCTACGGTTGAAATAAATACTGCTTCACCAGTTGAAAGAGTGCCAATATCAAATAACGATGTGACTCCCGATATTTCTGATGATGAGAAAGAAAATGATGATACCATAGCCAGTAATAGTCATGTTCTTGAAAATTTTAACAACTTCGCAACTGCTCCTCTACAAATTACAAATCACAATAAATCTAAAACACCAATCCAATTTGATGTTTCGATTCCTTCCACATCGGCTTTTGTAAGCCCGGAAGTAATAAGACCACACCCAAAAGCAGGACCGAGGAAAACCTCTGGAAAAGGAAGAAAAAAGGTAATACGAGGATTTTGACTGACTCTCCTGAAAAACTGGCAATTGAAAAAAGAATGGGAGGCTAGAAAACAGAAAAATGAAAAGAAGGTTCGCAAACTTACAGCAAAAGCAGTGAAACGTAACCTAAAGTCACAAGAAAAAAACGATACAACGTCAGAAGATGAAGAATTACCACCATCACCAGAATCTGATTTAAGTTTATTTGATGAAAGTGATATAACCAGTAGTGAATCAGAAAATGAAGATGACATTCATGACTCGGCCATCACTGGAGATTGGGTTGTAGTGAATATGGTCTCACAAAAGAATCTCGTGCATCGATATGTTGGACAAGTATTGAGCGAAAATCAAGCAGGGTATGATATTAAATTCGCTAAAAAAATTGATGATAAATTTTTCAAGTGGCCTACTAAGGACGATATCAGTTCTATAGCAAAACATCAAGTAGTCAAAAACCTACCAGCACCAAAAATCAAATCATCATCAAGAAGAGTAATTAACTTTAAGTTTCCAAAGTCATTGAGAAAGTTTAAGATTGAGAATTGAAAGAGAACAGATACATTGATATAAAATGATAATAAAAGACTTGAATAACTATGAGACTGATTAGATGTTGAGAGTAAAAATATTTTGTTTTGTTTTAATGTTATAGATATATATTATTCAGGTATCTATTTCATGTTTTTTAGTTGTAACTTGTAACCAAAAATTGCATAGAATATTTATGTATTAGTTTTGATTTGACAATTTCAAGCTGTTGTTACCAGTTCAATAAGAAAAAAATATATAAATAATATGAAAATAAACATGTTTAACTATTAATTACCTATTCCTCAATAATGGTATCATGTGACCCCAATATATGGAAGATTTGATCCCCCGGGATCAAGTCTACCAGAGGAGGGGGATCAAGTCACACGTATATATGGGACACTCGATACCATTCCCTATCCATAGTTCTAGAGGTATATCAACTAAATTTATACACTGATGTTATTGGCTACCACATATAGCATGGGTACATAAATTTCAAGTATTTCAGTATCAACATATTTAAAATCTTATCTATATTAAGAAAATGAGAGATGAAAAACAAAAGGGGTGATCAAGTGTCCCCAGTCTCCCCTAATCGATGAACTCAAAAACTACTGGACCGATTAATATGAAAACTGGTATATATATATATATATATATATATATATATATATATATATATATATATATATATATATATGTATTTTTCCAAGGAGAAGGTTTGTATGATATGCTTATTGATGCCACTCGCCACTAGGTGGCCCTGCAGAGTAGCAACTTCTGCCCCGTTCAACCGATTGTCATAAATCAGTATGGTGATGTATTTATGTATTTTTAATGGGTAAGATGAATATGATATTCGTATTAAAGGAAGTTACCACCAGATGGCGCTTCCATATATTAAGTTCAATACTGATTAATAAAGTTAATAAAGTTCGAAAAATATATTTTTGGTGCGATAAGTAAAATAAAACTATAAACTTTCTTTTCTTCTCTATCTCTTCTTCTTTTAGAATGAATTAAATATTTGTGTACTGATTTTTCTTTAAAATTATTTTTCTTAAATTTATTTTATTTGTTGGCGTAGCAACGCACGCCGTGTAGGTACAGCTAGTTCTCAATATTAATCAGTAGTGTTTACTGTGCAAATAATAAATTAAGAGATATTATGATATTTTTTATAACAATATGTACAACATAATCATTTTAATTATTCGTTAGACAATCAGCAATAACAATTAAATACATTATCATTATTGACCCGCTTATAGTAATTACAAGTTAGTATCAATAAAAGTTATTAGTATTAATATGCATTATTATTTACAATTATAGTTATGAGGGTGGATAAACCGTTAAATAAAAAAAGTACTAATAATCGTATACAATATATATATATGCATAAATGCGATATCGAAAATGTCATTTTAATCGTAACTCTCATTACTCGTAATTCATATGTTTTTTTGGATTTTCCACGACAATCTAAATTTTTAAGTAAAGAAATGTTTATTTATAAATAATTATAGATAAATGTTTTTCATATGATGATCACATCAGTGACTAGCTCAGTTATTGACTATAAGTTTACTGCAAAGTCGTAAAAAACATTGTAAGTAATATAAGAAATATACAAAACAACTTAAAAAGTGTAAAATTTGATGAATTTTAATAGAAGTGAAGCTTTTAATGATATCTGGTGATCCAGAAAGTAGCAGCGCAAATATGAAAGAAAAGTAAAGACAGAAGGCGTGAGTGAAAATGGTGACTATAGAAGCGCTCTTCAGCTTATCGGTACTCCTGCAAAAATGCAGAGATTAGCGTAAGAAAGTAAATACTTACTTGTTTCATAGATTTACGCAAAAGCTTTTGATGGTATTAAACATTCTAAGTTATTGACAATTTTGGATGCAAAAGGATTGGATGACAACGACATACAAACTTTGTTTTACCTATATAGACACCAAGTAGCCTCCGTAAGACTGGAAAATTGACTAACGAATGAAACACCCATTAACCGCAGAGTTGGAAAATGATATATACTATCTGCCACTTTATTCAATCCATCGTCTAGAAAGCGTATGAGCAGGCAAAGGAAGGTATAAAAACTAAGGGGAAACCACTATGCAATACAAGATACGCTGATAACACAACGATATAAACTGGTATTGCAGAAGACCTACAAATGTGACTAAACAGGTTCATTAAAGAAGGTGACGAGTTTGGTATAAATTTAAACGCTTTAAATTTATGGTCATAAGCCAAAACCCGAATATACAAACAAACATAACCATTATAAAAAACACCAATTTTAAGACATAAGTTATTCAAAATGTTAATTCGTTTGTATTTATAATATTGTTAACTTAGGTCTTTAACACTGTTAAGAGTTTTTAGACAAAACAGTTGTATCTTATATACCTACCTACCGCTTACACAAATAGTTGGGTTAACAAATTTTTTCCTTATTTTTAAGAGCTGGTATTTTTTAAATCCATAAATGTATTTTTATAAATAAAATAGATCAAACATTCATTTTATTGCCTGAAAGTAGAGTATGTAAATAAAGTTAATGTATGTACATTCCTTAACTGCAATAATCTTAACTTTGAGATTGAACATGTAGTTTCATTTATTTGTACCTGAATATATCAATATGCCCTGATGTTCACTTATCGAGACTGATATAAAGCTAAAAATATGACACCCTCGAGAAATGTCTGTTTACTGTTAGAGACTAGAAACCTATTGAGCCTGTCGATGATATACTGAAAATAAACACATAATAAAGTAACGAAAATAAATATGAAATTGATGAAGAAAGCACATTTGGTAAAAAGGAAATCTAATCTGTGGCACTAAAACGGATGATACTCTCATTTAACGATGCAGTATATTAACCCTAGATGCATAGGACCCTCATTAATCAGATGGTATATTTGTGAGTAAATAAAAATGAAAAATGAAATATATAATGATAGTCCTATTTTAGTTCATTCGAAATTATCTTTTTATGGCTATAGACTGTAGAGTGTTCAGTAGTTAGTTGAAAATGGTCTTGTATTTGTATTGTTCCATTAATGTTACTAAATTTGAAAATAAGAAAAAGTTTTTAAATTTCACTTTAAGCAGTTATAAGTAAATTATAAGAAGAACCACAAATCTTAAGAAACTCAGAAACCACATTATTATAAATAATTTATATAAAAATAAATAAATGTAAATCTGTAATTTTTTTTTCTAGATTAAAAACGTACAAAGGTAAACGATTTTCACTACAAAAACATTACAAACTATTAGCATGTTCCACTATTAGATATATACAGAAATATGAGGAATTGATAATATCTTTGCAACGCTTTTCAAAAATGCTATATAGGTGAGAAAATGGCATAAACATACCGTAAGACAGATCGTAATAAAACTTTGTGCATTCAATTTGGGAGCGCTTCAAGAAACTTTTTTTAAAAAATAAAAAGTTAACAACTCGAAAAATATGTATGGGAATAAGATCAATTTTTCTAATCGAGAATTTTGAGGCTGCTGAAAAAATATCGTATCGGCGATCCCATGTAAGGAGCTTGGTGCCCGGTATGTACGTCGTTTTCCTCGCGTTTTACGAAAATTCTTTTAAACATTTTATCCCACGGTTTTTAATGTCCCTGAACACAAATATCGCATCGGCAATCCTGTACGAGGTACCTAGTGGCCTATGTACGTCATCTCCTGGATTTTTCTGTAAATTGGTCATAAAATTTATTAAAAACTTCTTATCCTAAGGTTTTTTTGACGTAGCTGAACACAAATATCGTATCTGAAATCCTGTGCAAGGTACCTGGCGCCAAGTATGTACGCCTCTCCTGTAGTTTTATAGAAATTATTTATAAAATTGATTTAAACTTATTGTTAACCGAAAGTTATTAAGATCGCTGAATACAAATATCGCATTGGCAATACTGTTCGAGGTTATTGTTGCTTTCCACAAGAGCTGCATATAGGCGAGGAAATAAAGCACTATAAAATAAGACGGATCGTGATGACACTTCAGGTAACATTTTGATCCAATGGCATGAGGGACAAATTAAAATTGCATTGTTGCAGGTAGAAAATGGTAAAAAAGTGCATCTTAAAGTGTTAAAATATAAAAAGTTGACAATTCGAAAAATATGCATGGAAATAAGTTCAATTTTTCTACTGGAGGTTTTTGAGATCGCTGAACAGAAATATCGCATTGGCGATCCTGTACCAGGTACCTGCTGCCCGGTATGTACATCTTCTAAAGTTTTAAGGAAATTGGTTATAAAATTCGTTTAAACAGACTACGACAGCGAGATAGAGGAAAAAGCAAGTAAATATACAAAATAGAAAAATGTTTAAAAAATTACAACTAATTTTTTGTAATTAACACTGACAAATCTTACTGTTACGGTTACTTAGTGTTCAATTTTATATCAGACAACCAGGTATACCTCGTACAGAATCCCGATGAGATATTTGTGTTCAGCGACCTCAAAAACTTCCGTGTAGAAAAAGTTAATCCATTTTCATGCATAATTTTTAGGCTGTAAATTTTTCTTCCTTTAATATTTCGAATTGCATTTTTCATCAGCAACAATGCAATTCAATGAAAAAAAAAACGGTAAGTTAGTGCTTTATATTTTTTGATCAAAATAAAAAATAATAGTTCAGCTCTTTTACATAGACATACTTATCTATAAAAAAAATTTAACACATTCCCAAAAACTTAAACCTTAAAACTTAGTCGAATGTTTCGAAATAAATCTTAACTGAAATTAATTAAAATTATTCAAAAACTTCCTGAATATTTATATACAAATTAATCAAAATAATCTTTAATTATTCAAGATAGAAAAAACAATGTAAAAAAGGTATAATAAAAATCAATTCAAATAAGTCTTTCAAAAAATTATTTTGTGTAACTTTAGAAAGATAGCAAACGTTATATTCAATATAAATGGGATTAAACAAATAGAAAACTTTAGTAACCGTTTTCCACTTTTATAAGAAATTTCTTCTAAAACCAAAAATATTGATGAAAACTCCAGGATATAAAGAAAACATTACATAAGTTTATGTGTTCTACGAAAAATGTAAATATTTGAGATAGTCATCCAGCTCTCACAGGCAGCTTTATACCAGTCGCATAATGAAAAAGTCGAAAAGTCAATATCGAATATAAATTCAGCAGCCGATCAAAAAGTTAGAAAAGGTATCAGTGTGCAAATTGTAAAATTGGAAAGATGAAAGAGTTGCTAGCAACATCAAAACGTCGAGACCGAAATAAGGATTCCTTGAATAAACTGAGTAAAGATTTCTTTTGGGAAGCTTTGTTCAGAGTTAGGATGGTGTACGTAATCGTCTTCACCTGAAGAATCTATAATATTTTACAAATTTTATTGCTGTTGCTTTTTAAATTTTATATTTTCTGCGAAATACTCGGTGAGAAGGATTTTAAAATAACGAGTATATATAGATATGTGATTTTCTTGCAACATAAATAGTAAAATTCGTCTCCAAGAAAGCAGTGTGTATTAACTTTAGAAGTTCATTTTGAATACTTAATTAGTAAAAATTGTTAATAAACATTGCATTTTCAAAATAAACTATGTCACATTTTTTAATTTATAGCTAATTGCTGTCCATAGTCTTTACATAAAAATGTATCTAATTCCAATGTATTTTTACAATAAAAAAACGTGAGACGTGTCAAGGGACACCCGGATGGAACTAAGTTCCTTTCGATTAATTAGTGAAAGAATTGTTTATACATACATAAGCATAATGTCTACTTACCTAATTCTATCAGTAATATCCAGAACTTGTGCAGAAACACTGTCAGGATACATTATTGTTATTATTTTCTATTATTTTATTATTTATTATTTACAAAAAACCTGTATAAACTTAACAAAGTCGCGACACTACACTATTCAGAGCAAAATAGAAAATAGTAAATCCATTATCACCTGAATATTTTTAACAGTTCGTTTCTTTTAACAAAAGTGTCCATTTATACAATATCAGAGGTTTAGATGACATACATCTACCTAGAATTACTTTTTATTTCAATTAAATTTAAAACAGGAATTAACAATAATTTAATACAAAATTTTAAAATTAAAATATTTGACAGTTACTGACAGTTAAGGTAATTTGACGTACCTAACTAGTCAAGTTACGAACTATTTTTAAAATGTTTATGAATTTATTAATTTATAAAAACAGGATGAAATAAAATATAATGATATTATAGGTACCTACTTATTTTTTATTCTACAGTATTTTCTTTTTAATGTACATTTTCTTTTAATTTAAATTAAATTTAAATTAGTGTCTTTTTAATTGTAATATATCTATCTATGAGAGAGAGAGAGAGAGACAGACAAACAGAGAAACATGCTTGTGTCGTGTCGTGTCGTGACATATTTTGGTCTGAATTTTTTCCGGCTAGCCTCTAGCCTCAGTCGTAACTGGTCGTAATGCCCGAAAGTGAACTTCGTTCCAATAATTCGTTAATCCTCAAACACTTTAAGCACAATCAACTTTTTTTTTATTTTATTGAAATCATATACGCATTTTAAATTTAAATGTAGAATTTAATACCCACTACTTCTTTAAAGCTGAAAATGATCTCCTTGAACTCAAATACAAGCACGTCATCTACAAATCATAAAATCGTATACTCGACGCATTTTTTTGTGACGATTTTAATTTGCCGCATTAATTATTCTTTGCAAATATTTCTCTCGACTATTTATTTTTAGACTGTAAACCAGCTGATTCAGGTGACTTTAAATGTAATTAGTCTAACGGATTTAAATCTGGAGATCTCGACGGAACCCACGCGACCAATCCAACTGTTAGTATAATGTGTTCTCATCCAGTTCGTGACTTGTCTTCCATAACAAGCGGGGGCGCCGTCTTGGTGATATAATATTTTTTGTTAAACATGAAGAAAAAATTACTTCAAATATCTTTTTCTGTATAATAGAACAGTAAAGCGTTTTGCATGTAGGTGGTCAGGAAGTATTTCAATGTCAAGTTAAGCAATTTTAATAATTCTCGCTAATATGTTGACAATGAAGTGATGTTGAAATTTCGATTGAGCTGTGAACAATAACAATTAATACACAACAAAATAACAGCGTATTGTATTATACTAAATCTCTCCATTTTTAAATATAGACCAACTATTTTTTTTTTAAATTTTATATCAATCAAATATCAGGTGTGACAACACGCAACACACTCAAGTAGTATGAAAGGTAACTAAATAGAGAAGACAAAGAATAAACAGAAAAACAGAATGTTTTATCTCTAATTTGAGATATTTAATAATTTTATTAGTTATGTGTGGATACTAAGAAAACGTGAATTGCCATTTCCGATATTATTACATCAATCTAGACAACTATCAGGAGTAAAATTTTGCTTTCAGTAAATTAAAGATTTTTTAAATCAGAAACCGATGATAAGAGGACATTTTTATTTAAAAATAAATAAAAATTATAAAAGTAAATATAGTTAAGGCATGCCAGAAGATACCTATGTTTAAATCCATCTTATATATACCAAAGATTTAGAAAATGTGTAAAACAGTTTTAAAGATATTCGGAAAAAGCTGAATTTTTAGTATCTCCAAAATAAGAAGGGTTATGACATACATATATGCGATGTTTTTTGATAAAAATTATCCTAGCATTTCTAGCTGTTGTAAGCTTGTTTTTGTATGTTTTAGGACCGAGTTATTGTTTTAATGTTTAAATGTTTAACGTTTTCCCCACATCTACTTAAAGAAGGCGCAATCCAGGAGATGCTTGCTCGGTACCGGAACTCTAGAGGTAAAGGGTCCTTTATCCTGAGTATGGTATGGGTCTTGTCTCAACGAGTAAGGAAAGGCTCCGTCGAGGAATGGAAATGGTCAGCTTCAATACTTCTATCCCAATAGCAGATCTTCCCAATGGATGGTAGCCAAAGATGGGAAGACTGTAAATTTATGGTTATAAAAATGTATTAAGGTGAATGGTGTGATGGAGTACCGACTGATGTTGCCCATGGACCTCGAGAGATGGAGCTATGAGACGATGGTTTTTCACCAGAGTTGCAGACAGACCAACATACCAGAATACGTAAATCGTGACATATATGTACTAGAAATAAGATATTCATAAAAAGAGCATGTGTTATCTTACTCGCACATTCACATAATTGGCGGTCATTTCCTCCCAGCCAATTTAGTGAGTGTACAAATGAGATGGCAGTTGTTCTCTTTACTGCTCTATTACTGCTATGTTACTATTTAAGCACATTGCACACTATCTCTAGAAGTATATGTTTTCCATTACTTACTATACCAACTAGTTTCATGGAGTGCTATCGTTCAAAAGGCAGGTATTATTCCAAGTGATTTGTGAGAAATTAGGCGTTTCAATTATTATCTGGTCTGTCACTATTCTCATGACAGCATTATGAATGTCTTTATTCACAGCCACAATTGGAAAGGACCTAGTAAAAACATTTTATTTTAAATTTAGGTACCATCATAAGTAATACGAGGTCCGTCACAAAATAAATAGGACTCTTAAAAAACATCCGATACTAGTAGCGCCCTCGGCTAATGGAGCTAACTTTCAATAGGTACGTCTTTCATTAATGTTCTGCCATAATTTTATGACAATCAAACCAATTAATGCCGAATTATCGCGCTCAAAGTGATAGTACGTTTGTAACATCGATTGAAAAATAAACATTGAAGAAAGAGCCAATATTAAGTTCTGTTTTAAACTTGGTAAAACATTTACCGGAATGCATCGGCTGTTGAAACAAGTTTTTGGTGATAATTGGTTATCTGGTAGCCGAGCTTACGAGTGGTTTACACAGTTTAAAGAGGGTCGTGAGTCGCTGGAAGCCGACAAAGATGTTGGCCAGCCGAAATTTGTAATTATGCCAGAAACTATCGAAAAAGTGCGTCTGTGTATTAAAAATGAGCCAAAGATACATGCAAATGAAATTATATATCTCCAAAGATTCGATCCGTCGCATTTTGACTAGGATTTTGGGCATTAGAAAGGTATGTTTACGGTTTGTTCCCCCAAGCTCACGGATGACCAAAAAATGCTTCGAATTCAACATTCGAGAGACATCTTAAAGAGGCCAAAAAAGATAAAAACTTTCTGTACAAAATGAGACTGATGACGAAACTTAGCGTTTTCAATACGATCAATACGCATCAAAATTCCTTATGAAATCACCCGTGTGAGCAAAATCTGAAAAGAAAACTGTGTGGAAAAGTGAAAAGTAACGTTAATGTTAACTTGTTTCTTCGATCCAAAGATAACTATTTACAAAGTGGTCTAAACTATTTACGCTGTGTATTTTCTTTGTGTTATAAAGCGTTTGATCGCTCTCGCGTTTTCATACACCATCACACCGATCGACACTTGTGTCCGATTATTTGACAAAAATATGGCATTTTAACCATTAACCACTCCCAATATTTTCCGGATATGGCATCGTGTCCGGTAGACTACATTTGTTTGGTAGACTACATTTGAATGACGTAGACGATCATTTTGAAGAACATCCCGGTCTATGAGCTGATATCCTCTTTCGAAAAACTTGTGGACCCTGCAAATCGCTATATTAATTTCTTAAGAGACTATTTTAAATAAAATAAATTTCATTTGCCGAGAAAGAAAATCTTATTTTTTTGTCCTATTTACACTGCGACAGACCTCATATTTAATCCGTTTTTGGACAATCCAATTCATACGTGATTCTTTGCTGCTTTATTATTTTGTCTGACAGCTGTTACTAATTAATATTATTATTGACAAACTACAATTGTGAGAGAACACATTACTGATATAGGATCAATATTTTTTACCAGACAAAACTAAATAAAGTGTATTACAAGGGAAAATGATAGTTTCCTATTTAAGTAGAGACTTTGATCTGACTTTGACCGAATTTAGGCCAAATGTAGAAAACTAATTTCCTTACCTACAGTTGAGTCCGTGGTTCTTTACCCGTGCGTCATCATTTAAAGCATACGAAGTAAGTCGGAAATTGCAACTTAATAACATGCGGGAGCTGTTTTCTTGAGTATTGCAATGCGAACATCAAATAGAGAATTAACTGAATCGTGGTTCAGACAGTAAATTTGTATAAGAAAAGTTAAAGTTTTTGTATTACAAGGAGAACTATGTAACAATAAATAAGATTTCATTATTACATACTTTAATGTTGTTTTAGATTAGTATTTAATTCTACTTCACTAAATATCTAGTGTACATCAATTTTTACTGTGTAGAAAATCAATTGCCTATAGAATTTTATGTATTAAAAATCAATTATAATTTTACATATCTGGCCTATCTATCAACAAAAACAATTCAGGATTTGATTGGCTTCATTTTTAACAGTTGTTTTGAATATCTGCTTGAATATATCGGATTTTTCATGTTCGTTTTTTAACGAATGCCATTTGCTGGGGTCATTCATAACGGAGTTTTTTACGCTAACAAAATGGTTTTCAATTTTTGTTGTAGGCTTGTGTCAGTTTTTTTTTTGTGTAATGAATTTTTCTTGTCTCTCGGGGTGAATATTAGTTCATAGTTTCTATTAAAAAGGCAAAATTAAAACTTCAAGTAAGAAGGTTCATTTTCACTTTATGGGTAAAGAATATAATGAATTCGCTATTACAGTCACGCAATATGTAAAAAAATCTGTTTTTATGTCTTTTGTTCCATGGAAAACAAATTGTTAACCAAAATTTAAGCAGTCAGTCAAAAAGCTACCGTTTTAGATAGGTTTTATACAAAAATATTTAAAGACTAAAATTAATTTGATTGTATCAAAAGGTGAAAATGTAACATTTAGCATAATCATTATATTTTGGGCAGTATTAGATCTTAAGACTGTCCAGTTAAAATATCTGTTCAAAGTTTTGCCAATAAACAATTTATTTTATATTTAGAGAGACTATAAAGTCCCCAATTAATAGAACACAATACAAGATATTAAACAGTATTAACAACATTTGAATAGGTTTTAGTAAACAGTGTTCATTGATACCAAATAGAAGTAGTTTAACTATTCGTCCGCGTGAATGTCGGTTATCGCGGCCAAAAGTAGCCCATCTTGATCCTCACGGCTAAAATTTGTCCAAGCCAAATTTTAAACCAGCGGTTTTAACCTGAAAGATTAACAGAGAACAGACAGACAGACAAAAGAATTTGTGATATAATTATGGATAAAATTATCCGCATGGTTAAATATCTTTCACAAGGGAGAAGCTGCGGGCGATTGCTAAGTTCTTGGCAGAATCTCCTCCTATACTATTTTTTTGAAAACAATATTTTTAAACTTTTCATCAAGTGGCAGTAAAATAACTAAATTTCTGGTTGAACTCACACGCGAACAAGCTACATAAAATTGGCCGAGCGAAAAACAATCAATTGTAAAATCTACCCCAGCGTATTTAAGCGTTTGGCCTTGGGATTTGTTTATTGTTATAGGAAACTAAACACGTTTAAATTCAAAGAGTAGATAATTGGAAATAAGATTTTCAGCAAAAACAGTGTCTCACCCTGAAAACCGTCAGTTATAAATTTTGATATAGAATCTTGACCTGAAGTCTCTACAACGAGCTTTGGAGGCTTTAAATTTTGCAATAATACTTATTAAAGGTGTCCTTGTCTGTAAAGTAAGTTTGTGGATAGGGAGACCCGATTGTTTTAGGGAGTTCAAAAATTCCACTGAATAACCAACTGTGTTATCCATCTGTATATGCCGCTGAGTCTATCGAATAGTATATATCTTTTTCTCTCGTTTCAGTGACTATAGCACCATTTCATTAATTGCTTTCGTTTGGTCGTTCTTAGGGGTTAGAATAGCTTGTTCACAAAACTATTTCAGATTTTTTCCTGTATGTTTAATATATCAGAGTATATTTCTTTAATCAATTAATAAATAAGAATTCAAATAACTCTTAAAAACTATACAAATTACAAAACAAGATCACAATATAACAAATTCTACTTAACCTATCTAATCTGTACTATTAATAAAAAAATTCACCGAACTATACAATTTACAAAACACAATCTGTTACAGGAATTATATTCCAATCAATAGACAAAAAAAGCGACAATAATTCAGGAATGAATCGGATCGGTGCAAATGTGTTGAGAGCAATAACTATACCTATTTAAAGTAACCTCTGAAAGAGTATTGTTTATAAGCAAGGAGCTGCCAAAGTTGGCCAGTTTTATAATTCTAAAGGCTAAAGTATGCATTTTATATAATATAAAAAAATATAAAATTAAAGTTGTAGGAAATAAAAAAAGAACTACAATTTAAAACTTTATAGAGTCAACTTGGTCCATTTGTTATTGCAAAAAATGGTGGTTTTTTATGCTTTTTATTTTTTTTAGAAAACGTTTTTTCATTACTTTTATGGCCTTTAAATGGAGCCTTTGTAATTCTAAAAACATGAGATGTTGTAAAAGTCAATCGAATAATTTGTTGTTGAGATATTGTTAAATGTTTATCCCAAGTCACTTATTGTGACACGGTTTCATTTTCTTTTTGAAGGTCCAAATTTTCATATTATGTAAGAGGTATCGTCAAAATTTAATTTTCAATCACTTAAACTTTGCGTTGAAAAAGGGGTGTTTTTTTATAAACATTTTTAAGCTACTGCGCTCTCTGTAAATTTTACAAATTTTTAATTTTAAAATTGGGATAGCTGACTTCAAAACAAAGATTAAAAAAAAGATTTTTCTACTGCTATGTCTTGGATTTTAATTGGAATTGAATTTTTTTATTGCTCCCACTTCCTCTGGGTTAAGTTCGTCGTTTGTAATTAGAAAATTTTATTAAAATATTTTATTTATTATAATCTATACTAATATTATAAAGAGAAAAGGTTTGATTGTTTGTTTGTTTGTTTGTTTGAAGTGAATAGGCTCCGAAACTACTGGACGGATTTGAAAAATTCTTTCACCGTTGGAAAGCTACACCAATGCCGATGAACATAGGCTATATTATATTTTCAAAAAAATTAGGGATCCTTACTAAAATGCCATTAATGTAACCAAAAATGACCTTAAAATCATAACATCACGTATAATATAAACTAATCAAATATTAAAAAAAAGTTAATTAATAACAAACAAAAGTACTAAGAAAAAAACAAAAAAAAAATGAAAAAATAATACCAAGAAAAAATAAATTATTAAAAACAAAAAAAAAAATGTATAAAAAATATACTAATATTATTCGAATTTTAAACCTTTTTAGTAAGTGTGTTTGTCAAAAAATATTTTTCTTTAATCCCCGTGCAAAGCCGGGCGCGGGCTGCTAGTTTCTAATACAATAAAAACAATAAATTCTTCTAAAAAATTCACAATTAATGACGGATTTTTCAAAAATTCCATTAACGACCGTCTTTCCATACATTTACCGACTATTTATAAAAACATTAAAAACAAAAACCAGTTAGATTAAGCACCTACGATATACAGAAAGTGTGGCTAAATAAAACAGAGGTGTTGGTTATAAGAAGAAACGTAATATGAATGTATTGAAGAACAGTTGTCTCTCTCTTTTTACGGTGAATTAATAGTAACATGTTCTCAAGTAACACAAAACGATTTTTGCCCTTCCATAAAATTAAAAAAAAAAGTGAGAGGTGTCAAGGGACACCCGGATGGAACGAAGTTTCTTTCGATTAATTAGTGAACAGAGTGAACAGAGTGTTTATACATACATAAGCATTTATTATTGCCTGTATAAAATCTCTACTTAGCTAACTCCATCAGCAATATCAGGAACTTGTGCAGAAACATTATTGTTATTATTTTCTATTATTTGATTATTTATTATCCACAAAACACCTGTATAAACTTAACAAAGTCGCGACACTACACTGTTCAAAGCAAAATAGAAAATAGTAAATCCATTATCACCTGAATATTTTCAACAGTTCGTTTCTTTTAACAAAAGTGTCCATTTATACAATACCGGAGGTTTAGATGACATACATATACCTAGAATTACTTTTTATGTCAATTTAATTTAAAACACGAATTAACAATTTAATTCAAAATTTTAAAATTAAAATATTTGACAGTAACTGACAGTTAAGGTAATTTGACGTACCTAACTAGTCAAGTTACGAACTATTTTTAAAATGTTTATGAATTTATTAGTTTATAAAAACAGGATGAAATAAAATATAATCCTATTATAGGTAATTATTTTTTTTTCTACAGTATTTTATTTTTAATGTACATTTTCCTTTAATTTAAAATAGTGTATTTTTAATTGTAATATATCTATCTATGAGAGAGAGAGAGAGAGAGTTTTTTATTTTTTGGTCTGAGAGAGAGACAGGCAGACAAAGAAACATGCGTGTGTCGTGTCGTGTCGTGACAACTTTTGGTCTGAATTTTTTTCGGCTAGCCTCTAGCCTCAGTCGTAACTGGTCGTAACGCCCGAAAGGAAACTTCGTTCCAAAAAAAGTAATTTAGTTGAAGTATTGTGGTTTAAAATCATACATATCTGAAGACAGAATTTGGTATAAAAAAACAGCATTATAGTTTCAACATGTTTATTTACAGTACAACCTAGTTACAACCAATTAAGAAAATCGTAAAGCTCTTATACAGTTACAATCAATCACCTTTAGCAAACCAATATATTTGACATAATGACATAAGTAGTGTATACTTAGAATATTACAAGAATTTACATATTTCACTTGACACTATAATGAGAACACGCCTAGAATCTGATAAGCATATTGTAATATTCTTTATCGGCACGCAAACCAAACGTTTTAAATTATTATAGCGCAATCGAAGTTATTGTTTCGATATCAGTAAAGCATGTCTACTAGAAGCACGGATATTGTTTACTAAATCCAGCGATAATAAATCATTAGTATGTGATGTGTATCAATGTTTTTCATGTGACTATCGATGTTTTATATTTAGGATCCTAGCGGGCCAAACAAGCTGAAGCCTATTTAAACTGTTTCCAATTTTGTTACTCATTTTAGGGTAGCGCGGGGCTAGTTGAGCAATTTTCAACTTGATCGGTTATAACTCTTCAATGATAAGTCTTTAAAAGTTACGATGCATACTGATGGGTAAGTAATTCATACGTTAACAATAATGCCTATAGTAATTAATTTTTCATAAGTTAAATTAAGGAGCTACATGTAATTTAATGTCAATAGTCAAGTATGCTCAACGTACCCCATAAATGGGGTAGGTTGAGCAAGGCTGTGGGACTAGTTGATCAGCCAAAACATGAGATCAATGTTAGATAAACTAAAAATTACATTTTAGTAATTCACTTTGTCTTTATAATGTTATAAAACAGCAAATCCAAGAGAATTTTTTCGAACAACAAACTAAAAATAGAATTGACAAAACAGCAACATCCTAGTTTCTCGTTTTTAAGAAGTTATAGCGCCGACTCTACGTTTACAATTTTATTTGGCTTCAGTGCAGTAGGGACTTCTGTTTCAAAATTCCAAATGTCTGACGCACTAAAGCCATAATTGTTCACTTCTTTAGCCAATTTGGGTTCAAGCTTTCGAATAGATAGCTCCAGAATTCGTTTTAAAAATAACGTATCTTGTTTATAGTCTAATAAGATAGAACTGAAGAACTTTTTTTGGGGAATATCCATAAACGATTGATGTTATTTGTAACAAGTTTTTGATACCGAACTCTTTGGCAGCGGCATTAACTCTTTTTTCTCACTATTGATAGCTTTTGCAGCCTCATTTACGTCTTAAGTAGTATAGAAACATCTAGTAGTCTTTTTTTTATAAGTCCACATCCTAAAAAAAGATTTTATACTTCTGTTTTTTAACAGAAGTGTGGTTAGTTCTTATCCCAACCCAAAATTTGAAAGCACAAGTGAATTTATATAAAAAAACGGTAAGAATTATATCCAGAATCTCTTACGATGCTTTTACTTTTTAAACGCAAAATTAACAATGTGCGTGAGTACCTCTCTCGATCACGGTGTCGCCACTGGATCTCAAGCAACCCCATCTTTCGCCCAATTGATGTGTTTGCGTACGTAATAGTTTTCGACATATTTGGATTGCCCAACTTACTCTGTGCTCAACTAGTCTCTACGAGTATAGTTCAACTATTTCCGCATAAAACATCACACCAATCCGTTGTTCCGTTTTGACGTGAAAAACGGAACAACGGCTAAAAATAGTATTTTTAGGCACAGTGCTCTGTGTACTAAAATATTTGAATTTACATTTTTTTACTTGAAAGGTTTGCAGATACTTTTCATATATAAAAAGCCATATTTTTCTGTATTAGTGATGCTTCGACTTACAATTGTCTCGAATATTTAATTCCAAATCTGCTGTTTTCATTCGTTTAAAACCCTTTACTGTATCTTGATGTATTGTTGGTCGTAGTATGTCATAAATACGTTACTTCATAACATTAGCATTTGCTGCGCAATAATTTTTTATCCTTCTGTTTAACCAAAATTTTTTATGTCAATATACACCTTCATAATATGGAAGGTTAAGATAAGAAGCACCATCTCATATGAGAATTCAGCAGAAAAAGTGTTCGCTAGTAAACAGCAAATTGCAGTTTATAATTCCACCGAAATGGTGCTTATATTAAATTAGGGTATGAATTATAGAGAACGTAAAGTATACAGAGTTCAAATAATTAATTAAATATAACCCAAAAGTTACCGTGAGATAACATTGACAGTCAATTTTAAAGCAGAAGTATTTTATTATGTATTTATCCACCTCTACTTACATGCAGATGTTCCTCTTCCTTCTACCCTCCATAATTATTCATAATTAAATTTTTAAGATGCTTTTTTATCATTCATAATCGTCTTATTTAGTAATTACAATTTACTAAATAGGTATAGGTAAATGTTTAAAAAATTCCTTTTGTAGAATCTTTTGCTTCTTTTAGGTAAAACTGATTATAAATTTTATTCCAATTTGCAATATGTTATAATGAATAATTAAAGATATTGTATATTATAATAGTTATAATGAACATTTTTATAAATTTATCTACAATAATAACATTCAGAATAGGAATAAAGTATTTTATTTTTACAGATTAATGTTAAAACGCATTTTTACTTACTTTCCAGCTACAGACAGTCCATTTACCGACATTAACCATAATCAATGATAAAAATCTATGTAACATAATACCTTTCCTGAATATAATTTTTACGATAAAACATCTCTCATATTGTTATTGATACGGAATTTTATAAACCCTAACTACCTGGCGCTGATGGCAGTAAAAACCAAAATAAAACAAAATCCATACAGTAAAATAGAGAAACCCAGGAAATGTAGCAGAAAGATTTGACGCAGCGAAGTTTTAACGTAACATTTTTATAGCTTCTTGAATAAGCTAATTTCTATTTAATGTCAAGAAAAAAATATTACCCACATTCGAATATATTTACTTTATAAGGATTCTTAGTTTATTTATTATTACGTATGTTAATATTGTTTATATTAATGCCTAGGATAATTTTCGCTGACAAATGAAAAATTATGTGTGGAATAAACTAAAAGTTTTGTAATCTTTAACCAATTTTTTTTGTATGTAACATAATAAATAATAATAATATAAATTATAAACGCATCTCTAGCGGCTAAGAAAGTTTAGAAATAATAAAGTTAATTCGAGCAAAAAGAGGTGTCGGTAAACAAAACAAACAAATGGAGAGACACGCAAAAATTGAAAGAAAATGTGGGGTCAAAAAATATTTTACAAAAAGGGTGTTTTAAAAGGTTAAAAATGTTTTTAGGTCAAGGTTGTAAAATCCGTGTACAATTTTGAAAAATATCTGCAGTTTTAGAAAAAAGCTACATACTACACTGTGTAAATAATTTTAAACCAAAATATATCTCTTCTATCATTTTCGATTGTAAGAAATACAATGATTTAAATTTTTTTAATAAACGTTAGCTACCACTTAAGATGGAAAATAACCTTCGACTTTAAAATTTTTGAGACACAAATTTAGAAGAAATATACGATACTAGTAGCGTGTTTAAAAGGTGCATCTTTCATTAATATTCTGACATAAATTTATGACAATCGACCGACTTCACGCCGAGCTGACCTGCTCAAAGTGATAGTACTTTTTTAACATCGGTCGAAAAATGGGCATCGAACCTAGAACCAATATTAATTTCTGTTTTAAACTTGGTAAAACATTTAGCGAAACGCATTAATTGTTAAATAAAGGTTATGGTAATAATTGTTTATCTCGTAGCCGAGTCCACGAGGGGTTTAGACGGATCAAGGAGTGTCGTGAGTCGCTGGAAGTCGACGAACATGTTATCCAGCCGAAATTTAGGATTACGCCAGAAACTGTAGAAAAAGTGTTAATTAAACTTAATTAAAAATGAGTCAAACCCTACATTGAGAACTCAAATTTAAGCAGGAGAAAGGTGAGTTCACTGTTTGTTCCACACAAGCTAAAGGATACCCAAGTGGCGAAGAAAGATAAAAACATGTGACTGGTGACGAAACGTGATGTTTTGAAGACGATCCCGAAACCAAGCGTCAAAGTTTCACATGGAAGCACCCAAGCAAGTCAAATCCAAAAAAAATGCCGTTCGGAAAAGTCAAAAGTGAAGACAATGTTGATTTGACGGAAATTATTCACAAACATTTTGAAACGGTTAATGCTGTGTACTATCTTGGTGTCATAAGGCGATTGCTCTCGCGTATTCGTCGTTTTCGGCAGAATATCGCGAAGAAGGAAGCTGGCTTTTGTTGCATGAGAATGCACATGAATTGACACTTGTGTCCGATTTTTTGACAAAAAATGGCATTTTAAGCATCAATCACTTTCCATATTCTCCATATATGGCACCGTGCGACTTTTTAGAAAGTTTTTATATTTTCGCCGTGTTCTTTGTCTTTGTTTCATTCCGTGGAATTTTGTAATCGAATTTAAACCTATTTCCCGACTACCTAGAGCTCTGAAATTTTCAGGATAGCTAAGAACTGGATGACAATGCATGTTTCAAGTGTGTTTAGGCATATACATAGATTTCGAAATTTATACTAAATTGTTATTAAATTAAATATGTATACATATTAACATTTTAAAAGACTTCATATAAGCTTGCGGTGACCTATTTGGATAAGCGATTGAAGTTTTTTTTTCTTTTTTTTTTGTTCTTACATGTAAAAACAGTAATTATTATTTTAACTGGTAATAAAATAAACTGTTTTAGAAAGTTTTTAGATACAACTACCCTTGATTTTGTTAACAAGGAAACAATCTTCTCTATGATCAATCCCAGCGTTGTATGACTTAATATTTTTGCAATATCAGGGATGCTGTGCATTGTTGAGATGACACTTAAAATATGACCTATAAATCAGTAAAAAACTTTCTATTATAAAAAGTTCTTTTTTTAAATTGTGCTTATTTCTGTTCGGTAGACTACATTTGCCCATAAAGAGACAGCAGTATACCTACGTAGACATCTAAAAAGCGTCGACGACCATTTTGAACAACTTCCCGTCAATAAGCTAAAATCCTTATTCGAAAAATTTGTGACCGTGCCAACCGCTGTATTCACTCTAAAGGTGACTATCAACAAAAACATTAGTTAATTTTTTTTTTCTTTGTCCTGCGGTTAATTAATTAATTTGGGATAGACTTTGAAAAATTAGGCAGGTTGAAAAAAAAAACTCTTTGATTCCGTATCTAGCTTTCGAGTCGGTTCTGTACTTCTGTAGCTAAACAAGAAATTAAAGAGTTTCCTCTGTCCTAATAAAACACCACACACACACACACAAACAAACACACTTTTTTTTTCTTGAAACTTTGGTAAACATTACCTACAAAACTATAGTTCTAACAGAATAGTCACATCGATTGGAACTGTAAACATCTCCTCATAAACAACGACGATCTATTTTTATTTTAAAACTTTTTTTTTGTGGTTATAACTCACGTTTCTACGTTATCCTAAAAAATATTGTGAGGCGTGTGACATTAGACATTAAATTTATTGGTTGGTATGTAACAATTCACCCTAATCTTTGTGGTTGTAAATTAACATAATTCTACATAATTACCACCGTTTGAATAATCCCCCAATTACGTGGGGACCAACGAATGAAAAACATATGGTCTCACAGCAAAAGATATTTTGGTTTCAATATAAAAATAAATTTATCACTGTTTTAGTATTTTATGAATATGAAGACTATTGACAGAAGTAAAAACTTAAAACTGTATTTTGAAATTTAAAATTCACAAACACTCGGGTGTACCTATACCTACAATGTGTTGGAGTGTATGCGTGAATATGCATGTATATGCATATACAGCCAATGCGTATATCGATAAATATACACATGTATAGATATTAACGATTTTTCTTACTTTCAGCAGATTACCAGTTTTTCTAGAAATGTTTAAATTTTTACTATTTTATTTAATTTTCATGTTTTTTTTTTTACTTGGTTTAACGCGCGAACTAACTTTCTTAAACTATGTGTACATACTCATGGTTGTATAGTTATACTGTCAACGCGAACCCATAAGATCTTTTTTCTTCAAGCGTATAATAATAACTATATTACTTTTTGCATCACAGACCATAGAAATATCCCATTATTTTACTAGTACAAAAATGAATTTTCATTATTGTACTAATAAAATAATGGGGCGTTGTAATCAAGTAGGTAGGAACTGTCATTTTTAAACTTATTTAATTTGACGTTTGTCTGTTTTGAAAATTTTGTGAAAAATGTCTCAAGAATTGCAATGTACGCCTCCGGAATTAGTTGAAATAGCTAATTCCAGTATTGAAACTCTAATTCCAACGAAGTCGCGTAAACTGTATGATTTTGCATACGAAAAATTTCTAAAATGGTGCAATGAATATAATGTACAGCAATACACGGAAAACGTTATGCTTGCATACTTCACGAATTTGTCCAGAAAGTTTAAAAGTTCTACTCTATGGGCACAGTATTCAATGATTAAAAGTCAATTAAACATTAAACATAATGTTAAAATAGAAAAATATAGCAAATTAATTGCATTTATAAAGCGCCAAGGGGAAAATTATACACCGAAAAAAATCAAAAGTATTAACACAAGATCAATTTGATAAATTTCTCAAGGATGCACCAAATAATGTTTATTTAGGAACAAAGGTAGGTACTTTCTTATTTCTTTTTAATCATTATTACGTTTATTAAACCGTTGACAGTGATATCTACTAGCAGATCAATATTTAACTTGACAGCAAATATTACCTCATTTCCTACTTATAACATTTAATGACGGTAGCTCAGTGGCAGAGCTTTTGTCTTCGGTCGCAAAGGTCAGCGGTTCTAATCCCGGTGCTACCAGCTTTTTTTTTTATTTATTTCAACGTTTGTTTTAGGTTATATTAATATTTGGAGTCACAGGAGCCCTTAGATGCGATGAACTTGTTAATTTAAAGTCTAGCGAAATCCAAGATTTGGGAAATTTAATTTTGGTTAAAATCATAAACACAAAAAACAAAAAACAACGGTCGTTTACTATAATTGGCGATTTTTATTTGAATTTGGTAAGACAGTATACGGCTCTTCGTCCGGATGATATTGGCCTGCAGCGATTTTTTATTAAATACCAGAATGGTAAATGTCACCGTGTGGTAATGGGTATCCACAAAATATCAAACGTACCAAAAGACGTTGCTACGTTTTTGAAATTAACAAATCCTCATGAATATACAGGACATTGCCTTCGGAGGACTTCCGCAACTATTTTAGTTGACAACGGAGGTGATATTACCGCTTTAAAGCGGCATGGTGGATGGAAATCCACCAGTGTTGCTGAAGGGTACTTAGAGGATTCCATTTCCAGTAAAACACAAACTGCACAAAAAATACTTAATTGGCAAGAACAACCAAGTAATAGTTCTGGAATCGCTGACATAATAATCGACAATCAACTTACTAATAATATGATGTATACCAATGACAAAATTGTAAATGTCGAAGCTGAAAGCGGTGGCAGTGGCTTAAATTTAAACAACTGCAGTATACAAAACTGCACATTTAATATTACTGTTAATAAATAGGTAACACTTTATGTAATTTTTCGTTTGTATTAATTAAATAGTTGAGATATAAACAAAGCCTTCTATATTTTTTATAAAATGCATATTATTATTACGCTTGAAGAAAAAATAGTATATGTTACTCGGAGCAGAAGGCCCATTATATGTTTCGCCCAGTTTGCACAGCCTCGGCTAGCGCCTCGGCAGTGCAAGAATCTGGGCTCAACAATAATGTTGGCCTTCTACTCCTAGTAACATAATATACTATCTCCACAAAAAAACTCTTAAATGCGCCTAAATAAGCTATCCCTTAAAAATTGTAATACCTAAATTTTATTAAAACAATAACTTTAATTAAAGAAAACATGTAAAAATTTAAGTCAAATACTATAAAAATAAACTGTGCGTGTCCTTAAGACACTTTAATCAGAAAATCTATTTTCATCTTCAACTGGCAGTTTTTAGTCTGCGTAGTTTAGCTTGAGTAGGTATATATTATCATTCCGTCACCGTATTTACATAAAAAAGTGGGCCTTCCGGCAATTTGGAAAACAGTGAAGAAAAAGCAATTTCGAAGTTGATTTTCCATCAACGAGTGGATTTAACAACTTTTCCATAAGAAACAATTAAGTTTTGTAAAGTAAACTGTTACCAAATAAAGTAGGTACATTTAAACAAATAATTGCCTGTGGAAACGGGGTGACTTCTGATATAACTTTGAATGTAAAAAATAATTGGTGAATCTAATTTTTAGGTAAAATCCCAAATTTGAAGGTCTCTGCTTAAGGCTATCTAGTCAGATTTTTTCGGTTAGACAATTTAGAACATGACATTTTAAGAACTGTAATATTCTGTGGAAGAAATCATCATGCGCAAAAGCATTTTGATTCCAAAACGCAGCTGTGCGGATCATAGAAGCAGAAAAACAACTTCACGCAAACCTTTGTTTTTAAGCACCCTCTGGAAAAATATTGAGGGAGGTTTATCAGCCACGGGGTGATTTTCTCAGAAATTCTGATACATATAATAACAATACACGTAACGCGTAAACCTTGTTGCATTATAGATCAAGGATTTGTTTAAGTGAAAACAATCAATTGTATTTAAACTTACTTAAAAACTTGTAAGATAATGCAGGGATAAGTTCATAACAGACATGAGTTCGAGTAAGTTTCGGTGACCGGAAAAATGCCCACAGGTAAAATGCCCACAAGAAAAATGCCCACAGGCAAAATGCCTACAGGAAAAATGCCCACACGGAAAAATGCCCACACGGAAAAAAAACCCACACGGAAAAATGCCCACACGGAAAAATGCCTACAAGAAAGAAATAAAATAATATATTTCATTATTTTATGCATAGTTACTGCATTGACCATTTAATACTTTTTCTAAAAAAATAAATGTCGTAGGCGCATTGTAAAATCCGTCATATGATCATATGCATAGACATAAAACAAGACTGATGGTTGTGTTTAGGTGCATCTGTGGTTTCATTGATCGGTTCCATCTCAAGAATATTTTTGCTAGTTAAACACATAATATATTTTATGTTTATGAGAATTTTTAATAAAGTATACCATAAACAACCATTATGCCCAGGCATATGATCATAAAACAATCCGCCTACGACATATACCTACAATAATCTACATGGATCTGTTTAATTGTCTTTATTATACGAGGTGTTTCACAATAAAGTAATGAGTACCAAAAACTATTCCACCTTAATTTTTCTATATAGTTTTTTGTGGACAATGTATATACTTGTTGCCATTGGGCAAGCCGGTACCTACCATATTGTTTACGAATCTAAAAAGGGTGTTAAATTTTAGGTAATATGAAGAGGTGGTAAGGGGTTGGTTTTTCCAAGTTAAGATATTTTCTAAAAATGTTTATATTTGAGTATACCTACCCATTTAAATTAAAACTAATATCATTTCCGAAAAATAAAGATACCTTTAATCCGATTATTTTGATCCATACCTATACTTTATTAATTTCTGAAAACTTTCTTTTAACATTGATAAGATAAAATGCGAAAACAGTATAAATTATAAAATAATTTGGTATAAATCTAAATAATAAATTCTTAAATCTAAATCTTAATCCACTATTTTTTCTTTATTGTGCGCAATTTTCCATGTGGGCATTTTTCCATATGGGCAATTTTCCGTGTAGGCATTTTTCCGTGTAAGCATTTTTCTGTGTGGGCATTTTTCCGTGTGGGCATTTTTCCTAGAACCGTAAGTTTCATGTGCTGGCAATTTCTTTTGGACCACTGCTTCTACAGTTTATTTGTATTTCTGTATTTGTATTTTTTGTATTTTTATATGTAATACTGTGTATGGAAAAAAAGTCAATAAGTTTTATCTTTCTATCTAGTGTACTGTAAGGGCAAATGTATCATTTGTAATTAAATTAAACAAAAAAACTTAAATACATTTTAGGTTTAAGAGCAACTTTAATTCAAAGTTGTTCAAATTTTGTAATATAAAAAAACTTTCCTAAGTACATAGTTACTAAAAATATAAAAATACAAAAAAAACAAATTTATTTCTATCGGAATGTCTCGTCCATTTTAAGATCTGATATCTTTTACAAAAAAATGTATATAAGAGGTATAATTTAAAAAAGACGAATTGTGCTCTTTAAAACAACCTTTTATGCCAAATTTGTAGCTTAATTAATCCTATAACAGTTAAATTGGCGTTGGGCGCCAATTTGTAACCCTTAAATTACCCTAGGCTAGCTTCTGGGTCATGGCTCCCTTCTAAATCTTTATCAATCCTCCCCAAACATTAATTTAGGGCGCCAAGTACAGACAAACAAATAAAAAACGATAAAATCAGTTTTAAGTTGATTTATTTTAATCATTCAAAGTTATGTGAAAATTAAAAAAAAAAATTAATTTAAACTCTTAGTATTTTAATATTCTTTGAATATGGATTTTCATCAAGTAACGACTAAGAATATTCAATATTTTAAACTCTTATCTTTAGTTTATTTGGATTCTTCCTGTTAAAGCTTGATTTATAGTGGATCGGAACTGCTCTATATCCAAACGTGGATGAAAGTGATTTTTTCTTCAAGGAAACTGCTTTTGTGTCCAAACCCGGGAATGGTTTTACCCTGTGTCGACTTCTAAGGAACAAAATGGCTGTCGGCAGTCAGCTAATCTTTTCAGTTTTTAAGATAATCCTTCTTTGATTTGGCAATAACCGAAGGGCCAAGGTAATCAGGAAATAATTCTGATTATATTATTATTAAGAAGAATACAGCGGTATTATGAAATAATATTACTCTATTACTGAGAAAAGACATCTCTGACATTGTGATAAACTCCAAAAAGCAGAACAGACATCAGTATATTGCTTATTATTTATTCATAACAGTTAAAGGTATTCGTATCTGGGGCATGTGTAATGTTTAATCAATATTTTTTCACCTGTGATTGTATATCATTGTTCGGAAACAGATTTCACATAAATCTTGTGAACCAGGACTACGTAGGGCTGCTGATTATAGGTCGGTAGATTAAAAAACTTTTTTTATGTTAGCGGAGTAATTTTGTTTGTGAGCTATAAATAATTATATAATTTTTATAATAATATAGTGTACAAATAATTTAATATAATAAATTTGTTAAAAAACGATATTTAAAACTATACATTCTACCATTGTGTTGGAAAATTAATTTTAAGGACGTAATTGCACTTAAATAATTATATTGTCGTTAGTTTGACAAGTATTACCGTTGGTTGCAAGCAACACGCTGGTCTGTGGATTTGTAACTGTGGGTGACATTCATTTTTAAAAGTAATGAACATGTGTATAAACTCTCGTAGGTATTTGGACACTTTGGACAGGAATCCGTTTCCCAACAGAAGGCCCTATTTTTTGTCTGAAGCCTCCTGTTGCGCTCTTGTAGTCCCATTTTGCTACCTAAGAATCTTTTGAGGTTACTGCCTTGTTGTGGCACCAATTTGCTATTTGGGCTCATTTTTAGGTTTTTCTAACGTGATGTTATTAGTTTGTCGGATACGCAGTAGTGGGGTAGCGGTGCAAGGGGTTACGGAATCCAAGCGCGCTATGGGTACTCGGAGCCCTTTTTTTTATTTATCTGGTAACAAATGACCAACACCCTCTTCAGCACACTATTACTTTTTTTTATGTTTTTAAAATTTTAGTTTGATAGTTTTGCATCAATTTTTATGGTATTTCACAAAATATGCGGAAATGACAGTCT
The DNA here is from genome assembly GCA_964028335.1 of Altica lythri. Lineage (NCBI taxonomy): Eukaryota > Metazoa > Arthropoda > Insecta > Coleoptera > Chrysomelidae > Altica > Altica lythri. The sequence goes on along the minus strand of OZ034801.1, from coordinate 35,037,400 downwards.
TAAATATAAGTTAAGGATGACAGTGTTTTATTATAGTAATAAAAAACAGTTAAAGTTATAAAACTACTGAATACTTTATTTTTTTTTGTTGTTGCATAAAACCTAATTGTGAATTATCTACACTAGTTACTGTAAAATCTTAAATTTACTTTTTACTTTTCAGAGCTATATATTTTTTGTCATAACGTATCGCAGAGCAAACTATTCAACGAGTAGTCCCATTAGTAAAGGTACCCTTAAGTAGAATGCCTAAAAAGTGAATAATATGGTTAAGCTTACTCATTTTCTTATACCCCTATTATACAGCTGAATACAAACATAAAGAAATAGAGATGAAGTCACTCCAAATGGCATAAAAAGCAAAAGTACTGGATTTTTTTCGGTGCTAGGAGATAATTAAAATTTTAGATAACTCGACTACAGCCTAGAACTACAGAACTAGAAAAGCATTAAAAACTTGCAGTGACAGTGATAAACATACATTACTGAATTAACAGTATAGTTATAAAGGGAAGAAGGAAGGAGAATCATCTGTATGTATTAAAAAGCGTCCATCGAAAGGGAACGAATTAAGGTGGCGCCACCGTAGTACAAAGGTATTTTTAAAATGAAGCGCTAAATAGTATCTAAAGAATAAGAAGAGATGGATCTATACAGACTGAATCACTTCTGCTTTAAAATTGGAGGATTTGACTATCAATGTTATCTCACAGTAACTTTTGGGTTATATTTACCTAATTATTCGTACCCTTTTATAATTCATACACTCATTGAATATAAGCGTCATTTCGGTCGAATTTTGAAATGAAATTTGCTGGTTACTAGTGGACACTTTTTTTGCTAACTTCTTATATAAGATGGTGCTCCTTACTTCTACCCACTTTAAGTTTAGTGTACATATTTATGTATTCTAACCTAACATTGCACAATGAAAAATGAAACGAGATACTTTCTAAATATAAAAATACTCACTGCACATATAAACAGATGAAATTATTTAAATCCTTAATATTGCCTTGACATAATTATTAAAGAGTCATTAAAATAAAATAAAATCTTCAAACAGATTGTTGACTTATTTAAGTATAAGAAATGTGTAGGTACCAACATTGATAAAGAAAACTTTAGAAATGGTTTGTGTAAATTTGTACAGACACAACGAAGTCTGAATAAAACAAATATATTCAATTTTAGAATGAAATATCAGCTTCTTTCAAGTTATGATAGAAGAAGCCTTCGATGTAGGTATTTCACTTATACGGTTACTGATCTATTTACATTGTTATAAAGTTATACACCTGTATGTACCGACCGGATTACAAAGTTGCAGCAAGCATGTTTGCTCAAACTCTTTATTCACGGCTGTCACTTGAGGCACTCTCTACGGTTTTCATAAAACTACCCGATTTTCCATCTTACGGATATTGCATGACAGCTTGATTGACACAAAGACTATGGAGATTATAATTTTTGAAATAGAAAATCTCGACTAAGTTTGTTTGCGAAACTGTATAAACGTTCGATGTCGGATTCTGTTTACTTTTTGCAAATTTTATCATTTTGAAATTAAATTTTAATACATTTGCTGATATTAGTTCCAACTACTTTAAATAAACAGAATGTTACCTTTTATGGACGAGCTTAAAAGTTTTAACAAGTTCCAAAATACTTGTAATTCTACTAATTTATAATCATTAACAATAAGTAGTCCCATTTTTAAACCATAATTAAGTAATGTTCGTTTAATTCAGAATCTTATGTCTTCTGAAAGTTTTCTGCATTCTTTAACCAATGCCTATATTTGTATAAATTTTATAATTTATATATATATATATATATATATATATATATATATATATATATATATATATACCAAATACAACTAAAACAACAAAAAAACAGATCAAAGCAAAATGGAGTTTGAATAGCAAAATCATCTTGTGATACATTTTATGACGGTAAATTTTCAAGGATAGTTAGAGCATACTAAATAAAGTGAATAAGAAAATACTTTATTCAGAAATATAATTTCAATTTTGTTAATAGTTCATAATCGATGAGAAAAGGTTCCTACTAAAAAACATTATCCCCATTATACAAGGGTTGCTACTTTAATTTCGCAATGTAGCAACAGATGGTTGACATATAAAAATTTGTAATGTTTCCCATTTGTGTTATTAACAAAAAGTAACAAAATATAATAATATTTAGCTACGAAATTACAGTATCAGTTTGAAATAGACAATAAATAAAACTAAAATGGATTAAAATTGCTCGAAGTAGCCTTAGTGATAACTTACATGTAATATATAGACATGTAGGTAATATATAGAAAAATTTAGGCGTGTATGGGCATCGACATAAAACAGATCAATCAAATTATACATGATCACTTAGGTGTGAAAAAATAATGTTCGACACAATTTAACTTAAGATCAAAAACAAGCTCGTGTCCGATGGTGCAAAAGAATACTTCCACGATTCAACTCAAGGACATCAAATTTGGTATAAGATATAGTTAGTAGTGAAGAAGTTGGATTTATGTATACGACGCAGAAACGAAACAACAATTAACGGTTGGGATGTTTCAAAATATAGCAAAAAAAACAAATGTCACGTGATGTTGTGGTGTTTCCAAAAAAATTACTTCTTTTTGTGTATCGAAATGTGGACATGTAGCTACTATTTTATAAGAATATCGTAGAACTGTAAATGCTTAGTGATTCGTTTACCGACAGTTTTGTCAAAAATGCAAAGGGCAAAAAGACACGCCGGAGCATTCTGCATCACCATAATGCAAGCTCCGATACGATACAAGAAACACTGAATTATTTGACCATTCAAAACGTGCAATTGATGTCCCATCCTCCATACGGCCCTGATTTTCAGATGATTTCTTTACGTTTCCACAAATTAAAGATAAATTGCGTAGTGAACGGTTTTTAACACTAGATGATGCCGTTAAAGCATTTGCAAAGAAAGTTTTGCTTGCTTCATCTTCTGACTGAAAAAAGTTTTGACAATTGTATTTATTAATTGCAAAGTTCATTACTAGAGATAAGTGGAGAACTGAAAGTATATTGGGATTTTTACATTTTTCTTTAGTTGTCATGAAACTTTGTATTTTTAATCGACAGTAAAAAAATGGAATTGATTTTAATTTTTGTGCACCATGGTTCCGGTTTCCTAACCGAATAAAACTATAAGACAGGACACGAATTGCGGCGTAGAGGCAAAGGTTTCGGGGTTGAGTCCTGCAGGATGAGACATTTTTTTCAAATTCTCCTTAATATCATTTAATATATTCTTTTTTGTATACTTTTAAAAAGTTCAAAAATATAAACATAATTTTACACTACAAATGATTTTTTTTAATCCAAATACATTATTAGTTTTTTTTCTTCAGATAAAGTGGAAATCTTAGACCTTTACTCTATCATTTGGCTTGACCTGTGGCTACCTAAAAAGTGATTTAGTTTTAAATTATTATTGTGTTTTGTTTATAGTTCATTCCAAGTTTAAAAATATTAAATTAGGCCTTCTAAGGCTCGTTTCACACTTATACAGTTCGATTCGGTTCGGTGCGTATTCGATTCGTTTTCGGTAGCCGCCGGAAAAGTGTGAAACGGTGATACGGTGTGTGTTCGGTACCTAATAGATAACTGATAGAACCGGAAGCCCCCTCGACACGAATCGGTTTCATTCGGTTTTCATTCGGATCCAGAGTTCACAAAAGCAATTTGTCGTTTACACACATACGGTTTAGTTTCGGTTCGGTCACGTTTTCGACAAGGGAAAATATTATTTTATTTTCTTTTTCTCATTTTAAAGTTTGTAATTTACATTTGGCAATGTCTGATTCACTTGACATTGATATTGATCGGCTGATTACATCAGTCCAATCACGTTTGGTGAAGATTGGGTGATTCGGACGTGAAATCAAACCTTATACTAACCGAGTGTGTGTGAAGAGTTTTCATTCGTTTTAGGCGCTACCGAAAACGAATCGAATACGCAACGAACCGAATCGAACCGTTTAAGTGTGAAACAAGTCTTAGGGTGATGAATTTCGCGCTGTACATTCAATCTTATTTTTAGTTGTTAATGCATTGTTCTAACGTCTTTAATAAAATAATAGTGTTCGTCACAATAAATAAAGTATCAATTCTGTACTCCATTTGAGCGTTCTGGACGGTTACGTCATCAAATTATCAAAACTTGGTACTTTTACAAAATAAGGGAAATCCTCAATTTAAAAGTTTATTTACAAAATAATAATATTTAAATAAAAGCAAACAATAAAAGCAATTACAAAAAAGTCTTAATTTGCAATTTGGAACAAATTTTCTATGTCTATATGTTATAGAATAACAACATTTATAACAAACTTTGACCATGCATAAATGTGAAAATTCTAAATATTCTATTTTGTAAATTTTGAGGATAACTATTACAGTAGCTGTATATAGAAGCATTTTTACTGGTCTTTCCTAGGTGGTGCGGCGGTATGACATATCAAATTTTTTCTGCTATTTTTATAAATAAAACAAAGACAATATTTTCACAAAATGTTATACTTTGCTATATTTCTAAGCTTTCAAACAATGAAAACAAGTTAAAATGGTGACGTGGGACACCAGGTAGGAACGAAGTTCCTTCGGCTAATGTAGAATCGACACATAACACTACTTGCTTGTGTATACGACTGTACCGCCTGCGCACGTCTCATTTAACGGTCAATATATCAAAATTAGTGAAATCTTGGCGTTAAGAAAGAAGCTTTAAAATTCAAGGTGAGCTTTAAAAAGTAATGTATACATTTATTTTTTCTCACCTTTCCTAACTACTTTCAACTATCAAGATTTTTAAAAATTATATCTCATATTACTTTAACAAAAAAAGGTAAATGTTAAGAGATATACACAAAAAAAATTTCATCGGCCGGGAATCGAACCCGGCTCATTTAACGGTTTTATTCCACGGACTTTTCGTTACGGTTTTTTCTATTACATTATTTTCAGTTCGGCCACGCAGCAAAATCCCTATCTTCTCCAAGCCTGCCGTAAGGAACTTAGTTCCAATACATTTAAAATATGTTTAATAGATTTAGTGCGATGATTCAGAAGAAAAAGCATATACACTGTCAAAAAAATAAACATATTTTTTTCTGAAAGCCGAGCTGCAGCCAGGTTAGAAACATTTAAAAAAATTTAAAAAATGTGAAGTATTTAAATTTTCTAACAATCTTTGTGTGATAAAACTTTATTAAACCGGTATTGTTAAATGTTTCATGTTCATTAACCGTAACGTTATATGTTTTGTTTGTAATTAAAATAAATTTTATCAATATTAATTATTTAGTTTCGTGTTTGATATCGGGAGAAATATTGAAAACACAGGACATGTTTGGTTACCACAAAACCTGCTCAAGTCTTTAATAAATTTGTCCTGCGACGAGGAAATATTTTGATGGTTGTAATAAAGTTAGACCCAAGCTTCAAATAATTACTACGATCCCTTACCTACATTGAAGAGAAAACGGAAACCGTTCGTTGACCTAACTCTTCTGGACAGTATATAATACCTTCCCCAATCACATTAGCCTGGATTCTACCTCTCTGGAAATATCTATAATACAATTACAGTAGAATTTGAGATGACCGTATATGCGTATAATACAAAATACAGTTAGAATTTCGAATAGGATGATTACAGAGAATGCTCTTTGACAGAGTACAATGGATAAAGTGTAGGATCCAGTGCAATACGCTCTTTGTACTTTCTGGAACCAGTGGTGTACATAATATAAAGAAATTTGATTAATGTGTACAAATTTGTCTTTTGAACTTACATAGTCTGCTAAAAAATTAGGAACTTGGTGGAACTTCTAGTACCTAATACTGCACGTAACAGACCTATTCTAGTCTGTAATTTGATTATAACCTACTCTTTGGAATTTGCTTATTAGGAACAAATTCTATACCTATAATTAATTTAGATTCTCCAACTTAGCACAATAAATGGTTGTTGCTACTGTGATTTTAGCTTTTGAAGTGTATTTTTTGTCTAGTCAGCCACTTTTCTTCTTTGGTACGAATTGCAAATATGGTGGACGCAACTACAGATTTGTGTATGTAGGTATAGGCTCATTATCCTGATGAAAAAGTAGTTTCATTCTTGACGTTTAACCTTATTTGTCTTCTGTAGACGATCTAAATAGTCTATAACCACGACTCTCCGTAAATCTCAAAAAACTATTGTCATGACTTTTCCTGTACATAAAAACCCTTTTCTATAATTCACGTTCACAAAGTTTCTATTTCGACACTAAAAACAGTATCGAAATAGATTCATTGTAACACTGTTTTTTGTAACTTTTTGTTTTCCACAATTGGTTGCACTGCACTGATTTTCAACGAAAGAGTTCAGGTAGTAAATCAAGAAGTATGTTGTAGTAAATTATTAACTACATTATCAGCGTTATTGCTAAATTCGGAATATTTTATACAAATTTGACAAACATTCTAATTTAAAATCATTAAAACTGACAAGTTTCAAAACTGTCAAGATTGCCAACATAAATAAATATTTCGAAAAACTCTCATTTTATTTATTTTTTATACTTTTAAAAGTTCATTATAAAAAATAGTATGTAACACTCGAATTACAATGACGGTTTGTAGTACTCGTTCTTTGCGAAACTCACCGCTTCGCGGTTCGTTTCACAAACTGAACTCGTACTACGAAACCTCCGTCATTGTAACACTTGTATTACAATATACTATTTTTATGCAAATTTTACCTACCCTCACCAATTATCTCTGGCGTTTGAAAGTGAATTCTTGTTTCATCTTACTTTAAAAATTGTCAAAGAAACTCAGCGGAATCGCGAATGCATTTTAAGTCGACTGTTTACAACTGTGGCATCCGTTGTGGAGACAGCTTTTTTATGCCAAGCACACCATGTAAAGTGCAGTCCACACGAGATGTTTGCTATAACAACAAGCTGTGGTACGTTTATGCGGTGGTTATGAGGTATTGCGTTGTGATTTTTTGTTGCAGTTTTCGGGTGTCCCGAGCGCTCATCGTCTTAAATTGCTGTATAACTATATATTAATTTAGCAGCAGATTTTTTTCTATCAAATACTATAGACAATTTAACTAATTTTTCATTACGGCAAAAGTAAGGACCCTTAAGTTTATAACCGCAAAAATTTTAATTTTATTAATTTTTTACAATTAAAGGTGTTCACTCCATCGCCACAAACAAGGTTAATGCTTATACAATATTATAATTATTTGATCCCAGTAGCGCCATCTCTACTATGACATTAGATTCTAATACTTCCACTAAAATTAAAAAAATCCAGTATTTCACAACGTTATAAGACAAATTTTTGAAACAATTTACACAAAGACAGAATATTTGCTGTAATTAATAGATAACAAACAATTAAATATTTTAAAAACAAAATTAAAATGATATAAAAGGTAGTTAAATAATACCAACAGTGGAAATAATTTATAAATGTAAATTTTTAGCTATTTGGTATTTTACATAAAGGGTGCCATACACGCTACGATAAATTGATAACGATTTAACTGTATTGTTAAAACTGTACAGTTTGTCGTTTAGTCCACTAGCATACACGCTACGATAAATCGTTACAATAAATCGTTACGATTTAACGATACCGTTAAAACTGTCAACAATTGTTCAAGCCATTCACGAGACCTCATTTTTATTTTATGTGTAAATTATCTACTTATGCAAAAACTGAACGATTTGTTGCGTACACGTACAGATAAAACTGCGCAGTTTTATCCGATTCCGATAAATCTATTGAAATTTTTGTACTGTTCCGTTCGACGGTACCGTTCTTAAAAATCGTAGAAAACTGTGCACTTGTGCAGTTTTACCCCATACACCTACCGATTATCGGTGTAATTTGAACGGTACAGTTAAATCGTAACAATTTATCGTAGCATGTATGGCGTACTATAGGAAGGCGAGCATTCACGCTCCGAGGTATTTCTTAGATGTAAAGTCAATTAAAGGTAAAAATATCTGACAATATTGCATTTCTCGTATCTACCGTTCGACAAAATGTTTATTGTGATTCTACATATTTGTCTAAAACTTTCCACTTGTACTTTTAGGGTCACAGCAAGAAATTTCATAGGCATAACAAATGCGTAAATAGTTTTAGCTATAAGCCGAACATTTTTTAATAATAATATAATGATCACCATTTTTCCATTTGTATAATACTAGATGTTGCCCGTGACTACGTCAGCGTGGTTATGAAGATATGCATTACTAAGTAAAAATTGGAGATCATATCAGTCGGGCTCATCGGGTAGAGTATGGTGTGCCACAGGGTACCGTTCTTGGTCCTTTTTTGTTTAATATTTATGTTAATGGGATTTTATCAATTTTGGATGATGACGGCAGTGTCTTCTGTTTTGCTGATGATACTGTGGTTATCTCTGTTGGTGATACTTGGGAATCAACAATTAAAAAAGCAGAAATATTCATTTCCCAAATAAAAACTTGGCTGGACTATAGTTTGCTTTCATTAAACATTAGCAAAACCAAATTTATTACTTTTGCTCTTACTAAGAGGGCCTTGCCAGACTGCAAAATTCTAAAAAATCACCGAGAAAGCTGTAAGAATATTGAAAAAATTGGCAATTGTGATTGTGGGGGGATTAAAAGAGTGCAAAGCATAAAATATTTAGGGATTTTCATTGATGAAAAACTTAACTGGAAAAATCACTTAGAATATATAACAAAAAAAATTAGGAAATTAATGTACAAGTTTTATGAATTAAGGAGTTTCCTATCATCAAATATGTGTAAAATAGTTTATTATTCTTTAGTGGAGTCCATTTTAAATTATGGCATTATTGTGTGGGGTAGTGCATGTAAAACCTTTTTAACAAGTCTAAGTATTGCCCAAAAATACATAATTAAAATAATAATGTTTAAAAATAAAACATATTCCAGCAACCTACTTTTTAAAGAAAGTAAACTTCTGACTCTCCACCAACTTTATATTAAAAAAATTATAAGATTTATGTTAACCAATCAAAGTTATAAATACAAAATACAACATAATTTGCATACCAGAAATGTAACTAATCAAAATTTAGGACTTAACTCTGTAAGACATGCTACTGTTAAGAGACATATTAGTTTTGTAGGTCCTAGAATATATAATGCATTACCCCAGACTTTAAGAGGTAAGACTTATAAAAACGTTAAAAAGCAAATTAATTATTGGCTGATTGAGACTCAGTTTACCGTACATTTTTTGACTTAAAGTGTTCTGTTGTTTTTATTTTTGATTTTGAATTATGGAGGGTAGAGGTAAGGAGAACGATCTTAAATGGGAAATGATTAAAAATGTGTCCACTTTTTAGAGGAACATAACACTTCTCAAACTTGCCACCACAATGGCGCTAAAGTAGATGTAGGGTACAGAATGAATGTAGCAGTTTTTGACAAATTGATTGAAATGTCGTATGATTTCGTAATATAAGTCACAAATTATATAAGTGCTATAAAAAAACGTGGTCAGCGAATTCAGTTTAGTGTATTTTAAATTCGTTTTATACTTTATGATTATCTTATGTATCTTATGATTATTTTAAAAATGGTGTCATAATAAAGCGGAAATGTGTCTTTCCTTGTTTATTTATCTATTCTACTCTAAGAAATTATGGCGCTTTTTTTAAAATTTACCCTACTACGATCGTAGCGCCACCCTTATTTACCACATTTTGACGGACACATTCAATACACGGAGACAGTTCTCCTTACCTCTACCCTCCATATTTTGAATTCATCTGTCTCTATGTACAGTAGGTACAAGATTATTATTATTATATATATACATACAACCTTAAGGTAGTTATCTTTAAACAAGTTTAAAATTCAGCACACACAGATCTCGAAAATCAATCGTTCTGATAATTTAGTATCTCGACATGTACTGTAGTGTTATGTTATATGGTATATTTTGGAATGTTGATGATCTTATTTTGTATATTAATGCTATTCAGGCAATTACAATTAGTTAAGTACATAAAATAACTAGAAAAATAAAATGTAAATTATGTACCTGAGATACAAATAAATAACTATTAAGTTGTTTAACGCAAATTAATTTTATATTTAAAATTTTGGAAGTTAGTTCCTTATCGCGCGTTGCGAGGGAGACTAGACGGAAAAAATTCAGGTTGTCACGACACGACACTTTTAAGCCGTGCGGCGTGCGCATGTTTCTCTGTCTGTCTCTCTCCGTCTCTCATAGATAGATAGATAGATAGATAGATAGATAGATAGATAAATAGATAGATAGATAGATAGATAGATTAAATAGGAAACCCTAATATACATAAATATTAATAAAAAGACCTACACTCAAAAAGGCACTAATTTAAATTAAAAAAAAAATGTACATTAAAAATACTGTAGAAAAAAATAAGTAATAAGTAGATTAAGTTTATATTACATTATATTTGTTAATAATAAAAGAATTATTATTATATAACTTAAAGGAAATAAAAAAAAATATTACAATTCCTTCACTAATTAATCAAAAAGAACTTCGTTCCATCCGGGTGTCCATTGACACCTCTCACTTTTTTTAAAATGAGTGAAATGTAAACATTTTTAATATTTCATTAAAAATCGTGATATCAAAAAAATGAGATTGAAGATATCGATACTTTAAAAACTAAAATAGGAATTGAAAAATGGTTTCTGTTGTGTTTAATTCGAAAAAAATAATCCTATAAGTGAGTGAGATATGAAGATTAATCATTTCTCAAAAATCGTGATATCAGGAAAATTTTTATATAGATATTTTAAAAACCAAAAAAGGTATCAAAGAACGATTTTTGTATTTAATTAGAAATTGTGCAATCTTTTAAAAGCAATTTAAAATTTTAAAAAACTCCTGTAAATTAGTGGGATATAAAGATTCACGTTCCAGGACATGTGTGTGTGGGGGAATAGAATCCAACTTGGCCAACAAAAAAGACAAGGAAGAGAACCAAGTTATCGGTGTCGCAGACGGAACTGTTGTACTGAAACGTCCTGCAGGACAAATTCGTTTCTAGATTTTTCGACACTTCCTATAGTTCAGTTGCTGATTATTTTAGTTATGTGGATTAAGGATTATCCAGTCACAGTAATAGTAGCGGAAACTGGAGTTTCCAGGAAAGTTGTGGGTCGCTGCCTTCAGAAAACTTCTATTACGTTTGTGCCTAACAGAAACGCTATCACATTACAGCGTTTTATTCAGGAAAATGTTTTGCCTGGATCCATTGTAATGACTGACTCGTGGAGGGGATATACTGGTTTAAACCACCTTGGATACCATCACTATCAAGTCAATCACCAACGACATTTTGTGGATCCAAACAATCGACGTATTCACACCCAAAATATCGAAGGTAAATGGTCTGTCATTAAGAGGAATCTTCGTCGACGATTGGAAATAATGTGCATAACTAGATTTGAAACATATTTGGTGGAGTATGTTTGGCGTAGTCGATGCACCACACATGAAGAGCAATGGACGGATATTACCAATGCGATACAACATTTTCACCCACTGATGAACTAATCACTTTTTTACATTGACAAGTACTATTACATACATTTGCTAGAGGTATTGTTATTTTTTTTGCATGTTGGTGAGGGGTATATTTATTACTATTAATATTTAGATAGGTTAGATACAGGTGCTACAGGTATTTTTATGCATTTTTGGGGTATTTAAGGGTCTTTTCTATTTTGATTTCTTTTTGCATGTTGGTGATGGGTATATTTGTGACTATTAATAGTATTAATATTTATTGACAAGTCCTGTTAGATACAGGTGCTACAGGTATTTTTATGCATTTTTGGGGTATTTAAGGTTCTTTTCTATTTTGATTTCTTTTTGCATGTTGGTGATGGGTATATTTATGACTATTAATAGTATTAATATTAATTGACAAGTCCTGTTAGATACAGGCGCTAAAGGTATTTTATGTTATAGTGGGTGTTGTTTGTTTCTCAGTGTAATTTAGAATATTTTGGTGTCATATCTGTAAACTACAAAATTTTGCGTAAGTATTATTTGAAATCAGAAAAAAATTATCTTTACATTTCTGATATTTATTTATTTATATTTATCAAAAATTAAACACATATATTTGTTAAATATAAACAATAGATTGTAAAACCGTGAATGCATACAACCACATGCGGTGAGGGTAGGCGAAAAGGTCTCTTTTATTGCTTTTTTATTAGCACTCTACTGGGCTCAGGTAAGGGGTGACGCGAAAGACTCTTTAACCAAGATTTTTGCTATTTCACCATTTCTCAAAATCGTATATTAAGAAAAAGTGAGATATCGATAATTTTAAAACTAATAAAAGTATCAAACAGTTTAATCAAAATTTTAAATTTTTTAAAAAGCAATTTGAAGTTTTAAAAAAGTCTTAATATTTCAGCATTTTTCAAAAATCGTTATATTAAGAAAATTTGAATATCCCCAAAAACCCCAAAAACAACCACTTAGTGGTTAAATTTTATAAAATACCGTCTTAGTGAGCACTTACGTCCTAAATAGCAACCGCATGCAAAATTTGAAACTACTTACACCTGTAATTACGAAGTTTCATACAAACTATCAACCACAGAAACAACCCTTCAGAGGTTGAATTTTGTAAAAATAGATTACAAATCAATTATTCAAATTACTTGTAAAAATATTTACCAATTCGTTAAATTACCTGTAAATTAAAACGATAAACTTAGCAATGAACATCTCTTTACGTTTTTGTCTGCTCGAACAAAGTTGAAACTCGAGAAGCGGACGCACTCTTCAAGTAGTCAATCGAGATAAGGTGCCTGTGAAGTGGACGTTTCGGGATGTTTTACGACCGTTATCAACGTGAACGGATCGTGTACTTGACGGATTGATTTATTTTTAGTGTGGAAATATTTTTGGGATTAGTTAGATGTAACGATTCAAGGTAGGACAAAAAGATTATTTGGAAAAGAATTAGTGAACCGCTTGAGTTGTTTATCGCCCAGAAAACTTTATATTTGAGTTAGGAATTACACAGTGTTTAAAATTTTTAAACAGTTACCTTGTATTCGTTAACAACAACTGCAAACGAAAAATAATTACAACTGTAGTTTAGTTTAGCTTATTACTTTGGACTTTCAATATAACTGAATTAAACTTTAATTAATTAGGATTCCAATATATCAAAAAACTTGGTTATCTACTTTCTGGGGATTATCTGTATAGTTCAAAAATATGTAAAACATGGATTTTTAGTAAACGATAATTTGACATATCTCTCAGGAGATTTTGAAAATTTTTAAAAATTTTAGAAAGTATAAAAACAAAAATATTAAGGAGAAGCTGAATAAATATCGCAACGAAAAGGACTCCAATCCGCAACCTTTGTTCTACGCGGCAACGCTCTCAAACCGAAGCTATGAAAGTTTAGTAATAATTATCTCGCTTTTTGGTCGTTAAATTTAACTGATGTTACATGAGAAACTTTTTCACTTTCTCCTTAAGCACATGTAGAATTACGTTAATGAGAGAGACATTTTGCCAAATCGACATTTGAAACATTAACCTCTATTAATTTATTATATTTTTACTTCAAAAATTCCATGAGAATCTCAAATAATCGTTTACTAAAAATCTATTGTCTCATAACAAAATAAAAATATAAGAATGGGCACAAAAAATTACTTAGAGTTTGATGTTTCTAAATAAACGAAATAATTACTAAGCATTCATAGCTTAGTTGTAAACTGGTATCGTGTAGAGGCAAAAGTTGCGAGTTCGAGTAGTGTTGGATGCATCATTTTTTCCTTTTATCCTTAATGTCATTTAATATATTCTTTTTTGTGTACTTTTAAAAATTTTAATAATATTCAATACACAACTTGACTTATTGTGATCAGTTTAGTCGATTTTTGCCTTTTACATTTTTAAAACTTTAATTGAAATTAACTTTTTAGACATGTACAAATGTACACCTATGTTTTTATTCCTTTACTTACATGTTTTCAACTTGCAATTTATATAACACTAGCTTTTACCCGCGGCTTTGCTCGCGTGAAATTGGGATATTCATAAATGATTTAATGAATACCTTAGTAAAATAAGTCTGGCATATATAGCTACTTTTAATTTTTTTTTAATTTAATGTTTGTCAGTCAATCACGCTGCAACCAGTGAACAGATTTTGATAATAATAAATCATACAACACCGATTATGAGTCATTTGTTTTAATAACATCATAGCGCCTTCTAGTTTCGATTATCAAAACTAAATTATAGCACGTATGTATGCATTTTGTGTATTATTTCAGTGGTATTTTTAAATGTATCAATGAGATACTTTTATACAAAATCTGAAACCCCTCTATTGTCCTGGTAAAAGGGGGGGGGGGGAGAAATTTTTGTACACCAGATGTTAAGTTGAAAGAAGACAATAAACCGCTGTGAAAACCGCATTCGAAGCAAATCAGTAGTTTTATGTGATGCGCGCACAAACATATAGACAGACAGACAATAAAAAATCTAACCACATTTTTGGGTTCTATATCGATGTACCCGCGTGTTGATTGTTGTATAAAAAGTATCCGACCCCTGTTCAATCCTTATAAAGGATGTTGATTTCTAAAAATACAATATAAGTACACCTCCACATCCTCTAAAGAGCACACATTTAAATTTTCTAGTCCCTTACTTCAAAAAACATAGGACTTTGATACAAATTTCCAACCCCTGTTTTACCCCTTAGGGGTAAAGTTTCGTAAAATCCTTTCTTAGTGGACGTCTAGATCCTATAATGAACCTACCTACCAAGTTTGTAGGTCTTATAGTTTCTGAGATATGGTGATGAGGGACCTTTCGCTTTTATATATATAGATTAATAGGAATCAATACGTCAAAATGTCCTTCGTTGAAATGTCCGTTAAAACGCATTCTTTTTATCCCTTGTATTGACTCTCCAAATCTGGCAATAAGTCGGCTACTTTGAAACAGTTGGAATTCAAATGGAAATATTTCTCCAGCTGCTTTCAGTTCGCAAGTTGTGCCATAAGTATACAACCTACCCATATCGGCTACATAAAGGCGTTTTGTATTGTAAGGGGTCCCGGATCGGTCCATAGTAAAACACCTAAATCTTTGCCAATCGTTGGACACGTGGCTTACTATATTAGCTCTTACTTGAGCAGCCATTGAAATATTTCCATAAAGCAAATAAGACAGAGATGAAAATAAACACGCTCCATCGCCAGGTATCTCTTTCACTCTACATCGGATTGCTAATTCTTCAACTGTGACTGTTACAATTTCATCCATTTTTCAAACAAACGTAATTTTACTTAACGAAAAATACAAACTTCTTTATAATTCATTCACTTCTTATTTCAATCTCAGTAGACTATGCATTTTATTTCTTGGATTGGCACTTCAATTTGTTGGGTTGGTACCTACTGTCGAAATATTGACAGCACATTGTCAAAGGTAAAATTGTTGAAGATTCAATAACGAAATATTTGATGCTTTCTTAGATTCAATATACAATGCCAAAAAAAATAAGTACAGAAATTCACAACAGCATCGTTAGATGTTATGGTATGTTTAGGAAACAAGCTAACAGCTGTGAGAGTGTTTAGTTTATTTAAATCAATTGGCCGAGGTTTTTCAATTAAGTACGATTTTATGTGTATTTCTTTTAAATCAATGCTAGTCGCTAACATAAACTTATATATTTTGCATTAGATTAATTGAGATAGGTTTTTGTAATGAATTTATAAATATGTATCACTTTTTTAAATAAAATTTATATTATTAAAAGAACACATAACCTTTTTTGACAGATATTATAATAAATTATATACAATGTTGTCAGATTTCAAATTTCGAAATTATACATTTTTGTAACTATAATTTAATTCAAAATTTTGTTAAATATTTTTAAATCTCTTAACTACCGTTGTGTAACTGAGGTATATTTTTTGAATCTAATTAATATAACAAACATTCTAAATGCTTAATTTTTTTAGATCAGTGTATCGAAAATACGGAAGATTATTAAAGAAGGATTGAAAAATAATGAGAAAGTCGCAGATAAAGGATGTAAAACTGATACATTTGAGAAGTTTATTTTAAAAAAAGACTTACAGCGACAGATTTGGATGTACCATGCCAAAACTGAACATTTTACTTTAGACAAACTTTTGACTGATGCTAAACAAAATTTTGATTTTAAAGGGGGACGTACGACACTATACAAACTTATAAAATTAATGGGATACAAATTTAAAAAAGTAAATGGACGACATATTTTATGTGAACAACGACACGTTAAAATTAGAAAGATCGCTTTCATTCGGAAATATAAAGAACTAAAAAGTCTTGCTGAGAGAGTTAGATTCGTGTACCTAGATGAAACATGGATCTATCAAAATGGTAGTTCAGTGCGTCAGTGGGTGCACGATTCTGACATAAAAAGTAATCCAGCTCGTGTAAAATCCGAAGGAAAGCGATTTACTATTTTACACGCAGGGACTGATACTGGATTTTTGGAAGGATGTGACTTGTTACTAGACTCTTCGAATACAGACCTTGACTATCACAAAAGTATGAATGGTGACCTTTTTAAAAACTGGGTTGTTAATCAACTCATTCCTGCTCTATCTGTATTTCAAGAAAAATGTGTGGTGGTCATGGACAACGCGCCATACCATTCAGTTCAAATTAACAAATCACCCTCTTTTTCAGCGAAAAAAGCAATGATGCAGGAATGGTTGATTAACAATAACATTAGGTTTGACACAAAAATGACAAAGAAACAACTGTACTCTATAATCTTACCTTATAAAACTGACGAAAAGACATATGTAGTGGATGAAATTTTAAAACAACGAGGACATGAAGTACTTTGACTACCACCATACCATTGTCACTACAATCCAATAGAACTAGCATGGGGGTTTACTAAGACATATTATAACAAACATATTACATCTACTTATCTTGACCAGGAAAGAGTTAAAAAAACTTGGACAGAAGCATTGACTAAATGTACACCAGACATGTGGCAAAATTTTTGTAGACATACAGACGAACTTATTTTGGCAGATTGGACTACTTACATGGGAAACTGCTCACATGACAATATTCCTCCTTTAATTATTTCATTGGAGGAATCAGATTCTGACGATTCCGATTTTGGATTTGATAGTGACTCTGATTCTTCCAGTGAAATAATGGAAGAGGATTGATCATACAAATACACCGACAACATTTACATGTTACATCTAAATCTGCATCTGTATTTGTTTTTATTTGCTTTTATGTAATTTATTAAAATATTTTTTTCATTGTATCGGTTTGAAATGTCTAACAAATCTTAATTTTTCTGAAAAATTTCTGTTATAAAGAACATTATTAAATCAGCATATTTAAGTCAAATGCGACACCACCTGGGGCGGACCAGGTAAATCAAATTTTTACTGGAGTATAGTTTCCTCAATTAACCCATTGGATGTGAAATTTTATTATCCTACAGCCACTAATACAATAATGTTACACTACGATGCCATTTGGATGTAGATAAAATAGAAGACTTTAAAAAAGATGGATACCTATAGACTTTGAGTACTGTGTTTTTATGTTAAACTCAAAACTGATGAAATAATTTTTTTTACCACTGCTTGAATAATTTAAAAGTTTTATTATACATTTGTAAAAAGGATATTTTACTATTGCTTGAGTAATTTAAAAGTTGTATTAAACATTTTTATTAATATATGTATATGTGCTACATTTTGAATTTTACTTATATTATTTATTTGTAATAAAATGTAAATATAAAAGTATATTTTTCTACAAGCATGCGTAAAACAACACTTTTCCGCACGCATTTTAATTCAGAAAATATCTCAATTTAATATTAAATACATTGACTTATTTTCGGCAAGTTTTAAATTTGGTTTGCAGATTTAATTACTTAAGATATTTGTAATGAATACACATATTTTTATTGAAGACGTGACAACATCGTATTTACAATTAATAAGACCACAGAACAATATGAACAGACGTGTATTATACTGGGCGAATTTCATGTAACTAACAGAGCCTACTGAGATGGAAATAAAAAGTGAATGGCTTATAAGTAAGTAATCGATATGACACTTTGATATAAACGTCAGTATAATCAATGAAAAATAAACAAATCTAAGCTAGCACCTAATTGGCATGAAATTTTGAAATAAACATAATTTTAATCAACGAAGAAAAAAACAAATATTACTAACTAATTTGGAACGAAACTTGTACACCTCCACAACCTCTAAAGAAAACATTTTAATTTTCAAGTCCCTTATTTCAAAAACATAGGACTTTCATACAAACTTCCAACCCCCGTTTTACCCCCTTTGGGGTAGAGTTTCGTAAAATCCTTTCTTAGCGGACGTCTAGACCCTATAAGACACCTACCTGCCAAATTTCAAGTTTGTATGTCTTATAGTTTCTGAGATACGGTGATGAGTGAACTTTCGGTTTTATATATAGATAGATTAGAGAACACTAGGATTATATTATCCAATTACATCAGAACCTGTTTTATGTTAAACAATCATTCAATACAAAAAAAGTAACTGGAAATACGTTTTTTGTTGAATACATTTTGTGTTATTCAATATCGTCCCTATTGTTTAGCATACTGAGAACGAGTAATAGGGAATTTTAAATTCAAATATTTAACAGGTTGACAATCTGAAAAGCGACATTTTAAAATATTTATAAAAAATATATAAAACCATTGTGCACCTATGTTTATATCTCTGTTTTTTGTGTTCAAGGTTAATTATACAAGGGTTGTCTTTTTAGTTTTGCATAAAGGCAAAATATAAATAAACTTAAAGTACTTTTTTGCGTTTTAAAATAAGTCATTCCAAGATCCTATACACTTTTGCATACGTTTAAACCAATTGGTAAAACAGTTAATCCAGTCTTCAGTTGACACCTGCAAAATCGGTGTTTTAAATGCATGGATGACTTCTTCTGGCGACTGGAATCGATGCCCACGCATAGAATTTTTGAGCTATGGGAACGTGAAAAAGTCGTTGGGAATTAGGATTTTTTTAAAGAGAAATATTTTTATTGAAATAGGAATATCTAATATACAAACATTTATTGAAATATTGCAAAACAACACTTAAAATGTAGAATGTCAAAATATTAAATTAGTATATTGTGTGGCAAGGGGTGAAACAAGACGATTTCAGACTAGGGCGAGAGTTGACTGCCCGAGCGAAGTAGGAATTTTGGAGGCGTTATGTATTTTATACATCTCAAATACCTCATTTAATAGTCTTTTATGAGTTGATCTACTTAAACTGCCAATATTTAAATCACCCGCTAAAATAATTTTATCATACTTAGCAAAACAATATTTGAGATCATTTGTAAGTTGATCTATGAAACATTGAATTCTCTCTAAAAGTTTACTACACTCTCTATATACATTTAGTACAAATATCTTAATATTAACACATTTAAATTCAATAGCACATAATTCAAAAATCAGTTCTACCGAAAATTTTTTGTTAATATATCCTAACTCATTGCAATTGCCAATATAATTTTCTTGTACATATGTAGCCGATCCTCCATGTTTGTATAATGAGCGGCTATACTGAGACACTGGATAATATCCAGTTATGGTCAGTTGATGAATTAATTCTGGTGTGACAATCCAGTGTTCATTTAAACATAATAGTACTGGATTTTCAGTTTGTGTAAGAACCTCTAATTCTGTCAATTTATTTGCTAACGACTGTACATTTAGTTGTATTATCTTAAAAGAAAAATTATCTAGCAATTTTGTACTGCATTCTGTATTGAATTTACGATGATCCATGGTTTGATCGAAAAAACTCATACCTTTTTACAAGCAAGCCTTCCGGCCAAACGTCGGGTTCATAAATCTCTTGTAGCAACTTATATTCCGCTGAGATTTTATCTGATTTGTAGATACCCTTTGTGGGTAGATCTGTTTGCTCAAATTCGTTGTTTGGAAATTTCTTAGTAAGCCATTTCAAAACATTTGATTTATTGCTATCTACTGAACATTTACCTAAATATATCTATAAACGACGGTCAACTGCTTTTAAGGTGCAATCGTCATTTTCATTATCACCCATTTTAGCCGTGCCATACAATAGTTTTCTTTTTTTCATTCCTATTTACATATTTTCGGTATTGTTTTGGTTTCTTAACCCCTTTGTCATTTTTCAATTCAGATTCTTCTGTCTTATCAAAAGGTGTTTCTGTGCGGTTGCTTACCTCAGTAGCTGGACGATGTTGCCAAGCGCTATTATTAATCGAAGTTTTGGGATTTGATTTTTCAACATTTAACTTTTCTTTTTGCAAAAGTTTGATGAACGCTGCTTGTTCTTCCACTCGATCTTCAAGATTTTTCAAATAAGCCTCCTTAATTACATTAAGTTCACTGATACAATACATTTCTGCTATGGATTTGTTGACCACCTGTTTTAGGTTAGGTTGGCATATTAAGTAAGTTTCTTTAAAATATATTACGATTAATTGTTTCAAATGCTCTTTTTAAGTCTAGAAAGACGGCAAGTACATAATTACCAGTGTCTACCTCTGTTTTAAAGCTACACATAGAATATTGCTACGCTGCTTCATCACAAGAGTATTTTTTACGAAATCCAGATTGGTTGCTGAATAAAATATTATAAGTCAAAATTTAGAAGCGTATATTGTAT
The DNA here is from genome assembly GCA_964028335.1 of Altica lythri. NCBI lineage: Eukaryota > Metazoa > Arthropoda > Insecta > Coleoptera > Chrysomelidae > Altica > Altica lythri. The sequence goes on along the minus strand of OZ034801.1, from coordinate 35,016,552 downwards.
TACCGACTTTAGGAATGGGACCTATTATTGTACTTACTTTTAATGCTATTGCGATTTGATGAGAAGTATTAATTAGATTTAAGATAACAGCACCACAAGTTTTAAATATATCTTAGTATTTTGGCATTAAGAATTTCATAAATACTATGCGGTGGATGGTCTAACAATTAAATATTTTGGAGCTTCAAAACCCAATTGTCTTTTGGTCAGTGTGAGCACTTTCATTGTCCTCATGTATAATGATTCGTCGTTGTGTGTTGCTTTGTCGAAGTTCTGTGATAAATTCTGGTAAACAAACGATTATATAATTGTTGCCATATGACCAGATTTGGACACAAAAGTTGTGACCATTTTCCATGACACACTTTGAGAACGGATCACTTTTGTTGGTTTTTCTTCATCGTAAAACACCACACCGGATTTGCGTTTATTTATTGTTTTGTAAGAGTAAATCTTTGTTTTTCGACACCAATTGTCGCGAACCGCTTTTTGCTTTTCTGTGAGCAAATGAGAGATCCAACGGAAAACAAACTTCGTAACACCCAGTTTTTGATGTAGATCTTTTGAAACCAGGTCTTTGAAATGTCCAAAGATGTCTCGATCCCCTGGTATATTACACGGCGGTCACTATTAATCAGCTGACGAACCGCATCAGAGTTTCGGTGAGTGACTGCTGTTTAAGGAGGAGCAGGGCTAGCCTGGATCCTTCGCTGAGACTGAAGAGACCACGTAAAAATGCACAATACCAGCAGGAAATAGTTTTTAAATAATCTGTTTTCCTAATATAAGTAGAAATGGAAATCTAGAATGCAGTATATTATCAGTAAATAAATTATATACTGTAGCACAGTTTTTCAACAAACAAAAAATTGGGTTATACAAGAATATTGACACTTGTTATTCAAAAATATCGTAATTAATTATACATATAATAAAGTTTTGCCTTTAAAAATGTTAACTTTTTTTCAGGAAATAAAGAATCCTTTTAACACAATAGAAATGTTTCTTATAAAGAAATGTCAATTAAAACCACTTACGGATTCAAAGGCAGGAAATGGAAAATACAAAGTACATTTAAGAAACCCGTAGTATTTTATCAAACACAATGACTTTTTTACGACTGCAAAGAGTCACAGCAATTAATTTCGGCAAAAAGTTGTGTGCCAAATCAGCTAAAATAACGAAAAGGAAAAGTAAATTGTCTAGCGTCTGGACCGCTTCCATTCTAACAGTATCCATGAAAAGCTTTTTGGAATGTTCATTAGTAGCGTCAATTTATAAAATGAGGCAATCACATAACATTGTTTCAAAGAGCTTAAATCGGAGACGAGCTAGCTTAGAACAAGACAAAATATGTCGTATATTTGTTATATGAACTGTTTTTACATTGCAGCGATTACAGGTGCAGACAGGCTACATAAATTAAATGTTCTTTCGATATATCATCAGTAAAAATTTAGTTTTTTACGTGCAGAAACTGATAGAATTTACTTTAATCTACATGAGAATTAGATCTGATACCATTTCTAAAGATTATTCTGTAGGTACAGTACAACCTGAATTATAGTACGATTATTGCTTTGATTCGTTGATTACTTTATGACTGGGTTAACCTAATCCCTAATAAAAGTATTAAGGAATGAACAGGATTAAGTATATATTTTTCTTTAAATTTCTACAAAAAGCTAGAAAAGTATTATAATCTATAAGTATATTTAATAATTAAAATACACAACAAAAATGTTGACAAAAAACAAGTGAGAGGTAAATGGTCTTAAAGCGTTTAAATAAACTTTAATAGTTCTCTCCATGGACTTATAATACTGTAGGTCTCAATTCAAGCCCATTCTTCTAGTGAGAAAAAAAATAGAAGCAGTGATTTGCTCTCTTTCTAATTTGTTTATATTTAATGTGTGCTCCAATTGAAGTGTATCAAGAATGTCTCGTGGGTCGGAATTAAAAAGAGATGCAAACACTGTTCTGATCTTTTTTCTCTATCGCACTGGGAGAACGGGTTTGAATCGAGACAGATATTTTGGGTATTATAAGTACATGGATCTCATTCCTTGCGTACACAGGCTAGCAAAATTTTTTCGAATTTGACAAATTTGTACTTGCATTACTTTTGAGGCTTTACCTACCCTTGTCGATTCAGCTCATCGAACACCTCATTTTATCAAGAAATTGGATTAGTCGAAGATCTAAATTTCAGTAGTAAAATTTCCTATAAAATTGCGGCCAGATTCTAAAATAAATTTTAAAATGACTGGTGTTTTCCAATTTATACGCACTAATAATAGAACTGATGTTGCCATGTGATCAAAACCAATATAAATTGTTTATAGACATAAAGGAAAGGCTTAAAATTTGTAATTTTGGTTAATGGGAATCAGTAACTATTATTTTAGATAACTATTTTTGAATATGGACAAAACGTACCAAAGCATAAATCGAATGTATGGTAAACTTAGGAATCATGATTTTAACTGGTAATTTTAAAGTTGCTCTACTCACGGCTGTATAATTAATCTTCAGTAAATACTTCTGGTTTCTATGGAATAGAAGACAAACGTTTAATGTTACAGAACTGGAATTCGTGAGAAAGCTTTACACTTAATCAGAAAAATGTCATTTAGATGTGTTACTCTGTTCTTTAAAGAAAATATTTATTTGACAATATTTATACAATGCATATCATATCCAGGCAGTGTTACAAAACGTTTGTGAGATGTTTATGGGTATAGTTTTCTAAGCACAATTTACCAACAAAAACACGCTTTCTAATTCTATCAAAAAGACCAGCTTTTAAATCAAGGTTGTCAGATATATTTTCTAAAATTCCCAAGTTTATATATATTATTAAAATTTTCTGTTTACTTTAATATTCAATTGTTGTTAGTCAATGACACTGTTAGAAAGATAATATAAAAAGTTTCTTAACAAATATATAAGTTAATTAAATCGGCACCTAATATTTTAATGGAGTCTTTACTAATAAATTAAAGCAACTTTGTATAATAATATAAGTATTACCTAAGGACATTTTTAAGAATCGGCAACATTGTAGTCTGGTGTAAATTAAGAAAGGAGATTTAAATTGACGTTGCCATATTGATGGTTTCAGCGTTAATACCCTTGAATGTGATATCGCATTTGATTATCAAGTCTCTCTGGATTCTGTATGCATCTTTTACGGGTATTTACTATTGGACCGATTTAGATCAAATTTAATAATATCCCTGAGTTTAGGACAGTAATTTCATCGATAAAACAAAAGAACACTATTAGTTAGATCTTCCCTATTGTGCCAAACGTTAAATTGTCCCCCTTGGAACCATGTTATTTTATGTCGATACTTTTATAAATTATATGGTACCTATACTATTTTAAAACTTTTTTTCACATTAGTTACAATGTGTCAAATAGAAATATCTCTTTATTACTAATGAAGCAAATGAACTTAGAGGTACTTAAAATACATTGGGTAAAAAAATCAATTTCAAGCAAAAGACAGAATACTGATTAAATTCATTATTACATTAAAACCTGGAGCGTCCGATATCGAGTTTGATGATGGCAACACCGCTATGGATAACAGTCGCTAGACTGTTAAACTTGGCATAATTTTTCATTTCAACAATAGCGGAAATAGCATATTATTTATGATATATATGTTTGCTGCTAAATAATTAATTATAACACTATGACGTTTAAGAAACCATTTAAACAAGCAATCAAGATGCATCACCGTCGGAATTATCAATAAATAATAATAATATTAATGACAATGAAATGCTTTTTTTTCAAAATATGCGTTTGATCAACTCGCTCTTTTTCTTGATATCTTCATTTGGGACTCAATAAGATTAAAAGAGCCGACGATGATAAACAACAAGTGTAATGATATTTCGTTTATGTCAAGAAATTGCTGCCAGCAAGAGTTGCAACACATATCTTAAAGTGCAATTTCTGCTTACAGGTTTGGAAATCTATGGAAATCTATCTACAAAATTACGCAGCATTTTCTCATGACTGTCACCATCAAAAAATTACAGAAGGAAATTTTAAGGGAACTGTAATGCAAGGTAGAGAACGCTAAATTTTTTTAAGAACCTTTCTAAGAAAGCAAAACAAGAACCAAATAGACGTATATAAATCATATTTTTAATTAACATTTATTTTATAATTAAAAACATCCTGTGATAAGGCTGTGTTTTTGCAGATAATTTTTATTATAGTAGTAGATGCTTCTAAAGTAACTAACCCAAAATAAAAAGTGTGTGCGTGTAACCTTTACGCGCGATTGAAGTAAAACTTAATTAACGTATCTACGTATCGCAAAACAAATATTAAATTACAATTCAATTATATTTATATATACTTTACAAAAAAAATTCTCTTATAATATCATTTAACAAAAAAAATTTGATATATTTTACTTAAAAATGATGAAAGAAAACTAGTTTAACAATAATAAAAATTAACACTACTTACGTTTTTTACAGGTCAAATCATTATCAGGTTTTTGATTTTTTCTTTTATTATTATTTATTGATGAAAAAGTAAAATGTTCTTGAGAATCCGCCATTTTATTCAAGTGACAACTATTTTGTTTTGTAATTTATCTAAAATTCATTAATTTCACTGTATATAGAGTACTCACTCATTTTCATTTTTTTCATTTTTATTTTTTTTCAAATCTTTCTGTCGCTAATAATATGCTATTTGACGTTCACAATTTCTTTTTCTTTTTAGCTCTTTAAGTCTATAAAACGAAAATAGCTAGGTATAAATAATAGGTATAAATAATTAGGTATAAATAGTGTAATTACACACCAAAAATAAAATGTAGGCATATAGAGTACTCACTCATTTTCATTCAATATTTTTTCATCACTTTCTTCATTAATAAATCCACTTTGTTTATTCATATTTAAAACAAACACTTTATACACAAATTTAAACTATTCACTACCAATGTATTTTGGTTGACAAGTTGTCAATTCATACAATTACAGATTTAACTTTTATTTAATATAGTAGGCGGAATCGTGTTAGGTATTTTGTATCAGGTTTTGTTTCCGTTACATTAGAATGACGTTACGTCCGTTAGAATTACTGAGTTACCCCTAGTCGCGCCTAAAGAAGTTTTACTACAATAAATACACTATTAGTATACATTCCGGTCCGTAATATTAATTGGCAGCTTGTCCAAATGTATGCTCTTCCGTTACGTGTAGTCAATAATTAATAAAATTTGTAATAATCACTATATTGTATTTGTAGTATGAATTGATATTAGCTGTCAGATTAATGGAGATTTTCCCTTCATTTCAAAAATCCATTGTTATTAGTAAGCATATTATTATGGATATTTGAATTGTAACGCAATATCTAGGTATATATTATTTGTTTTATCCAATTCAATATCACGAAGTTACAAAAATATTATTTACTCCATTTATTTATTTTTATTATTTATTATGAAAACAGCTTTCAAAAATGTTTTTCATATAAATATATAAACATATTTTTCCTGTGTTGACAATTCTAAACTCTGTTCTTTGAACAAGCAAAAATACTCCCAATTTCTCTACATCCATTGATCTATACAAGAAACGGCTGCTTGCTACAATCCAAAATCCTTAAGATCTTTTTGACAAAATTTACTTTGAAATCGAATTTCTACTAGTTGAGCTCTGAGAGGAACTAACTATATTCATTGTTTTTTAGAAAAGTTGAACAGTTTTCTACGGTGATTGAGGATGGAAATAATTTTTTATTAAAATGAATACAAACAATGTATAAATTCAACTATATTCTGTTACAGACAGGTTTCCAAATAAAATTTGAAATTTACAAATAGTATCAATTTAACGATGATACCAATATGCGGTTAAAAGAATGCATATTACTATCCTGTGTTTTCCAACAAAAATCTGACTGTAACATATTTTTTTTATATAATGGCTTAGTTCTTATTTATCAATAAAAATTTTTTCATTAATTATGACTATTAATTTGGAAATATTTTATGGACAAATAGTTGCTTGTGTTAAAAATAGTGCGCTTTAAGTTAAAGAAAAATTCAATTAAAGAAACGGAACTAAAAAGAAATGTGTTATTTTGACGTTAAGATTATCTAACTCCGTTGTATTCCAATCATAAGAAAGTAACAATCTTAATTTATTATTTTTATAAATCTAGATCTATAATTTGAGACTATGACCTAAACGTTAACTCAGGATTGAAAGTCTTAACTGCTCCATGCATGAATATTAACACAATTGTAGGAATATGTATCAATGTAATACAAATAAAATTGATCTTCAAAGAATGTTTTCATGAAAAAAATTGTTTTTTCAAATACATAATAAAAGAAAGGCATTTGGGACGATCAAGGCTGACAATATCTCATATGGACCGATATGCTCAGTTAGCAGAGCGAAGAAATCGCACAATGAAGACGGCAGATAAATAATTATCTCCGTGGAACTCATAAGTTAAAGAAAGGGTAATTTAGTTAGCCGAGGACCTTGGATATGCCAACCTTCAAATCGAGGGAATCGCGCTAGTCGATTACGTTGGGCACAAGAATATGTTAAATGGGAGCAAAATTAATGTTCTTTTTACCAATGAGTCTCTGTTTGGTTTGTATCCAGATTCTTAAGAGATACGCGTATGGAGAGAGCCTGGCACAAGAAATTGAATACAACATACACGAGAGGTTCAGAGCTACAGAGAAGACACAATTATGGTATGGGCAAGCATTTTGCTTGGCAGTAGGAATAGTAGGATCGTTCTTTATCATCAGGGCGCTACGTTACAAATGTTCCAAGTTGTTTCAGAGGCGCTATACATTGGTCCTCATTTGTCCTAATTTTATTTTGATGCATGACCATACTACTCCACTTACAGCCAGAGGGACTAAAATTGCTTACAATTAGCTGTTCTCAGGTCTTCAACAGTGCTGGATGGTGATATCGGAAAAAGATTTGGATAACTTGATCCCAAGTATGGATCGACGCTGTAGAGCCATTATAAATGCAGGAGGAGGCCACATACCTTATTAAAATATTTTTTTCTTGGTTCCATTGTCAATTCTTTATAAAAAAATAGATTAATAAATTTTCATTTTTTGCATACATTTCAATTTGTTTTTATTTTCTTATGAAATTAAGCTGTTTTATTATCTTCCCATGTATCAGGCTTACACAAATTAGTATCTCCTATGGTTGAAATGCACAGTTACAAAATTGTAATAAAAAAGAGGCTCAGTGCATTAAAATACAATTTAATTAAAATTAGCCTAAGCGCTTTCGCCGGTTAAGGCATCTTCAGAGGCTTCTACAATTATAAAACAAAGTTTTTTATAACATTTTAAAAGTTTTTATGACGGTTTTTATGAACTTACTTGTCAGAAAGCGTAGTTATCCGATAATGTCATCAAATTAGTTAAAAGGAATATTAGACACACACAACATTTAAACCATGGAGACTAGACAAGGAGTACGCACTCGACCGGGGGAATTGCCAAAATCTGTCCACGGTATTGTACATATTAGGTTTACTTTTTTCACCACTTGCGGCGCTAGTTTTCCTTTTGTACCGGTATGAATATAGACAATTAAATAATCGTGAATTATTAAATTGGTTTTTATTATTTATATCTAAAAGATCGAACTATTTTTTTCATTGTGTAAATAAATTATTAATAAATAACTAAAAATTATTTATTTTATTTCAAACTACGTTCTCATTGGTCGCCATTTTGGTACAAATGGAACACCAGCGCCCTCTTATTTTAGTAGCCCTATTTGCATGCATGGAGTTCGTACTCCTTGTCTAGTCTCCATGATTTAAACTATGGAGGGTAGAGGTAAGGAGAACTGTCTCCGTGTATTGAATGTGTCCGTCAAAATGTGGTAAATAAGGGTGGCGCTACGATCGTAGTAGGGTAAATTTTTAAAAAAGCGCCATAATTTCTTAGAGTAGGATAGATAAATAAACAAGGAAAGACACATTTCCGCTTTATTATGACACCATTTTTAAAATAATCATAAGATACATAAGATAATCATAAAGTATAAAACGAATTTAAAATACACTAAACTGAATTCGCTGACCACGTTTTTTTATAGCACTTATATAATTTGTGACTTATATTACGAAATCATACGACAATTTGTCAAAAACTGCTACATTCATTCTGTACCCTACATCTACTTTAGCGCCATTGTAGTGGCAAGTTTGAGAAGTGTTATGTTCCTCTAAAAAGTGGACACATTTTTAATCATTTCCCATTTAAGATCGTTCTCCTTACCTCTACCCTCCATAATTTAAACACCATATTATTATGATGTCATAAGACATATAAAAATTTTTTGTTTTTACATTTTTAAAGATTTTAAAAAACACATCTCATCATGTGGTCATTTTTGAAGGAAATGAAAGTAAAATGGTGTATCCGGCAGTTAAGCTGACAGATACAGTGACTGATGACAATATTGCCAACTTATGTATGGAAATTACTAAAATATATTAAGTTCTTGTTCAGAAACAATATTCGACAGACTTGGGCGCTCAAAGTTAAGAGATTTAAAAATGGGATTGAAACTGTTACAATTCAAATCGACCTGTTTATTGCAATTATTGGGGTTATTTTTAAGTTCTCTGGTAATTTCTAAATCCTCTAGTAAACTAAGTTTTAAATCAAGTGAGTAATTGGTGTTATATTCATGTATGATTGAAGAGTTGTTAACTTGACTGAAATTATGATTATTAAAATTTAAGTGATCTCTAAAGCTGGATTTTTTAGAAGCATTAAAGTGTTCTTTTAAACGAGTATGTAGTGGTCTAATTGTTTTACCCACATATGAAGCAGAACAATCGCCACAATTAAGTTTGTAAATACCGCTCTTTTGTAGGTGATTAGTTACTTTGTCTTTGGTATTGACCAACATGCTACCTATATTATGTAGAGGTTTAAAAGATAAAATATTATTGCGTCCATCAATCATATTTAAGTTTTGAAAAAGTTGATATTTTAGATTTACTTAAATTTTGTTTAAATCAAGATTTTTTCCAATTCAATAATAAATTTTACAAACAACCTATAGGCTTAGCTATGGGTTCACCCCTTTCACCATTTCTGGCTGATTTATTCATGAATAACTTGGAACTTAAATTTGTTAAAAAACATAAAAATATCATTTTTTGGACAAGATATGTGGATGATTGCTTTGCTTTAATTGAAGGTTCTGAGGAGACTGCTAATAGTATATTAAACGATTTAAATAAATTACATCCCAACATTACATTTACTCTCGAAACAGAAATAAATAAGCAGTTAAACTTTTTAGATCTAACTATCTTTAGATCAGATAATTCTTTAGAGTTCGGTATCTTCAGGAAACCTACTCAAACTGACCACATAATTAATTTTCATTCAAACCATCCATGGACACATAAAATGGCTGCCTTCCATTCTTTTATTAATCGTTTACTAAGAGTACCTCTATCTATAGACAATTTTAATAAGGAACTTAATATAATTAAACAAATTGCATTCAACAATGGTTATCATGTTTCGTTAGTCACTTAATTATTAAATAAAAGTAAAAACAAAATTCAAAATAAATTGGCTTATAATCCACCTTTAACTTTACATAACTTCGAAAATAATATCTCTGTCCCTACTTTAAAAAAATTTTTTTCATTACCATATTTCGGTCTTGTTTCCAATAGAATTTCTAAGTTTTTTTCTAAGTTTAACTACCCAAAACTTAAATATGATTGATGGACGCAATAATATTTTATCTTTTAAACCTCTACATAATATAGGTAGCATGTTGGTCAATACCAAAGACAAAAGAACTAATCACCTACAAAAGAGCGGTATTTACAAACTTAATTGTGGCGATTGTTCTGCTTTATATGTGGGTAAAACAATTAGACCACCACATACTCGTTTAAAAGAACACTTTAATGCTTCTAAAAAATCCAGTTTTAGAGATCACTTAAATTTTAATAATCATAATTTCAGTCAAGTTAACAACTCTTCAATCATACATGAATATAACACCAATTACTCACTTGATTTGAAACTTAGTTTACTAGAGGATTTAGAAATTACCAGAGAACTTAAAAATAACCCCAATAATTGCAATAAACAGGTCGATTTGAATTGTAACAGTTTCAATCCCATTTTTAAATCTCTTAACTTTGAGCGCCCAAGTCTGTCGAATATTGTTTCTGAACAAGAACTTAATATATTTTAGTAATTTCCATACATAAGTTGGCAATATTGTCATCAGTCACTGTATCTGTCAGCTTAACTGCCGGATACACCATTTTACTTTCATTTCCTTCAAAAATGACCACATGATGAGATGTGTTTTTTAAAATCTTTAAAAATGTAAAAACAAAAAATTTTTATATGTCTTATGACATCATAATAATATGGTGTTTAAATGTTGTGTGTGTCTAATATTCCTTTTAACTAATTTGATGACATTATCGGATAACTACGCTTTCTGACAAGTAAGTTTATAAAAACCGTCATAAAAACTTTTAAACTGTTATAAAAAACTTTGTTTTATAATTGTAGAAGCCTCTGAAGATGCCTTAACCGGCGAAAGCGCTTAGGCTAATTTTAATTAAATTGTATTTTAATGCACTGAGCCTCTTTTTTATTACAATTTTACACAAATTATTCCATGTAATACTTTTGGACCATTTTATAACAATTTTTTTTTAAATAACGCTAGATTTTGATAATATCTTACTAAATGTAACTGAAATATTTTTAGTTTTCAAGACTAAAATAAAAGATACCTGTTGAAAAAGTGTTGTACCTAAGCGCACTTATGACTAGACATAAAAATTTTAATAACTTGATCTATTCATTAAACTAGGTCAAATGAATTATCTTGTCCACAAGTATCCCTCAGAGATAAATCAGCCTCTAATCTCAATCAATCAACTAAGCCGGAAGCTCTATGACAACATGTTGTGTACCAATAGCGGTATTTTATAGCTGTACCAGTGACTGCAATGATTTGTCAACGCCATGCAAGAATTCACTATGTTTCGCCTCGCCTTGTTTCCTCATCAGCTACGGGTTTCGGTTATTGTTATACCAATCTGTAGTGGCTTGTTCAGCGTTGCCGTTGTGTTTATTTTGTCAACAATGACATTGAGGGAGGTGGAAAATTTGAGTGACGGCCTCGAGTAATCAGATATTAAATGTGCAACGATGAATGTCGGTTTTTATAGGGAAAGGCCACGCTTATGTGATGCTGCAGTAAATTTTAAATGAATGTTGGTGAATAAATAGAAATGGTTAAAGGGGTGCTTTACTGACCTCTGTTTATATTCGGTTGAGTGAGTATTATAACTCAGACCGATTACATTGTTGTTATACAGACGAGGTTCACGTTTTTACTTGTGTTTATATGCAGTTGTTTATTTTTCGTATTGATACAGATGCTTAAGCTTTATCCATTAGTTTAAAAATATTAAATTGTTAATATAACAATACAACGCTATTTTGTTCTGCTTTTTGTTTCGGAGTTTTTCTGTTGGAAATGGAAATATACAACTTTTAGAGGAAAATGCATTTTCAGGTCAAAATTTTATACTATATTTTTTATAAACTTATTTACTTATATCTAATAAATATAGTTTAAAAAAACTAAAAAACACGCTTTTATAAAGCATGTTTCTGAAAAACATCGAACTAAAAAGTTAAAAATAATTTTCAAAATAAAATTAAAACAAAAATAAATTAAAAATACTAGTATTATTGTGAAAAAAGCGTGGGCGCTTGACATTCGATAAATATGGTATGCAGCGCCCACGCTTTTTTCACAATAATACTAGTATTTTTCATTTATTTTTGTTTTAATTTTATTTTGAAAATTATTTTTAACTTTTTAGTTCTATGTTTTTCAGAAATATGCTTTATAAAAGCGTGTTTTTTAGTTTTTAAACTATATTTATTTTTTACTTTTTAGTCCAATTTATTTTATTTCAATAGATTCGTTAATTTGCTGTGACGATTACAAGACCCTCACTCAATCATTATTCGTTTATTTAGGTGGAAATGCTTTGAAAGCGTGTTTTTTGATTTCTCAAATTATATTTATTGTATTCATATTGTTGATGATTGAACATATTGTTTCAATCACTTGGAAAAAAAAATTATTATTGTGAAATCTAAAAAATTGTTAGATTAATTCTAAGACAATTTCATTCATATTGTTTATAATTAAACGTATTGTTTTCAGAACCGTGAAAAAAAATTACTATTGTGAAATCTACAGAATTGTTAGATTAATTCTAAGACAATTTCATTCATATCGTTTATAATTAAACGTATTGTTTATTACCCACTCCCGGCACGGGGAGGTAGTGACTAAAAATAACGATATATGGGACTCACCCGAGGCAGCAGCCGCGGAGTGGAGAGTTACAAACAAACAAACAAACATCCATACATACATACAGGTGAAGTTAATTAATAATAAAAAGCGTGTTAAAAACGATAACTTTTCGAGATATTCACAAAATAGTGTTTATTTCGAAAACTGTCAATGTGACAGCTGTCATAATTTGACAGATGATGTAGAATTTAATTCCAAACGAAAAAGTATTCCTGTGTTTTTTCAAAAAACGATAACTTTTCAAAATATTCACAAAATAGTGTTTATTTCGAAAACTGTTAATATGACAGCTGTAATAATTTGACAGTTGATGTAAAATTTAATTCCAAACGAAAAAGTATTCTTGTATTTTTTCAAAAAAACGATAACTTTTCGAGATATTCACAAAATAGTGTTTATTTCGAAAACTGTCAATATGACAGCTGTCATAATTTGACAATTGATGTAAAAATTAATTCTAAACAAAAAAGTATTCTTGTGTTTTTTCAAAAAAACGATAACTTTTCGAGATATAATTATATAACGGAGTGGAGAGTTACAAACAAACAAACATACATACATACATACATACATACATACATACATACATACATACATACATACATACATACATACATACACACATACATACATAAAGGTGAAGTTAATAAAAGCGTGTTAATTAATTAAAAATTAAAAATGAATAAATAAAAGGCATTTACATAAGGATAATCCCTATCCCTACTAATATTATAAATGTGAATGTAAGTTTGTTTGTTACGCTTTCACGCGAAAACTACTCAACCGATCATCATGAAACTTTGTACACATATTCTTGGAGGTATTAGAAGTAACATAGGATACTTTTTATTAAAAAAAATTCTTTTTTATTTTTTACGAAAACTAAAAAAATTGTTTGTCAAAAAATCTCAAAAACTAGCTTCTTCAACGCCATCTAGCGGTTCAGTAATGAAGTTTCAACCCTGAGTAGGCCACCATAAGGTGGCGCAGTAAATATCTTATATATTTAAACTAGCAATTACGACTTAACAAAATACTATGGTGCCACTGTGAGGTGGAGCAGTTAATATCACATATATATTATCTAAACGAGCAATTCTTACTTAAGGTTTATGACGCCACCGGAAGGTGGCGCAGTTTATATCTAACATATTTCAACAAATTCTTGCTAAAGTAAATAATATGCTACCTAATATATTTAATCGACAAATTACAAAACATAATAAAAAAATTCGAAAAGAGGTTGACCTTAAAGGCCATCCTTGCAACTTCCCGCTAGTTTTAACCGTAAAGCTATGATGGTAACGTGACGTATTTTGACGTTTTTGACTTTTTTTGAAATGTTTAAAAAGCCATAACTTATAAACGCGTTATCCGATTTTGATGTTCAAAATGGCATTCGACGCAGTTTTTTGAGACCTAAAAACGTTACTACAAGCACAAAATCGATTAGTCAAAAAATCTCTAAGTTATTGAAAAAAAAAACACTTTTTTTTAAATTTTTCGACAACGATATCTCACGAACGAATCCACCGATTTTAATTTGTAAAACGGCGTTCGACGTGGTTTTTTAAGCTTGAGAGCTGATTAGGTTATGAAATTGATCGTTGTGATGGCCACAAAGATATGCCTAAAAAACATCATTTTTACCAATTGTTTTTTACGGTTATTTTAAAATTTCTCGAAATCTACCAGTTCGAATCGGTTTAAACTTACAGGGAATCTAAGTAAGATGGAACTCTTTGGAACGCTTTTTATTTCATTCCGATCGGTCAAGCCGTTCAAAAGTTATAAGAGGTTTACATACATCCACACACACATCCACACGTACATACAGACATACAGATACCCTTGCAAAAATAGTCAGGGGAGGTTCCAAATACCTCAAAACGTTGAGATCCGATGAAAACTCCATTTTCGAAAAACGGGGTGAAACCAATAACTTCCCGATTTTAAAAAAATTTTAAATTTTTTTAGCGGAAAGTTAAAAATATTATACACCTGATAACTTACGAGAAAATATGATAAAAACGATAAAATAAAAAAAAATAATTGAAAACAAAATAAAATCGTAAAAATTTGAAAAAACCAAAAAAGACATCAGATTTATGCGGTACGAGGTCCGCCGGGTCAGCTAGTATGTTATAATTTTCCAATGCGAAATTAATATCCAATTCAAAACCTAAACCACACAGAAACCATATTCTATTTTGTCTTAATGTCCACTCGTATAAGCCATTCACTTTTTATTTCCATCTCAGTAGGATCTGTTAGTTACATGAAATTCGCCCAGTATAATACACGTCTGTTCATATTGTTCTGTGGTCTTATTAATTGTAAATACGATGTTGTCACGTCTTCAATAAAAATATGTGTATTCATTACAAATATCTTAAGTAATTAAATCTGCAAACCAAATTTAAAACTTGCCGAAAATAAGTCAATGTATTTAATATTAAATTGAATAGGTACTAAAGTAGATACGTCAGTTTTCGCTGCAAGTAGGTACTATTAATATCCAAGAATGGTCTATTTAAATTCACATGAATTTTGACTGATATTCAAAATAACACATTCCTTTGCACAGAACAGATCCCTGTTTATAGTCAATTATCATATTATATTATTGATCTAGAACGAAAATAGTTATTATCCTATCAAGTGCGGAAAGTTATACTTTCCCGCAAGAGTTAGGATCAATATTTTTTCAACAAACATAAAAAAGATACTTTATTCATTTTTTAAATTTTATTTTCAACTCCTAACAATGTAACAAAATTTTAATTTGTGACAATTAAAGTTTGTTGTTGCTTTGAGTAACGTTTACAGAGGTGTTTTAATAAATTATGATTTTTTTAAGAACAAACATTTTAAAAATCTCTATTTTTATGCAAAATAATCTTTTTTTTACTATTTGTATGTAGTAGGTACAACAACATAAAAGTAATAATACAATAATTTTCCAAAAGGTTATTGAAGGACATATTCATTTAATAAAAAATAAGAAAGAGATATTTTCTGAATTAAAATGCGTGCGGAAAAGTGTTGTTTTACGCATGCTTGTAGAAAAATATACTTTTATATTTACATTTTATTACAAATAAATAATATAAGTAAAATTCAAAATGCAGCACATATACATATATTAATAAAAACGTTTAATACAACTTTTAAATTACTCAAGCAATAGTAAAAGATCCTTTTTACAAATGTATAATAAAACTTTTAAATTATTCAAGCAGTGGTAAAAAAAATTATTTCATCAGTTTTGAGTTTAACATAAAAACACAGTACTCAAAGTCTATAGGTATCCATCTTTTTTAAAGTCTTCTATTTTACATTCAAATGGCATCGTAGTGTAATATTATTGTATTAGTGGCTGTAGGATAATAAAATTTCACATCCAATGGGTTAATTGAGGAAACTATACTCCAGTAAAAATTTGATTTTCCTGGTCCGCCCCAGGTGGTGTCGCATTTGACTTAAATATGCTGATGTTTTAATAATGTTCTTTTATAACAGAAATTTTTCAGAAAAATTAAGATTTGTTAGACATTTCAAACCGATACAATGAAAAAAATATTTTAATAAATTACATAAAAGCAAATAAAAACAAATACAGATGCAGATTTAGATGTAACATGTAAATGTTGTCGGTGTATTTGTATGATCAATCCTCTTCCATTATTTCACCGGAAGAATCAGAGTCACTATCAAATCCAAAATCGGAATCGTCAGAATCTGATTCCTCCAATGAAATAATTAAAGGAGGAATATTGTCATGTGAGCAGTTTCCCATGTAAGTAGTCCAATCTGCCAAAATAAGTTCGTCTGTATGTCTACAAAAATTTTGCCACATGTCTGGTGTACATTTAGTCAATGCTTCTGTCCAAGTTTTTTTAACTCTTTCCTGGTCAAGATAAGTATATGTAATATGTTTGTTATAATATGTCTTAGTAAACCCCCATGCTAGTTCTATTGGATTGTAGTGACAATGGTATGGTGGTAGTCGAAGTACTTCATGTCCTCGTTGTTTTAAAATTTCATCCACTACATATGTCTTTTCGTCAGTTTTATAAGGTAAGATTATAAAGTACAGTTGTTTCTTTGTCATTTTTGTGTCAAACCTAATGTTATTGTTAATCAACCATTCCTGCATCATTGCTTTTTTCGCTGAAAAAGAGGGTGGTTTGTTAATTTGAACTGAATGGTATGGCGCGTTGTCCATGACCACCACACATTTTTCTTGAAATACAGATAGAGCAGGAATGAGTTGATTAACAACCCAGTTTTTAAAAAGGTCACCATTCATACTTTTGTGATAGTCAAGGTCTGTATTCGAAGAGTCTAGTAACAAGTCACATCCTTCCAAAAATCCAGTATCAGTCCCTGCGTGTAAAATAGTAAATCGCTTTCCTTCGGATTTTACACGAGCTGGATTACTTTTTAGGTCAGAATCGTGCACCCACTGACGCACTGAACTACCATGTTGATAGATCCATGTTTCATCTAGGTACACGAATCTAACTCTCTCAGCAAGACTTTTTAGTTGTTTATATTTCCGAATGAAAGCGATCTTTCTAATTTTAACGTGTCGTTGTTCACATAAAATATGTCGTCCATTTACTTTTTTAAATTTGTATCCCATTAATTTTATAAGTTTGTATAGTGTCGTACGTCCCCCTTGAAAATCAAAATTTTGTTTAGCATCAGTCAAAAGTTTGTCTAAAGTAAAATGTTCAGTTTTAGCATGGTACATCCAAATCTGTCGCTGTAAGTCTTTTTTTAAAATAAACTTCTCAAATGTATCAGTTTTACATCCTTTATCTGCGACTTTCTTATTATTTTTCAATCCTTCTTTAATAATCTTCCGTATTTTCGATACACTGATCTAAAAAAATTAAGCATTTAGAATGTTTGTCATATTAATTAGATTCAAAAAATATACCTCAGTTACACAACGGTAGTTAAGAGATTTAAAAATATTTAACAAAATTTTGAATTAAATTATAGTTACAAAAATGTATAATTTCGAAATTTGAAATCTGACAACATTGTATATAATTTATTATGATATCTGTCAAAAAAGGTTATGTGTTCTTTTAATAATATAAATTTTATTTAAAAAAGTGATACATATTTATAAATTCATTACAAAAACCTCTCTCAATTAATCTAATGCAAAATATATAAGTTTATGTTAGCGACTAGCATTGATTTAAAAGAAATACACATAAAATCGTACT
This sequence comes from Altica lythri, assembly GCA_964028335.1. Classification (NCBI taxonomy): domain Eukaryota; kingdom Metazoa; phylum Arthropoda; class Insecta; order Coleoptera; family Chrysomelidae; genus Altica; species Altica lythri. The sequence continues at coordinate 34,998,860 of OZ034801.1, read as the reverse complement.
TACTTGAAAAACCTCGGCCAATTGATTTAAATAAACACTCTCACAGCTGTTAGCTTGTTTCCTAAACATACCATAACATCTAACGATGCTGTTGTGAATTTCTGTACTTATTTTTTTTGGCATTGTATATTGAATCTAAGAAAGCATCAAATATGTCGTTATTGAATCTTCAACAATTTTACCTTTGACAATGTGCTGTCAATATTGCGACAGTAGGTACCAACCCAACAAATTGAAGTGCCAATCCAAGAAATAAAATGCATAGTCTACTGAGATTGAAATAAGAAGTGAATGAATTATAAATAGTGTGGACATCCCAATTTTTACATAAATTCGGCTAAATATTGACACCACCAGTATTTACCTATTAAAACTAAGATAATGTGAAAATGTTCATGTTTGATTATACTGCCGTCAACTCCGATTTTTCTATATTCGATATAGTAGACTTCCAGCCATTTCATAGGTTTGTTATTTTCGTCGATTGGATATTAAATTGAGTGGTCAGCAGATGTTTATTGGCGCTTATCGTGCCACGTAACCATTTCATTATTGCTCCAGTGCCCTCTGCTGGTCGACACCATTCGCTATCTTGCAAATTTGTACTTATGAATCAATGATAACACCGTTCTGACAGGGTAACCGAATGGTATTGGAAATTGATTGAGAATTTCCTAATTATTAATGATTATTACTGTGTTTGCTATAATAGGAAATACTGAAATGTGATTAGTGTTGTGAGAAAAATCACAAAAAAGTGTACTAGGTAATAACTAATGGATGAACTTATTTTATGATATGTTTTTGCATAATGTATTTTCTTATAGTAGCAAAATATCAGAAATTGTTACGTTGCTTTTAGAAGAATATATTTGAATATAATATGAAGAATATACATATGCTTCTTATAATGCAGTCATTCGTTTATTTGCGATTTATTTATTTACCGTAGAACACTGTTTAACTTTTCACAATAACAACTTGCGAATGGAGTTTCAGTAGAGTGAACATTTGATATCATAGTAATTTTATCTTACATGTTTTAGAAAATAAAGATTGCAAACAACTGATACTTTCTGTGTATGAATAAGTACGATAGAAAAGATTTGTTGTTATTTTTAAGAAACACGTCTACTAGTTAATAGACAATAGCAAAATAGTATATTGTCCAGAAGGGTATACTAATTTCTCACGAGTTTAAAAAATTGTGGCACAAGTGAAAGCGAGTACTACAATTCAAACGGGTCAGAAATTACCTCTTTACACGTGTTACATAATATATTTTTTCCAAAGCACACTTTTTGTTAAAAATAATTATTTTGCGAATTTCATTTAATTTTAATTTTTTATATAAAACAAACTAGCTGAACCGGCGAACTTCGTAACGTCTAACAATGATGTCTCTTCCTCATTTTTTGTTTTTTTAAATTTTTCTGATTTGCTTCTTTTTTTTCATTAATATATTTTTATTTCGTTTGTCGTTTTCATCAAATTTTTTCTCGTTAGTTTTAAAGTTTTTACATTTTTTTGTATTCTATAATTTATCGATTAAATATATAAGATTAAATATATAAGTTCCGGGTCGGCTTAATTTTTTCCGACATATTGAACTAATACGTCTTATTTCATTCAACTTACACAAAACCTTAACCAACTCTACACTAAAATCTTCCACAGGAAACATTGTTTAAACAGTACGATAATCGATTCAGTACTTTACGAGTCTATCGCGCACAAGGGGACAGACAGACAGTCAATATTTGTGAAAAAGATCATTTTTTAACCCCTGATAGTTTTTTAAAGAATTTTGTAATGTACGAACATGATCTTGCTAAAGTTTTATAATAAATATAAATAAATGTGTTTTATAACTCAGTACCTGAAATTTTTTTATACAAAAATCATAAAAAAAATTCGAAAATAGGTTGACCGTAAAGGCCATCCTTGCAACTTCCCGCTAGTTATAACCGCAAAGCTATAGTAACGTGACGTATTTTAACGTTTTTGACTTTTTTTGAAATGTTTAAAAAGCCATAACTTTTTAACGCGTTATTCGATTTTGATGTTCAAGATGGCATTCGGCACTGTTTTTTGAGACCTAAAAACGTTACCGGGAGTGCAAAATCGATTAGTCAAAAAATCTCTAAGTTATTGAAAAAAGAAAACACTTTTTTTTTTTTAATTTTTCGACAACGATATCTCACGAACAAATTAACCGATTTTATTTTGCAAAAGAGCATTCGACGTGATTTTTTAAGCTTAAGAGCTGATTAGGTTATGAAATTGATCGATGTAATAGCCAAAAAGATATGCCCATAAAACATCATTTTTACCAATTGTTTTTTTCGGTTATTTTAAAATTTCTCAAAATCTACTGGTTCCAATCGGCTCAAACTTACAGGGACACACACACACACACACACACACACACACACACACACACACACACACACACACACACACACACACACACACACACACACACACACACACACACACACACACACACACACACACACACACACACACACACACACACACACACACACACACACACACACACACACACACACACACACACACACACACACACACACACACACACACACACACACACACACACACACACACACACACACACACACACACACACACACACACACACACACACACACACACACACACACACACACACACACACACACACACACACACACACACACACACACACACACACACACACACACACACACACACACACACACACACACACACACACACACACACACACACACACACACACACACACACACACACACACACACACACACACACACACACACACACACACACACACACACACACACACACACACACACACACACACACACACACACACACACACACACACACACACACACACACACACACACACACACACACACACACACACACACACACACACACACACACACACACACACACACACACACACACACACACACACACACACACACACACACACACACACACACACACACACACACACACACACACACACACACACACACACACACACACACACACACACACACACACACACACACACACACACACACACACACACACACACACACACACACACACACACACACACACACACACACACACACACACACACACACACACACACACACACACACACACACACACACACACACACACACACACACACACACACACACACACACACACACACACACACACACACACACACACACACACACACACACACACACACACACACACACACACACACACACACACACACACACACACACACACACACACACACACACACACACACACACACACACACACACACACACACACACACACACACACACACACACACACACACACACACACACACACACACACACACACACACACACACACACACACACACACACACACACACACACACACACACACACACACACACACACACACACACACACACACACACACACACACACACACACACACACACACACACACACACACATCCACACATACATCCACACATACATACAGACACCCTCGTAAAAATAGTCAGGAGAGGTTCCAAATACCTCAAAACGTTGAGATTCGAAGAAAACTCGATTTTCGAAAAACGGGGTAAAACCAATAACTTCCCGATTTAAAAAAAATAATTTTTTTTTTGGTGGGAAGTTAAAAAATATTCATGTTGAAAAAAACTTAATGTAACCGTCATGTTTTCCACTCTCGAAAATGAAAAAGAGAATGTATTTTGTCCCCATACTTTAATTTAGGTGTAAAGTTATTATTTTTTCGGGGTGTAAATGTATCTTTTATCTAAATTCATGAGGCAATCATAGGAAGGTATTTATTAACCACCAGAAATGACGTAGTTCGCAATAACCCTTAAAATACTGGTAGAATAAAAAATCGTTTACATATTTGTATCTTTTATTTTTAAAAGCTTTTTAAATCTCTTTTAAATTAATAGATCTTTTGTTTTAAAAATTGTACCAAGCTAACAAAAAGTTACCTGCATAAATCGTGTTTCTTGCTAGCCACTTTTCACTTAAACTGAATAATGTATAATTTCGTGAAATGTGAACAAATAAAAATAAACTCAAAATCACTTTTTTGCATATTTCTACTTTAACAAGCATAATGCTTTTTAACAATAGTTAAAATGATATAAATTTTCCGAAAAGTCAGATTTCTGTAGAGTTTAACGAAATTCTATACAAAAATTATATATATTTTCGTCTTATCAATACTAACTACACGTTATTGAGCAACCAACCAACACTGATTACCTAAATTCCCTAAGTACTAAGTACTAAGTTTCTGTAAACCTCCTTATTAATACTAAAAAGATTGATGGTGGGAGTAATCAAAATCTTACATTAGTTATTCGAGGAAAAGCTATGTCAGGGGCTTTAATTATTAAGGGTACAAGTCAATTACCAAATCCTCCAATTATTATTGGATTTACTATAAAGAAAATTATAATGAAAGCATGGACAGTAACAATTAGGTACATTATAAATTTGGTCATTTCCAATTAATGACCACGGTCTTACTAATTCAGTTCGAATTAAAAGTCTTATAGAGGTACCAATTATTCCTGCTCAAATTCCAAAAAAAATTATAAAACTCCAATTATGATTAGTTGAAAATAATCATTTGTTCGATGACATGGCTGAGCCTAGGCAAAAAACTGTAAATTTATTTATGAATTTTAATTCTTTTATCAAAAATAGCCTTATATTCATTTTATGATAACAAATTGCAAATTTATAGGAAAATTAATTAATTTTAAGGCTTATTTTAACTATAACTATATAAAGATCCTAGTTCAGAAAGAACTTTATTCACAAATCTTAAGATTTAAAACCATCACAGACAAGGTTTAGTTGTAAATATTTATTTTCTTTATTCATTATATTAATTTTAAAGTTTAAACAACCAGTATACTAAATATGTAGGATAGAAAACGTTGCCAAATCCTTATAACGTTATAAGAAAATAACGGATGATGGGATGTTCATTTTTTCCAAATCTAAAAGAAAGTCACAATCTCCCAAAGATAACTCATAATAATCATTTTTTTCTTTTACATATTACAATTAAAAGATGGGTTATTAAGAAAACTATTCTAAACAGTATAATATTATTTCTTATTCAATTAAATATGTAGACTCGTTAAGCATTTAATGTAGATCAAAATTTCCCACTATATCAATAAAATGAATATTTTATGAGTTATCGCAAAATATTTAAAATATGAATGAAGCAAAGCGAAGATTTCGCTCACTTGCTTTAATTCCTAATAGATGGCAGTGTAAATAATTGATATCAAGATTGTAGAGACACCCATTATATGGCGTTCTTTTATTAAGGTTATTTGAATTTATCTTCGTTTAGAAATAGCATAAGTTTTAAAATATAGTAAAAACGCAAAATGAATAAAACCGACTAAATGATCCAAATGCCTGATTGAAAAAATCTGAGAAGATTTTAGAAGTGATTAAATAAAAAAAAATCAAGGAAGCGTAAAAAATGAGTAAAACAAACAAAATTGAAAAAACAGAAATAGCCAAAAATAATAAAAATATAGCAACAATTGGAAGAAACTAAAGAAGTAAGAAAAAACAGAAAACAAAACAAAAATAAAAAGAAACAGGAAGAGATAAAAAATACTGGTAAATCACAAAAATAACAGAAAAAAAAAATGTAGAATATAAAAAGGTAAGAATCAAAAAGATGTTAATACGAAGAAAAAAACTGATTACAAACAAGAAAATAAAGTAAAATAAAAAAGGAAAACTGAGAAATTATCACAGAAATTGTAAATAAAAAGTATGGAAAATTATAAAAAGAATAACTAAAAAATCCGATAAATCCGGAAAAACTCAAAATACAACGGAAAATTATACCCTCGGTGGTGTCTTGGGTTCGTTCTAAGATTTCTTTAAAAAGCCTAGAACGATAATCGGGTGGTTTAAAGTGACGTAATAACAAATCTGACAAACTTTGCCAATCTCCAAACCTATCAATGTTGGCTCTATACCAGGTTAATGCTTTACCGGAGAAAAGATCTATGGCACTGGAAAATAACTGTTCTCAGTGATGTTACGAGCTATTTGAAGTTCTCGAACTCTATCCAGGAAATTATAAACAGAAGACTTAGCATCCCCGGTGAACTTCACATTCCATTTCTCTAAATTCAGCGGTTTCATTTGAGTATAATGAACAGTTCGAGTGAGGTTAGGGGAATTAGAAAGAGCCGATACACGAGAACTATTATGAACAGGTGAAGATTCCTCATCTGAATCGTGGGCAATATGACTAGGCTCCGGATTGCGCTTAGCAGCAATATCAAGGGAATCTAGGGCAGCTAACACATCCATCAACAATTTACCCCTCTCCGACTTCTCCTCAGTTGTTAATCCGGACTCCGGAATGCGTTGGTTACGATGGTAGATATGGACTAATTTAGACAACGAAGAATTATATTTCCTATCGATATTTTCACCTTCCAGCGTAAGAACCGTTTCCTCTAACAACAACTTACGAATTGACTCTAACTCACCCTTAAGATCTGCTACTGTATATGGGGGTCTCGTGAAAGTACCTGATCTCTCCATCTTTAAAATTGGCCGCAGGGCCATCCTCATCTGATCGACCGTTGGCTGTGAATCAACTAAAATCCCACGGACTAAAATTTCATGAACCAACATGTATTGTCCTTTTTAAGGTATAAAATATCCATTTTATACTCCATAGTATACGATTAAAATAACGACAATTCAACACAATAGGGAACATGCAGTATTTTTAGTTTTGTTTTTATTTTAATGAATTCAATGTAAAATAGGTGATAAACATATTAAAAAGTTAAAACAATGTAATTTAACGTAAAAAATGCGGTTTTAAATAGACCGTTTAAGTTTTCGCGCCGAAACGGACCTGTAGTTCCGATTACGTCATTCCTGTCTGTCACTGCTTGTGCTTGCCGTCGTTAGCTTAACAAATAGCAAGTTTTCTCGACATTCTACTTATTTTTTTGTAAAAATTTAAAATGGACTATCCATCAACATCAGGTGATTAAAATAATGCCCATAAAATTCCGAAAAAAAGTCGTGTTAACTTATGTTTTTTTGCCAATTCTTCCATCTACTTCAACAAAATTTCCAAATAAATTGATTTTGACTGGACCTTCTGACGCAAAGTAAGAAGAAAGTGGTTTCAAGCTGCAAAGAGGAATAACTATTATTCTCCAAAGACTATTATTCGATGCTGTGAAGACCACTTTGACGTAATTTGGCGAATACTTGTTATTATTGCGTACTGTACCTAAGTCTTTACAAAACTTCTCAATAACATATTTTTAATTTTACAGTTTAGAGAACGACGTCGAAAATTGGATGAAGTTTAAAATGTTTGGAGGGAAACTTTATCTGAAAAAAGATGTGGTACCTCATATTTTTGAATGCCAAAATATAATGATACCACTAAAACCTAGATCAGTAATAATGAAAAGGAAAAAACGTGAAATTCTTGAGAGCACTGAAAATACTGCAGCTATAATATTGATGTATTCTTTCAGATTATTTTATTCTTACACCGAACATTTAAACTCACATTTTTATAATGATATAAAAGTTTAAAAACTATGATTCGTGCATACCGTAGTAATTTAGTACCTTTCATTTCTACAAAAAACTCTGGACTCTCGACAAAAAAAGTTACCATGCCGACAGTAACTCTTGGTAAATTCCTGGAGTCTGTTTTGATAAACCCAACTTCCATTTTTATTAAAAACGTAAATAATATTGACTGCTAATAATCAATTTGACACCCAAAGGTAACCACTAAAAAGTTGACATAGCAGGAGTGACGTCACTAAACGCTGATTGGTGTTTTGAAATGCGTTTTGTTTTACGTAATTTTAATTGGTAATTATTGTTAAAAATCAACATAATATTAAATAAAAACGTTAAAGTAGTCCTTCTTTTATATTTTTTTAAACTTTTAATTATAAAATTTTCATAAATATCATATTTGCATCTTCCCTATTCAACAATAAACGAATAAGTGACAACTACAAACTTTTCAACAAATAGGCAACAACTTGTGGTTCGGTAACAATTAGCAACGATGGATAATGTTAAATAACTTACCAAAGATATATAAATATAAAAAAATGCAACTATGTAAAATCGTCTCACGATTGGTGTGATCAGGTGTTAATAACGCCAATAATTAAAATATTAAAAAAAAAGTTACTACTTAGCTCACTTTATATAAACGCGATAGTAAAAATAAAAAAAAAATACTATCAATTTATTAATTACTCGCCCAATTAAACAAATATATGCCCCACGTTGGGTGCCAAAAATTTGCCACGTATTTTAATGAATTTAAAAACAAAATCAAATTTAGAAAAATAAATAAATTAATTAAAGGAAATACAACTCCAGCTGAGTTCGGTAGTGGTCTCTCTACTGGCAAATTAGTGCCCAGCTCAGCCGTAGAGGTAAGTAAACAAATATTAGTGAGTAGCGCCACCGATTTAGACGGTCAAAATCGGAAACCCCTGTTGTTCCAGGCACTACTTTACCCACTGGAGATAATTAAATAAATTTTGAATATTTATCAGTTCCAACTGAACTACACAATTACAGAAAACAACGATAAGTGAGCTAAATAAAACCAAAATATCAACTAGACCCTTCTTTAATAACAAATTTCTAGAATACAGACTGTCAAGCCTCGTGCCTGACAACACAATTGATATTTATAAAAAAAAATTATGCGAACAATAAAAAAAAAAGAAAATTTATCAATAGGTGTGATCAGACGCAATTCAAAAAAAAACAAGAACGATAAATTTTAACTAAAACTATAACCGACTTAAATCTAGTTAGCTTATCTGAAACGCTAGATACGGTTCCTCGTCGTCTTGTCTGCTCCAACACTTAGGCCGGCGTCAAATTCAAGCCTGTTCCCAGAACCAATAGCTTACACCAATCTCAAATAACCCAAGCTCAGTATCAGGTTAGCATCAAATTTTAAAGCAGTTACTAGGACTTATGCCTGTATCTAGGACTTATGCCTATATCTAGGACCCTAAAATCGTAATATAAAATCAACGATAGCTTAAACAGATTTTAATGACTCCTTGAATTAGTCTGACTTAATAACTTTAATACAACTTGAATACATTAACTTGAATTTATACTACAATGAAAGAACAAAGTGAATTTAAATGAATAATACAACATTTAGCAATTGACTTCTCTGAATTTACATTTAATGAGCAAAACTAATGATTTAAACGTACTCAACGAACCTAAATTTGACTGGCTAGTCACAATAAAATTATAACAATTAAATTAAATCAAAATTAACATAAAATTAATTAATAATAGTAAAAAAAAATAAGCAAAAAGGAGTCTAGTTTCACATTAATAAAACCTACATACGACACAAAGAAATACATATGTAAAATAAAGATATTAACCAAGATTGCGATTAAATGGCGTTATTAAACTTATAAAAATAAAATTTCGTAACTCACCTATAAAAATAGGGTTGTTTCTTTCATTAACTAGTGCCACCCTAGCTGGTAGACAAGTAAATCAATCTCCTCGTTGCCAATTGCGGTAACCTACCACCTCTCACCGTCTGAACGGTTTTAAATCTCCCAAAACTACCTACTGACTGCTTAATGGGTTCCTACCCTTCATAAGGAACAAAAGGACCATAAGAATCGAATAATTACAAAAATAAAGAAACGTGTACTCACCAACAGAAGATTTTACTAAATATCCGGACACAATGCCGTCTTTTCCACCGAATTCACCAAAATTCAGAAAAATCTCTTCCACAATATTCGATGGAAACAAATGAAGCTTAATTTCGTAAATCCAACCTGAGTTGACCCCGATGAACAGGGATACAAATTAAAACCTCAAAAATCTTCTGGTAAACACCTTTACGAGTCAGAAGCTGGTAAATGAAAAAGACAGAATTTTTCCACGTATGTTCCTTCACTTGATTTGACACACTTCAGAAAGAAATAGATGGCCTCTACTACTATAGGGACAATAACCATAGCTTATTCAGCCAACAACTTACGAACAAACAGGGGTCATTTGATACGTTTAATCTTATTATTTAAATAGCTAACAACAAATATCCCAACATTACTTAATTTCCCCATTTATTTTCAATTTTAATAATAAAGTTATAAATATGACCGAACGCTGGCTGCAAAACCACAATATCCAAGTTATCGACGAGAGGGTAGATCAGATGAACTACTGTCAGTGATTTCAAACAATAACCTACCAGAATAATAACTTAACTTACAAAACCCATACTAGCTACAACTAGAAATCATTTATGGTCGAAAATAATAAACAACAGTTGGCGATTAACTATTAACGAACCAAATCAGCAGGTTCTCGACCCAGTAAACCTTTAATAATAGGAATTTTCAAGGTAAGAATACACTATGTTTATAGATTAAAATATCTCAGTGTTAACGAGAAATTAGCCCGTGACAATGGTTGCATTATGTCCTGCACTATGCTTTTGAGGTTGTTGGCTACATAAATAGAGTTTTTAAGAATAGTCGAAAAGTGCATTCCGAAGACAATAGATAGAAAAATTAAAAGTCTATAAGTATTCCAAATGGGTTCAATTTATGTACTCCGGATTTTTGGGGCCGCTGAACATGAATATCATGATGTCGAAAGTCTCCGCGGCACTAGGGTATTTAACTCTTCTCCTGGGGTTTTATGTACATTTATGTACACTTGGAACTCGGCAGTTTTTGGGTCGCTGAATACGAATATGATAATTGCGATGGTGTCCGAAACACCTGGTGCTTACGACGGACTTTGTCGCCAGGAATTTTATGCAAACTCGATACAAAATGATTGTGCACTCGGCACCAGGAGGTTTTTGAGGTCGCTGAACACGAATATCATAATATTTTATAATAATGATTTTTCTAAATCATTCGCATACAAATTTATGAATCCGGGCACGTGCATAGAAGTATAACTTCTACCGGCAATCCAACTGACTGCGACACCTGTTTTTTTTTAAGCCTGAGAAACCCTATCCGTAAAAATTAAACCCTATCAGAAAATTAAATAGAAAAGAAATAATCACAATTTATAAAAAGAACTTTTTATAGAAAGTTTGTTTACTAATTTATAAGTCACATTACGATTATATAAATTAGTTTGTTACTTGAATTTATATATTATGTATTAGCCTAAACACACTTGAAGCTTGCATTATCATCCTGTTCTTAGCTATCCTGAAAATGTCAGAGCTCTAGGTGGTTGGAAAAAAGGTTTAAATTCGATTACAAAATTCCACCGGGAATGACAAAGAGAAAGACAAAGAGACAAAGAATACGACGAAAATATAAAACCAATATAATCTATACTACAAGGTCGACGACAACTGGTGTAGATATAATTATTTCGTATTTCAAATTAGTAAAATTTAAATAAATTAGGTATTCATTATGATTAGTAACGTAGATAAGGGTATGGCACGTTTGTTAATTGTGAACTGTAGCAAATATTGAAGTTAGGTACGTCCGGCTAAAGTAACACAAAACAAAAATAAAAGTAATGCAACAGTGAACAGCGTGATAATTATGTTTTTGCTCTGTTGAAGATAAATAAAATTTGTTATTATTTCTGACTCGTCGACAACGATATGCAAAGTTCAAATGAGTAAATTTACTTTTGCATTATTTAATTTTCTGCGAAAATGTATTCAGTTGGTTGATCCTTATTTGACCTACCGATGTACCTATATACAGTATACAGAAATTTCTATCTTAAATGTGTAGAAAACAAAAAATATTATAAAATAAAAAATATTTGTTTTTTTACTGCCTACCTACATATTCATTAATAAATACACGTAAGCGAACAGTAGCCTGAAAATTAAACCAATGAAACCAGAAAGAGTAAATCAAGATAAATAAGCAAGGGTCATTTTCAAAATATAAAAAAAAAAATGAATAATTTATTAAGAAATAGGAATATCCTAATACACAAACTAGTATCAAAAATACAATATAAAATAAACCTTAAAATTAAAAGTACATTACAATTACAACGCACAATTACATTAATTACGTATATAAACACACTATTATTGCACTTTATTTTGATTTTATAAACACAGTTAATTTTGATTTAAACAGATGTAATTTTTTTATATTTTTCAAATCGTGAGGTAGTTTATTATATTCATCTAACCCTTTGTAAAACAGTAATCTCATGGAATTTGATAGGTTACATCTAGGAAGGTGAAAATTATTATTGTTTCTTGTTACATAATAATGATTTCTGTTTCGCAATGGGACGAATTCAGCAAAGTAAGTTGGTAACATATTATTAACAATTCTAAAAATAAATATCATTGCTGATCTATACAATCTATCACGAATTGATAGCCATTGTAATGCCTCGAGCATAAACAATATACTTGTATAGCGGCTGCATTTTAAAATTACTCTCATGCCTCTATTTTGCAACTTTTGTAAACCCACAATTTTGTTCTGGTCAAACCCAAACAACAAGGTACTACAATAATCAAAATGCGGTTGAATTATAGCATTGTATATAGTCACTTTAGCAGCAGTGGAGAGATGAGTAGAAATTCGAGTAAAAAAATAAAGTTTTTTTGCCACCTTCCTACTTATATAGTTATAGTGTGCACCAAAAGATAAACAATAGTCCAAAACAAAACCCAAGTATTTAAACTCCGTTACAAACTCTATTTTATTATTATCAATATCTACAGATAAGGTGTTCATGTCCAGCTGTCTATATTTATATGGTGTTGTCAAAATCATAGCTTTAGTTTTTGACACATTTAACTTAAGCTTATTAATATTTAAATATTTATGAATCTGATTCAAGCAGGAGTTCATCCTACCTATAGCCACATTTACATCTTTGTCAGATATTGATAACAGAGTGTCATCAGCAAACAGGTTTATAAAGTCACAGTAATTGTGGCATAAGCTTATATCATTAATGTAAATTAAAAAAAGTAGTGGACCTAAGACGCTGCCCTGAGGTACCCCAAACTTTGTATCAATAGGAGTTAAACATACGTTATCAATTTTTGTAATTTGTTTTCTACCACATATGTATTCCTTAAACCATTTTAATACTACGCCCCTTATGCCAATATCTTCCAGTTTTCTTATTAATATTCTACGATCTATAGTTTCAAATGCTCTTCTCAAATCCATAAATTGATTTATATTGATTTATCATTTTATTAATTTGATTAGTGGCAAAAGTTCCCCGATTAAAGAAGTAAATATATACAGTTATGCCACAAAGAAGCTATAGACAATATTTAAATATAGTACTGTAAATGATTATAGTAAAGGGTACTTTACTCTTTTCATGTAAGTGTTATGTAAATTACATATCTCTTTAATATACCTTTATACAGATGTAAACTATTAAAACAATAACAAAATCAAAGTTTTTGAAGTTATACTTCTATTCATGCACTCGGTGGAAAAGATTTGTGTACAGTTAAATGGGAAAAATCATTACATATGTAATGGTGTTAGTAAGAGAGAGACAGACACAATTATAGGGTATATTGGTCGGTAAAAACAAAGATGAAATATTTATCACATGTCATTAGTCATAACTATAAGTCCTTTGAATACCGTTTCAACATTCAGTACATTGAAAAGGGATAGATATACTAAAAACAGTCTGAACTAATGTATGAATATCATAGTGACGGACCACATGATTATTTGACAGATTATTTTATAATTCTGTCACGTTAGTATTTTATATTAATAATATTAAAAATAATATTCAGTAATGAGTATTGTATTGTAGTCTAAAATACCGTCACATGGTTGCACTATGCTTTTGAGGTTGTTGGCTACATAAACAGAGTTTTTACGAATAGTCGAGGAAATAAAGCACCAAAACCTCCGAATTTTGTAACGTAAGATGAATCAGAATGCGTTTTTTTGCATTGGAATCGTTAAAGTATGGAAATTAAAAATGGAAATTGCATTTCTGCATTCGAAAAGTACATTCCGAACAGACAATAGAGAGAAAACTTACAATTTGGTAAGTATTGCTGAAAATGGGTTTAATTTATATACTCGGGGTTTTTGGAGTCGCTGAACACGAATATCACGATTCCGAAAGTCTCCGCGGCACTTGGTGTCTAGGGTATTTACCTCTTCTCCTGGGGTTTTATGTAAATTCTGTACGAAATCAGTGCACACTTGGTACTTGGTGGTTTTTTGAGTCGCTAAATACGATTATAATAATGGCGATGGTGTTCGAAACATGTGGTGCTTAAGACGGACCTCGTCTCCAGGAATTTTATGCAAATTCGATACAAAAAGAGTGTGCACACAGTACTAGGAGGTTTTTGGGGTCGCTTACCACGAATATCATAATAATGAGTTTGCTAAATCATTCGCATACAAATTTATGAATCCATGCGCGTGCAAAGAAGTATAACTTCTGCCGGCAGTCCCACTGACTGCCACACTAGTTTTTTTTTTATAAATACTATCTACTAAAAATTTTAACAGCAGGCAAACACAACTCATCTAACTGATTGCTGTCTATACAAGGCAAATATACAGGGTGTTAGTGAATAAGTGCGACAAACTTCAGGGGGTGATTCTGCATAAAAAAATAATGACAGTTTGCTGTATAACTTTTGTCCGCAAATGCTTCGTTTCCGGGATACGGGGTGTTAAAGTTTTTCTTAAAACCTAACTCTTTATGTATTGCTCTGAAACCGGTAGAGATATGCAAATGAAATTTGGTGATTGTTAAGAGGTAGCTATTGCATTTGTTGGCATGCAATTTAAAATTTTATGTTCATCATTGTCGCGCATGCGGGTAATGATCTCAATGTTTTTGAAGACAAAAATGGTACGCCACTGAGATATTTCAAACTTAAAATCATTTTGGAAATCCCGGTTTAATTTGTGCCAAAATATTCCTCTTACTTTTTTGTGGTATGAGGCGCCGTTTTTATGCAAAAAATAAAACATCCTAACACGCATTTTTCATTACTTTAATACATTACCTATTGTTCTGGTTTAATGTGATTTTAATAGATAGATCTTGATTAAGATCATTACCCGTATCCGCGCCAATGATGAACATAAAATTTTTAATTGCATGTCAACAAATGCGCAATAACTACCTCTTAACAACCACCAAATTTCATTTGCATATCTCTACCGGTTTCAGAGCAATACACAAATAGTTAGTTTTTAAGAAAAACTTTAACACCTTAATTGATTTGGATACAGTTTTCAATAATATAATGTGATGGGTTATTAAGTAAAGAAGTTATGTTAATTTATGTTAGTCAATTAATCTGTGTCAAGTAAAAAAGAGCTCAAATTTATATGATTAATCATATCGAATACAGTTCAACTTGCGTTGGAAGCACATCAGTTAAAAGCGACGCGTGGGAAGTTCGAGGGTAAGCAGTGCTGGAGGCGCTTCACGTATCAAATGTACGAATCTTTCTCTGCCTAATGCAAAAATTTAATATTCGAGCCTTTAATTAAACAAAAGTTTTAATTAAATAGAGCAGGTAAGTTTATTATGATATTATATGCGAAGACCGTAAGATCAGGCAATATTCTCACCAAAATTTTGACGTTAAAGTAAAAGCTAGTATATAAATAAAATTAAAAAAAAGGCGATTTAGCTGAGAAAGAAAAGTGGTGGATTGATGACATTTCGTCCCGTATGATAAGTCACTTTTTTAGTTTTGTTTCTACTTTTATTTTCTTCCAAAACTCTTTAAAAAAATTACTAATTATATGGAACAAAATTATAGGTTTTAATTTAAAAGTTTAAATATCTGATTATGGTTATTATTTATCTTAAAATCTCTGCAACAAGAATCTACAACTTTAGTATTTAACAACAGTACTATAACTGAATTCGCATTTGCAAAGTCAGGTGGACTACGTAGGATGGCTGTAAACAGCTAAATTTATTCAAATTTGTATATATTTAATTTGATATAAAATTGTTTTAAAGAAAAATAAAAAAACTTTTTATTATAAAATAATGAAGGTCGGTTTTTAATATTTTTAGACCGTTGATAAGATTAAATTGTAAATAGTAATTATTTTTGTAATCCTGTTTCTTTTTTTTGTACTAGCCATTCAAAAGTAATTCAATTTTCTTTTTCTCCACATTGAACACAAATCCCACACTTGTATTAGGGTTGAAATATAAAAGGAAAACATTCACCCGGTCTGAAAAGCTGAAAAAATACAAGCAGACAACTAAACGAATACGGCCAACGACGTAAATAAGACGAAGTGCCTTTCTCATGGTTAACCAAATTCATGACGGGAGCTTAACATTCTGTAGTACTTAGCGGTGACAGATTACCTTATGCTTTCGTAACAGATAACCACATTACAACCCAACGTAAATCTGTCATTCTACTTGCACCACGCCTGCTAAACTCAACAGATGGAAAAATTTTAATACCAGAGAGGGAACCAAAAATTATGAAGCAAGACGACAAGTATATACTAAAAAAATTGGACGACGTGGATAATTAGTTTATTTTTAACTTCCCGCCAAAAAAAATTAAAATTTTTTTTAAAATCGGAAAGTTATTGGTTTTACCCTGTTTTTCGAAAATCGAGTTTTCATCGGATCTCAACGTTTTGAGGTATTTGGAACCTCCCCTGACAATTTTTACGAGGATATCTGTATGTACGTGTGGATGTGTGTGTGTGTGTGTGTGTGTGTGGATGTATGTAAACCTCTAATAACTTTTGAACGGCTTGACCGATCGAAATGAAATAAAACGCGTTCCAAAGAGTTCCATCTAACTTAGACTCCCTGTAAGTTTGAGCCGATTCGAACCGGTAGATTTTAAGAAATTTTAAAATAACCGAAAAAAACAATTGGTAAAAATGATGTTTTTTGGGTATATCTTTTTGGCTATTACATCGATCATTTCCAGTACCTAATCAGCTCTCAAGCTTAAAAAAACACGTCAAATGCCGTTTTGCAAATTAAAATCGGTTGATTCGTTCGTGAGATATCGTTGTCGAAAAATTAAAAAAAAAAGTGTTTTTTTTAATAACTAATCTACTAATTCTACTAATCGATTTTGCACTCCCAGTAACATTTTTAGGTTTCAAAAAACTGCGTCGAATGCCATCTTGAACATCAAAATCGAATAACGCGTTAAAAAGTTATGGCTTTTTAACATTTCAAAAAAAGTCAAAAACGTCAAAATACTATAGCTTTGCGGTTAAAACTAGCGGGAAGTTGCAAGGATTGCTTTAAGGTCAACCTCTTTTCGAATTTTTTTAATGTATTTTTATAATTTTTTTTTTGTTTATATTTACTAGCTGACCCAGCGAACTTTTTACCGCCTATTAATCAATGATTTCTTTTTCTGATTGTTAACGTAATCATATTTTCTCGTTTGTTTCCCTATTCTTTTTTTTGTTGAATTTTTCAAGTTTTGTCATTTTTTCCCTTTTCTTCCCTTTTATAGATTTTACACATTTTTCGTTTTCCTGTTTCATAAACTTTCAGTTCTTTCTTGTTTTCTTTATTTTTTCGTATAATTTATTTTATCAATTTTATTTTTTTTGTTTCTATCATTTTTTGGTTTGCTAGTTTTTCATGTTTTTTTGTCGTTATTTTGTTTTTTCCTACATTCCAAAAGAAAACAAATCCATATAAACTGTTTAACTCCATTATTTGGTAATCGAAATACAACGCCTTTATTTTTCGTTTTTTTTCCTGTTTTTCGTTTTTACTTTTTTTCTCAGTTTTTTCCTTTTTTTCAAAATTATGCAATTATATTTACTTTCATTCTCCTCCTGTTTTGGTTTGATCTAATTTTTTCGCTTGTTTTCAGTTTCTTACCTATTTTTCAATTATTCTTGTTTTTTGTTTTGCTTTTTCAATTTTTTTCATGTTTTTTTCTGTTTTTGTTGATTTTATTTATTTGTATGATTGTTTTCAAGTTTTCCCAATTTGTGTTTCGTAATTTTTTGATTTTTTTACAGATTTGTAGCTTTTTAATTATTTTTTCGATTTCCTACATTTTTCGTTTATATATTTCTTTTCAAGTTTATTTTTTATTTTTTATTTTCGCTAATTAATTTTAGTTCCAAATTTTAGCATTTTTTTTTTATTTTCTGCTAGTTTTACATCTTGACTGGTTTCTTCAGTATTTTCATTTTTTTTATTTCCGTTAATTTTTTTAAAAGGTCTCATTTGGTTTTTAAGATTTTTTGTTTTTCTTAATTTATTTGCTGCTAGTTTTACATCTTTACTTGTTTTTTCAGTATTTTCATTTTTTTTATGTCCTTTCATTTTTTTTAAGGTTTCATTTCGTTTGTACGATTTTTATAATTTTTTGTTTTTCCCAATTTTTTATTGCCATTTATTTACAATGTAATAATTACTATTTTATTCACGAAGAAGACAATTATAAATAATATTTCTAAATGTATTTTTAATTAATCGAAATACAACATTATCTACCAAGTTTTTCTGCAACCTAGACGTCAAATGATGAAATAAATTTATATTGATAAATTAACTTACACTTCCATTTATTAGGAATTCATAGAACTAAGTTATAAATTCAGACTGCATTGAAGAATTAAATTGTCGTTTTTAGTATTTTCCGTTAATTGCCGTTTTTGACCGTTTAAACCTTCCCTAAACTTCCACAAATAATTCAAAACCAAAATTAGCCAAATCGGTCCAGCAGTGCTCGAGTTTTAGCAAAACTAACGCACAACAATTTTATTTTTTATTTATATAGATAATTCAAAATTTTTAAATTTACCCGATTTTATACCAAATTTAAAGCAATATCACCGTATATAGACAAGAATAGTCGGATCACTCTGCCTGAAGTTTTTTGTACCACATTTCGTTCCCGTTTGGAGTTTTGTAAGAACTGATGAGCAGCGATGCCAACTCTACCAATTTTTCGGTAGATCTATTGATTTAGGACGTAATCTACCAATAACCGTTATAATTTTCATTTATGACTATTTAATTTATTCGTAATTTAATATAAACTTACCTTTTAAAAAAAAACTCTTTTTAAATTTGCCGCCATTCTTTAAAATCTACCAATTTCTACTTATTTTCTAGTTAGTATCGATTTCACAAGTTTTGGATGCTGGTTAGCGATAACCGTGCAGACCGACATGCGGACCGAGAGCTTCGGCGGCATGGACCAGTTGTAATGGACGTGATCCTACTATTCTTGTCTATACCTATACGCTGGCAATATCAAATTTTGTTATCTCACAGACAAATCTTCTTTGCTACAATTGGGTATTTTAATCTTCAAGTACCTTAATAGAACTAACACATATTTACTATAGATTACAAAAATAAAATAAATTCGTGCTAAAATTTTTTGTTCTTTGTCAAGTAAAAAGATAAAAACATTAAACCATGAAAATACCAAAGGAATCAGTTGTAACAAAAGCATTTAGGTATATATTTTCCATTTTTAATAAATAGTATAAAATACTGATTCAGTGTAGAACAGTTATTGCCAACATTGGAATATTTTTGTATACCACTTTTATATCACCGATTAAATATTTTTTTTCCGATTTATGTACCCAACTACAACCAGATTTGTTATTTAGTCTGTTCATCCGGATTTAAAAATAATTTGCATAACGTCCAAAATCTGAGCGTATATGCATAGGATTCGAGTGTCCGATTAGTTTTTTTTTCTGTGAAATCAAATCCACCTGCTAGCATTAGGCCTGGTTGGTCGATTCTGGATTATAATGTCGAATAGAATTTCTGTAACAATGTCAACCCTTTAAATGGCACGAAGTGTAGCTTTACAACTGCCTCGATGAGTGTTGTATTACTAATTAGTATGAAACGAAACTGACACGGTAGGAACACTTGATGTAATTCATTGGAAATACAATACTTTTGAGATCTTTCATTAAATTGTCATTTTTCTGGGAATTATAATTACAAATAATATCGACACCAACTCGAAATTAAACCGGATCCTGGATCATTAACTACAGTTTTCAAACTTAATTATTTCTTACTACCACAGCGCAGCTTTTTGTGTAACTTATAAGGGAGAGGAGAAGTAAATTAATAAATAGTAATCAAAAAAGACTAAAAAGTTATTTACACTATTCTTACTTTATATTAAAAAAAACAATTTTAGTTCAATATTACAACAAGGAGATTTTTTGTTTTTTTTTTATTTATTTCTTATTTTCAGTTGTTTGTAGGTTTTTTAAATTATTGAAACTAAGTTCCTTACGGCAGGCTTGAAGTAGATAGGGATTTTGCTGCGCGACCGACCTGAAAAAAATGTAATAATAAAACCGTAACAAAAAGTCCGTGGAATAATCTAGTAGGCAGGTTAACGCTAGCCTCCACACAACGCTAGTGTTTAGTGTTCAGTTTACGATCGACATAATGTTGACAGTTATGATATAATTTTTAACTGTCACCGAAACTTTCTTGAAAGTGTTTACAAAAAATATAATAGGTATAATGAATCAAGCAAAAGATGATCTTCTCATTACAGAACCTCCTAACGAAAGGTAGGTTTAATAACATTGTAAACAATATAGATTAAAAACAACTTTAAATCTTTAAATTTATTTTCAAAACAAAAACTCGCAACGGCTCTACAGAGCTCTACGTTCAAGATTTTTAGATGACACAATATAAAAATTTCGTTACTTATTATACCTACCATAAGCCAATTGTTACTTTTATAGGATCAAATAATAATATCTACTAATAATGTACATACACAAAATTCTAATGTACATATTCAAGAATTGTAACTAAGGATAAAATATATTTTATACTCAATAAAAGTTTTATTAATAAATAACCTTTTCTCACATTATCATATTAATGTACATTAAATTTAAGTAATAAGTTTTTCCCAGGTTAAACAATTTCAATATGAAATAGTTCAACTTGGATTAGTTGAAGTTATCACTTCTGCCGCGCGTCCCAAAACGCTCACGTTTTTTTTATCATAAGAAATTTATTATTTCCTAAAATACTGAATTTCCTAAATACTTTCCTGTACTTAAATAAAAATTAATCAGCAAAATTTAAGAGAAAAATCAAGAATACTTACATAAAATTGAGCACGTTTTTTTTTTGCAAATTGTGTCCATTCTACATTAGCTGAAGGAACTTAGTTCCTAACTGGTGTTCCACGACAACATTATAACTTGTTATTTGTCAAATTATAATTTTGTTTCAATGCGATACAGGATTTCCTAGTATTATTTTATATGTATGAGAAAAAAAAAGATTCAAACCAACAAAACTTACATTCACAAGCAACCCTAAATTAAATCACAACTCTCTAACCCATTGCGCTATCGGATCGACATAGCAATTATGTTTGAACTTAGTTTATCTACGACAGTTTTACAAAACGTTCATTATACAAGTGTTTCTTTAAGAATAATGATACCTACTAATCACAAGTGAATAATGGTTCCTTATTCACTGTGTGACGTCACAGCAGATCGTATGTCCAAACTTGATATGAGAATGTTATTTAAATTGTTAGCACGTTACATCTTGGTATTTATAACTTTTAGATTACCTTAAATTTAATACAATGCTCAATTTATTTAAAATTTATTTTAATATAAAAATTAAATATTCAAATAAACCTATTTGAAAGGACATAATTAGGTATGCCATCAAACTTACTTACCAATTCAAAAATGTATTAACAATTATATCACATGGTAGTTAGAAATTTCACTTTTATTTTAATAAAAAAATACTTACTTTTATTTAAAACTAGTTGTACTCGCAAAGTCGTCCGGGTGACGTGTGATTGTTGTATAAAAATTTCTTACCTCACCCCATTTAAGGAATGGGAGAGAAATTTTTATACACCAGATGTTAAGTTGAAAGACGACAAATACATCTGTGAAAACCGCATTCCAATCGGATCAGTAGTTTTCATGTGATGCGCGCACAAACATACAGACAGACAAAAAAATATAACCACATTTTTGGGTTCTATTTCGATGTACCCGCGAAGTCGTTCGCGTGGCGTGTTGATTTTTGTATAAAAATTTCTTTCCTCACCCCGTTAAAGGGGTGGGGGGAGAAAGTTTTATACACCAGATGTTAAGTTAAAAGCAGACAAATACGTCTTTGAAAACCGCATTCGAATAGGATCAGTAGTTTTCATGTAATGCGCGCACAAATATATACATTTCTACAGTTTTATTATATGTATAGATTAAACACAAAATAACTCAAATTAATTAAATTTTTTATTTTGCTTTGACATAATATCAATAGTTACTTATATGTCAAACCAAAAATGTATAACGAATAGACCTACCTTTTACAAGCATATGTAGACAAGAAACTTGACTCTTTAAATTTGAATCGTAGAAGCGTAGAAGGTATACGTCATACAATCGTATATTTAAAATTATTAGTCACATTAATTAGGGTGAATTTAGAATTTTGTAGTTGTGTATTTAGCAAAGCAAAATTTTAAGTATAAACTATCCACGTTATGGACAACTAATTCAATGCTAAGAAGAACGATAAATTTAAAAAACGGTTTTAATATAGACAGTTACGCTAATCGAAGATCATTTTTGAAACGACAGTCTGAAGGATTTTAACCAAAAAAAAGCTAATACTCTGTCACCTGAGAATGTAAAAAAAAATCCTGACAGATCTGACGGTAAATATCTTGCAACTAAGGTAAGAAACACAAATCTTTTGTAAATACTTATTTCATAAACAAGAAACATTTTAGGTAGCATTAATAATTGAAGTAATGGGTCTTGTCGCTCCAACGAAATGATAAGTATTATAAAACTTAGTGACTTGCAAGATTTGGGATCAGTTTTGTTGGTAAATGTGTCAAATACAAAGACAAAAATCAGTCGCAAATTTACAGTAACCGACAACTTCTATCAATATTGTAAAAAATATATTAGTCTTCGTCCTCCGTCGGTAACATCGAATGTATTTTTTTAAACTATCAGAACGGCAAGTGTATCAGTCAATGAATTAACAAATTTTCAAAAATGGGGAAGCAAATAGCCACATGTTTAAAGTTACCAAACCCAAAAAGATATTCTGGGCATAGTTTCCGGAGAAATGAAGCGAGATTAAAACTGCCAAAAAACAGGACAGAGGAAAACCAAATTTTATATCGAGAAAAGAGAGCTTTAGTAAAACGAGTATGTAGAAGGAATAAAAGAGAAAAACTGGATGAGAAGTTAACAGCTTTGGAAGAGCACTATAGGAACAAAGAAATAAGAAATTTCTACCAAGAGACAAAGAAATGTAAAGAGCCGAAATATAGAATAAGGCAGTACTGTAAAAATAAACAAGGAGAACTGGTGAGGGAGGTAAATGAGAAAATGGAAATATGGGCCGAATACTTTAAAGACCTGCTAGATTTTAAGGACAACGAACGAAATGAGATAACATCCCCTCAGGAAAATGTAGACCATCAGGTGAATATTAATGAACCAAATGAACAGAAAATCAGAGAAGTCATTCAGAAAATGACAAACAACAAAAGTCCAGGTGAGAATGGTATCCCGGCTGAGTTTCTAAAAGAAGGAGGAACACCACTCTTAAAGGAGATAGTAAACCTGATTCAGAAAATATGGAGACAAGAAAAAATGCCAGACAGGTGGAAAGAGGCTGTTATTTGCCCGATATTAAAGAAGGGTGATAGTACACTCTGCAGTAATTACAGGGGTATTTCCTTACTAGATGTAACCTATAAAATTCTTGCTACAATTATAAAAAATAGATTAGAGATATTTAGTGAAAAAGAAATAGGAGAATATCAAGGAGGTTTCAGAAAAGGTAGATCAACAACAGATCAGGTTTTCGTCCTAAAACAAATCCAAAGCTCCACCTACGAACAAGGTTTGCCCCTTCATATGTTGTTCATAGATTTTCAACAAGCTTATGACAGAATTGACAGAGTAAAAGTATATGAAGCAATGAGGGAGATTGGGGTGCCTGCTAAACTAATAAGACTAGTACATACAACACTCAAAAGTACTAGAAGTAAAGTAGCAGTGGATGGAAGGTTATCAAGAAAATTCGAAGTCAAGGGGGGTTTGAAACAAGGGGACCCGCTCTCAACCACGCTATTTAATATTGTCCTGGAAGTTATAATCAGGAAGTGTGGAATGCAAACAAGAGGAACTATATATAGCAAGAGACATCAATGCATAGCATATGCGGACGATGTGGTGTTATTAACCAGGTCAGAAGAAGAATTACGCAGAATATTCAAAAGTTTCGAGAGGCAAGCAAAAGAATACGGATTAAGGATAAATGAGTCGAAAACAAAATATATGACAATGGGAGTTTCAAAAAAAAACAAGCAATCTAAGAATAAAAGTAGACGAAAAAAGTTACTGCTTCCAACAATTTGAATATCTGGGGGTAATAATTACAAACTGCAATGAAGAACAACAAGAAATAGATAAAAGAATAGGAAAGGGGTGTAAAGCAATAGGAGCGATGAAGGAGATACTAAAATCAAAAAATGTTTCATTAGCAGCGAAGATACGTCTTTATAACACAGTAATATGTCCGTCAGTAATGTACTGCTCTGAGTTATGGATATTAAACCAACAAGAAACAAATAAATTGGAAATCTGGGAACGAAAGATATTGAGAGGAATTTATGGAGGAATAAAGGAACAAAATGGAATATGGAGAAGACGAACAAATAAAGAAATTAGGGATATTTATGATAAACCAACAATTACACAAAAAATTAGGAAGAATAGAGCAGGTTGGTTAGGGCATGTAATGTGCATGAACCCTTGTAGAATCGCAAAGCAATTATTAGAAAGTAGAGGGGGAAAGAAAAAGAAAGGACGACCCAAAAGATAATGGATAGAAGCAGTAACATCAGATTTAAGGAAAGTAGGAGTGGAAAGATGGAAACAAAAGACAGAGAAAAGAAAAGAATGGAGAGAGATAATAAAAAGTATAGAAAAAATAGAAGAATAGAGCCGCTCGAAGCCAAGGGGCTAAATGGCCTGTAGTGCTGATATATATATATATATATATATATATATATATAGTTTCCGGAGGTCTTCAGCGACAATTCTTATTGATGCAGGGGGAAAATAACCGCATTAAAAAGACATGGTGGGTAGCAACAAATTTAAAAAAACAAATATAAGTATATCCTAAACTGTATTTTTATTACAGGCGAAATAGATATTTTCAATAAAAAAAAGTATCAGCTTTAAGAGTTTATTCGAATATCTAGCCTGACCTAATACCAGAATATTCACATTTATTGATGTGCCACTTCTTCCACCCTCTTGGATAAAGGGTTAATTTTGTGATTGTAATTTTATTACGTAATAAAAGATTTTGAAGGACAAAGTAAGTATTGTGCAATGTAAAACAGATCATAGGTTAAACGAATCATTTACAATAAACGGTTAAAGATCATTGGGAATGCATAGATTTTGTTTTTTTTTGACATTACTGTAAAAAACGGATAATTCGAAGTGATTTTAATTAAATAACAAATACTGATACTATAGGTCATTTTCAATTCAATGTAAAAGTCGATTAAGTAATTGAAATTATCTGTGTGTTAGATTATTAATAATTTTACTTTTTCTAATATATATTTTTATTTTTTTACCGGGTCTTATTTAATATTTAAAACTACCCATTATAGGTATAGGTTTTCTCTATGACCTAGTCAAGTTTTTTCCTTGTTCTATTCATATTTAATGTATAGGAAATGATTACAGTTTATTATTTTGTACCTCGCACCACAGTTAAATATAATAACTTATACTGATATATCAATTTAATAAGGTCATGCAAATGAGAATAAATTTAATATTGGTCTTCGTAATTTTGCACGAACATTAAAAACATGTGCAAAGATTCTTTCGAAAATAACGAGTGGCTTTATTCAACAAAATCAGCTAATCCAATAGAAACGAATTTCTTTGGTAAAAATTCAATTTAGCGAGAAGTGAAAGAAAGCTAAAGCTCTCTACTGGCTCTAAAATAAATAAGGTCGAGAATATAAGTGATATGAAAGCTTTTCCGATAATATATCGGACGTTTTGGTAACGTAAAAGTCTCCAGGAAGAAATAGGTGTTGACGTAAAGACAGTCTGTCAAACTATTGTGCCCCATAAGGATTTCATTTATTTTTGTCCCCAGAGAGGGAAAAGTCCCGATAACAGGACTATTGAGTGACCCTTCCGGCCCAGAGAAAAGGAGAAAGGTTTGACTTGTTCTATGGGTCACTAGCTACAAGTTATTTTTCGGCTCATTGCCGAACAGCCGACAATCATGAACGGAGAAATAGGGTAGAAAGTTAGATTATTCTTTTTGTTTTCTTTTATAAAAATTAGTATCAAACCGCAAAATTTTATACAATCTCAAAATAGGTTAAAAAAACTAAAAGCTAATATCTCGATCGAAAAACAAAGTTTTGTCAATCAAATTATAGTTAATTATCAACTATAATGTACAAATCTTAATGTTTTATTTTTATAAATAACTTTTGGTATTGTATTTTTCCTAAACCCACGCTTTTACTCTTTTTAGGTTTTATCTTTGAAATTCATTTTAACATTAAACGCTTCACCTAATGTTTACAGTGGGATTCCTTTCTTTCTTCACAGCCCAATTTTAATTTTAAGACCTCAAATTGTTACTTCTTTTGCAATTATTATGTACATTCAAGTTCGTTAAATCTTTTTTTTATCTGCAATGTCCTATGATGATTTTCGTTTTTTTTTTTTAATTTAAAATTATTAAATGATTAAATATGTAACCTTTACCTACAAAATTTTGTTGCCGCCAATGTTGCACCAAATATTTGATCACTCTATCCGCCCTTACACCACCATGACGAATTTGCTTTTAATTTTTGTCCTTTGACAAGTAGGTATATTTTTTATTTATCCTTTAACTAAAATTATTTTATATTTATTTCTCATACATGCTATTATCTATGCTAAAACTAAATGCAGAGAATATTGTTTAAATGAAAAACCTTAAGTGCAATTGTTCAGAAATGTACCTAGTTTGTGTTAAATATTACTTATTAATCACAAATAAAAAAAAGATTAGTTTGAAAAGTTATTAATAAGTTTCATGTAAGGATAAGATACTTTTACTCTTGTTTTATGGTGTTAACTAGCGGTCGCCCGCGACTTCATTCGCGTGGACTTTAGTTTTTTGCCAACGAGTTTCATACAAATTTGCAATCCCTATTTTAAATCCTTAGGGGGAAATTTAAAAAAGTTATTTCTTAGTACACCACTACGTAATAAAACAAATTTATTCTGGAATTTTCAAGACTCTACGCGTCTATCGACAGTTTCATGTCGACCAGCAGCAGCATGCTACAGCCTCAGCGCTCCACACCCCCCGCTCATTAAAGCGCGAGTGGTTTTAGACTATTATTATTTTAAAACTATAAGAACTTAGCCCGATCGGTTTGAAATTGACAAAGTTTCATACAAACTTTTATCCCCTATTTCATCCCTTACGGGTGAAATTTATCAAAATTCTTTCTTCGGGGATGCCTACACCATAGTAGTTATATGCATGCAAAATCTTAGCCAGATCGGTTTAAAAATGACAAAGTTTCATACAAACTTTCATCCCCTATTTTATCCCCTTCGGGGTGGAATTTATTAAAATCCTTTCTTAGGGGATGCCTACGTCATAATCGCTATATGCATGCAAAATCTCAGCCCGATCAGTTTGAAATTGACAAAGTTTCATACAAACTTTCATCTCCGTTTTTATCCCCTTAGGGGATCAAAATCCTTGCTTAAGGGAGGCGTACGTCAAAGTAGCTATATGCTTGCAAAATCTCAGCCCGATCGGTTTAAAATTAACAAAGTTTCATACAAACTTTAATCCCGTATTTTATCCCCTTAGAGGTGGATTTAATCAAAATCCTTTTTTAGGGTATACCTACGTCATAGTAGCTATATGCATGCAAAATCTCAGCCCGATCAGTTTAAAATTGACAAAATTGCATACAAACTTTCATCGCATATTTTATCCCCTTAGGGATGGAATTTATCAAAATCCTTTCTTAAGGGATGCCTACGTTATAGTAGCTAGATGCATGCAAAATCTTAGCCCGATCGGTTTAAAATTGACAGAGTTTTATAAAAACTTTCATTCCCTATTTTATCCCCTTAGGGGTGGAATAAATCAAAATTCTTTCTTAGGGGATGCCCACGTTATAGTAGCTATATGCATGCAAAATCTCAGCCCGATCGGTTGAAAATTAACAAAGTTCCATACAAACTTTTATCCCCTATTTTATCCCCTTAGGGGTGGAATTTATCAAAATCCGTTCTTACGGAAAGCGTACGTCATAGTAGCTATATGCGTGCAAAGTTTAAGCCCGATCGGTTTAAAATTAACAAAGTTTTATACAAACTTTCATCCCCTATTTTATGCCCTTGGGGATGGAATTAATCAAAATCCTTTCTTAGCGGATGCCTGCGTCATAACATCTACCTGCACGCCAAATTTCAGCCCCATTCGTCCAGCGGTTTGGGCTGTGCGTTGATAGATCACTATGTCAGTCAGTCAGTCAGTCACCTTTGAGTTTTATATACATAGAGATTCATACTTTATACTATTTAATCCACGAAGAAAAAACTTAATAAAACTTTTGAAAGAAAAAAATAATTTCAAACTTATGGTAAATAACAAAACAATTCGCGCGAAAACAGAGCGTTGGTGGTCAACTGTAGGAGATCGCTATTTTTATTTGAGTTTCCAATTTAATAAGATTGAAAAATTACCTTAATTAAAATATTTAATAAAGTTATTTGGGAGACTTCTTTGTGGCGATAAAATGTATTTTGAGTTTTCAGCCTAATACCCTTAAATAATAACCAAAAAACATATAAAAATGCCAAGGTACCAATGAGACTTTAAGAAGTATGTTTATTTATTTAAAAAATAGAACCTGGAGGGAACAATTCGTTCCACAAGACTAGTTGACATACATTGGTTTGCAGTTTACTCGAACACTCAGCTGGGACGCCGAGGTAAAAGTAACAGTTAATAAAATGAGAAAACGAGCGTCCCTTCTAGCAGCATCATGCGGTAGATTCGAAAGCGGTCACACAGAAACTCTACTCATTACTTTTAAAACATTTATATGACCTTTTCTCGATTATAAAGCTGTCCCTTACCTTGCTCTTCCACAAAGACTCCTCCACTCACTACTAGCCGCAGAAAAAACTATTATCTACAAGGCAAAATACCTGCACCAACTACATCGAATGTTTACAAAAACATTAAAATACTACCTTTTATTTCTTAATTTCAGATCCTGCAGAAAGATATGCCACTTGCACGGTACAATGACCCAATACCCCTGCCCAGACGATCCTCCAAACCTACTGGAATTACAGCTTTCAGAAGGTTTCAAGAAAACCCAAAGGTCTGTAGAGTTCAACCATCTACAGGACAATTCTTCACTCTTCCACCGATAAAGTCATACCGTCATAACCAATTGTGGTTTTCTTCATGCGAGGCCTCACACCGGAAGACACGCCACAGTGTAAATCTCCCAATCGCACATTGCACAATGTGAGGTCACTAAGTCACATACAGTAACAAAACACCAAGATATTTTTGTCGAATTTAGACGCGTTCTCACAAAAAAAATGCCACCAAACGGCACTACCCCAACCCTGCAAAGGAGATTAAGTCCTTTCGTTGTAAAATTTCCAACCGAAAAACATCTTAAGAGCCGTTATCTCTTTTGTTCTGCTTTCGCTCTTTAACTCGTAGACAATGTCATTTTATTATATATTTTATTCTTTTTACAGTTACTACGTGAAATCAAGTCATATTTAATTAAGCTGGTGTCAGAGAGGGGCATTTTAAAAAATTATTAGAAGAGAGAATTTTTGGGATTAGGGCTATAGATAGATAAATATTCATTATCTGTTTAATGAGACAAGTGCACACACAGCATTATAGATGCAATTGTACACAATTTAGCGGTTATATGAAACAAGATTTTATTTTATTCTTTTTGTAAAAAATGCTTTGAATGGATGTTATTATTGTATTTGTCTATTATGTTGTATTACTACTGCTAATAAATTATTATTATAATTATTATTATTTAAATAAAGGGGGATAAAAAAATTTGCACATCCAGTTTTATATTCTATACGTTTATAAAAATGTCAATTTTAACGTTCTCGTAACAATATATGTTAATTTTATACAGTGTTGTATCTATAAAAAATGAAAATTTGGCGCGAATGCTAATAAGACGGAAAGAAATAAATAGAGATACACAGAATTTGGACATACGCAATTCTGTAAGAATTAATTTTACAAGCTTTGGCTATCAGAGAATAATAAAATAATTATACATTGAATCATCTATGAAATAAAAACATTACAAAGATTTAGGCAATGTGCTTTAAAATGCTCTTTTTTCAATAAAATGGATCCAAGTTTTATAATAATTATAATTATATTTCTTTTTTAACAATAACTCTTCATTTTTGCTTAAATTTTGCTCTTTCTCGTCCGAAGAATATTTTAATAATTTCGTTTGACTATTAAAAATTTACATCTGATCTAGATAGATAGATCCTTATATTGTTGCCAATATCAGTGTCGGTAGTGTCAACATGCTACTCTGTTTAAAACGTGTTTTTATAGTGGAATAGTTTAAGCTATTACAATAAATTGCATACCAAAAGAAGCAGCTAATTCTTATCTACAATTTGATACTTCAGATAAGTACCTACAATAAGTAATAATTTATGAAACTTAGTTTAAATTACATCTGTATTTCAAGAATAAATATCAAATATTTCAACTACCTTAAACGAGGACTAGTTTTTTCTTCAGTCTTTTTGTTGTTGTAATTAACAGTTCAGTTATCTGCTTATAGTCCAGGAAAAATCACGGATATTTATACACAGTCGTTATAGTCCAGTAAAATTTTGGAACATGGCCGGCGATAATTGTGCACATTGTGGTGATGCATTAGGTGACAAGCTAGTAGCGTGTGACAGCTGTCATATTACAGTGCACCCTAATGAAACCTGCACTGGTTTAGCGCCTTCAGAACTTCGTGCCGTTATTATACAGAAAAGAACCCTCAACTACTTCTGCAGTGACTGTCGATTATCGTTTAAGAATGTTCCTAAATTAATCAGAGAAATAGAGAACCTTAGATCTGAGGTTTCCTCACTAAAATCCGAAATCAAGGAACTGAAGGAAAATAAAGATGCTACCCCTTTCTCGGCAGAAGAAGTGTTAAACGAATTGCACGAACGTCAAAAAAAGGCAAACAATCTACTGATTTTCAATCTTCAAGAACCAAATACAGCCACTGATGATATTAATCAAGTTAAATCTATCCTAAACACGATTTCAAACAATCTTATAAACTCAAATAATATCAAAATTTCTCGCTTTGGAAATAGGAATAAGAATGGACATCGCCCTCTTAGAGTTATAATGTCTTCCTCAATGGACGCCCATGCAGTAATAAAAAACAAACACAACACTTGTCGAGATAAAAAAATCTTTATTCAGCTGGATCAAACACCGCTTCAAAGAAAAGCTTTAGAGTCTGTGAAAACAGAGCTGCTGAATCGTCAACAAGCTGGTGAGCAGAACCTAACAATTAAATATTTTAAAAATGTTCCCAAGATCGTTCAAAAAAACCGCTAAAGCTCACTGACTTAGGCAAGCTCTCAATTTATTATCAAAACGTCAGAGGACTTCGGACCAAATTAACTGAACTTAGTCTAAATGTATCAAATTGCTTTTATGATGTCATCATTCTCACAGAAACTTGGCTAACGGCTGATATCAATAATTCTGAACTAGGTTTATCAAATTTTAATGTCTACAGGCGTGATCGTTCACTGGAATCCAGTAGTTTTAGTAGAGGAGGTGGCGTGCTAATAGCAGTTAACAAGAAGTTGTCAACAAGTCTCATCCAATCTAATTCCGCAGTCGAACAAGTTTTTGTTCAGTTAAATAAAAATATCATTTTAGGGGCTGTATATCTTCCACCCAGGTCTGAAATTAACAAATATGAAATTCATTCTGAACAACTACTAACCACAAGTGAACAATTTCCTAATTCTACATTTTATCTATTTGGTGATTATAACATTCCATCTGCTATATGGGAAATAGAAGATTTCTGTTCATTAGCAACCTGTCAACCGACCTCCCCATTGGCGGAGGCTAAAGCCATTGAAGTCGTCTCAAATATATGTGCCATTCATAATCTTTTCCAATCTAATACTGTGCTTAACAACAGAGGGGTTCTTCTTGATCTTATTCTATCTCCACAAGAACTAATAATACACAAAGCACACAATTTTCTGATCCAGCAAGATGTTCACCATCCTCCGCTAGTAACCACTTTAAAACTTGCAGTCGAAAAAAGCTCAACATCAGTTATGGAATACTACTACGACTTTCGCAGTGCAAATTACACAGCCATTCGCCAAAGCTTTGAATCTATTGACTGGGACAATCTCTTACATAATAAACAACTCAATGAAATGATTCCTATATTGTATGACTCTCTTTACTATATTATTAACTTGTATGTTCCACTAAAAAAAAATAAGTTCTAAAAAATTTCCTTGCTGGTTTACACCTAATCTTAAAGAATTAATACATAACAAAGAAATTGCTCATAAAATGTTTAAGGCCACCAGATCACCAGAAAGCTATGTCGAATTTAGTCGACTTAGAGCCCAATGTAAACTTTTAACAAGGGATTGCTATACTAATTATATTAATGAAACTGAAAACTCCATTAAACATAACGTTAAGTCATTTTGGAAATTCGTTAATAGCAAAAGAGAAAACAACACAATACCTGACACAATGAAACTAAACAATTCTATTGCCTCTCATGGAAATGATATATCCAATTTATTTGCCAATCATTTTTCATCTGTGTATACTAACCAAAGACTAAATTATTACCATAACCAAATCCACTCCAACGTTAGTGTATCTTCCTACCACATTCAAATATCAAAAATATATGAGAGATTGTCACAGCTGAATATTAATAAGGGACCTGGACCCGATGGGATTCCTCCTATTATTCTAAAAGAATGCAGCTTTATACTATCTAGACCACTTTATCATATCTTCAATGCCTCTCTCGATTCTGGTGAATTCCCCGACTTCTGGAAACAATCTTATGTAACTCCTATTTATAAATCAGGTGTTAAATCTGATATTAAGAACTATCGCCCCATATCTATTCTAAGCACTATCCCTAAAGTATTTGAAAGCATTATAACTGAATTTCTTACTTACGACTGCTCTAGTGTTATTACTAACTCACAGTTTGGGTTTTCTTCTGGTAAATCTGCTGAGCTAAGTCTACTCAGTTATACTGACTACCTATCTGAAGCCCTGGAGGAAGGCTTGCAGGTTGATTCAGTGTACACTGACTTTTCAAAAGCCTTTGATAGGATAAACCATGACCTTCTATTACATAAATTACGTTCTTATGGTATCGATGGTCTGATATTTAACTGGTTATCTAGTTACTTAGAAAACAGAACTCAAATGGTTAGAGTAAATCACTATTATTCTAACATTTTTCCTGTAACTTCAGGTGTTCCTCAAGGTTCGCACCTGGGACCGCTACTATTTAATCTGTTCATTAATGACATTACTACCTGTTTTTCCCATACAAAAGCTCTCCTTTTCGCTGATGACCTTAAGTGCTTTACAATAATAAGATCTCATGATGATATTCTTGGACTACAATCAGATATTAATAAATTATCCCAGTGGTGCTCTCTTAATGGCATGGAATTAAATGTTGGTAAGTGTTATATTATGCGTTTCTGTAGGAATCACCATTTGCTAACACATGACTATACTATTAACGATCAAGCATTGCAATCGTGCACTCAAATCAGAGACCTAGGCATAATATTAGACTCTTCACTCAGCTTTAAACACCACATTAGTACCGTTGCCCAAAAGTCTATGAAAATGCTTGGTTTCATTAAAAGAACATCTCGTGATTTCACAGATATAAATTCAATAAAAATTTTATATTGCTCACTTGTTAGATCCCATCTTGATTTCTGTTCCTCTGTGTGGTCTCCATATTATATAGTTCATAAAAATAAACTTGATAGAGTTCAGCACACCTTTCTCAGATACATAGCTTTTAAACAACATATATATCGTAGCTACACAGATATTGAATTATTATTGAATATTACTTCATTAGAAACCCGTAGAAAAAGAAAAGATCTGACAATCTTATTCAACATTATTAATGGTAATAGTAGTTGTCCCGATCTTCTGTCAAAAATTGGTCTTTATGTACCTACTCGGTCAACAAGACAAACTCAAACTTTTCACATAAGCTTTCATAGATATAACTATACTTACAACAATTTTTTACCACGAACACTTAGACTTGCGAATTCTCTAAATGACTTAAATATATTCTGCAATTTCTTGGATAGATTTAAAAACCATTTGTTGAACATACAATGTTAGTGGTATAATTTCTATCAGCAATTTTTAAGCTTAAACTTTGTTTTGTTTTTTATATCGTAATGTTTTTTTTTTTTCTTTTTGCAATAATATTTTCTGAATTGGGCTTGCCCGTAAAATAAAAAAAAAAAAAAAAAAAAAAAAAAAAAAAAAAAAAAAAAAAAAAAAAAAAAAAAAAAAAAGATAAATATTCATTGGGTTTGCTACCTTCACAGCTCTATTGTGATTTTGATTAACGTACCTTGTCTAGCCCTGCACTTCTAATGTGACTTAATAGCCTTGATCGTGACCTCTCCACGTAACTTGAAGCACTCTCCTATCCTTATACTAGATACCTTGCAAGGTCTTGACATAGAAAATAAGGTGCAGTTTCTTCCTCCTCTTGGCAATAACGGCAGATATCTTTATCTTCCAAACTCAGCTGCCTGACCCGACAAAGTGCTGTCAAGAGACTGACAATCATCCTGACATCGTTTTACCTTTGTAAGGACAGATCTTGAGTAAATATCGCCTTGTGTCTTTTTATGAAGTCTTTGGCATGTCGCTTGTCCGGTGATCTTTTCCACCACCCCTGGGCCTACTCTAGCTTTCATTTCTCAATGGCTGCCTTTCTGAACTTATCTGCAACCCCACTGAATAGCTAAATAATCGGAATTTTTCATTTCACCACCAAAAATACACAAAAAGAATGTGCATCTACTGAAAGAGAACTTAGCTGACAAGTAGATTAAAAACAGTAAAACTTTTAAATCTCGCCAGGGTATTAGAAAGCTGTATGTTTTTCGTTTATGACTTATTTCCTTAAAAAATATTTATACTTAATCCAACCTATTCACAGTGTGATTTTCTTTTAAATTTAATATCTATATATTTTCTTTATTCATTATTTTTACAATATTACTTTATGCGGTATAAAAACAGGATTATAGAATTAATTTTCATGAAACGGGTAAAATAAAAAACAAACATGACCTGAATACTAACAGCTCTTTAAAAATTCGGCATTTTTTATTAATTTATAGCTAAAGACTAACCGGGGAATTTGGGTATCTGAGGGGTAGGTATTGAATTATCCGAGTTATTAACTTTGACAGAGGGTGTGGTACGGTCAAAGTGTCAGCCGTATAGGGTTGGTCACATGTGATTTATTGGGGATGTTTCTCCATCTGGAACAGGTGTGATTGATGAACTGGGCTGATATTTTTGTAATGGAAATCAGTGTCGACAGGATAGTAATTTCGTTGAATGGGTTGTGCAAGTGAATCAGCTTTGAATTTATGAATTGTAAAGGTTAAAATCAGACCTTTAGTGTGGGAATAATTATGTAAATTAAAACATTGTAACGAGGTTTTTGAATAACCTGTTATATTTACAAGTTATCAATAAGGTGGAGTGGGGTAAGTTTGTTCCCATTTTCGTTAAATTCGACTTTGCCATCTATTTTTTCAATTAACACTTTAAATATTTAATAATACGTTGGCATCATCAAAAAGTACAAGTAACACTCTATAGTGTGCACTGTCAGAAACACAAATTAATATGGGAAATTAAAACTTTGATAAAAAATAAAAAAAAAGTAGTAGCTACTCCGGACTTGCCCCATGTACGTATCGTTGGCGTTCCAGTGCTTTAATGCAACAGCACTGAACATAAAGTCAGGAACAACATTATTAGAAAATGGTGAACTTCGATTTAATAACTTTTTCTATCAATTGGATAGTGACATGTGTAGAATGGCCATCATATATTAAAAAGACTGCAGTCTGCTCCAATCCATTTTAAAAACTGTTTTTCAAAATTATTTTTAAAAACAGTTGTTTCCATCCAGTCGTTGGCAGTCGCAGCGTTAGTTGTACCAGGAAAGCCACTATTTTCTGGGGCACACCATTGATCCCAGATGTTTTTTTCTTTAAAAATTATGAGTGGTGGGATTTTTCACCCACTGCAGAAGCTGCCAGCAAAACAGTAATGCTCTCTTTTTTAGGTTCACTTATTGTTCGAGTGCAGGGTAGGTTCTTGCCACCAACAACTTTAGTATTAGAAGGGTCAGTACATAAACTAGATTCATCTAAATTCCAATGTCTGTCAGGATTATTTTCCAATCCTAGGTCTTTTATAGTATTTTTCAATAAAGTAAATTACTACTTCTATTCCTAGTGATTTCCTTAATGATAAATTATTTCTATTTGTGAAGTTAAGAAACCAATCTTCCCAGGATGATCATCCTTGAAAGGAGTTTTGAGTTTCTGAGATTTTATAAACCATTCGATTAGTTCCAACACTTCTTTTCTGGCCAAGCCAAATCCGTCTTCAGCCCATGAGCCAGTTGCTTTTCATGTTCCTCTGAAATGGCTATTGGTCTGCCAAATTATTTACTTATTATACCATGCTTTTCTTTTAACTGATCCAGTATCGTGTTTAGTGGTATTTTAAACTTTTTACTGGCCTTGTAAGCGTTTGTAGGTCCGGCCTAAATTTTAGTTAATGTTTCTTAAAACATCTCTATCGAATACGCTCTTTGGTTGGTTTTTCTGACATAATTTCGAACCATTTTGGATTAAAAAATAGTTATAAATATATAATTTGGTAAAGAAACCTGAAAAAGTAAAATATTTCTTGAAATTTCTGCATAAAGCAAATAACTGCGGTCTCACCCCGTCACGACTCCAAACTTATCCCGTCACATACTTCGAACTTACCCCGTGCACTAATATTTAAGGAGCAAAACCGGGGTAGTGATTTTCTTAAAACATTTCAAACAATGCAAAGATTTTTTTCATTTAACTAACGTAAATTTTTAGCCATTTTCTTAATACTTACCAAAAATAATCGCTCTTGTCACAAAATATGTTGCAATATCACGGTATTTCCTTCGCCAACTCTAACTTTCAGGTGTAATGCAAATGTTACGAAAACTTACAAATGTCATAAAAACTGTCAATTTACTTATTAATTAGCGATATCTACTTCTATGACTGTGCAACAATTAAATGTATAATATATTGCATATTAGAATAGATTTAATGCGTTTACGATCTTGCCCCGTTTACGATCTTATCCCACTCCACCTACATTTTTATAAGTAGAAATTGTATTAAATATCTAATATAAACTTAGTTTTGGTTTATAAAAGAAAAATGTTAAATATATATAATTGGTTATTTCTAGTGTTCTTCTGTTTTAAAATATTAAAGAAATAAAAACATGTATACTTGATTGACAATTACTGAATCTCCCTCGTATTTTGGCACACCTGATCAAAAAATAGATATATAAATGAGTTGCTATAAAAAGTTTCATATCATCCTTCCGACATTTCAATGTACCTAGAGCATCAAATTAATGATTGTGTTACTCGGCAGTATAGCACTAAACGTCACATTAATCGCTCGTCAGTTCCGCAAAGGCACAATATAAATTTTCGAATTGTAGGAGTGTGCCTTGAGCATCTGTTATTTTCGTTGTTCCGTGCTGAGACATCTGCCTCTATATCGACGATAATACCACCTGGTCGTTAATGGCACGCTTCGATGCCAAGTTTGCCTGAATTTTTTCTTTTTTACCTTCAATTACGAGTTCGGCATTATTTTAAGCACTAGCACTAGACCAGTTCGAATGTTGACTGTGGCAGAAAGGTTTAGTACTACATGAATTACTGGGGAAATGTATTAGGCGGTTTAAGTAGTTCTATGTATTATGTCTGCTCGTAAATGGTCTATAAAAGTCAACACATATCAACACATAAAATATTTCAAATAGTCAATGTGTCGAGTTAGTATTAAGATATGCAGTGATTGGACAGTTAATAATGAATTCGAAGTAAAGTGATTTGTAATAACAGCTTTGTCACTAAAAAAGAATAACTCATTAAAACATGTAATATTTTTAAAAGTCTATTTCTTACCTCTTTAATACTTCTGTTTTTTGAATTAATTTTTTTAGTTTAATTGGGTAAACCAATCATATAGTCCAATCAATAGACAAAAAAAATAGACAATAATTCAGGAATGAATTGGACCAGTGCAGTTCTGTTAAGGGCAATAACTATACATATTATATACAAAAAGTACCTTTTGAAAGGGTATTGTTTATAAGCAGGGAACGCCAAAGTTAGCAAAACCAGTTTTATGATTCTACAGGCTAAAGTATGCATTTTATGAAAAAAATTAAAAGTTGTAGGAAATAAAAAAATCTGCAACTTACGACTTTATTAAGTCAATTTGATCCAAATGTTATTGCAAAAAAAGTCAAAAAACCCCTCAAAATGATCGTTTTTTCAATGCTCTATATTTTTTTAGAAAACGACTTTTTTATTACTTTTATTACTTTTTTTATAAAATGAAGCCTTTGTAATTCTAAAAAAATGAGATGTTGTAAAAGTCAATCGGATAATTTGTTGCTTATAGTCTATTTGTTGAGAATTGGCAGCTAAGAAAAGTCATTAAATCGTAAAATGTTGTAAACAAGACCCTAAATCAGTAGCGCACGTACTTATTTATATCGGTATTAAGAATTTTCTTTTAATCATCAGATTTTAATTTTCTTAGGTACCTAAGGGATAAGTAGTCATAATTCATAATACGATATTTAGAATATTTTGTTTTTCGATTTTAACAAGAACAATTGTGTTCGTTAGATATTGTTAAATATTTATCATTTAATGTATAATGCTAGAACTTTTTTTTTGGCTGGTCCTTTTTACTTCCACAAGATGTCATTTTCTTTTTGAAGGTCCAAATTATGGAGTCAAAATGTTCATAATATCTAAGAAGTATAGCCAAAATTAATTTTCAACCCCTTAAATTTCGCTTTAAAAAAAGGGTGCTTTTTTCATAAACAATTAAAGCTACAGCGCTCTCTGTAAATTATACAAAAAGGTTTGAATACGCAATAATAATACTGTGTGACTCATAGTTTTACCCATAGTATTATAAACGTATTCTTGTGTAATGTCGGATGCCGCTTATACTGCTAAAAGTTTAGCTTTTTGTAACTTTTTTAAAAATAAATATTAAAGTTTAACAAATATTCTTAAACCTTCTTCTGCTTATTGTTACTATTTGGCACTTTATTCGCCTGTAGTGCTACCTACCATTATTGATCACAACAATACTGTAGCAAGTAGTTTTTAAATAATTTAGTAGTCGTAACCTCATGGTAGTTTAAACTAGATTCCTTTATGTTTTTTGCCATATGCTTTTTTCATTATTTGGTAGAGCCTTTGTTTTGCATTTTTTTATAGATCTATCAAAACTTTTGAACGAGTATCATAGGTGTCATACCATCTCTTGTCAATATGGATGAGATCCATATTTTTAATGATTTTAAATAATCTTGACCATAAATTGGTAAACCATATGACTCCATTACAGACGTCTTTTAACAGTCACTCAGTACTTAAACCACATTTAAGCAATAACCCTTCAAATCCTTGTACCTACACTTGATACCAGTTTCTTCCTTAATTAATCTTTTTTAAGTAATATTTGTACTTTATATATAGAGTACCTATACATCTTTCTTAGAATATCTTTTGTAGTTTCATCAACACGTTTGATAGTTTTAGCAATACATTCTTTATTTCGGTTGTGAATGTCATTCATGTTTTAAACAGAAATCAAGAAGAAATATCTTGAAACGTACGTTACATTCAATTCTTAGAAGATTATATTGATTATTTTTTTCACCTGTCAAAATATTACAATTTTGTGATTTCGTCCAATGAAAACGCTTAATCTTCAATGTTTTATGCTAAATCTCGCCAATCATTCCCGTTTATATTGATAAAACCACTAGTGGTTTTACTAGTATTGATAAAATTATAGAATTGTCAAAAATTCAATAACAATATTGAACAATCAATTTTCTTGTTTATAAGTACCTTACTATAAATCAACATTTATTTATATTATCTAAATATTCTAAAATAGATTTTGTTATTATTATTATCACAATTCAATTCATCTAAACGATAATAAAAAAACAAATATGTAGGTACTTTAAAACCAATCTGCTTCCTGGTTCTGCATGCATTTAAAACTTTTATATGCCTACAGGCAAATGTGGTCTTGTAGGTAAACTTTAAATAGATATACCTAATAATTTTTATTTTGGTAATTTTCTCTTTAATAATATAATTGTATAAATAGGTACAAAAATAAATATTTATTCAAATTATAACCCTGTTTTCACGTCGCTCACGACAACTGACAACTGTCAATACTATCTACTGTACAGGATAAGTTAATAGAGGGGTAACGGCATTTCGTTTGTGTTAATTATGAAATATAAAATGTTCTAGGAAGTTTTTTAAATAAAGTAGTTTTTGTACAGAATGGTTCAAAAAATAATCTTCTCAAATACAGCATACATTAATTTTCAAACTGCACAAACCAATCACTGAAAAGAACACGTTCAAAGATCGAGTAGCATTCGTGAAGTACCGTCAAAACTCGTGTTAACATGAACCGCTTGCTAAATGTGTAGAAAGGCGCCAATTCTTGTCCTTATCCACATTAAACCGTTGAACAATTTGGTTACAATTTGCTCTGTTGGGATTTTGTTGATATTTTATCAATTTAATATAAAATTTTATAAGTATTTTTGAATACTATATTGTTTAATTTTTGTGCACATAAAAAAGATTTTGTTGTTAACTCCGTAATTAAATTATTTTTAGTTTTTTTTATAAATTTAAGTGATTAGTGTGATTACATTAGTCCTTTTTAAAATATGGATGACAAAGAGTA
Source organism: Altica lythri (assembly GCA_964028335.1). NCBI lineage: Eukaryota > Metazoa > Arthropoda > Insecta > Coleoptera > Chrysomelidae > Altica > Altica lythri. Next base: position 34,957,387 of record OZ034801.1, on the reverse strand, counting down.
AGTACCTGATGTTTTAATGTTATATTATTTAAGAGCATTTAAAATTATTTGTATTTTAAATTTTTAGGTACAATAAATTAACTTGTGATATTTGTGAAAAAGTTTTCTCACGAGTTGGGACTAAGAATAGGCATATTAAAGATTATCATAATGCAGAAGTATCCTTAATAAACAAAAAGCGTATAATGTGCTCTATGTGTCCTCAAGAAATTTTGTTTTCTCTGCATTCGGAATATTTAAAACATTTGTCCGATAATCATCAAGTAAATATTGTTGAAAAGCAGTTCTATTTTAGAAACTTTGAAGAATTTATGTTATGGAAATCATTGGAAAATAAAGAAGTAGATTATGCTTGTAATGTAAGGAAGAAACTGTCAAATGAGGAAGAAATCATTTATTTTAATTGTAATAGAAGTGATTTAAGAGGTTCATTGATTTTTGAATAATTTTGAAATATTGAATTCTTACTTTACTATTATTTTAAGGTTTTGTTTCTTCATGTCAAACACGTTGTATGAAAACTGGAGGCAGTATTCGTATTCGAGGAACATGCCCTTCAAGATTTAAAGCGCAAATTTTAAAAAATGGCAAATATTACTGCTCTTAATATAAAGACATTACTTTTTACTCATTACTTTATAGGCAACATTATGGTTAATTTCATAGAAACTCATGTAGGACATGAAGATGACCTGCGGACAAAAAGACTATCGAAGGCTGAACAAAATCATATTTTAAGTCAATTAACAGTGGGTGTTACAAATGACAGAATATTACACGATGCCAGAAAAGTTAAAAATAATAAATTGGAAAGAATAAATTTAATTACAAGAGGAGACCTAGCATATTTAATAAGAAAATATAATATTGATAATATAAGGCATAAAGATGACATGGTAGCAACAGCTTTAAAAATAGAAGAATGGAATAAAAAAGGAAATAATTATGCATTTTTTTTTTAAAGAATAGGTATATTTTGTATTACGGATACCAATTATTGCATGTGCTTTTATTTATGGTATTGTGTGGTGGTGGCGGTGGCATACCTATTCTTAAATTGTAGGTGAAAGTTACCCAGGTTTGAATAATGAAGATTTTGCAGTAGGATTTATGAATGGAATTATGGAAAAGAAACTTAGAGATTTTAATAGAGTAATTTGTATAGATGGTACTCATGGTACAAACCGAAGAAATTGGGATTTAACGACAGTTTTAATTAAAGATGAAAATAATATGGGTTTTCCAGTGGCGTTCATGCTTAGTAATCGATTAGATCAAATAATTCAAGAACATTTTTTCAGGGCTCTTCTATCTAGATTAGGTGAATCTGTGAGAGCCGAATATATAATGACTGATGATGATGTAAAATATTATAATGCATGGATTAAAGTTATGGGCATAGAAAAAAAACCAAAAAGACTCCTCTGCACTTGGCACGTGATCAAGAATTGGAATATTCAAGGTAGATCGAAAATTAAAAATGAAAAAAATAGGCAAGAGATGAAAAATAAAATGAGAATGATTCTAAAAGAAACTAATAAGGAGAAGTTTATCGAATTAAAAGAAAATTATTTTAAAATTTTAGAAGAGGAGAGTGAAAATGATTTTTTGAAATATTTGCAAAAGTGAGATATTAAAATAATCTTTATTTTCTCTTAGATATTTTATGAAATTAACTTTTTTTAGATATTATTTTCAGAGTCAAGAAAGAATAATGATGTGGGCTCATTGCCATAGGGTTAATGCAGGCATAAATACAAACATGGCAATTGAAAGCTTAAATAAATTATTAAAATATAACAAAATGAAAGGACAGCGCAACCTAAGGTTTACTTATATACTTATTTCTAATCTAGTCAATTTGTAATTAAAATTTTGTAGAGTGGAAAAATTGTTAGATTTGCTCGAAGAGATTGTAGACGAAAAAATGTGGAAAAAGATAGTTCAAACAGAAAGACCCAACTCTAATAATTATCAACATAAAGTTACTCAAGAAGCACATAAAAAGGCAGAGAACATGAGCATAAACAAAGTTGAATTAACCGAATGTGGAAATTTCAAAGTTCAGTCTTGCTCACAAAATGATAAGTATTATTCTGTATCGTTTCATGAATTATGTGACAGAAATTGCAGATCAGGTTTTTGTAATAAATGTAAAATTTGTCTGCATAAATACAAATGTAATTGTCCAGAAAATAGTGTTAAATCTGTACTTTGTAAACATATACATGCTGTTTGCTTATTTCAGGAAAGAAGAGAAAGTCAAGTAAGCGAGGAAGACAGTGAAGAATTATATATAAATGAACCTTCTACTAGTCAATTATATTACCAAAACGATGTAATGGAATTTATTCAAGAAAACGATAGCACCAGGGACAATAATACATTACTTACTTTAGACGAAAGAAAAAAAGTGATTTTATTACATTTTGTTAAGATTGGTATTCAAAAATAATATGTATGTTTTAGGTATCTTTATTAGAGATCACAAGTTTTGTTAACACTTTGGAAGAAAATAAACTTGAAAAATTAATGGAACTATTTACGAAATTTAAAAATGAAGTTGTGGAAGATGAGCAAAGAAGTAGCAAAAAAAGAAAAATTGATAAACAAACTTATTATCCTAAAAAGTGAAGTAAATTATATTTTATTTAAGGTTTTTATAGTTGGTGTTACGGTTTTTTTTGTAGGGTTAAGGTGTTTGTCAGTTTTTTTAGAAAATTTGTGGCTTTATTTGTTTTAATGGGATATATGGGATTTGTAGCAAATTGTACTTAGTTTAATTTTATGCTTTTGTTTTATTTTATATGGGGACCTTTATATTTGGTTATATTTTAATTTATGGCTGTATTATTTAGATATTTAAGGTATTTTTTGGTTAAGGTATTACATATATATATTTTGTGATCAAAGTTTTTATTTTTATTTAATATCAACTTCAATATGTAACAAAATGAAAAAATACAATTGCTTTTGTGTCCATTTTAACATTAAAAATTATTGTTTTGCTGGTAGGTTTTTTTTTTAATTTGGTAATGGTCTTTGATTTTTTTATTCGTAGTTTTTTATTATGGTATTTGTTTATATTTTACCAATAAAATAAATGATTAAAATAATATATAGTTTTTTTCTTTCATATTTATTAATTCCTATTATTAAATAGACTTAAATTGTAAAACAAAGAATTTATACGAATTCCTACCCGCGGTCATAACATTTGGGGATTAGTAAGTAATTCGGTAATCCTATGTCCGAATTCCTAAATAATATATAGGTATTTGCAGCTTTGAAATTTCTTTAATTTTATTAATCACACGAAGTATAAATAAATAAATAAATAAATAAATAAATATAAATAAAAAAAAATAAATAAAAATAATGTAAAATTTTCCAAAACACATTTCGTTTTTAAAATTTTAAAGACTATTTTAGATTTATTAAATTCAGAATTAAATAATATTTGTATGCAGTTAGAAATTCGGACATAGGATTAACGGAGAGGGTCTGAGACCGGTACCTCAGTTGGGGGTCGATCGTAATGATCTCAGATCTGACCTTATAGTTAGGAATTCGGTATACCCGAATTACTCCGTACAGTTCTAGATACTATTTCAAATTTAGCGCCAACTATGCCCCGCCCACCTAACTCATAATTGGTTTGTGCAGTTTGAAAATTAATGTATGCTCTCAAATACCACTCGTCCTGTAATATTTTACTAGATAAATTTTTATTTTCCAGACTTAAACTTTTTTATTTTAGGCAAAACTACTCAAACAAACTGAATATGATAAAATCACTCGTCCTACGGACTCCTGATTTTATTACGTTTCAGTTTGTTTTCGTATTTTTGCCAAATAAAAAAGTTTTCGTGGAAACTAAAAATTTATCGATAAAATTTTAAGGACTCGTGGTATTACCTTTGATTAAAAAAAAACAACTTTATTAAAAATACAGATCCTTTTAATTTTGCTTTCAAAACTTTTTAAGCAACCGGTATATAAGGTCCACACTACAGAAATAGTGTTAAGTAGGCACTTTTGCATTATCAGGTTACCGTTTTTTAATATTTTAAGTTGTTTTTTTTAACCATGTGTATATAAATTTTATTATTTTTTAACGACTTCTTACTAATTTTGGTATTATAATAAATAGGGTTGAGGAGGCTGTTTAAAATGATTGCATTAAGTAGAGAATTAATTAAGAGAAGACCATCTATATTTTTTTCTGCCTTTGTATCTGTCGACTGTTATTTTTTTATTAGAGGTGCTGTAATTATTATATCTATATGGTAAATGCTCATATTTACGCTTTATTTCCAAAATTTCTTAATAACATACGCTGTCGTTACAGACAAATATTACTTTGTATGTAAACCCCTTGCATTTCGCAATTATTTAACATTTCCTACTTTAGTCCATAAAATAAACTACATATTTAATATAAACAGTAACTTTTGGTAAGAATAGTTGCAACATAATATTATTGTTTTTTGAATTTAAGTTGGATATTTTAATCAATTAAATGGATCTTTGTTATATTAATTAATTCTCTAAAATATATTATTTCATCTACTAATCACAGGTAATAGTTTTCCAGATTTAATTCCTTCCATTTGTAAACTTTTGTCATTTGTCGGTTAGATATTCACCAGTTTCCGAGCAAATGAATTATTTACTTTACTCTAATTTTAACGTTGCTCACTCAAAACTTTTGATCAATACAACTTTCGGAGATTTTGTATCCCTTTCTGTACCCTTTCTGATAGAGTTAAAATTTTACTCTAGATAGGTGGAATGCTTTATATTTATATATTTTTTTTACATTCCAATAAATCAGTTTAGATCAGATAATCAAAAACTGCTTAAATACAAAAAAAATACCAACAATTATTTATACTATGATGTAAATCTCATTTTATTCGATATTTTCACAAAAACTTATTTTCAGTAACACCACAGTAATCTTACAAAAGAACAGACACCGATTATAGCGATAATATGGGGTACATTTAAATTAAAAAAATAATAAATAGTTTAAAAAGAGTTACTTACGATAAACAGGAATCCATGAAGTAATATTGTAGGTATCTACCAACTTACCTAAAAATAAAGAAACAACAGTAAACAAAAAGCTTTCACAAAAGTATTAGTTTTAATCGAACAGAAATGATTTTCCTTAAAAGAGTTTTACTATAAATGACGTAGTTCACTTGTCCTGGACATATAAATATTCTTGGCGTAAAATAAAATGGTGACCAGTAATATGATGATGCCTACTTTGCATTAAAAAAAATTAAGTCGAATTTGAATCCATCAGAAATTTTAGAGAGATTCTTGTAAACTCAATTTTAGCATTAAAAAAATGTTTATTTATTCAGATCTTAGTTTTTTTATGACACTGGCAAAAAAGGCCAGGGTGTTACAATTTATACAGAGAAAACATACTTGTAACAAGAAAGTGAGTAACATATAAAGTACCATTAATAGTTATTTGTGACACAAGGACGGAAAATGGCTGGATGCTGACATGCCAGACTTTAATTATAACTTACCTGGTTACCGTTTTGTTAGGAAAGATAGGGGCGGAAGGGGTGGTGGTGTTGCCCTTTATGTCAAAAACTTTTTACACTTTACGGAGGTTAGTACCCAAATTGCTGATATAGAAATCATAGCTATATCGTTTAAACTTCAAAAAAAAAGTTTTTTGTTATTAAATCTTTATCGATCACAAACAGTAAACCCGACATATTTTCTTGATAGTCTGGAGGACTATCTTAGTTTAGTTACATACAGTTATGACTATGTAATTATAGCGGGGGACTTTAATATTAATTTTTCAACTAGATCCACCAATTCAAACAGACTAAAAAATATCATAAATAACTTTAATCTTCAGCAGCATATTACAGAACCTACCAGGTTAAATTTTACTACAAATCGAAATTCACTTATTGACCTATTAATAACAAGCCAAAATATGTCATGCATTAAATCTGGGTTTTTGGTTATATTACAGACAATTACAGACCACAATCTAATATATGCAATATTCGATTTGCCCAAAGGCTTAGACGCAAAAAAAACTGTCAAATTTCGAGATTATGATGCACTTAATACAAATTTAAATAACTTTTTAAGGGAAGGGAAGCTGCTCAAATCGAATAAACTTTATAGATCTCAAAACATAGATGAAAAAGTTGACATTTCTAATAAGTATATTTTAAGTGTTCTAAATAAATATGCCCCAATTAAAACTAAACGAGTCTATGACCAACCTTTTGTTCCATGGATAACTGAAACCATTAAATCACTTATAAAGTTAAGAGACAAAGCCTACAAAAAATACTTACGAACTAGACAACAAACAGACTTACAGTACTACCGACAACTAAGGAATTACACAAAACATTCTATAATAAGAGAGAAACGAACATATTATAATACTTTTTCACTACAAAAGGGTAAACTGTTTTGGGATACAGCCAAAAAATTAAAAATCACTTACAGCCAAGACCAGACTGACATCCCTGACAACAAATGCTAATGACATCCACAAATACTTTCAAGAAACCGGAAGTTTACCAAATACTGCTTCTCAAGAGCTAATTAATTTTTACAAAAATAATAGGACCGTAAATGACACCTTAAACTTTAACCTTATTGATAGTTTTGCGTTAAATAAAATTGTTACAAGTATAAAAAAAATGCAGTTGGTATAGACGGTATTTCTATCAAGGATTTAAAGCTATGTTATCCATTTTGCAAGGAACCGTTAATAAATATTATAAACACCTGTATCCTACAACAAGTATTTCCGTCTCAATGGAAGAGAGCTATCGTCAAGCCAATCGCTAAGGTCCAAAGCCCAAGTGAACTTAAAGACCTTAGACCTATAAGTTTTTTACCGGCAGCTTCTAAAATTTTCGAGAAACATATATGCCAACAAGTTAAAGCTTTTTCTGACAAAAATAATATTATTCCAGAGTGCCAGTCTGGGTTTAAAAAAAATTTTAGTACAACTACAACACTAGTTAATATATTAAACGATATTAGGGAAAACGAAGAGCAATAAAGAGAAATAGTACCTGCATGGTGCTCTTGGACTTTAGCAAAGCTTTCGATACCCTAAGTCTTGAAATGCTATCGGCAAAGCTTCACTATTTTGGTTTTTCCAAGACAGCCATACATTTAATGAATAGTCTACTATTTGGTCGTGAAAATTGTATCGAAATTATAAAAAACTCTTTAACAGAGAGATCAAGCTTTCAGAAATTGACAAAAGGCGTTCCTCAAGGGTCAGGGCTTTCTCCAATATTGTTCTCGCTCTATGTAGCTGACATGAATAAATGTGTGAAACACGTCAAATTATCTCAATTTGCTAATGATTCCCAATTACAGGTTCCCATAAACAAACACATTATTCAAGAAGTACAACAAAAACTTAATACTGATCTTAATCAAATAAATCATTTCGCAGAAAATCATAACTTAAAATTAAACGCTACAAAATCACAACTGATCATTTTTAATAAGTCGGAGACAACTAGAGAAACAATAGAAAATAATCTTATTAATATTCAAGTAAACAACACCCTCATGCCTTTAGCCCATACTGTCAAAAATCTAGGAATCTTTTTTGATAACAATATTTCTTTCCATACGCATATTAATAAAAAAATTACAGCTTCATATTTACGCCTTAAAAACTTATACAAAGTGAAAAACTATTTATCTTCAAATCAAAAATATCTTCTTTGTCACAGTATTATTTTATCCCTTTTTGATTGTGGAGATGTAGTTTATGGTGAGTCACTTAATTGGCAAACCAAAAAATCTATTCAAAAAGTGCAAAACAGTTGCATGAGATTTGCATTTCATGTACCATATCGCCAATTTATAACACCTTATTTAAATAATAATAAAATACAGAACATGTCCAATCGTAGAAAACTTCATTTGGCAACATTTTTGCATAAAATAATAAAAACAGCAAAACCAGGTTACTTAAGAAAAAAATTTGTCCGCCTTTCGTTAGATCAAAGGACCAGGAACTTTCATAAATTTGTTGTACCCCGTCATAGGTCGGCGTCCTTTCAACGCTCGTTTACTTTTGTTGCTATTAAACGATGGAATAAAATACCATTACATGTTAAAAATTTATCATCGATACGTTTTTCAAAACTGTATAAGGAAACATTACTAAATGAACAGCTAGTCACTTAAATATGGCTATGGTACAATATTAGGTTAACTTTTAAATTACTTTTTTTTCCACCTCGTCGGTCAGTTCATCTAGTTCATCTGGTTCATCCAGCGCATCCGTTTTTTATCCCTTCAAGGTTGGTGTTCCACGTGTTTTGCTCTCCTCGTTCTTTGTCTAGTCTACGCAATATTGCTGTCTCTCTTTCTAATATAGTTAGTATGTAATTAGTATGTAAGGTTAACTAAGGGCATTTTCACGCAAGCACAATTAGTGCTTGGCGGTAACGGTTTTAATAATCGCGAAAATGTCCTGTTTTAGCAATAATTTGAACTTATAACCAGAATTTTTTGTTAATTTTTAACCTAACTGTTGCTAAAATAAAGATATTTGATTTGATTTGATTTGATTTGATTTGAAAATGACATTTTGCAAGAGCAAGTAAAGTTGTGTACGAGCAGTTGCAAAACATGTGTAACACACACTATTTTTTGGTCCGACTAATTTTAAATATTTTCAAAAGTTTAAAAACTTTTTACTTTATGACATACAAGATTAGATGTTTATTGACATCTATTGCACGATTAAAAGAATTAGTAATAAGGAATGATTTTCTGATAATCGATTTCAAGATCCTTAATTTTTATACATACGAATACTTTGCTACTAATAAGCAAAACAGTAAAAATTGTTATATTGAAAATATTAACATTAATATCTAATAATTTTATATAAAAATAGCAGAGACAATGAACTATTTTAGTTCAATGAGCAAAAAAAAAATCGAGATATGTATTTTCATAATTGAATGACAAGTAGTTGTAAATTGACATAAATGTCAAATTTAAAATAAAAGTTGTCAGAGAAATTAAATTTAAATTAGAATCCTGGTTACCTTCAGAAAAAGTTATTAGTTTAGTATATTATACGCTGTTTTTAAATAAATTTAATTAATATTTGTATTATTCATTATGTATTTTTGATTACTCATAGCGCCATCTCTTTAGATAATCTAAAAGCTACTTTGCCGGCCTAGGCCGGAAAATGTCATTTTCCGGACGATTTTGAAGTAATTAATAGTATTGTTTCTGGCAGGAGGACCAAAAATATACTTTACAAATAAAATAATGCAGAATAACATTTCTTATTTTACTATAACTTGCTATTATTTGTTTTTTTTCTTTTTTTTTATGTACCTAAATAATAATCACGTATATACCTAACGTATAACGCTTCTTGATAGTAAATAATTTTTATATCTGAGTTATAAATTTAATTTTGTAATTTCACAAAAAAAAACGATATTTCGATACAATTTGTTCTAAAACATTTTATGTTGTGTAACTGGATATACCTTCCATTTGACCCTATGAAGTGTAACTGAGTGTATATAGTCTCATAACTTCGAAAATCAATTGTCTGTAAAATAATACTTATAGATATTGGAGAAACGGTCCTAGGATCGGTGTTTGGTATCCAGTTGACCGCTATCAAGCTGATGCCACTTATTATACTCACCCTAATAAATGTTTTCCAAGTTACCCCATTTTGTTTACAGTGGCGCAATCGATTACTACATCTGATTTTAACCAAAGAGTTCTAGTTCTTTTGGTTTTTATTCTATAGATATCTAATCTTTTCTGAATTAGTATCTCTTGCTTTTTTTTGGTCCCTTTAACTAGTTTTGCTGCGTAGAAGTCCAATTGTACTTAGTTTTTTTTCTGTTTAAAATTGTACATTTTGTGTTTTTACGATTTTTAATCCAGTTGTGAAAAGTTTTGTTGTTCTTATTTATATCTAATATCAAATACATCAGTGTACAGCTGTGTCTAGAGTATCTAACCTTGATATTGGTTTAATTTGTTTTTACTTTATTTGGATTTGGGACTCAATTTATATGTTGTTTTTTTTAGACACTTTTTGAAGTAAAACTTTTTTAGGCGCGACTAAGGGTAACTTAGTAAATCTAACGAACGTGACGTCATATTCTAATGTAACGCAAAACACCTGATACAAAAAACCCAACACGATTCCGCCTACTATAATAAATAAAAGTTAAATCTGTAATTGTAAATATAGGCAACATAATAAACATATTTTGCTGACTTGTCATATTGACAGCTTGTCAACCAAAATACATTGTTGGTGAATAGTTGTACGCCTAAAATTTTTGTATAAAGTGTTTGTTGTAAATATGAATAAACAAAGTGGATTTATTAATGAAAGTGATGAAAAAATATTGAATGAAAATGAGTGAGTAGGTACTCTATATGCATACATTTTATTTTCCTGTGAATCGTTTAAAAAATTAATGTTGAAATCTCCACAAAGAATAAAAGATATAAAGTTATTTGTACAGAAAATTAATGCACTATAAAATCTATCTATAAATGTATTGAAGTTTCCAGATGGGGATCTATAAATATTTAATATACAACAGGTGGTTTGAAGTATTTTAAAAGAGATACTGGAGATTTCAATATCTTCTTCATGTGATAAATTAGTCAAAAAATCGTGTTTCATAATTTCTATGGAAAATTTTGTCAAAATTAGTACACCGCCATGTGATTTATTAGTTCTATTGAAGTAACAGTAAAAGAGTAATTATTTAGTCGCATGTAGCCGATATTGTCATTATTGGACCATGTTTCAGATAGACATAATATGTCTGGTCCATATTGCTTTAAGATAAGGTCTAATCTATTAGTTTTGTTAGAAATTGATTGACAGTTAACATTTAAAATAGAAAAGAAAATCAGATTTCTCATGATTTTTACACACACAGTTCTTTATGTTTCTACTGACTTCTTTGCGATACGTACATCAAAACTTTTGATTAGCTAACCTAACCTAACCGTTAATTTCTGTCAAAACTTTTTAAAACGTAAAAGTGAAATTAATTAATTTTAACAAAATAGTTGTCACTTGAATAAAATAGCGGATTCTCAAGAATGTTTTACTCTTTTATCAATAAATAATAATAATAATAATAAACGAAAAAATCAAAAACCTGTAGCCACTTGTTATAGCTACTTGTTACTAAAAATATTTTGAATTTGAATTTATTTTGCGATGATACGGACGTCAAATAAGTTTTACTTCAATCGCGCGTAAAGGTTACACGCACAGTCTTTTTTTTAATTACACCTTTCCTGTATCTTCTATTTATGTTAAAGTAGCAGTGACTAACCAAAAGAATAAAGCTTTTTCATTTGAATCAATACAGTAGCATCTGATGATGCGAGTTGGCAACTCTAAATTTTTCTTTACGTTTGACGTAAAACCGACTCTATCTACTTATATTCAAAGCGCTATAACTAATAATAGAAATTTAAATAGATATACTGAAATGTTACTGATGTTTGATTTGTTTAAGCAACTTTAAAAGCATCAAACTATTATTTTCTATTAGCCTTATCACTTTTCTTGATCTGAGAAGTTAGAGAGTAAAAAAATATACATTGAGTACATATGCATAATAAAGTAAGAGTGTACTTTGGCACCTATGTTAAGAAGTAGGTATAGAAGCTTGTATATTATATATCTATATTTATTGGGTTAAATGGTTAAATATTTAACATTAAAAGACAATACAGGCATTCCGCCTAGGTCTATAGGTTGTTTCCGGCTCCTTTATAAAGTATATAAATAATTTGTAAATATAAAAACAAAATGTATATGTATTTTTATAAAAATGGGTGTATATTAAATAAATTGAAAAATTGAAATTGAAATTTAAAGTGCTGTAGTAATATAAATATACAAAAAAGTGATGAAATCATAAGTTTTCACGTTATAACTCAAAATTCTCATCGTATTTATCACTAGCGAGAATTAAGGCGATTTGTCAGTTATTTTTGGTTGATTTATCAACGTTGAGGTAAAACGGAAATAGGACAAGTGGCGCCCGTTGGCATGGTCGGAAAACCTGCGAGGTTGAAAGTGAGCAATGGCTGCCTCCGAAGCCGCTTATTTGAGGTGGTCGACTTGGAAATAGCGTATTAACTCACGCTATATATTGTTATCACGTGTCCAGAAAATTTAACTTCTCTGACATATTATCTTAGTAGGTATTTGATATTTGGTAAGCATTGTTTATTGTAACAATAATTTTTATGTATAGGTCAATGCGACTGTTTTATGTTTAACCACAAGAAATATGAAAACCTGATTTAAATTGTATGTTGCCTTAACTATTTTTATTTGATTTTTGCTGATCAGATAACACTAGTTATTTTTTCAGTTTACTGGTCCAAAGTAGATGACCTTGAGTAATCAAAGCATGTTGTAAATTCGCACGTTATTATCAATTCTCGCAAAGTTAAAATAAAATTGTAACGGTACGTTTAGATACTTGGCAAGTTTGGACAAGCTTTCACGAGCTCCAAGCCTTCACAAACGCTTGACGGCCATTTACACGCTTTCGAGTGCGCTGGTGTGTTATGGACAGCAAACATGGCTTAGGTGGACGTCGAAGTTTTTTCAACACTTGCGTTTGGCTTGACATATTCTTATCTTTTTCTTTTTCTATATAAATGAAAATGAATTGCTGTTCGTTAGTCTTCCTAAAACTCGAGAACTGCTGAGCCGTTGTGGCTAATTTTGGTTTTGAATTCCTTGTGAAAGTTCACGGAATGTTTAAACGGTAATAAATATAAATAACCATATAACGGAAAATACTAAAAACGAAAATTAAATTTTCCAATGCTGTGTATTTATTATTTAGCTCTATAAGTTCCTAATAAATGGAAGTATAAGTTAATTTATGGATATAAAACAACTCAATCTTTTAAGATCTATGTTGTAAAAACCCTTGGTAGATGGCGTTGTATTTTGATTAAAAAATAAAACAGTAAGAATGATTATTTAGATTTGTCTTCGTACTAAATAAAATATTAAAATATGCAAATAATGACAACAAAAAAAACTAATAAAGTTGAAAAACATGGATAATAAATGAAAAATTATAAAAATCGTAAAAAGAAAATAAAACCTTTCAAAAAAATGGAAAAAAATCGAAAAAGCAAACGCTAAAATTGAAAAAAAAAACAAAAGAAAATCGATAAATCTAAGTATAAGAAAAAAAGGGAAAATGTGGGAAATCAAAATAACAGGACAAAAATTGCTTTAAATACGTAAAAAACTAGTTACAAACGAGCAACTAACGTAAAATACAAGATAAAAGAGAACCTAAGAAAATAAAGAAAAAAAGAAAAACCAAGAAAATATCACGAAAAGTTGAGAAGATTGTAAAACTGAAAAAACGACAAATACGGAAAAAGTTACAAAATATAGCAAAATAAATTTTGGCAACATAAAAATGTGATAAAATCGATAAAACAAGAGGAATTGGGAAAAAAAGTAAAATTGTTCCAAATGGGTAAAAAATTGACAATAAACGAGAAACTTAAGTAAAACGGAAAATAAACGAGAATTGATAATTATAGAAAATATTATAAAAATAAAAACAAAAATGTGGCGAAAACAACCGAAAACCCAAAAAAATATAGTGAAAACTTGGAAACAAAGGAGAAAAAAAATATGATAAAATCCACAAAAACAAAAAATTGGAAAAGGAAATTTTTTATTAAAAGGCGGTACGAAGTTCACCGGGTCAGGTAGTTTTAAATATAAAAATGCAAAGGAAGAGAAGATAGTGGATTTTAAAATCCATAGAAACCGTAAATATAAGTGTTAAGATAGATTAATCTCGTGAGTGACACTAAACAAGCGCCAAAGTGTAAATACGTCGCAAGAGGTTTCCACAATCTTCCTTTTATTTGCGTTTGAAAACCGACACTAGCCTGGATGGGCAACAAGCTCTTCCCATCTCACGCAAGCCCAGCCAAACATCCCCTTTACACCCTTCTGTTTGTGGAAGCTTGCCGAGACTTGCTGAGCATGTAACCGTACCATCAGAGGTTTATAATCTTTATTAAACAATGCACATGTACTGAGGTAACCGTTGTAGTGCGTGTTTTTTTGTATTGTACTGTTGAATTGTTTTAGTTTAGTGAAAATGGGAAGTAAGTAAAAATTTTTTTGAACTTAAGACCGATATAAATACAAATAAATTCATGTTTATAATTTTTACTAGATAACTAAATAAAAAAAACTTAAAAAAACATTTTTATTATTCCCGTTATTGCTTCAAGTGATGTAGCTGTTTTACAATTATCCGAATATTGGTGTATTGCAAGTAATTTAAACTTCCACACCATCGAAAATAACTTCAAGGGGCTACTAAACTGCAAAAATACCTAATTATCTTATGTTATGATAAGGATTTAATTAGTTTACAGTTCAGCATTAGTAATGATATGTAGTTATTGCACAAATGCATAAAAATTAAACCTAATAATAATAATAATATATTAAAATTTGGTGCAACAAATAAACTTTAATAAAGGTCGTGGAATTGATTGACAGAAGCTACGCTTATACTCTGCCTATAAAAATGAGTTAAGAGCTCTCTTTGGAGTATTTGCATTTTTTCGTATGCGTGCACTCTTTCAATTTCCGCAGGAGTGGGGTAAACTCTATGTAGCGTGTTTTTTACAAAAAATACATACCAATGTGCATTGAACACAAATCTTTGGGTATTAAAACTTTAACTCTAATTTAATTCAGTATGTGACAATACTGACAGTATTTTCCACAAACAATGAGTTTATTTATTATCTGGGTGTTTTACTCCCGGAAAATCGGGTTTTATACGTGATAATAGTATTTTTAGGGAGAAAATTGATGAACCATGTAGTAATCATTTTTGACGTATAGCAGGGTTAAAACCGAATCCAAATCTGGATTTTATGTAATAGGTAGTTAGCATGATTTAAATTACAAACGATGGCTATTGACAATTAAAAATGATCCTTTTATGTCCAGATTACTGAAACTTTTTTATGAATGCGTGTTTTTTGGTGTTCCAGTTTCAATCAAACACCTCAAAGGGGCACATTTAAATTGCCTTTAAGTTTTAATTGATTCTGAACACCAGTCTTTTAAAGGCATTCATAAACTTTTACTGAAGTAATCAGTAAAGCTTTCATCAGGGAATTAATACATTTAGACAAAGCGAAACTATTTGTAGATTAAAAGGATTATTATCTTTGTAACAGATGTAGATAATATTTAATAGTATATTAGCTAACAAAAGTGGTAAGTAGGACATTACGTACGAGTGGAAAAGTTACACGAGTACGTAATACCTCTTACCACTCGAGTTACGTACTATGCTTTATCTACGACTCAATATTTTAATTTTAATTCTTAATATCTGACATCTCTAAAAAAATATATGACGTACGTACTGTACTGTTATCTACTCCTTTGACAGTAAGTGTCATTTATAATTATTGTCACCATGCAGGGTAAGTAAGCTATAACGCACAGTTGTGCGTAATGAAACGTCATTCCAACATGACGTTTCATTATGCACAACTGTGCGTTATAGCTTACTTACCCTGCATGCTGACAATGATTATAAATGACATTTAATGTCAAAGGAGTAGATAAAATTTATTATGAATATGAGGTCTGTCGCAAAGTAAACAGGACAAAGAAAAAAAAAATAAACATTTTTATTAGGCAAACGGAATTTATTTTGTTCAAAATAGTCCCCTTCAGAGTTAATACAGCGATTTGCATGACCCACTAGTGGATTTCAGCTCATTGACTGGTATGTTCTTCAAAATGGTCTTCGATGTCTTTTGAATGGCCTCTACGTCGGCACACTGCTTCGAAGACAAATGTAGTGCACCGAAGATATTTTTCAATGCGTACTTTCCATTGTAAATTCGCATTTTATACCATAGTTGCTTAATATAGTATTTCGTTATTACTGACGTAAAATGCAATTCTACGCCCTAATTTTGGGATAAAATGAAAGTACTATTCGTATTACGCATCTGTTTTTAAAACTGACTATTTTTCTTTTTTTTTTTCAATTATCTTCTATTTTAATTTATTTAACAGAAAAAAATATTTTAATAAAAAGCTCGCATTAAAATTTATATATATATATATATATCCACGACCTATATTCATAGAAGGAGGGTGTTCCCAGAAGGAGGATCCATATTTTTCTTCTTGGAACGGGTTCTTTCATTGAGTTGTGTGAACGTGGTCTGGGATTTTTAAATCGGTTGTCTAGATTAAGTAATTTTTTTTTGATATTGTATTGTTTTTGTTTAGTTGATAGATTGTTTTATATGGAGATGATTATTATAATTTTGAATTTTGATGGAAGAACATTGTAAAAGTCAGATGAAATAAAAAATTGTATAAAACTGAATATCGAAATTTAAATTTATAACAAATAATTAATTAAAACCATAAATAGAAATAGAAAATATAAAATAATAAAAGAAACAGGCAATAAAAATAAAAAGAAACCTGAGATTGGAAATATGGTAAGCAGTGCAGTCCAAGGATAGAAATAATATGGTGAGACAAATGGAATAATAGGAAGAAGGTTTTTCCTGAAAGATTGCAGTAAGAAAATTGATTTTTGGAAATTACAAAGAAGAAGATTTTACTATACATTTTTAAATTGATTTGTGAAGACAATCCATTTAAAAATCTTGGATCCACGACCTATATTCATAGAAGGAGGGTGTTCCCAGAAGGAGGATCCATATCAATTGGCGCCCAACGAGGGGCTGCTTCGACACTAAGGGTAAGAAATTTTTTTTACTATCAGGTGTCAAGCTTACTTTATTTATTATAAACAGTGTGAAAGATTAAATAAGTTGTAATAAGTATATGAAATTAAGAGGGGGAAAGAATACAAATGTTAAAATGTTAGAACAAGGGGATAATAGTGATAATCAGGAAAATCAAATTAGTCAGGATAGAGAGGGTATTGAGGATAGTCAAAATAGGCAGGGTAGTCAGTATAGTAAGGATAATAAGGGTAATCAAAATAATCAGGAAAATCAAATTAGTCAGGATAGAGAGGGTATTGAGGATAGTCAAAATAGGCAGGATAGTCAGTGTAGTAAGGATAATAAGGGTAATCAAAGTAATCAGGATAGTAAAATGGGGGATAGTGAGGAATCAGCGATAAAACTAATGATGGAAATGTTAAAAGATATAAAACAAGATATTAACAAAAATAAAGAAGACATGAACAATAATATGGAGTCTATGAAAAAAGAAATGCAAGAAATGAACAAGAATATGGATGTAATAAAAAAAGACATGAATAAGAATATGGATTCTATAAAAGAAGAATTCAAAAATGAGATGAAGAAACAAATGGAAATAAACAAACAAAAATTGGAAGAAACAAAGAAAGAAATAAGAACTGAAATAATAGCGAGAATAATGGAAGTAGAGGAGTTACAAGAAGTGAAAATTAAAACAATTATTAACAAGGAATGTAAAGAAGAAATAAAGGAAATCAATATTAATACAAATAAAAAATTGAATGATTTAGAAAAGATTATAAAACAAGATACAGTAAAGAAGATAAATGAGATAGAAGAAAAAGTAGAAGAAATAAAGACAGTACAAGAAGAGGAACGTCAAAAGTTAGTAGAAGAACTGGACAAAAGAAACATTTATAAAAATATAAATAATATGGGAATAACTAAAATTGAACATAAATTTAATGGGAATATTAATAAAACTCATCCAAAAATTTTTATAAGAATGGTGAAGAATAAATTAAAATGGTATAGAGAACAAGAAGAAAAAAGAGAATACCTGCGTGAAATGTTGGATGGACAGGCATTAACATGGTTTGCCAGTAAAGAAAAAGAAATATTTGAATTGGAAGAATTTGAAAAGATGTTTTTAAATTATTTTTGGGGTGATTTTGCTCAATCTAAATTTAGGGAAAAATTATATTTTGGAAAATATCAAGAAGGGGGAATGAATTATTCGAGTTATGCTTTATACTTATATAGTACTGCTATACATTTAGATCCAAAATTAAGAGAAGAAGATATAATTCAATATATTTCAAGACATTTTAGGTATAATATCACAGAAACAATAGCAATTCAGAATATAAAGACTATAGATAATTTACAACAATATTTACAGAGAATTGAACAAAATTTGAATAGGGAAACATATAATGTAGAAAAATATAATGGAAACAATAAGGATGAAGAAAATAATAATCAAAATAAAAATTATGAGAGAGGAGATCGAAGAAATGGAAATATAAATGGTAATAGGACTCAGAGTTATGAGAGAAATGGTATCGAAGGAAGAAGGGGACAATTTAGCCGAGGGAATGAAAACCAGAATAGAAATCAAGAAAAATTGAGAGAAGAAAGAAATAGAATGGTAAATAACATTCAAAGGGGTCAACAGATTAATAAAGAAGAAGATGTGATACAAAATGTTGATGTAGAAATATATAGGGAAAATTTTTAATAGGGCACTTACCAAAAGATAATAAACAACAATGTATTTATGAGCATCCGAGGGAATTTGTTAAATTTGGGGAGGATAATGAATTTCAGGGAGAAAATGGGTTAATTTATATACAAGGGAAATTAGTGATTAATGATATTTTATGTCTAATAGATACAGGTTCTGAGGCATCATTGTTAAATAAAAAATTGATAGATGAAAAAGAAAATTTAATAACGGTGCCAAAAATAACCTTGGTAGGTGCAAATGGGAAAAAAATATATGAAGTAAATAAATCTGTTATTAAGTCAATAGAATTAGAAAATAAAAAATATATAGAAATGGAATTTTTATTAGTAGAAAATTTAGGAATTGATATAGTGATAGGGACTGATTTGTTACATAGATATAATGTGAAAATTGATTATGAAAATAAATGGGTGGAAATTGAGCATGATAAAATAAAATGGAATTTTGAAAAAAATAAGGTTAATGAATCAAAACAAATAAATTTGATGGAAAAAGATCAGGATTATGAGAAAATTATTAAATTTGAATTTATATGTAATGAAAAATTTAAAGAACAGGTAAAGAATATAATTATTAAATATAAGAAATTAATAATGAAGGAAATGAGAATAGCTAAAGAATATACACATAAGATTGAGGTAAAGAATATAAAATCATTTAGAATAAGAACATATCCAATTCCATATTTATATCGAAAAGATGTCGGAAAACAAGTAAAAGAAATGTTAGAAGCGGGTATTATAGAAAAAAGTAATACTAGGTTTATAAATCCAATAGTTGTTGTTAAAAAATCAAATGGGGAATTAAGGTTGTGTTTGGATGCAAGAAATATTAATAAATTTTCTGTTCCACAATATGAAGCTCCAATGAATGTGGATGGGATTTTTGGAAGGTTGAGTGAATCAGAGTGGTTCTCTAAAATTGATTTGAAACATAGTTTTAGGTTGATTCCTTTAGATAAACAAAGTAGAGATTATACAGGGTTTTCAATAGATGGGGTGGTATATAGGTTTTGTGTAGTTCCATTTGGTGTGCAAAGTGCTTGTGCAGCATTAGTACGAGCAGTTCATAAAATTTTAGATAATTATGATGAATTTGTGTTGCATTATGTTGATGATATTTTGATATTTTCTAAAAATGAAAAAGATCATATGGAGCATATAGAAATTGTAATGAGAGAATTAGATATTGCGGGGTTAAAGATAAATATTGATAAATGTAGGTTTTTTCAAAAAGAGGTAACATTCTTGGGATATAAGATAAATCAAAAGGGAATGGAAATGGATGAGAATAGGATACAAGGAATTAGAGAGTATAAAAGGCCAACAAATTTAAAGACATTGAGGGGATTTTTAGGAATTGTTAATTATTATAAGAGATTAATACCAGATCTAAGTAAAAAAGAATTAAAGTTGATAGAATTATTAAAAAAAGATCATAAGTGGGAATGGACAAAAGAAAGGGAAGAAGCGTTTCAAAATTTAAAACAGGAATTTTGTAAAATGTTAATAGTATATCATCCAAATTATCATGAAAAGTTTATATTACGTACTGATGCATCAAAAGATAGGTTTGCGGGGGTATTAATTCAGATTCAGAGGGGAGTTGAAGTTCCAATTTGTTTTGTATCACGGATAACAAAGAAATATGAAAAAAATTATAGTGTATCAGAATTAGAATTAGCGAGTATCATATTCTGTATAAACAAATTACGGTTTTATTTATTAGGGAAAAAATTTTATGTGGAAACTGATCATTTAGCATTAACATCAATTTTAAGAAATAGATTTGGAAATAATAGAATTCATAGGTGGATATTGAGTTTACAAGAATATGATTTTGAAATTAAATATATAGCAGGAAAAGTAAATATTGTATCAGATGCATTAACAAGGGAAGAAAAAACTGATAATAGGAAAATAATTAAAATAGGGGTGAATATAATGAAAGATATAGAAGGAATATATTCATTAAATCAAATATTAGAAGATCAAAGAAATTTAACAGAAAAAGAAAAAAATAGATCAATAGTACAGAATAATATAGTGGTTAAAAAGGTGGGAGAAATAGAATTGTATGTAATAACTGAAGATTTAGGGAGAAGAATTTTAAAGGAATTACATTTGGAATATGGGCATATAGGAGCAAGAAAAATATGGTTAATTTTTAGAGAAAATTATATATGTAAAAGGGATCATAAAATAGCGAAAGAAGTAACTAGAAAATGCCATATTTGTCAGTTAGGAAAAGAGAAAAATCATAAAAATTATAATTTAGTGAAAACTGTAATAGCAAGCGAATGTTTAGAAATAGTGGCAATAGATTTTATTAGTAATCTAATAGTAAATGAAGAGGGAAATAATAATATTTTAATAATAGTGGATGTGTTTTCGAAATTTGTTAAACTATATGCAACAAAGAATATGAAAACGAAAATAGTGATAGAAAAGTTAAATCAATATATAGAACAGATAGGGAAACCTCAAAATATTATTTTAGATAATGCAACATATTTTAAAAATAAAAAAGTTGAAAAATTTTTTGAACATCATCAAATTAAATGTAGTAATATTAGTATTAGACATCCAGCAGGAAATCCTGCTGAAAGGTATATTAAAGAAGTAAATAAATTTTTAAGAATTTTAGTAAATCAAAATAATAGGAAATGGGGAGAAAAATTAAATGAGGTAGAATGTTATTTGAATGAAGTGCCAAATACTATTATGAATGAGTGTCCAGTATATATTTTAAAAGGAGAAAATCCACAAAGGAAATGGATAAGGGAAAGGGGAATTGAATATGTAAAGGTATTAGAAGAAGTTAGGATAAGGGAAATTAAGAATGCGCAAAATATGTAAAAAGAATGGAAAAGAGAAAGAAAAATAGAACAATATTTAAAAAAGGGGATTTAGTAATAGTTAAAGCGTTAAGGGTAACAAATAAAAAAAATAATATTTGTGCTAAATTACAATTTCCTTTTGAGGGACCATATGAAATTGTTAATGAGAATGAGGGAAATAGCTATATAATTAAATTTATTGGAAGCGAAGAAATTCGTGGAATGTTTAATGTTAATGATTTATTTGTGTATGAAAGTTAAAATTGGAATAATTAAAGTTAAGGCTTGAACAACTGATGGTGAAGAAAAATTTCTTACTGAAAGGAAATTTGATTTGGCAAGGTGAAGTAATTCACCAAGTCAAATCAAATTTGGGGGAAATTGATATGGATTTTTCTTCTTGGAACGGGTTCTTTCATTGAGTTGTGTGAACGTGGTCTGGGATTTTTAAATCGGTTGTCTAGATTAAGTAATTTTTTTTTGATATTGTATTGTTTTTGTTTAGTTGATAGATTGTTTTATATGGAGATGATTATTATAATTTTGAATTTTGATGGAAGAACATTGTAAAAGTCAGATGAAATAAAAAATTGTATAAAACTGAATATTGAAATTTAAATTTATAACAAATAATTAATTAAAACCATAAATAGAAATAGAAAATATAAAATAATAAAAGAAACAGGCAATAAAAATAAAAAGAAACCTGAGATTGGAAATATGGTAAGCAGTGCAGTCCAAGGATAGAAATAATATGGTGAGACAAATGGAATAATAGGAAGAAGGTTTTTCCTGAAAGATTGCAGTAAGAAAATTGATTTTTGGAAATTACAAAGAAGAAGATTTTACTATACATTTTTAAATTGATTTGTGAAGACAATCCATTTAAAAATCTTGGATCCACGACCTATATTCATAGAAGGAGGGTGTTCCCAGAAGGAGGATCCATATCAATATATATATATATATATATATATATATATATATATATATATATATATATATATATATATATATATACATATATATATATATATATATATATATAACGAACAGAGCGTTTGTGACAGTCTTATATAACAATATGTAAGAGATGATACAAAAGTATCTGGTGCCGTGCTGTCAATAATAAATCCAGTTTTCAACTGGATTTGTGTTTGGTTAGATTTTCTAACTCAAGACACCGGTAGACGCTGCGAAATAGGAGTTTAATCAGCCCATACAGGGGCAAAACCAACTACAGACACGTGTTTGGCTCTTTTTATGAGCTCATCAGTGCAGTATAGGTTATATCTCTTTAGTCACTAATGAAGAGACATGTAGTTGGTTTTGCTCCTGTATGGGCTGATACACATCTGTTTATGCCATTGGTACATACAAACTTTTATGTCATACTAGTTCGTTATTGCAATCCAATCTCAATACAAATCAGTATTTGAAAAATCCGGTTTAAATTAATAACATTGCCACTTTCTCATAGTAGGCAATATCGTTGCTAGGTGAATGTTGACAAACGTAAATGTCATAAAATCGCAATAATTGTTACATGTGTCAAAGTAAGAAGTCAAAATGGATGAAGATTTTGGAATTCCTGACAAAATTATTAAAAAAGCAAAGGAAGCAACTGAAAATCTGTTGCCACAAAAGTCTAAAGAAGTTTACGATATGGAATACCAAAAATTATTAAATTGGATGCAAGAAAACTACGTAAAAGATGTTAATGAAACTGTGTTGCTTGGATGCATCGGCGATCTCGCTAAAACATTTGCTCCGAGTTCTTTGTGGTCCAAATATTCCATGGTAAAGAAGACTTTAATAGTAAATAAAAATTCGAAAAGAGGTTGACCTTAAAGGCCATCCTTGTAACTTCCCGCTAGTTTTAACCGCAAAGCTATAGTAACGTGACGTATTTTGACGTTTTAGACTTTTTTTGAAATGTTTAAAAAGCCATAACTTTTTAACGCCTTATTCGATTTTGATGTTCAAGATGGCATTCGACGCAGTTTTTTGAGACCTAAAAACGTTACCGGGAGTGCAAAATCGGTTAGTCAAAAAATCTGTAAGTTATTGAAAAAAAAAACACTTTTTTTGAAATTTTAATTCGCAAAACGGCATTCGACGTGGCTTTTTAAGCTTGAGAGCTGATTAGGTTATGAAATTGATCGATGCAATAGCCAAAAATATATGCCCAAAAACATCAAAAGTTATAAGAGGTTTACACACACACACACACACACACACACACACACACACACGCGCGCACACACACACACACACACACGCGCACACACACACACACACGCGCGCACACACACACACACACACACACACACACACACACACACACACACACCACACACACAAACACACACACACACACACACACACACACACACACACACACACACACACACACACACACACACACACACACACACACACACACACACACACACACACACACACACACACACACACACACACACACACACACACACACACACACACACACACACACACACACACACACACACACACACACACACACACACACACACACACACACACACACACACACACACACACACACACACACACACACACACACACACACACACACACACACACACACACACACACACACACACACACACACACACACACACACACAAACACACACACACACACACACACACACACACACACACACACACACACACACACACACACACACACACACACACACACACACACACACACACACACACACACACACACACACACACACACACACACACACACACACACACACACACACACACACACACACACACACACACACACACACACACACACACACACACACACCCTCGTAAAAATAGTCAGGGGAGGTTCCTAAGACCTCAAAACGTTGAGATCCGATTAAAACTCGATTTTCGAAAAACGGGGTGAAACCAATAACTTCCCGATTTTAAAAAAAAATTTAATTTTTTTTAGCGGGAAGTTAAAAATATTAACATTGCTAATTACTATAAGTTAATGGAATATTTGAAGCAAACTTCAAAAGGCTACAAAGCAAAGAAGTCTAAAATTCTGTCTAGAGAAGATGTTTTAAAATAAGTTAAACAAAAAATTATTTCTTTTTATGCCCGTGCGGGCCATAAAGTGAACTTTATGCCCGCACGGGCATAAAGTACGACATTAGATAGTTGGTAACTAAGCAATAAAAACACAATAATGGACTAGTATGACATAAAAATATTAAATCTAACTGTGGAGATTATTATTTTTTAACAGAAAGGTGAAATTTATGAAAATTTAAAAGTGAATAAACCTTAAAGCACGATTTAAAAAATAATTTATTTATCAAAAAGACATCTATACATATAATAAAACTGTAGAAATGTATACCTTTGTGCGCGCATCACATGAAAACTACTGATCCTATTCGAATGCGGTTTTCAAAGACGTATTTGTCTTCTTTCAACTTAACATCTGGTGTATAAAACTTTCTCCCCCCACCCCTTTAACGGGGTAAGGAATGAAATTTTTATACAAAAATCAACACGCCACGGCGTCGCGGGTACATCGAAATAGAATCCAAAAATTTGGTTAGATTTTTTTGTCTGTCTGTCTGTATGTTTGTGCGCGCATCACATGAAAATTACTGATCCGATTCGAATGCGGTTTTCACAGATGTATTTGTCTTCTTTCAACTTAACATCAGGTGTATAAAAATTTCTTTTCCATTCCTTAAATGGGGTGGGGTAGGAAATTTTTATACAACAATCACACGCCACGCGAACGACGTTGCGAGTACAACTAGTTATACATAAAAGAAAAAGTATAATTATATATTATAAAGAATATGATACAAATATAAAGATTATAATATAATACTAATTCACTATAAAGTATAAAATTAATTTACGTAGAACATTTAAAAAATTTCAAAGCTGTACATCTCGTGAAAATTTTCAACGTGTCAGTGTGAAGTAGAGTTGTGATAGAAACTAATTTATACCGTTACTTTATCGTTGTAGCTTGTTTGCCGCATTATCACTATTGGCATTGTCTTTTCTACAAAAGCTTTGCAATCTTTTGTTCTCTTAGCTCCACTGTATTCCCAGAAAAGTGCAATTTTCCAAGATCGTTTTTCACGGAAAATAAAAGGTGGAGGAGATGTCTACAGTATTAATTGTAAAGCAACTTCAAATAAAATAAGTAGTAAAATTATGAACTACTAACAGTAATTAGTTAGGTAATCTCATCTTTCCTATGATCCCTGCATAGAAATGCGAATATCTAATTAGAGTTTTCCTATATACCTAAAATATAAAGAGATTAAAACGTGCTTTCACTACCTATAAATTCATTAGCATTAAAAAGTTAGACAAGACATGATAGTTAACTTGAGTTTAATTTTATTTTATTTATAGCACAGAGGTGCTTTCTGTTTAAAAGATAGAATAATCTCATGCTTGTAGATGGTAATAAAGGTACACGTAATCCTCGTAACGTTTTTAACAGTTCCAAGTTACTTAGAGAAACGATAAACATATTCCTACTTCAAATTAGAAGTAATTTTCCGCAAAGTGATTTTAACGACGTAGTTGCGGGAAGATAACATACTTATATGTTTTTCGTGGTAAACTAAAATTTGATTGGTTTAGAAACAAAAAAGAAGTTCTAGGAAAAAATCTTCATTTTTTCATTTAAGTGTAAAGAACAATTTGCTTTAACAGAAAATTCACCAAGTGACTAATGTTTAAACAGGAGATAAAATTATTAATTGTAGAGATAACCGATCCAGGTTAAACTTTACGTTGCGGAATGTCACATGCGATACAAAACAGATATCCTTGTAAGGAAACCCTATATCGGAATTGCAATCAACGGTATCGTAAGGGCCTATCGATTTAACAAGGCTAAATAGCTGACGGTGGTCGGCACTGGCTGAATAACCGAATAAATCACGCATAACCTCAATCAATCAAAATATAGGAAACACGGTGACATCTAGTTGCTGCAACAGTAGCCAAGGAACTCGGTATTTTACGCTTATTATGGCCTTTCGGTGTGTGGACAGCAAATTTTGCGTTGTCACGTCCAAATACTGCCGTTTGAGAATGTAATAGGTGTTGAGGGATATACTAATTCTTTTAAAGTCAAGAGTCATGTATATAGGAATAAATTAAAGTGGATTAAATTTTCAAATAATACAATTTCTTACTACAGTATTGTTTATACGGGTGATTTATACCAGGAGGCAAAAAATGTAAATCCGTGTTCTAGATTGGATTCTAAGCAAAAAATTCCCGATCGGCCTTTGGTTTGGACATAACAAGGCATAAAGTTTTCTGAACTTATTTAAGTTTTGTCCTTAAAATTAATAGCAGGTCATGTAAATTGCTTTGAAACCAAATGTATTTACTAGTTGTTGACAGTTGTACAAGACTGTGGGTATTACTAATTGTTTTTGTAAAAAAGAAATTTTGCCAAGAATGCCAAGTTTAGCAATGAAGAATATGCCGACGTTATTTTTGTTTGGCTATTTCAACGGCAATGATTTAGAAAGTTGTCGGGAATACCACAGAAGATTCTCGAATAGACGTCAGTCATCTCGCGTTTATTTTCAGATGCATTTCAACGACTGCGACAATCTGGAATTGGTAATCGTCATATTGGTGGTGTAAATCAACGATACAACGCAGCAAGAGAAAAAGAAGTAATTGATACAGTGCCTGACGAACTAGGTATTAGTACCAGAAGAACTGCAACTTGTCTGCAAGTTTCCCAAAACTTAGTTTGAAGAACTTTAAACATAAAAATGTTGTATCCTTATCATTATCAGCGGGTCCATCACACAACCAGGAGATGCAGAACAAAGATTAGCTTTTTTGCGATGACTACTCAAACAGCACGGGTAAGATCCTAATTATATTCATTCCATTTTGTGGTTCGACGAAGTACCTTCACCAAAGACGGTATTAATAACTGTCACAATGAGCATGTATGGTCAGTACAAAATCCGCACGCATTTAGAAGACAGCGTTTTCAACACAAATTTTCTATTAATACGTGGTGTGGGATTTTCAACGGTCGTCTACTGCCAATAAAAATTTTGCCACATCGTTTGAATGCTGCGTACTACTTGCATTTGTTGGATAATCACTTGCACGAGTTATTAGCAGATGTGATGTGGTATCAACACGAAGGTACACCACCGCATTTTGAAAGAGCCGTTAAATGGTTGGATAACCATTTTAATGGAAGGTGGATGGGTAGGCGCGGTCCAGTTTATGGCCTGCTAGGTGGTCAGATCTAAATCCATTGGATTTTTAATTCTGGGGCCACGTAAAACAACTAGTTTATGCAGAGAAAATTCACACTGAAGAGCAATAACGAGACAGAATCATGAATTGGTTTTACGTTGTCAGGCTTGCATCGCGGCTGGCGGTGGACTTTTTGAATACCTGTTGTAAGTTAAAGTAATGTGTTTTTTCTGTGTTACTGTTACAGTAATTAAATAAAGTTTTAATGTTTTACTATTACTTTGTTGTGAAACTTGACATATATTTTTTAAAAGTTTGAACCTCTATATCTCCAAAACAAAGGCCGATGTGGAAAAAAAGTTATTTTGAATATTTTGCTTAAAATTCAGTCTAGAACACAGGTTTTCATTTTTCGCCTCCTGGTATAAATCACCCTGTATACCTAAAATTACGTTTATATAAACTATTCTCTAATAAAACCAATACGTGATAAATTAATGCACATTATGTAACCGATGATGATTATGATCGGCGGTAATAATCTTATGCCACTTAAATACACTCTGCGCTAATGTTTTTTCCTCACATTTAATTTTATTGAAACTACAACAGACTAATAACTACTAGAGAGGTAAACGTTTATTTCTCATAAGTACTCTCATCTTTTATCTTGAGTCGACTTACACTAAACTGTTGTTACGCCAATTGTCTCTTGTTGGAAGAAGTGGCGTAAGAATTTAAATTATTAGAGTGACATTCTACAATGTTTGTGTGTTTTCCACCTTGATCAGTTTCTATTAGAGAAAACCGTTAAATTTAAGTCATGGCAATTATAAGTGTAAAGTACACAAACTGAGTTACAGCAAAGCTTGTGCGCAATGGGTTTCTCGTCTTTTGTCAGAGTGTCAAAAGTACATAAATAGAATTAACCGATTTATTTCGTTAAACATTCCTTGCACCTTAATTATTTTATCTTTATTTCCTTACAAACGAATGTTTATGATCATTTTTTTTACATATTCAAACAAACTTATTTCTCTTATAGCTACATCGTTATGAAATTTTGAGCAAGAGCGTAATTAAAATGATCAAAGTCCTACACGTGTTTCTATACCTTATCTGCCCAATTATTATTTTAAGAGGTCCTTTTCAAAAGTTGCCATCGAAATATCATCCCCTTACCATACCTTATACAAATTGCTTATACCGAAAAAACCTCTAAGATGCTTGAGAGGTTTTCTCGGTTGAAAAGTCAAAAGAAAAGTATCATCAGGAATGTAGATATTAATTTTTTGTATGTAATGAAATGGTACAGCTTTTAAACGTCAAGAACATTTTTTTGCAAAAACAGAATTTAGATTTATAACAAATTTGGGACAAATTTTCTGGCTTAATATAATTATGTGAAATTGATATAAATTGTTCATAGTGTACTGTAATACAAGCAGTGTATCTTGCCTTTTACTTTGTACTTTGTTATATTTATACATTGGTTTTTAATAAAAACTATTTATGATCTTCTGGTAAATCTTCTATACATATAACATTTAATTAATATTTCTTTATTATTTTGTATTATATTGAGTTACGTCAAGATCAGCACGTTGGATATGAAGACGAAATTGGATAGTTAATAGTATATTGTAATACAAGTGTTACAATGACAGGTTTCGTAGTACGAGTTCAGTTTGTGAAACGAACCGCGAAGTGGTGAGTTTCGCAAAGAATGAGTACTACAAAATGTCATTGTAACTCAAGTGTTACATACCATTTTTTATAATGAACTTTTAAAAGTATAAAAAAATATATAAAATGAGAGTTTTGACACTTTTGACACTTGTCAGTTTTAATGATTTTAAATTTGAATGTTTGTCAAATTTGTATAAAATATTCCGAATTTAGCAATTAACCATGGAGACTAGACAAGGAGTACGCACTCGATCGGGGGAATTGCCAAAATCTGTCCACGGTATCGTACATATTAGGTTTACTTTTTTCACCACTTGCGGCGCTAGTTTTCCTTTTGTACCGGTATGAATATAGATAATTAAATAATCGTGAATTATTAAATTGGCTAATGATTCCATTATTTTATGCATCAGGGCATTTTTCCTATGTGAAGGCTTTACAAATTTATCTACAAAATATGAAAGAATTACAGTATCAAATGGACCCGACGGAGTTAAAAAAAAATTCCGAAGGATTTCTCATCTAGGCGCTCGCGCTCGGATAGGCGCTACATAGCAGCTGCCGCTTTGCTCTCCCCTCCAAGTTTTATTACCTGTTCGAAATCGCTACTGCTATTTTTATACACAGGTATTCTCGAAAGATGTTCCTCTATGTCTATTCAGGTGAAATTTAACGTATAAATGAAAAAAAATTACTATTTAAAGTAAAATTATATGCTCAAAAATTAATTTTTCATAATAATTTGTTTAAACAATGAAAAATTCGAAAGCACAAAAAAATTTTGGGTAAACATTGTAATTTATAGTATAAAAAACAAAACCCCACGTCGATTATATAAATTCATTCACTGTAACTCTAATCCGAGGTAAAAACCTCTAGACACTCCACTAAGAATAATGACACAGTTTTGCGCGTGTGTATGTGAAATGCATCTATCATGGTAGGTTTATTAAGATTTAAATTAGTATTCAAAAACGTTGTTTTTGTTAGAACCTTTTACACTTTTACCCGTAGTTTAGTAGCATTTCTTTATCAGTAGTTTCTGTTTTATTATATTATGCTACCGTTTCTATAGATATATGTTATATTGATTACCACAAGTCCGCATTCTCAGTGTAGCGGATATCAGGTGAAATCCAGTAAAAACAATAGAAAAGCATGTATACTTTTAATTAGGTTATCAATTCTATTATTAAGATTAATTAATGTTTACATCTAACCCAACTCAATCCAGAACAGTAGGAACAATGGAATGGAGTTGATTAGTATTGTATTGTATTGTATTTCTCTTTATAGAAATTGAGACAAATTAACACTGAAAGATTACCTTTTTCTATAAGATAATTAAAATATCAGAATTGGTAAAAATATATTTGCCTTCAAGAAATTGGTTGTGAATAATTTAGGATAGTTAATATTTTCTGAATAATTATGTCATTTTTTTTTGTATGTGCTACATATTATTTATGAAAACCAATATATAGTTTACTACTGTTCTAGTTTGTTACTCTCGTAAGAAACCTTACTTATTGCAATGTGTCTTCGATTAACCATAATTAACAATTTTCTGACAGAAATGACAAAAGACGATTGACAATTAGCGATTATGCATACCACATAGCAGATCTCATTTTTTAACGCCTTATTAAGCTAGTCATTGGCCAGTGTTACCAATTTGCTGTTTCTTGTGTCAAGAACATTATTGTTAGTAAAAATTATTTATATTTAGAATTTATGTAAAACCCTGGATAAAAATACAGTCTAAAGTGCAACATTTTAAGAATAAAAAATAAAAAAACAAAAAAATGTTTGGAATCATTTAATCAGTCCTAATCTAAAGGAATACACAAGATTGCAAAGCATCGAAATGTATGTCATTTCAAAAATATACAAAAATATTTTTATTTTTTATGTTTAACAATTTTGGAACTAGTTAAGCACGCCAATGATAAAATATATTGCGTGAGCTGTTGAAAGTCATGACTTTATACCCTCATTTTTAGAGATGCACGAATATCGGATAATGAGAATTTGCGAACGAAGAATTATGACCGAATGACTCAGAATGACTGGTTACTCTACACCTCTCTCATCTATTAGATTATCAAGAGGAGTCAATGACAGTTAATAATTTAATATTTTGAAGGGAATATACCAATCTCAAACAAAATGTTGACAATGTTAATTGCAGTGGCTTGAAAAGAGTCCATTGCTGGAGCAAAGTTAGCGGACATAACATTTTTACTTCAATTATATTTAAATCAGTACATAAGATTGTCAATGGATAATAAAAAAAAATTGGTTACTTATAAAATCTGGATACCTTTTGGTAGATGATAATCACGAAATGTAAATAATATATTTATTAGTTGAAACCTTTATTTTCATTTTATAAACAGATTAAAAACAACAATGTTTATGTTATTGTGTATCACAAACGATTGTTATATCCCCTTTAGTTTTATTGTCTTACTAGTCCTTTTAGTCTATCCTATCTATAATCTAATTTTTTGGTCTTTGCATTCACATCTGTTTTGGATTCCAATACATCAACTGCTGTTCTGATCTAACCAATTGGCTTAAACAGTCAAAGTTTTTTTTTATTATAATATTTCTTTTCTTCCTTGAACGATTTTTGATTATTACCTTAAATACTTTGGGTTTTCTAACTTTTTATTTAAAGGTATATCTTATCATTTTGGTTAAACTGGCTGTTACTTGATGGATATGCATCACTAAAAGTAAGGTAAATAAAAACACAAATGTTTTCACGATATCCACAATATATTACTTTGTAATATGTGACGCGTTTCGCTATGAAACACTGGTGTTATCAAACACTGGTACTAAAAAAAAATAAAAAAGTATATCTTATCTTTTAACTGATTTTTTTAAAACTACAAACCACTAGTTGGGTGTAATATTTCCATTTATTTATTTACATCATAGAGCAGTTGGTATCTGTCGAAATGCAGACCATAATAAACATTTTCAGGCTGTGCCCAATATCTATAATCACAATATGCGCCATTCGCAAACTTGTGCTAAACTTTTTATTTAACAAAATCTGAAAAAATGAAAATTTTCCATATGTTTGCTCCTATTTTCGTGTATAATTCGGAAAATATTGCTTCTAGAGAAAAAATAATAAAAAGTTAAAAGTTTAGTTATTTAATTTTACATAATATGTATTGCTGGAAAAATGGCAATAATTGGAAAAAAGTACAAATTTCGTTAGGCTCGGTTGGAAAGTTAAAGATCGGCAATTTTCAAATTAATACAAGGTCCTAAATAAGGCTCTTTGATAGTCGCCAATTTGTTTACATATAAAGAAAGGCTCAAACTTTCAAACGCTTTTTGTAATATTAAAATCGGTCCACTAGGAGAGCCTAGAAATTTTTTAAACATTTTATAGGCTTATAAACAATTTGAATAACTTTACGAGGTGCAAACATTTTAATTTTAAAACAACATTAAAAAACGTTCCTATTGCAAAAAAAGAAACATTCGGCTTACTGGTTGCCGAGATATTGAAGGTTGGCATAAATTTGCCGTGAAACCATAAGTGATCGAGGGCTCGTTTTTATGCCAACTTTGACCAACAATAAACATTAAATTTTTAATTCCCAACTAACGAAATATTGTGTAAAATTAAATAATGAAACTTTTAACTTCCTATAATTATTTCTCTAGGAGCAGTATTTTCTGAATTATACACGAAAATAGGGGAAAAATAATGAGAAATTTTCTTTTTTCAGTTTGTATAATAAAAATTTAGCACAGGGTTTGCAACTGGCGCATATCGTGATTCTCGATATTGGGCACATCCTGAAGGGATTCTAGCAAAAAAAATAGATTCCTATAAAAAATGTCCAATCCAAAACAGATCCGCCTATACTCGATTTGAAATTGGTTGATAGTAATAAATAAATACGTTCTTGGTAATAAATCATTTTTAGCAGCCGATTCCATAGGCGCACCTACCTGACGTGCCGGTTTGAACCCTATTTACTTATCCGAATAATTTAGTAATCATTATGTATTAATTGTTCCCGGAATTCTCGGCATAATTATTTTTACCTGTTATGACAATAATGATTACTAAATTATTCGGATAAGTAAATAGGGTTCAAACCGACACGTCAGGTAGGTGCGCCTATGGAATCGGCTGCTAAAAAATGATTTATTACTATCAACCAATTTCAAATCGAGTATAGACTATCAGATTGATAACCTCTGTTCTGCATAATGTTCCTGCAGGTTTTCTGATATTCTAATTGTTAATCATATTTTAATCACAACTTCAACTAATAGCTATTACTGACTTTTAGTACTGGTTTAGCATCTTAGGATCTCCTGACATTCCTATCTGTTTTTAAATTCATATCTAACTCGTTATTATTATATTTCATATTTGGTAAATTAATTATTTAACATAACTTTTATGAAATTCTTGAAATTAAGACATTGGACAAAAAAGAAATGACATTAGAGGGAAATCGAAAATATATCACATCAAGCAGGACTCGAACATGCGATCTCTATCTGTAGCTTATAGTGCCTTAAACCTTATCCATAGACTATGTGGCACTAGCTGGGGGGTATTGGAAAATACATTACAAACATCTGTACATAGTTTGGTGTATACTGTGGCCGAGTATTGTGCCCCTGTATGAATGAGCGGCGCACAAACCCAGAAAATGGATAGGTACTCAGTTTAATTTAGCAATGAGAACGATTAGAGGCTGCAACAGAACTACTCCATCTTATTGGATTTCAGCACTCAGCCACCTACCTCCAAGAAGACAAACCGCTCTGATAAAAGAATATAGGAAAATAATTAATAACACACATCTCCCCATTCATAAGGGTAACCTAGACCTGGAAATAAACCGGCTTAGATCTATAAAACCACCAATGTTATCTGCACAACCTCTGGCAACAAATTAATTCAACATCAAATCCGAATGGTAGACGTCCTGGACTGAAAGTGCCTCACCCGATGTACGAAGTCTCATTGAGCCAGTCGTAAACCCCGATCGCGTCTACCAACCACGACATATATGGGAGGCCTTAAACCGCATTAGAACAGGACATGGTATGTGTACCAATAACCTCCATAAGTGGAGAAAACGACCCAACTCAGGTTGCGACTGTGGTGTCTCAAACCAATCAATTGGCCACATAGTGACAGAGTGTGAATTGAGGCATATCAAGGGGATATCAAGGATTTTCTCCATATCACACATTCAAGCCTTGAATGGATGGCTGAACTAGATCGTTAATATAACAATTTTATATAGGTACTTATATATGTTCCTTTGTATCTCATACACTGTAATGTCTTATTTACTTACTTATTTTTACATATTTTACCATGTGTTGTGCTATAAGATAAATAAATAAACGTCTTAAAGCATTCGGGCGTTTCTGCCAAGCGATTATTCGGCGTTTTTGATCAGGTTCGAAATTTATCGGATAGGATATTTTTTCAATTTCTCCTATATTTATTTTTTGTTTGTTTAATTTTAAAATTTAAAAATTCCTTAAAAATTACTTAAATTACTTAAAATCTATGGTTGCCATTACCTAACCGAACAAAAACATAAAATGCTCCAAAAAAACGACTTAATATTTCAATTATCGATTTAACAATTATTCTCTCTCTAATTATCGTTATATATAAGATAAAATATGATCAATAACGCAAACTAAGCGTAAACAAATGGTTTACGGCGCTATTTACTGTAGATCAAAACCGCAGGAAAAGACCTGCCGGATTTAGAATTATTTAAATTTTTCTGATATGTAATTTGTTGTTTGTCTTATTTACAAATTCCAAATATTAAGAATATACATTATTTATAAGTCCAAACTAGAACCCTCACCTGCTAATATGTTTAGGTATCAGTTTAATAAAATTTTCTGGTTAAGAATTTCTACGACCTAAAGAATGTTCTAACAACCATAAAGGCGGATCGGACAAGCGTGTGGCGATTACTTCAAAAATTAAGCAACGAACAGAATGTTAGCAGATGTAGGGACACCTGGCACGCAATGACATGTCCGGCGACAAATTTGATACGGTTATCTTTTCGGGATTGACTTTTATGTACTTCGTAAAATCCGATATCGAATGGTTGTCCGGTTTGGTTTATTTATTTTCATCAATGGCAGAAGGCTCAAAAGCAAGAAAGGAAATGGGATTTTTCGTCGTTTTATATAAACGGTGTTTGAACAACAGAAACGTGCTTTTGTAGTTTCCAGTCCAGGAACTTCTAATAGTTACTTCCTTTTCTTTTAATGTTCATTAACTTTATTTGGTCTTGTAAAAAGGATAATTTCAAGTATTATGGGTCACAGATCTCCTTTGTAGCAATGGCTAGAATTATTTAATTAAATAAATGAAGTATTTTATGTTTAATTAATTTTTTCTAATTTGTTCAACCTTATATAAAAGTACGAACAGATAGATTTGGAGCTGTAATCATAAAAAAACAGTATTTAAATAAGACTCATTCTAAATAACCATTACACATTTTCACAACTGTAACTGTTTTCAAAAACATTTCTTTTTAACCACAGTTTCTAGATCGTTGATGCCAGTAATCGATAGGTTAAGCCATTAAAATACTATTCGTCACCTGGTATATTCCTATTTTGTGAATTCCCGTTTTGTGACTAGACCTTTTTGGATTAAAATTGTTCCCATTTTGTGCCTAGAGAATTTTTTACCTGTTAAAGACCCCTAATGATTTCCCATTTTGTGACTAGAATAAAATGTGATTTTATGATCTCTTAAGTTTTGCATATTATATTTTCTATTGATGGACGAAGAAGGAATAAATTGATAATATAAGTAGCAATTTTTGAAATTAATTTGATTTATATCGTGCAATTTTTCCTTGTGTTACATTGTGATGTTATAGTTTTCGAAGCATTGTTTTCTTTTTTCCAAGATGAATATTCAATACATTTTTAAAGTAGTGGAGGAAGAAATCTTTTAAATTCCGGTCACCGGTACTATTTGAAAAAAAATATAAACTGTTCCACACTATGGATGTGTATGAACAGAAAACTGTGTTCTGGATCCGTGACAGTTTTAAATGAGTAGGTAAGTATTTTGTTGAATATTTAATAAATTTCAGCCGTTTTTTACTTTTCCTAAGATATGTAAAATATGTATCTAATAATGTGGATCTGATTAGTTTTTGGGAGAAATCAGAACGTAGGATGGCGAACTTTAAAGGGGTATAAAATTTTTGAAAAATTGTAGAAAAAACATAATCGATTTTTGGTGAAAATTTCGTAAAAATCACGAATCTCGAAGTCGAAATTTTTAACCATCACATTACTTTTCCTCAGTTATATATCTTAAGATATGTAACCATATAATGTAATCTTATTGTTACAGGAATGACATTGTGCGAAAATCAGAACACAAATGTATGCCAAACGTCGCTAAAAACGAAGTAGACATATGTTTAGACAAAGCAAAAAAATGAGGCCGTGAGGAGACCACAGCGATTTCAAAAATCTTTAACGAGGAGATAGTGCCCCTTATGGATGCCGGGCAGGAATTTGTTACCTACTGAGATATCAAATTTCAGTAACAAGAAAAATCAGCTCTACTCCGCTCGACACAAGGCGTTAGGAGTCGTCACATTCAAGTCAAGGAAAGAAATCATCCTCCCCGAACAGATAACAAACAACTTTCTGTTGTTTGAAGATGGCAAAGAGGACAAAATATTGTTTTTTTGCTTCGCTAAAAGCGTGACAGACACTCGTAGAAACCAATAATTTTTTTCGTTGATGGAACATTTAAAAGCTGTTGTAAACAATCCACGCCGATGTTGGCAGCACGGGTACTGAAACCAATATTATTCCTGTTATTTTCGCCTTGCTGCCAGATAAAAAAAGAAATGACGTACCTATACCAGGCTTTTTTCTTTAATTGAAAAACATATACCAATATGGAAACCAAAAAACTTTAAAATTGATTTGACCTTCCAGTCACTTAAGAAAACCTTCCTAATATAAACATTACTGGTTGCAATTTTCATTTTAACCAATGTTTATGGCGAAAAGTTCAAAAAATTGGGTTAACTTCTCTACACAAGGAAAACGAAATAGTGCGTACACACATAGGGATGTGTGCTGCATTGGCACATCTTCCTCCTGAGAAAGTGGACGTCGGTTGGATATGGATTAATGATTATTTTGTGGAACAGTGGCCAACCGGCCACAAAAATTGCCAGGGTAAATCCATACATTTTCGAGTTTACACAAGCACTTAAAGAAGAAGCATCATATTACACAATATAAAACTACAAGTTGAGTTGCATATGACACCGAAACGGAGGAAAACCAAGTATGTACCTACAACTGGATGAAAGAATTCGCCGTACAGTTACAGACTTCGTTGAAGAAAGATTGGACGTTGGCCACTGATTAATAAGTTTGGCATTCACAATAAAAATGCAATGACAATTTTCTTTAGCAATTATTTTACCAACTAAAACTGTATATAAGTTTCTTTGATGATTATTTAATATTATATTATTTTGTAATTAATGTATTTTATATTTCATATGACTATTATTTAAATGGGTGAAATGAGAAAAGACGACTTTATAAACAAAAATGATTTTTAAGTTAAAATGATTAAATCAGGTAGGTATTAAAATAAGTGGCTTTATTTTACGCTGGTCACAAAACGGGAAATTCATGTTGGGTCTTTTCAGGTAAAACTTTGGCTAGGCACAAAATGGGAAAAATTTTACCTGAAAAAGGTCTAGTCACAAAACGGGAATTCACAAAATAGGAAGACACCCGTCACCTACTGACCGCTTTTTACCCCCTTTAATGGACCAAAAGTGAATGCTTTACTTGCCAATTTGACAATAAGCTCTGTCTGATCCGATAAATAAGTTTCTTGTTCAGGGTACAAAGACTAAGAGATTTAAAAGAAAATTGTTATTTGTAAAGGTAATTTTTTTTTTAATTTCAAAATATTTAATAGCTACTACTAAAATTTGTGGTAGCACAATGGATTTAATAAAATCTGTGTGTGCACCAATTTTACTTTGACATATTATTAATAGCTTAAGGTTATGTTTTAAGATACATTAACATAGACATATGGTCTTGTTGTTAAGAGGATATAAATATCTATTATCTAACAATTTACAATAGTTTAAAATACTTATAAGTTTATTAAATAGTTACATTACCTTGGAGTACATATTCATTGATTTTATTTTTAATTTTTTTATAAGGCAACATCTTGAACTCTACTGGAAGCATATTGTAAATCTTTGGACCCAAATAGTATATATGTCTTTTAGTAATGGACAGCCTAATTTGGGGTAGAACGACATTCTGACAGCTAGCATTTCTAGTGTTTGTTTTATGTTGTATGGTCTTCTTAAAGCTAGAGGATTTTATCATATATCTTATTATAGATTTTATATGTAACTGCTCCAAAGTAAGCAAACAACTTTCCAAGAATAGGAGCTCTGTTGAGAATCTCTTTTTCTTAAAAAACATAATTTTAATAATATACTTTTGAGCAATAAAGGGAGCTGTCAGAATGGTTTTACTGGCTCCTCCATAATAATAATAATAAACAAAATCCAACCATTTTTAGCATATTTTAGAACAGTTATTTTTAAAAATTAAGTAACTCTTACATCTATAAAGGGTTAGTCCGTGGGAGATAGCTAGTTAAATTCAGAGCCCCACAAAAAAAGTGTTGGGTTCGAAAGACCATACCATCGTATCTTATGTTTTTTGTGGTTGATTATTACGAATCCGTGGTCGGTTTGGCCTCATCAGATCGGGGTCAAGGGCATATGAGGGTTAAATCTGCAAAACCAGTCGTAACTAGCTTTCAACTATTAACTAAAGCTAAGCATATACCGTGGTCAGTTCATAACATATTTGGTCATTGTCGCCGTGCTTGCAGAATCAAATTGCATGCATTTATTGTAACTACACTTGCAGCAATTAAAGAGTTCGTACAATTGGAAGACAAATAAATAAAAACGTCAAAGAAAAAGTCAAAATACTTCATAAATATTGAATGAAGAGTACTGTAACAACTGACCATGGGTTCGTAATCAGCAACCCCAAAAACCATAAGATTCGGACCCGACACTTTTTTTGTGGGGCTGTGTTATTTTCGGTATTAATTTCTAGATGGCACTAGTTTACGCTTAGGTAATACGGTTTTATTAGTGGAGGCCATTAACAGCACGTGCAAAAGTAAAGTGAAATTAAATAAAAATGTTAGTAAAAACCCCTTTATTTGTTTTCAAAAGTGTAATTTTTTTAACCGGCCCTTATTTTACCTAGCAGTTTTTCTGTTTTATTATGTTTAAGATCAATAATTTATAACATTATAACTTTAAAGTTATAAGCAATGCAGTCATTCTCTTCAATTCCGATATGGCCATCTCTCCCGATCAACTAAGGGGAGATGGCTATACGCGATCCGGTAAATATGGCCTTATTATAAAGCTAAAGGCTGTTTGAAAGATTTCAGAATGCATTAGGTACGAAGGAAAACCAATATTCTGCGATTCAGATATTGATACCAAAAATGACCAAGTCAACTGTGCTGGGTGTGGGGATAATTATTACGCAACCCAAGTTATTGAGAACTGGATACAATGTGTCATTTCTTCAAGAAAACTGTACCGAATTCAAAAATCTGTGCTCGAAATCTGTCCAAAAAAAAGAGATGAGAATAGAAGCAAAAACAAAAAAAAAAACAGTGGAGTAAACACTGCATGGCCCTTTCTCCCGGACAACTAGGGAAAAAATTCCATTCCTGCAACCGTATTAGTTGATGCCGGTGGTGATATTACTACATTGAAACGTCATGGTGCCTGGAAATCAAATTCAGTGGCGGAAGGCTACATTGAAAATTCGGTTCAGAATAAAATCAGCATTTCCAATACAATATTGAACTCAATTGAGAGTAACAATAATAAAATAAATGTAAATACGTTGGGCGCCAGTTTGTAACGTGATTATTACCCTTTGCTAGCTCCAGGGTTCGTGGCTTCCTTCTGGTTTTCTGTAACTCCCCCCAAACAAATATATAAGGGCGCCAAATTACAGACAAGCAAATAAAAGATGTTAAATCAGTGTAAATTGTTTATTGCCAAAAATTAGTAATTAAAGTTAATAAAGATTTATTAGAGATTAACTAATTTCTTATCTTTTTGTATCCAACTTCGGAAGACGTCTGAAAGCCAGAATAAAGATGCGGTTGGCAAGATGTCTTCTTAAATTTAAATGTTCTACAGATGTGGTTGGCAAGATGTTTTCTTAAAATTGAATGATCTACAGATGTTGATGGCAAGATGTTTTCTTAAAATTAAATGTTCTACAGATGTTGTTGGCAAGATGTTTTCTTAAAATGAGTAGCTGGTAGAACCTGCTTACAAAGCTTCTCTCCAAAAAATTTTGCTATTTATAACAGCCCTATCTTGGGACCCTTCAAAAATTTGGCAATGGCCCTATGAATAAAAATTCACACCGTCAAAATTCCATCTCATTAAACCTTATTTTCGATTACAATCATCCAAAGTTTCTCCAAGTTCGAGAATAGAAAAAAGTTAATCACTTTATCTGTTTACATATTTTTAACACAATAAAAACTGATTTAAACAATGATTGTAATCGAAATAATTTAAAAGTTAGAATGATATAATTATTATAATCAATAAAATATATTCACCAAGTTTTTGACTATTAATAAAAATTTTAAACAATTTAACTTTTACTCACCAAATGAAGGGAGAAGAAATAAGAATAGAACTGCTGGCTATGAAGCACAAAATTGTAAAGAAATTAAAAATACCGACTCTCTTTACGGGTGAACAAAGGTTCCCCGCTTATACGGAAATCAAGTCTGCGTCGACTCCACAGAATCGTCGCAGAATCGAAAAACTCAAACCGACGTAGGCCAGGCCAAACAAATAACGTAGTAAAATAGACGAGAAATTGAAGAAATAATATATTATAAGGCCAGGCCAAACAAATAACGATGTAATCGTTACAACTTTCAGATCAGTGGGACCTGGAATAAACTTTTCAAACTGCACAATAAATAATCTTAATATTTTCAAGAAATCAGATTAATTACAATTATTATTATGTTGAATATGAATATAAATAGAATGTTTATAGTTTTCCTACATCTATGGTAATACACCTCAGGTAATACCATTAATTACAATTTTGTAGAACTTTTTATAGAAATACGTGTAATTACTGTTATTGTGTTCATTACAAATATGAATATAATATTTTTAGTTCTTGATTATTTATATCGGTCGTAGAAAAAATAGCGTATGCAACTCTCATGTAATGGTTATTAATACACTCTCATTAACCATACGAAACTCGCCTTCGGCTCGTTTCGTATCCCAGTTAATGCTCGTGTATTAATAACCATCATTACATGATCGTTACATAATATACTATTATTTTTTTGTTTTATTTAATTTAAATTTGTGTTTATTAAACCATTTTATTATTCTCATATACATAAATTTAAGTACAGAGATACTTGCAAAGTATAAAAATAACACATAAATGTAAAATTTAATTCAGAAAGCTTAATAACCTCTGGCAATGGTATCTTTCCTAAATGCACAGACACTTTACACACAACTTCAAAAACATATTTTTATAAATTTCTTATATATATATATATATACTATCCGGTCAAAAATAATTATAAATATATATATATATATATATATATATATATATATATATATATATATATATACAACAAAGACGAATGCATTAGGTAACTTCAAAGTGAGTTGCAACTTGTAAGAGACAGACAAACAAACAATTTTTAACACTTAAGCGTGACGCCCGTTTTCATGTGAAAATAAGGATATCAGTTTTCCCCTTTATTTACTCAGCGTGCCTGTTGAAGACATGTTCTAAGGGCGACAAAGGATAATTCTCAAAAGGGATAGAGATGTTACAAAGTGGAGACAAATTAGTAGAGTCAACTGCGTTTTAGTTGACAGAAAAAGCTCTGCGGTGAAAAGTGTGTCTATCTATCGACATATGTTCTTTTATTTTAATAGAATTTTTAAAATATTAATTACATAGATATATTTGTTGTAAAAAGTTGGTTTTCCTTGCGTTTTTCTTTTTTTTTGAGACTGTGTCCGTGTGTATTTGAACGAATTTACCAATATAACGAACCAGATGACTTTGCTTCTAATTTTTAACGCAAGGTGACAAGTAAGTATCATCTAAAATTTACATTGTTATTGCTGTCAAAAATTATTTCCAACGTTTCATATGTCATTTTGCCAGCTGCGGCCTATCATACATTTTAACTTCCTAAATTGTCGCATAAACTACTCAAATATAAGCTTTTAAAAAGATAAACCTTTTGGAATTTATATGATCTGAAAAGCAAATTTGGGTTTAAAAAGATTAAAAAATGGGATATTAAACTAATATTTAACTTTTACAGAATCTCACAGGTTGCATTATGTACTATACAAGATTTTTTTAACTTCCCGCTAAAAAAATTAAATTTTTTTTTTTAAATCGGGAAGTTATTGGTTTTACCCCGTTTTTCGAAAATCGAGTTTTCATCGGATCTTAACGTTTTAAGGTATTTGGAACCTCCCCTGATTATTTCTACGAGGGTGTGTGTGTGTGTGTGTGTGTGTGTGTGTGTGTGTGTGTGTGTGTGTGTGTGTGTGTGTGTGTGTGTGTGTGTGTGTGTGTGTGTGTGTGTGTGTGTGTGTGTGTGTGTGTGTGTGTGTGTGTGTGTGTGTGTGTGTGTGTGTGTGTGTGTGTGTGTGTGTGTGTGTGTGTGTGTGTGTGTGTGTGTGTGTGTGTGTGTGTGTGTGTGTGTGTGT
This sequence comes from Altica lythri, assembly GCA_964028335.1. Classification (NCBI taxonomy): domain Eukaryota; kingdom Metazoa; phylum Arthropoda; class Insecta; order Coleoptera; family Chrysomelidae; genus Altica; species Altica lythri. Next base: position 34,914,070 of record OZ034801.1, on the reverse strand, counting down.
GTGTGTGTGTGTGTGTGTGTGTGTGTGTGTGTGTGTGTGTGTGTGTGTGTGTGTGTGTGTGTGTGTGTGTGTGTGTGTGTGTGTGTGTGTGTGTGTGTGTGTGTGTGTGTGTGTGTGTGTGTGTGTGTGTGTGTGTGTGTGTGTGTGTGTGTGTGTGTGTGTGTGTGTGTGTGTGTGTGTGTGTGTGTGTGTGTGTGTGTGTGTGTGTGTGTGTGTGTGTGTGTGTGTGTGTGTGTGTGTGTGTGTGTGTGTGTGTGTGTGTGTGTGTGTGTGTGTGTGTGTGTGTGTGTGTGTGTGTGTGTGTGTGTGTGTGTGTGTGTGTGTGTGTGTGTGTGTGTGTGTGTGTGTGTGTGTGTGTGTGTGTGTGTGTGTGTGTGTGTGTGTGTGTGTGTGTGTGTGTGTGTGTGTGTGTGTGTGTGTGTGTGTGTGTGTGTGTGTGTGTGTGTGTGTGTGTGTGTGTGTGTGTGTGTGTGTGTGTGTGTGTGTGTGTGTGTGTGTGTGTGTGTGTGTGTGTGTGTGTGTGTGTGTGTGTGTGTGTGTGTATGTGTGTGTGTGTGTGTGTGTGTGTGTGTGTGTGTGTGTGTGTGTGTGTGTGTGTGTGTGTGTGTGTGTGTGTGTGTGTGTGTGTGTGTGTGTGTGTGTGTGTGTGTGTGTGTGTGTGTGTGTGTGTGTGTGTGTGTGTGTGTGTGTGTGTGTGTGTGTGTGTGTGTGTGTGTGTGTGTGTGTGTGTGTGTGTGTGTGTGTGTGTGTGTGTGTGTGTGTGTGTGTGTGTGTGTGTGTGTGTGTGTGTGTGTGTGTGTGTGTGTGTGTGTGTGTGTGTGTGTGTGTGTGTGTGTGTGTGTGTGTGTGTGTGTGTGTGTGTGTGTGTGTGTGTGTGTGTGTGTGTGTGTGTGTGTGTGTGTGTGTGTGTGTGTGTGTGTGTGTGTGTGTGTGTGTGTGTGTGACCAGTAGATTTCGAGAAATGTCAAAATAACCGAAAAAAACAATTGGTAAAAATGATGTTTTTAGCCATTTCATCGATCAATTTCATAACCAAATCAACTCTCAAGCTTAAAAAACCACGTCGAATGCCGTATTGCAAATTAAAATCGGTTGATATCGTTGTCGAAAAATTTCAGAAAAAGTGTTGTATTTTAATAACTTACAGGTTTTTCTACTAATCGATTATGCACTTTTAGTAACATTTTTGGGTCTCAAAAAACTGCGTCGAATGCCATCTGGAACATCAAAATCGAATAACGCGTTAAAAAGTTATGGCTTTTTAAACATTTCAAAAAAAGTCAAAAACGTCAAAATACGTCACGTTACTATAACTTTGCGGTTAAAACTAGCGGGAAGTTGCAAGGATGGCCTTTAAGGTCAACCTCTTTTCGAATTTTTTTATTACCGCTCTTGTGATTTTGTTATTGTTTATCTAATTATTCTATTTACCTTGGCTTTTAGTGCCATCATGTCATCAACTACTATAAAACAACATTAAAAACGCATGGGCATTTATCAATATTGTATTCCTTACAGGTTAAGTAAGAAAAATATCGGGTAAAATATTTTCAGAAAAAAGTTTGGATTGATGAAAATCGGATTAAGAGGATTTTGTAGCAAATTACATTAAGACAAATAAAAATAACACGTCAATTTTTTTTTGCATTATTGTGTTTATAAACAAATTAGCATAGAATTTCTGAATTATTTGTTAATCTACTTGCACTTACTTCTTCTGTCAATTACACAGCCACGTTCTCTAATTGTGGAAAAAGTAACTCCGCATAATACATATTAATAAACTTGTAATTATCCAAGATATTTTTAAAGAACTTCTTTTAACAATATATAATATTTATGCACCAGTAAAAACTGTAAGAGTAACTAAACCCAAAGCACCTTGGCTTACTCCGAATTTGAAACTTATCATGAGGTAAAGCGGCAAAGCTCTGCAAAAGTATAAAATGTCAAAGTCAATAATTAACGATTGGTCGAGATACAAAGAGTTGCGTAATTATACAGTATCTATGATCACACTAAAAAAAGCTTATATTAATTTCATCTTAGGCCAGAAAACTTCAAAACAAATATGGAAAGCTCTGCGAAATTTAAATATTTATTCTGGTAAAAAACAGATACGGAATTACCTGCAAACCTTTCAAGTCCTGAATTAATCAATCAACATTTTGCTCAATACCTACATACAGAACGTGTCAAACTATAATAACAAAAAAAAATAAAATTTTATGACCATACCTAATAGGTATAATGCCAAGATATTTTCATTTCATATGTGTACAGTGGCAAAGGTTAACGGAGCACTTCACATTATAAGAACGGATGCTTGTGGTATTGACGAAATCTCATCTACTATGCTTCAATATTGTAGCCCATTTATTGACCCCTCTATTACAAACATTGTTAATTTGTGTATTGAACAAAACTATTTTCCCACTTCTTGGAAGACCAGTATAGGCAAACCGCTACCGAAAACTACTCAGCCTGAGATTCAATGACCTTCGTATTATATCTCTATAACCAACTATGTCTAAAATTTTGAAGAAAATACTCTATGAACAAATATATAATTATTTCTGTTCTAACAACATCATTCCTAATGTTGAGAATGGGTTTAGAAGAGACCATTCGACAACTGGTGCCTTAACAGTAGTTATGTCTGACATTATTAAAGCGTATGATAAGGGGCTTAATAGTTTGCTTGTTCTTCTAGATTATTCAAACGCCTTTGACACCATAAATCACGAAATATTAATACTACGGATTTGACTTAGATTCAATATCTTTTGTATCCTCTTATTTGAACAAAAGAACACAGAAAATAAACATTGGGGAAAAGTATTCTGAAGAGTGTAAGGTGCGTTCTAGTATTTTTCAAGGTTCAATTTGTTGTTTTAAAATTTGTAAAGTGCAGGCATTTGCTGATGATACGCAGTTGTATTGTCATTTTAATATAAGTAATTATAATCTCACTTTAGATAACTTAAATATGGATCTTTAGACAATTACTGATATTTCACAAGAGCATGCTTTAAAACTTAATTCTGTTAATTCTTTGGTCGAAAGAAATCTCGAAATATTTACTAATATTAATAACATAAAAAAAGAGGAGCAAGCTTGAAATTTGCGAGACAGCTCGAAACTTAGGGGTGTTGATGGATAACAAGTTGAACTTTGAGCAGCATGTCAAAAATCTTGTACAGAAAGCCTACTTCTCCCTAAAACCATTATATAATAGCCGCGATATTTTAAGTTTAATTTGAAGAAAAAGTTATGTGAAACCTTAGTGCTATCATATTTTAATTATGCTGATTTCCTCTACGGCCCTTGTCTGCGAAAATTCGATAGCTACAGAATCCAAAAAATCCAAAACATGTGCTGTCGTTTAATATATAATTTGAGAAAATATGATAGTAGGTATATCTCATCATAAGATCAACTACATTGGCTAAATATGTCAAATAGGAGGCTTCTAGCTATGGGTCAGTTTTTTAAAGAAATAATAAATGCATAAAAAAATGTGTCAAGTTCCTTCAAAAACAAAATAAAAACTAACTCTGCTATCTACTCAGTATATACAAGAAATAAAGAAAAATTCGTTATTCCTAAGCATTGAACATGAGTTTTTAAAAAAAGTTTTATGTACAATTCAATTATACTTTACTACTCTTTACCAGATAACATTAAAGAATATACATCTAATAAATTTAAGTCTACATTACACACAATATTTTTTAATAAACTAATGGAGGAGTATTATAGTCTGACCTACCGCTAACTTTGTGACCATTTTTCCAGCCTGTCCAAGATATAAAATTAAGCGTTTATTGAATAAAATACGCAGAATTATTAGCAGTTTTATTAATTAACTAGCGGCCGCCTCCGACTTCATCCGCGTGGACTTTAGTTTTGTGCCACCGAGTTTGACACAAATTTGCAACCCCTATTTTAAATCCTTAGGGATAAAATTTAAAAAAGTAATTTCTTAGTACACCACTACGTAATAAAACAAATTTATTCTCGAATTTTCAAGACTCTACGCATCTATCGACAGTGTCATGTCGGCCAGCAGCAGCGTGCTACCGTCTCACCGCTCCACACACCCCACTCAGTAAAGCGCGAGTGGTATTAGACTATTATTCTTTTAAAACTTTAAAAACTTGAATGCTATATGCATGCAAAATCTCAGCCTAATCGGGTTAAAATTGACAAAGTTTCATACAAACTTCCATCCCCTATTTTATCCCCTTAGGGGTGGAATTTATCAAAATCCTTTTTTAGGGGATGCCTACGTTATTATAGTAGCTAGATGCATGCAAAATCTTAGCCCGATCGGTTTAAAATTGACAGAGTGTTATAAAAACTTTCATTCCCTATTTTATCCCCTTAGGGGTAGAATTAATTAAAATCCTGTCTTAGGGGATGCCATTGTCATTGTAACTATATGCATGCAAAGTTTCAGCCCGAACGGGTTAAAATTGACAGAGTTTTATAAAAACTTTTATCCCCTATTTTATCCCCTTAGGGGTGGAATTAATTAAAATCCTTTCTTACGAGATGCCTTCGTCATAGTTACTATATGCATGCAAAGTTTCAGCCCGAACGGTTTAAAATTGACAAAGTTTTATACAAACTTTTATCCCCTATTTTATGCCCTTGGGGGTGAAATTAATCAAAATCCTTTCTTAGCGGATGCCTACGTCATAACATCTACCTGCATGCCAAATTTCAGCCCCATCCGTCCAGCGGTTTGAGCTGTGCGTTGATAGATCATACAAACATTCATCCCCTATTTTATGCCCTTGGGGGTGGAATTATTCAAAATCCTTTCTTAGAGGATGCCTACGTTATAACATCTACCTGCATGACAAATTTCAGCCCCATCCGTCCAGCGGTTTGGGCTCTGCGTTGATAGATCACTATATCAGTCAGTCAGTCAGTCAGTCAGTCAGTCACTTTTGAGTTTTATATATATATATATATATAGATTTAGTTATAAGTTAGTTCTTTTTTTAGTTAGTATTTCTTCTAGTAGTTCCTGTTTTTTTTATATAAAAAATTAATTGGCAGGTTAAGTTTGAGTAGCCACTAGCTGGAGTTCGCCTGCTAACTTAAAAACCGAAAGGTGATCAATTATGTACTAAATAATAGCAAAATAGAGTCATATTATTATTATAACGCGCATTATCGTAATGGAGAAGCCGGTGAACTCTTAAACAAAGATATGGTCGTTTTTCCTTAAAAAATGACATTAAGGATAAAATAAAATATAATTTAAGATACTATCAGCTATAAATATCTAGATTCAAGTCCTGTCGGATGTAAAATATTTTCACTTTCTCCTCAATATCATTTGTTGGTTATTTAATTTCTAAATATAAAAACTGTTGATACAAACTAAAAACAATTAAACTTGAAATTTTTTGTCAGTAAAAATATTTGTTGAATTTCAAATTCCAAAAAACAACAAGAGATGATAATAAACGATCAAAATATTCATGTATTATTGTCAGGGTAATAACAGATTCCTGGTATTTGCAGAAAACACACTCATGAATATTCTATAAATATGTTTCCATTTCCATTACAAAACGATTAACAAAATTGAAAATAAACTGTTAAATCTGCATTGAAGCTTGTTCTAACCAAATATTTAATTACTGTTATTTAAATAAGCCCTATTGATATAAAATACTAGTACAACTATAACATTGGGTTATTTATAATGTAATGCAATTTAATATTATATAATATATATAGATATATAAAGATTTTTCAAAAATTAAGAGTCGAAAAATTTTTTTTTTCAATATTGCATCTTATAGGGTATAAAATTCCCTATAATGTTGATGCTCACAATTTTTTTGTACAATCAAATCTAAAAAAGTTATGGACGAAAAACTGTTGCATTTCACGTGCTCCAAGCTCTGCTTGCAAGCTGCATCGCAAGCTCCAGCGGAATCTTGTCACAAATCCAGGAAAGTAGCCTATACTACAAATACTTTTGTTTAAAAAAGTCAAATCTCTACTGGAAATCTTTTCAATTTCACGACAACTTTCGGCGTAACTTCCCCGGACTAGAAGTAAGCTGGCCACAGTAAGACTTCACTTGAGTGGGGATGGAACTCCACCCTGCGGGCAACCTCTGGTCATGTAGACGGAAATAGTGTCTTTACCTATCTTCATTACTGCGATTTTTGTAGATACCAATTATTGCAAATACCAGGTGGAATTCGTTTTATCTACAGGCATAGTTTACTAGTTTTAAATGCATAATTCTCCAAACTCTAGTCATCTATTTTGTTAATGTTAAACGTCTGTTTTTCAGTTATTTGTTAAAATCAAGTTAAATACATCGTCCAAGAAATTTTTGTTATTTTCACCATGAAGTATTTAATCACAGGTTAAATCTACACAAACTTAATTACAGTTAATTATTTTTCTATTTATAAGAGAGACAAGATAATAATATCCAAAAGTATTGTAAAATTTTGCGCGTTTGTTTTTAGCTGTTATAAATTATTAATAACGATACTGGGTTCAAATTGAACATCTAGTAAGCAGTTTACATTTGCAACTTTTAATTTATTAAACTTTCATTATGTAATTTAAAATTCCAGTTGAGATTACAATATCCATTTTAGCATTTACGTAATGATTTTGATCAGCTCATGTTAACTAAGTGACTTTTATTATTATTAAAATTATAAGCCGATTTGAATTATGCGCTTTTATAATATTGTATCGCAATAATGAAATATTAGGCAAATAACAAAAATATTGGTTTTTAATTGAACAAATACAAAAATGCTTTATTGTCATTTGCTCATCGGTAAAGAAAATACTTGTTTAGATCGTAATGCATTAATAGGAAATAACAAATATTTTGTAACAATAATAAAATATAATGAAAAAAGGAGTAAACGTAGATAAAATATTTTGTAGACCCTAAAACTTGTTATTTTAAAAATTACACAATTTTACCATTCTACTACCTTTCAAATTTCTCTAACTTTTGTTTTCTCACATGTTTTAAGCAATATTTTACAAGAAAGAGTAATAAGTACCTAACGATGACGTTAGATTACGCTACTACCGCTAAATACACTACTATTTTCTTGCAGAATCTTTAAAACAATAGTTATCAATATTTTAGAGAAATCTATTGAGTGAGGGTAGAAAAAAAGTAGCGAAGAAATCGCATGCTACCGGTGAAGAAATTTAAATTTATCACCTTACACCAAAAACAAAAAAATAATGTCACATTTCATTTTATTTATATCATAACTTTGTAAGTTCGATTTTAATTATGTATCTGATGAAGCTATAAGATAGTGAAACGCGTTATACATTAAATAAAAATTGTGAAAATCTCAATACTTTTAGTATTTTAATATTCTTGGAATATGGATTTTCATCAAGTAACGACTAAGAATATTCAATATTAGAAAAAGAATGGCTTTCGTTTGGTGAAAATAATTCCAAGAGAAGGTAATGAAAGTTGCTTATAAAATTGTGATTCCTTTCCAATGAGATAATTTTATACCATCTATGTCATGATTTTCCGGAAAATATTGTACCACGGCTGCAAACGCTTTTTACGAAGAAATTGTTTTAATTTTTTGAAGAGGTAATAGTCGGGGGGAGCCAAATCTGGTGATTACGGTTCAAGCAATTCGTACTTTAAATCTTTTAATTTAACCATCGTCAACAAAATTGTTTGAACACGTGCATAGTCTTAAGGAAAAATGATTGTTTTCTTCTGTAAACCGGGACTTTCCTCACGATTTTTTTTTATCCAACTGGTCCAAAGGTTACAATAATATTCAGAGTTTACAAGACACTCAGTCAACAAAACATCTTTTACATCTAAAAAACCTTTTTTGCCAATCGTCCAAAAGGTTACAATAATATTCAGAGTTTTACCCTTTACAAGACACTCAGTCAACAAAACATCTTTTACATTCGAAAAACCTTTTTTGCTGATCGTTCTGACTAACTAAACGTTCTCGTTTTAATTTAGGATTATAATGGCAGATCCAAGTCTCATCCATAGGTATAAAACGACGCACAGAACGGGTTTAACCTTTAGTTTTTGTTGAATGCAGAACTAACTCTTCGAACAGGTTTGTTTATATCCTTCGTGTAAAATATGGATTACTTGTTCACCTGAGATGCCTGTGGTATCAGCAATTTCACGCTTAGTCAAACTTAAATCTTTACAAACCATACCATAGATTTGCTCAATGATTTCTGCTGTTGTTGCAGATGTGCACAGTTGGAAACCTATCGTTGTACAGTTGGAAATAAAGGAGCACATTCTTTAAACACCATTTTTGTATGAATTTCTGTTGCTGATAAACCTTCCAAAACAAAGAATTTATTACTGCACGATATTCTGTTTTTTCCATTGTAACAACTTTAAATGGCGTATAAACAAAGAATGAATTGTCAAATTAAAATGGAGTTATTTTTGTCTTTAAATAAAGTATGAAAATTAAAATAACTTTCATACCTCTAATGGTTAACAGTTTTAACAGTTGTCACTTTTAAAACTTGTCAACTAACCGTTATGTATAAGTTCCCATATATGGATAGACACGAAGACTGCTTCGTATTACAGTTTTACATTATAATTTACTCTCTTTTTTTGGATTGCTACCATTATTTATTTTTTATTGCACCTTTACAAACTGAAATTTTTTTTTTAATTATATTTTTTTGACTATTCAGGTAGTTTCTCGGTTCTTGTGCATTTCGTCTTTCTGAACAGATATTACTTTTAAACCGTTGATTATATTTATATTCAAACAATAGAAGGGTTAACGAAGACTTTGTTGTTACAAATTTCGTTATCTAATTGTAGCTGGCACAAGGCGTATTCTCTAAAACCCGACAAAATTATAAAACTTTGTGATTACTCAAGAGGAACATAATTTTATGTTCCAAGAAATATGATGAGCAAGACGCAGCAATATAAATGAAATATGATAATTGGGAAAAGGTATGTTGTATTCCGTCTGATTCGCAGGTATCAAGTAAATTTACTTAATCAATTTTATATAGTGAAAGATCTTAAATTTCATAAATAAAAACTATTATTTGTAACAATATAAACAGATTCCAATTTTTAAGAATATGGGATTGTTGGGGATTAAACCCACAACCTCTTGTAAGGTACGTATTTGGAAGGATTTGAAGATAATCATAAATTTGCGCTAACATCTGACAAATCCAAGTAGCAACTAAAAAGGATAAAATAAAAACAAAACAAAAAAATCGAACAGCCTTCAAAAAACAAAAAGAAAAATGCACTAAAAGGCAAAAAATAAAATCTTTATTTCTTAAAAAAATTGGAAGAAACTAGGCATCTGATTTCGATTTCCTTGAAGATTTTATTTTTGCCTTTTAGTGCATTTTTTTTTGTTTTTTAAAGGCGGTTTAAGTGTTTTTAAAAAAGTTTTTATTTATTTAACTTTGTTTTATTTTAAAAAAGGTGATTTTGGTGTACCACACACGAAGAAGATATTATTTTTCAGCCATAGATTCTTGCCAAAAAGTCACGTTTTCTGAAAGTATAAATAGTCTTAAAAATGAAATCGAAGTCTAAGCGGCTTAAAATAAAGGAAGCTCATTATCATAAAAACAGAATGTTATTCATAGTATTTCTCTAATACTTTAAAACTGCGTCATGCCATTCTCAAATTATTTAATTTCTATCCAAAATTTATTAATTTTATATTGGTCAATACATTTTTTGATTTAATATTTTAAAATATTTTTAATATTTATTGAAGAAAATTCAAGGAATTTAAATCAACAAGTCCGAATAAGAAGAACACAATGTTCTGGGCAGAACATCATAGTATTAAACAAGTTTTGGTGTTAGTTCATAGAAATAATATGAGGTTACCAGAAGGTTGAAATACTTAGATACATATAATTGTCGACAAAATTCTACAGTCAGTTCAGATCCAAATCTAAGAAAAGTACGCTCCGGAATCGGCTCAAAGCTTGAACCACAATCATCACTGTAATCAAGCACATGGTAAAATGTATACTGAACAGAAATGTCCTAAAAAACTGAACCATTCCCTAGAATAAGCACGAATCAGAATAGGTCATGCACCAATAAATGGAAGCATACAAAAACGATGGCGAGAACTTAATAAAATTAAACAATTGCACTGGATTGCAAAAGACAAACAAATCTTGGAGATCTTTGATTGATTTCAAAAATTTAGAGCACCCATTCTCTGGATCTTTACAAATTAGATAGATAAAAATTTTTTTGGGTTGGCTGTTAGCCTGTATCACTGCGACCTTTGCAGATCTATTGTGAACACCCATTATTTGTGGAATAGGATTAGAGCACCTTGTCCAGCTCTGCCCTCTTAATGAGACCTAATAGCCTGGACAGTGGGCACTCCGCATAACTTGGAGCAGCCGGTTTCTCCTCTCCCAGTACTAGTTACCACGTCCTTGCAATGCCTTCACATTGGCATAGGACATGAAATGCGGTTTCCTCTTTCTCTTGGCAGTATCGACAAATGTCTTCATCTGCTAAGTTCAGCTGACTCATGTGTTTTCTGAGCCTACAATGTCCTGTCAAGAGACTGACAATCATTCTGACATCATTTCGCCTTTGTGATAGCAACTCTGCAGTAAACTTTGCCGAGTGTCCCTTTATGAAGACTTTGGCTTGTCGCTTGCCCGGTGATTTTCCCACCACTCCTGGGCCTTCTCTAGCCTCCATTTTTACATTTACAAAGTAATAAACGATATTAAGATACCGAAATGTCTACGGCTTATAAAGAAAAAAGTCACCGTTTAACTATAATATTTTGACAAAACAAAACTAATTGACAGTTGTAGTGCAGAATTGTATAATCTGAATATTTAAAATCCACCACTACGATCATTTGTGGCTAAACGGTTTAAGGAGCTCTTGGCCATAGATAGAGGTAGATAGTTCGAGTCATACCGAATGACATTCTTTCAACTACTCCTCTTTGTTATTTCGTATTTGTCTTATTTCTGAATTTTAAAAATTCCATGAGAGATGTGTTAAATTATTTAATTAATAAAAAACTGTGGTTTCAGGCCCCTAACTTACTACAAACTTAGGGCACAAAAAAATGACTTAAAGTTTTATGTTTCAATTGTCGATTAGAGAAATTGTCTCTTTCATTAACGTCATATATGAGTTTAAGTAAGAATTTGGCAAGCGTCCTGTAAAACATGATTCACATAAAGATATTATTAAAAAAGCCACAAGTCTCCGCATTCGTGGCTAAATAGTTCCATGCAATAGAGAAAGATTAAAGGTTTGATTCCATTTTCAATTTCTATATTTTAAAAGTCACATGAATATTTCCTAGAAATTGTAAAATCAGTCTAACATTTGTGAACGACTCAAGAAAATTATAAAGCCTAAATTGATCTTGTGAATTACAATTTCTGACTGTATAATTCTAATTACAACTATGAATGTTAGGTAGCGCCCTGCTTTAAATAAAAATGATGCTGTCAGATTGGTAATTAATCATTTTAGATTTTTGTTGCTTAACAACAATTACCAACTGGCATCCTGCTACTTTTTTATGATCACTTACAAATAGATCTATTGTTGCATTGTTAACAAACCGTCCGTGAAAACGGTGCTGAAAAAAGAATAATGTGTTAATTTCGTTAAACAAATTAGTCAATGTATTACCATGACGCGGTGATTACCTGTATTTAAAACTAGCTATTGATGTTAGTAAAAACAGCGTGTCACAATCAATTAAAGTGAATGAAACGAAGAACAATAGGCGTAGAATACGAAAGAAATGATAATGTAACAACAAAGTATTGGTTTCTAAAAGATAATTAATTACAGAGGCAAATATAATTTCATTTGTATATTAATAAGTTACTTTCTTAGCATATTTCCAGAGTGTAACTAAGTTTTCATCTTCGAACAGATCGCCTCTTCCCAAAAAAAAATTGAACTTAACACCAAACAAGTATTAAAAATGAAATGCACGCGTTATTAAAGAGATATTTTATAGCCAAAAAAAAAAAACAAAACAATATATTATCAAAACTTGTACAAAAAGATCGATTAAGATGCAGTTCTTTACGTTTGCTTTGTAAAAGCGTCAGGAAAGTTTGTGGCCATATGTGAACTTGTAAAATTGCATTCTTAATGTGCATCGAAAAAAACTTTACATTAAGAATTATTAATGGGGATCAGTTTAATTTTGTTACTAAGTCCATTTTTTGGGTCGCTGAGAACGAACGCAACATCAAAATCAAAATCTGAATCTATATCTAGAAAGTTGGTGCGGTGAGCTTTAAACAAAAATTATTAGAAGATTTTTTGAATAGGTATCTTTTTTGAAGTTATACTTCTATTCGTGCATTCGGCGGAAAAGATTTGTGAGCATTATATCCTGCACTATGCTTTTGAGGTTGTTGGCTACACAAACAGAGTTTTTAAGAATAGTCGAAAAGTGCAATTCGAACAGACAATAGATAGAAAAATTACAACTCGGTAAGTATTCCAAATGGGTTCAATTTAGGTACTTGGGGTTTTTGGGGTCGCTAAACACGAATATCATGATGTCGAAAGTCTCCGCGGCCCGCAGCACTTGGTGCCTAGGGTAATCTGTACAAAATCAGTGCACACTTGGAACTCGGAGGTTTTTGGGTCGCTGAATACGAATATAATAATAACGATAGTGTCCGAAACACCTGGTGCTTAAGACGGACCTCGTCTCATAGAATTTTATGCAAATTGGATACAAAATAAGTGTGCACTCGGTACTACGAGGTTTTTTGAGGTCGCTGAACACGAATATCATATAATGATTTTGCTAAATTATTCGCATACAAATTTATGAATTCGGGCTTAATATTTTATTTGTTTAATTTTATACAATGATTTTTCTCATTAGAAATGTATTTACAGAGAGAATATAGTAAATAGTATTGATCTTAAAATATAAGTGCCACTTCATTTTTATGTACCCGCAGTTCTTTATTTGCATAACCGTCACTGACAATATTACGACTTTTATATTTTATAACTCAATTATCGAAAGTCGGTTTCTTCGACCTTCGTAGAATTTCAGAGCAGTTAACTTCTTCAATTTCATTTGTCCGTTTTTATTAGACAACTTAATTCAGTCTAGTGTGAAATTAATCTGGTTTCCATGCAATTTGATAGTTCATTAATGAAATTGTTGTTTCCAAATTGTGGTGTAATGTCAAATCAGCTGAACAGAGTTTCTACAGTTGTGTGGCTTGGTTTGTGAAATTATCGTTTGCTATTAGTCTATAATAAAAATATAAACATCGGCACAAACTGTAATGTTTGTATTAATTTAAATTATACATCAGTATATTATAAAGAAATATTAAAATATAAAATATGAGTAAGCCTAATATAAATTTCGTACTCAAAAAACCTACAATCATTTTAGAAATGTAGAGGCACCACTTGTATTCAAGAACTTTACACTGCAAATTTGCCAATTTAACGTTTTGATATTTTATTTATTTATAGACAAAACTAACTATAAATTTTAATAGAAATATCTTTAGAAGTAAGAAAAAGTGTACGGTACTTGTTAACATTGACAGAACCAGTTATTTAACACAAAACATTATACACGAATCTGTTCGATAAGTATCTGATCCATCTTCAGATCTTATTTTTCTTCATCCTGCGAATGTCCTTTAAAGTAGTCCCCATTTTATTGACTAAAACTCTCCTAGCGAACGTTTTTACTATTCGTCGCATTATTTAAACCGTTTTTTATCGTCCACACGGTGGCTTTTCAGCTGTTTTTGATTTAAATAAGGGAACAAATAACCATCACAGGGGCTATGTCAGGACTATACAAAAAAATGATAACAAACTTCTGTTTAGTTTAAAGCTGCTACAAATTCGATAATTGCGCTGGCTCATTATCGGGAAGGAGAAACCAGTCAACGCCTCACCAAAAATGCGGTCATTTTCTTTCTTCCACATAAACCAGACTGTAACATTTTTTGATATCAGAACCATAAAACCATGATTCATTATCAGTAAAATGGCAGGTAAATTTTGTAGGCTCAAGAAATACTCTTTGACTAGACGCTTTAAACTTACTGGTAGTAAGATTATGTAGAAAACCATTGTACATAAGTTTAAACACATTGTCACATACGATGAGAGGGCAGTTTGCCATACATATTAATTTATTAGTTTATATTTTACTATATTGTTTTGTATTACATTTTACCAGGTCAAAGTCATTGCGTTAGATCTCAACACGTGTTTAAATAGTTTAATTTTTATTCTCACGTAGAATATGAATTGGCTATAAAAGCAAGTTGTTGAGGTCGGACACGGGGAGTTCGGAGTCTAAGATTGTCTGTAAGGGTCACCCTTTGGGGTGTCCCTAAAACAGACCCTTGGGTCTGGGCCGTTGTGACTCTTGACTTATTTTCGTGAGTAAGTGTGACATGCCACCAGCTAGTTATTTGGTAAGATTAGTTAAGTTTATTGTATTTAGTTCGATATTAATATTTTGATCATTAATTGTTATTGCTTGTTTCGTTGTTAATATATTTGTTGTTTGTTTCCTGTTGTTTATCTCATCTTCCCCTTGGTTAGTTTTCTGCCTTCAGCAGGACACCTAGCCAGGGGGTAGATAACCACGACCTGGGTGGGACGTGCCTTCAGTAAGCTACCCCTCATCCCAAAACATTATGGCACATTCCTCAATCCCCCCAGGCGTGACAACATTAATTCACTTAAAAGCCTTAAAGTTATACATTATAAAGGCTGCAATGTTGTAGCGAAGGATAGCTACTAAATTCGAATTCAAATACATTAATTTATCGTTTAGAAAAATATAATAAATTTAAACATAATCATTTAACATAATAGCTACAATACGATAAAAAGGACTGTATCGCGACCATAATGACCGATTGCACTATACAAACAAAAAATGCAAGTGTGATGCAGCATGCAGAGCCCGGTAGAAATTAAGATAAAATGAGAAAAACTATACAAAAAAAAAGATTACTTCTAGTAAATAAATCCCAATCATTAACTTATACTTCTTACCACTATTGATTTACCATTCTTGCTCATCCTTACAAAGGCCACTAACGTAAAAAAATTAATTGATTTTTATTATATATTAATGTTTTAAAATTTTAATAAGTAATATATTTTGCTGAATTGTGACTCAATAAATACCTTTTCCACAGATCCCTGAAGATGACTCAATTGTACTGAGCGATTTCTAAACGAAAATAAAAGCATGTCGGTTACTTTTTCTACTGCAGTCAGTGAGCTGGGAATTAAAAAAAAAACGTGTGCGTCTCAGGACGCGCCACAGAAGTGATAACTTCAACTAATCCAAGTTAAACTATTTAATATTGAAATTTTTTAACTTGAGAATAACTTTGCCTATTACTTAAATTTTATGTACATTAATATGATAATGTGTATAAATTTAAAAATTTAAATATTTTGAAAATTTTGAAAATTCTGAAATTTTTTTTATCACTATAACTTTCATTAATTACGATACAAAATTTTTTTACTATGACAGTTCAAAATTTCTAATCAGTCGCGTAGTAATTCGCAATACAGCCACCCTTTACGTGGAACGGCCTGATTATTTTAGCAGAATCGGATTTTACCTATTCCTCCATTTTTTTGTTCAACATGTATTGACGTTGATATTAAGCACTGGAAATTTTGGCGGGCTTATCACAATTATCATTTTGTAATCTAAGTTTTTGATCCATTTTTTACTGAATAACACAATTCTTACCGTAATTTCCGTTAATTAGACCTACAACACAACTTTATTTAATGTTTACCACAAATAAACTCCTTTAACCGGTTTTTTGTATCACTATAACTTTCACTAATTAAGTACGATACAAAAATTTTTTACTATGACAGTTCGAAATTTCTAATCACTTACACCTGACTCACGTATAATAAACGGTTTAATAGGATGTATTAATCCTTTTTATTATATTTAATCTTTAAAACTTTAATCAAACGTAGAAAACATGTAAAAGAAACTATTAACCATTTAACGAATACCTCAAATAAATTATTGAAACCTTCTTTTAAATATGATTAAATTTGGTTTATTAATTTTTGGCATGACTGCGTTTATACGAGAGTTTTCTTTTTAGTTTTGCATATAGCCGCTTAGAAGGCGGCAGCATTACAATCTTCAGATACAACTTTAACCTCAATCTTTTGTTGACATAAATCCAGAGTTTCATTGCAATATAACAAGTCGTGTAGGTATCTACAGTGAATTTTTAAAATTAACAATTTGGTCGAAAAATGGAGCATTACTCCAACAGCAATGTCTCACTGCAATAGTTTCTGTGTTTTGGAATGAAACACCACGCCAGTCACGTATTTCTCGCTAGTATTGCGAATTTCAACGTAGTCGCTCCAGTTTTAGCGACGAATCCAGGCTAGGTACACCCAAAACAGCAATTACCTAGCCAAATACTAATGCAGTTCGTCAGCTAATTAAGGATGACCACCGTGTAACATACAGGAAGACAGAAGTTTCTTTGGGCATTTTAAGGATCTTGTTACAAAAAAAACTGGATGTTAAAAAGTAGGTTTACTGTTGGATCCCTCATTTGCTCACAGAAGAGCAAAAAGTGGTTTGCGTCAATTGTTGTCGAAAAACATGGGCACTATTCAACAAAAGAAGCTCAAAAGACATTTATACTATTGTTAATGACGATTAATCTTGAATTTACTCCTACGAACCGGAAAATAAATGCCAATCCGCTGTGTAGGTGTTTCACGATGAGAAAAAAACCAACAAAAGGTATCCGTCGTCGAAGTGTGTCAAAGAAAATGGTGGCAACTTTTGTGTCAAAATCCAGTAATGTGGCAATAATTGCTTTAGAAGATCCAAGAACGGTTACTTTGGATTAGTATATAAACTTTTGTTTACCAGAAGTTATCGCGAAACTCCGACAAAGCAACACAACGGCGAATCATCCTACATCAGGACATGCAACTGCTATAACTGATATTTTTATTAAATCTGTCAAACCAGTTTTTGGACCTTCAAAATTTCGAATTGTTAAACCATCCATGCATCGTATAGTCGTGACCTCAGCGATTTTAAAAAGCAATAAAGTTCATATATTTTTTGTCTTTATGGCTATACCTACGCAAGACAACCTTCGTTTACCATATACGGGTTATTTTTCTAAATGTATATTTTTAACTTTCTACAATGTTAACAATAATAGATAATAGCCTGTGGCATGAGTATCAACAACCAGAAGATTATCATACGTAGCAAAATCTTCTTGAGCGATTTTCTGACTGTTTGTACTTAGTCATAATAAATAATCTGTTAGCATTAATTTGATGTCACTAAAGCATCTATTTATTTTGTTTACTAATAATATAAACAGAAAATATCCGATAAATGAATTCAAGTTTGAAAATCTTAATTGTCTTTAGAGTTACATTGAATCTACAGTTTTTAATGATCTTAAATAAACATCTCGTATAAAAAAGACCATGTGGCAGGTTTTTGAAAAACAATCTGTTTTCAGACTGGTTTAACGAAAGTCAAAAACATCTGAGTATGATTTTTTGTTTTCAATATAAATATATTGATAGACTAAGTGTACCCGCGACGTCGTTCGCGTGACGTGTTAATTGTTGTATAAAAATTTCTCCCCTCACCCCGTTAACGGGGTGGGAGGAGAAATACATATGTGAAAACCGCATTCGAATCGGATCAGTAGTTTTCATGTGATGCGCGCACAAACATATAGATAGACAGACAGACGTACAAAAAAAATAACCACATCTTTTGGTTCTATATCGATGTATCCGCGACGTCGTTCGCGTGATGTATAGATTGTTGTATAAAAATTTCTCCTCCTCACACCGTAACAGAGAAGGGGGAGAAATTTTTATACACCAAATGTTAAGTTAAGAGAAGACAAATACATATGTGAAAACCGCATTTGAATCGGATCAGTAGTTTTCATGTGATGTGCGCACAAAGATATAGATAGACAGACAGACGTACAACAAAAAATCTAACCACATTTTTTGGTTTTATATCGAAGTACCCGCGACGTCGTTCGCGTGATGTATAGATTGTTGTATAAAAATTTCTCCCCCACACCGTAAAAGTGGTTTTCCCAACATTTTCCCTCACTGCTCTGCTCCTATTGATTCTAGCGTGATGTAAAGTATCCTATAACCAGCTCAGGAGTATGAAAAATAATTGAACCAAGTTTCGTTAAAATCCGTCAAGTAGTTTTTGTTTCTATAACGGTTATACAGACAGACAGACAAACATTTTATTGATTTCATTTTTGGCATGAGTATCGATCCCTTATCACCCCCTGATAGTTATTTTTGAAATATATTACATATTACATGTACAGAATTGACCTCTCTACAGATTTATTATAAGTATAGAAGATGTAATAAACTTAATAAACGTTATTGTTATTTTACTTTGTAATTTATTTATATTTTTATCTAGAAAAATTAGCACTAAATATTACAAATGCAATTTTTATATTAACGTAATTTACCATAAATCAATATAAAATCACTTTAAGAAGGTAAAATTATTGTTTTGACGCAGGAAGATTCTAGACATCCTATATTAGGTAACTACATTAAATACAGATGTAACGATTATACTAAATCAAGGATTAATAATAATAATAATGCTTTATTGTCAGAAATTTTACAATTTGTCGACAAAGCTAAAAATCATACAAAAAAGTACAAAAACCTTATAATATAACATATTACATAAACAAAATACAAAAAAAATATTTATACAATTAAAGAAATTGAAAGTTATTAAAAAAAAAAAAAGAAGAAGAAGAGGAGGAAAAAAGAAAAAGTTCCTTGAAGTAGTAAATTAGTGTGTATTTAGAAGTATAAAATCATAATATGAAAAATTCATTTACTGTGTAAAAAGGTCTCTCCAATAAGTGTGCCTTCAAAGCTCTACGGTATGCAGGAAAGAGTGTAATAGATTTGATATTGAAAGGCAGACGATTGTGCATCTTTTTTGCATTATACAATATAGAGTTTTTAATTAACTCTGATCGTGGGATTGGGAAACAAAGATCAAGCTCCCTGTTTCAGGATTCGCTGACGAGTGCTTGCGGACTATAGTTCGTTCGCTATACTTAGAAGGGTTTTGGATTAAAAATTTTATAGGTATTTCCAGGTAAGTACTGTAAAGTTTGACCTGTTCTTTGGGGAAATATCAACTGGTTAAATGAAATAAAAAATAATGCACAACTTTTTAATTGAATAGGTAATAATAGAGAACCTTTTGTCTAATTAAAAGTATATTAAGCAGAATTAAACTTCTTAATTAATGGAGTCTTATGTGGCTATTATAAACCTAAGAATAATCATATTTTATTATTTAGTTGAAAAAATAATATTTTTATATAAAAAAACAATTCTTTTTATTATTATTACTTAATTAAAATTATAATCTTAGAACATTAATTAATTAAAAACTCCTCTGTCTTGTAACACATTTATACCTACCCCAATGTTATTTTGATTTAAAATCTGACCATCAGTGCAATTTTGCCTAATTTCTTAGATAGAGGCTTATTGGAACGGGCGCACTGGAACTCCACACCGAATTTACCTAATCGTTAATACCTCACTGGAACTCCACACCAAAAATTTTGCTACCTGAATACTGTACTAATCCCACACTGGAACTCCCCACCGAATAAAATTATATTTTTAAAACCAGAAAATATAATTGCGCTTAGATAAGGACAAATAAAACCATAATTTAATTATAAAACTATTTTTTAATTAAATTTTGAAAATTTGTAAGAAACAGCTATTACGAATTCGTATAAACTAATTGCATTTTCTTTCGCTGAATCTCAAAACCCGATTGTCTTGAGGCATATCTGCTATAAAATTGAAGCAGTACACATTATTGACATTGTCTGCTGGTAAAAATGTGAGGCCAAATAAATGTTTCAACCACTTGCCAATTTCAGAATTATTTTTATATTCTCCAGACAGCTCAACTTGCTGAATCTTTCGCCACCTAAAAGATATTATTGTTATGTAACATGTTGTGACATATTATAATTACAATTATACATATATGTATATGAATAAGTTAATAACCTACCATGCTTGAGCAAGATGAAATCTACAACCGATCATATCTGCATCCGGAAATTCTTCATTAATCGCCGAATGTATCGCCACTTCAAAATCTACCACAATTTTTTCTGGCCGCAATGACTGGATTTTTTCATCCAATAATTGAAAAAGCTTTTCATATGTACTCTTATTTTTATTTGGTAAGAGACAGAAAGCTGTTGGCACATAGGTGTCCTTTACATATGTGTGAATAACTGGCAGAAATATTTACAACAATAATTAAATGTTCCATCCATAAAAAATACACTGGATTCTGTCATCAGTTTGATATTTGTTTCACATGAAAACACTATTATATTATTTATATTATCATTAATAAAAAGAAAATCTTCAGATTTAACTGTTTTTATAACACAATTATTTACAAAGGCATGCACTTCTTGAATATTTCGGGGTAATTTCGGGACAGTTTTCAATTTTTCTCGATTATAGTTATCCCGAATATAGTTTATATCTTTAACAGTAAGAGTATCTATTGTACCAATATTTTCAGATATTTCGCGATGGATTATTTTGGTAGGTCTTTCTGATATATCATGATTAGCCTTCCTTTTAACTGAATTAGATATCTTCTGCCGATTTAACACTAACCCAGATACACTCTCGTGGTCATGATCACAGTCACTAATTCGAGAGAAATTTGGCTGTTCTATATCTCCTATAGTATATAGTTGGGATTTGCAGCCTTTTTTAATACATCGCCACACAGTTTCACCACTTTTTATTGTTTTTCCCATATAAAATTTATAACCTTTATAAATTAATAACCGTTTTCCCCGTTCACTAAACATAGACTCCATCATGTAAATAAAAAAAGCGTTAACAAATTTCGAAAGGCACACAGTATCAGCACTAGACAATTATCACAACAACTAATACAATACTGATTTATAAAATTATATTTGAAGTAAAATAATATTTACAATGGAGTTTACAGGTAGTTCTAATAACATTTTAATTTTCTGAGGGGAATTCCAGTTAGGGATTAACTAATAAGTGCAACCCAAAATAGGATTATAATTTTGGAGTGGAGTTCCAGTGCACCGATTGGAACTGGTTGTCAATGACTAATTTGCATAATTTTGTTAATCCGAAACCCTTGTAAGTCTAGCGAATGAACTATAAGCAAACGGATTCAAAAATGAATAAAGAAGGAAGAGTTAAAATTTGATATTTTTTAAAGTGTTCCCCACAATGAGTTCTATTGTTTAATCTTAACATGTAACGGATAGCTCTCTTTTGAAGTTTGAAAATACGGTCAAATTGAGTCGCACAACACGTACCCCAGAATGGAATGGCGTAACGGAGATGCGACTCAAAAAGGGCGTAATAGACTGTTCAAGCTGTTGACAAGTTTAATTCCTTGAAAACTGATCTTAGCGCAAAACACGCAGAACTTAATTTTTTTGACAATGCATTGATGTGCAGATCCCATTTTAACGAGTTGTCGACAATGAGACCCAGGAACTTTACAGAATTAACGATTTCCACACTATTGTGGATATGATAAGATTTTAGTTTTAAAGAGATTGAGGCACAGAAGGCTAGAATCGCACCACGATTTAATAGTGACTAAGTCACGAGATACGGTACTATAAAGGGATGTACTATCCGGGTTGCTCCAGGTAAAACTAGTATCATCAGCAAAGAGGCAGAGTTTACCACTAATATTTAGGTAGGCAATATCATTAATAAAAAGCAGAAATAAGATAGGACCTAGAACTGAACCTTGAGGCACCCCACAGTCAATTGGCTTACAGGAGGATGTTCTCGCATCAACCCTTACCATCTGACTTCTGTAGGTAAGATAAGATTTAAACCACTCGAGTGGTATTCCTCTAATCCCATAGTGTTGTAATTTGTGAATTAAAATGTTGTGGTTTACACAATCAAAGGCCTAAGAGAAGTCGCAGAAGATTGTTGCTGTAGAGTTCTGATTGTTAAGACTGAAGTAAACTTTCTCAAAAAACGAGAACATAGCATCATTGGTAGATTTATTGCTCAAGAAACCAAACTGTTGGGGAGTTAGTATTTTATATTTGCAAAGAAAAGATAGCAATTTTTTTTTAACCAATCTTTCAATAATCTTCGACAACGTGGGGAGAAGTGCTATTGGGCGATAGTTCGAAGCTTGATCTTTATCACCTTCTTTGTGCAAGGGAATAATTATCGCAATCTTAAGGCAGCTTGGAAAGACTCCAAGTTGAAGTGACTTGTTAATCAAGTTAGTCAGATGGCTTAGGGTGTTTACCGGTAGATTTGAAAACATTTTCAGAGTAAGCCCATCCATTCCAGCAGATGATTTGTTTTTAATCTCATTAATTGTGTTACGAAGCTCGGCCAATGATACAGGTGAAATGAAGAAACTGTGTAAATTTTCGTTTCTGAGATAAGAAAGAGGATCGTGGGAAGGAGTTATGGAGCTTACTAAGTTCTTAGCAACATTAACAAAGAAGTTATTTAAATTCTCTGGAGAAGTAGGAATTTTGTTAGATGAAGAGGCCCGGTCCCTTAATTCATTTACAATAGACCAAGTTTCTTTAGCAATGTTACCCGCATTTCCCAATCTTCTGTTGTAATATATATCCTTGGCAGCTTTGATAGTTTTAATATTACTTTGCCTGTACAGTTTTTTATAATTTTGGAAGGAGACGCTATCTAAGAATTTTTTTAAATATGATAAACAGCGCATGTTCTTAGAAGATAATCGTAAGCCTCTAGTAGACCAGGGTTTGTGTTGCTTCACTTTAATAGGCCTGAGAGGAAAGGATTTGAATGCAAGATCAGACACTATCTTTACAAATCTAGAGAATTCGGAGTCGATGTCATCAGATAGAAAATTCCAGTCAGATGTTAGACACAACTCATTAAAATTTTGGAAATTTTTGTCTCCGAAAATACGGCCTAATTTGCGCGAAACATTTTTACTTTTGGAATTTAGGGGAAATGTAGTTAATATTGCTTCATGGTCAGAAAAAACCTGAATTCAAAACAGTACAGTCAACGATTTTCGGATCAAAAGATGAAGTGACATAGTCTATGGTGGTAGAACTAGTTTTAGTTATTCTGGTTGGCGCGTTGACGTGCATGATTATTCCAAAAGAATTAAAAATGTTCTGAAGAGATTCTTTTGTAGCACAAAACACTGGAGTAGTCAATATTTAAATCACCACATACAACTAATTTACCATTTAAAGGAAGGGATTCAAGTAAATGTCATAAAAATTATCACAAACAATGAAAAATTCAAAATGTTTCTCAGATAATAAATGATCAAATTTAGTCACTGCTGAAAAGTCGTTATTTGTTGACATTATTATAGTACCTCCATGAGATAAATCACTTCTATTAAATCGAGCGACTGTAGTGTAGTTTTTAACAAAGACTGGCTCATCAATATTTAACCAGTGTTTAGTAATTGCAACCACTTCAGGAAATTTTAGCTCTTCTAATAGTAGAAGTAATTCATCTGTTTTATGTCTTAAGGACCGAATATTAATAAAAAATAAACTGATTGATTTAGTAATGGTTACGTCTGTATTTAATTTGAACATTAATTTAATGTAGTTACGTGAATCTAATGCAAAACAACTAAGATTGATCCTTAGTGACATTCCTTTGTACATTTTAATTTTAAAGTAGATAAAAAAATAGATTTGCGTCTCTTTCGATAAAACATCTATTGTATATATCTATACCTACCTTGTACTTTGTGACAGCATCACGCTCTACTGGGACAGTTTACGCTCTATCGGTGTAGAACACCCGAACGGTCCACAATGTATATACGGGAAACAACAAACACCTATCGAAGTTAATTAAATAATTCTATTCATAACTATAGGTATAGCGAATTAGATTTGCAGCTAAAAATTTCAAACACTTATCCCGTTAAAATGATATAACTAATCAAAAGTTTGTTGTATTAAATGATAATGAAGTTGAGTAGTGGCTTAAAACTTTCTAATAAATACAAAAAAGTTCCTATTAAACTGAAAATACTTCGATATGGGATTTTTGTTTATTATCTAGAACTAAACATAAATTTCGAAGAAAATCGAACAGTGCTTTCTACGAAATTAATTATTAAATCTTAATTAATTAATTTAATAGAAATACAAGTCGTAGCAATCCTTACCAGGATCTTAAATATAAATGATCATTACCTCTGTATATGGGGGTTGTTTTTATACATGCTCTAGTTTCGTTTAACTCAAATTAAGCTTAATACCGAATTCTGATTCTCATTTCTTAAGAGATCTTCCAGCCGACATTAAGTAGGTAGAACAGTCGGCATAAAGTGAAATTAAACATTGAGAAATAGGCTTACCGCATCATTAATAAATTCGCGGGCTTTACAATAAGACTGGCTTGCATTAGCGCACCAAACAAAAATTTTACAGAAATAGTAAAATTTATAACATTTTTCTATCTGAATATAAAAATTCTGAGTAATACCAACCTAGTTGAAAATTGTACAAACAAATATTGTTAAAAAAAACTAAAAATCACGATTTTAAAGCACATCGAACTAAAAAGTTAAAATAATTTTTAAAACAAACTTAGATCAAAAAATACTAGTTTTATTGTAAAAAATACGTGGGTAGTTTATGCCTTTTTTTTCGTAAATCGAGCGCCCAACGCTTTTTTACACTAATACTATTAACTCTCGTTCATTATTGTTTTAAGTTTATTTTAAAAATTATTTTTATTTATAGTTAGATGTGATTTAAAATTTTTTGAACTAAATTTATTTTACACTTTTTAGTTAAATGTGGTTTAAAAGTGTGTTTTTGTTTTTTCTTAACTATATTTATTTTCTACTTTTTAGTTCAATTTATAGTTAAAAAAAATTGCCGAAAACATTTATCGAAGTCAGCGAAGATCCGCATCTTAGCCCGCTCGGCCAACGAATTGAATGAAAGTAGTGGGATATACTAATTATTGTAATAAGCCACAAACAAGCTCTTAGTTCAACTAAGTGTTACATACTACTCTAGTCAACAATTTCAAAACGGTGAAAAATTAAAATAAAGGTCCTAAAAATATGAGCGATAGCTCATTGGATTCGGAATCACCTCTAGAAAAATGCTTTTGAAGGAAAAGTGTGCGGGCAAAATATTGTAATTGTTATTAACAAAATAAGATGAAAAAAAAAGATATTTATGTTTTTGTTAATAACTCGAAAAATATTAATATTTAAGCAATTTTGAAAAAAGCTCGTTAAAGAGGAGGAAATTTCCGAAAAAAAACTCAGTCCTTCTGGAACTCTATCTCCATTATTTATAATTTTAATTTGACGTTGAAAATAGGGCTCCGCGCGGCTTTTACGGCATGCGCGCGCCATCGCTAAACGGGATATATCAGATAAAATATTTTTTTATGACATAAAATGTTATTTTAAAAATTTAAATAAATTCCAGTATTTTCCTAACACTTGAAAGAATTTAAATCAGTTGAAAAAAACATTTTACGACTGTTTTTTAAAAAGTTATTCAATTGTTAAATAACAAACTTTTTCCTAATCTCTGTTGATATAAACAATGGGATAAAAGGTATAAATAATTGGCCTAAAAATTTGAAACTTCGTAAAGCTCTTTTCATATGTATACTTTACAAGATCCTGCGATAAATGTTTATAAAAGTTTATTAAAAAATTTGTTAGTTAACAATTGAATAACTTTTTGAAAAACAGTGATAAAATGTTTTTTCCAACTGATTTAGATTCCTTCAAGTGTTAGGAAAATACTGGAATTTTCTTAAATTTTTAAAATAACATTTTATGTCATAAAAAAAATATTTTATCTGATAAACCCCGTTTAGCGGTGGCGCGCGCATGCCGTAAAAGCCGCGTAAAGCCCTATTTTCAACTTGAAATTAAAATTATAAATAATGGAGATAGAGTTCCAGGAGGACAGACTTTTTTTCAGAAATTTTCTCCTCTTTAACGAGCTTTTTTCAAAATTGCTTAAATATTAATATTTTTCGAGTTATGAACAAAAACATAAATATCTTTTTTTTTTCATCTTATTTTGTTAATAACAATTACAATTTTTTGCCCGCACACTTTTCCTTCAAAAACATTTTTCTAGAGGTGATTCCGAATCCAATGAGCTGTCGCTCATATTTTTAGGACCTTTATTTTAATTTTTCACCTTTTTGAAGATGTTGACTAGAGTAACCCCAACAGACACACAAAAAAACAATTCAAGCTAATAAAAGCGTGTTAAAAACAAATTTCACAGCAAATTTAGGATAGATCACACAAATAATAAAAAAAAAACATAAATATCGCTAAATAGGAGAAAGTCCATAAAAGAAAGATAAAAAGCAAAATAAAATAAACAAATTGTTAACGCCAGATTAATAATTATAATTTGCACAATATGCTACATTGTGTTTTAATTTTAGTTATTTTAAGAATATTTAAACAGGTATTTATGTTTTTTTTAACAATGTTGTCAATATTCACGATATTTTTACTGCACCTTCTTTCCGAAAACAGTAGATAGATAGGAAAATCCGAATTAAAGCATTGAAGATGAATTCTACATTAATAATGATATACCCCTGTAAATTTTCAGCAGCAGTTCAAAATATCATTGCATAAATGAATTTGATGAGGACCAAAGCTCGTCAAAAGCAATTTCTTCAATATTATCTGCGTGATCACCATCACCACCGGCAAGGCTACGAAATTTACCACCTTGGACGCGACAAGAAATTTTGGTTAACTTCATTTAGTCGAAATTAATAAAGCCACTACCAAAGGCACCACCAATAGCAGAAGAATTCTATGCTGCTAACTACGTCACCGTACAAAAATGAGTTGGAAGAGTTGCAAGCAGTTAAGCAAGACAAAACACAAAAAAATTCAAACAGTCGAAACAGTGATATATAGACGAATTAAAGAGCCTGGAACTAAAGAAAAAATATAATTCATCAACAAAAACAAGTTTTGTGTCCAGTTTGCCAAGAAATATATGAAGACGGAAATTGGATTCAGTGTCTGGCATGTAAAAAACTGGTTCCATGACGACTGCACGGTGTATTTTGGAATGGGATGGTCCATGTGCCACATCTGTGATCATTCTAGTGATTAAGGCAAAGTGCGCCCTCTTAGAAAACCATATGTGCACTCTTAAACCACAAGTCTGCTAAGAGCATATACGCTTTTACAAAAGGTTAAACTTTTTTTTCTTATAAAATTATGTTCACATTTTTTTTATAAAATAGTTAAGTAGGTACTTTAACTTTAACTTAAGTTGATCTCTGTTTTCATATTTTGTCCAAAATAAATACTTTGCGAAAAACTGCGTATTTTTTCTCACATTTAACCTACTTTTTGAATTAAAGGAAGAACGACAATTTCAAGTAAAATTAATTCGTAAAAAATAAGAATAATCTCAACGTTTTTGCTCTTTCTCTCTCGTAGTTTATCTTAGGTTGTGACGTTATATGTCATTTTTCGGTTATAGAGTTTTCTTTCTCATCAGATTAGTCTTTTCTGTTTAAATTTAAAAAATCTAAAACACAAATAGTTAGGTACACCAATGGTTTAGGAATAAGACTGTTACCGTCTTCTTCGCGAGGAAGCAGACTGACAGAATTCAGTACATGTTTCCATTGTAATTCTGGAGCTTCTTTGCTTTAATTTATAGACCATGTTCTAATTATACGTCCCAAAAAGGTCTTTCCGAGTTCACAGACGTTACTAATTATTCGCTCTCTTTATTCAATTTTACCGGGTCTAATAAATCTAAAGATAAGCGAAGCTCCTTCCTTGAAATTATTTAGTCCTAATATAAAAGAATGACGGAGTGCTCTCTTGGTATTATTATCGCAATTAGAATGATTGCTTTCTAACGCTACTAAGTCGAATAAAAAAAATTAATTGATTAATATAAAATATTAAATAAATGAAACACTTACTTAAAAATCTACACTATAACATTAACTAACGACATGTTTCGACGCACAGCGTCTTCTTCAGAAGTTCTCCTTTATTTTAAACTTCTTTGAGGAGGGCCGTTAGGGGATACTTTTCGTTATTAAGCTTATGAATCATTTTACCATGTATTTTGTCAGGTCCTGGGGATTTTTAATGTTTTCATCGTCTCATTGCTATACATATTCTTTCCATATTTTGTATTTATTTTGTTAAGGCATTTGTGGTCTTTGTCATGCAATAAACTAATGCTATTTCATCTACACATACCTGCTGCTTCCTTTAAATCGTGGGAAAGTTAATAGGTCATGTTTTTTCTGAATTCCTTACTTTTTGGAACTAAGTTCCTTACGGCAGGCTTGGATGAGATAAGGATTTTGCTGCGTGACCGAATTGAAAAAAATGGAATAGTAAAAATCCTAACGAAAAACCGTTAAATGAGCTGGGTTCGATTCCCGGCCGATGCATTTTTTTTTTGTATATATCTCTTAACATTTACCTTTTTTTGTTAAAGTAATATGAGATATAATGTTTAAAATAATTGAAAGTAGTTAGGAAAGGTGAGGAAAAACAGAAGTATACATTACTCTTTAAAGCTCACCTTGAATTTTAAAGAAGCTTTTTTCTTAACGCCAAGATTTCACTGATTTTGATATATTGACCGTTAAATGAGACGTGCGCAGGCACTACAGTCGTATACACAAGCGAGTAGTGTTATGTGTCGATTCTACATTAGCCGAAGGAACTTAGTTCCTACCTGGTGTCCCACGACACCATTTTAACTTTTTTACATATTTTACACAACGATGCTTCTTAAGTTGGTATTAATTTGTTTGGTAATAGTTTTCTGTTAACATATTATAACTATTTTAGTATTGTAATCCTATTGATTTAAATTCTGCAAATTAAATTATTTATTAGTTTGTTGATTTTTTTTTAACTGGTTGATTCAAATTTGTTAAACATTAAGCATGAAACTGTATATATCAGTGTTAAATTTTTAATTGAAATACGTAAACCCCTAATTTTAATTTTTTAATAACAGTTATCACAATAGATTCTTAAAATTATTTGAAACATATTTTCGTTTTAAATGCACAACCAAAATTATCCTAGGTTAATTCAACTCGCTCGCATTAAAGCTTTTGTTATCCAATGTCTGTGTCTGGTATTCTTTGAGCCCATCTATTCTGAAAATTATTGTCACAGTTTTACGAAGTAATTTAGGTTTAATCAGCGTCCTGTGTAAATTTAATTTTAGTAATCGTATTAGTTCATAAAAGTGGAGTTTTAAAAAACCCCAAGCATTAATATTTTTCCTTGTGAAGGATCTTAATCTCCTGGCATTATTCTTCACTTCACTTCTCCGACGCTCTACATGCTTAAGAAGTTTAATTTATTTTACTTTGAAGTTTCATGGGGAAGCTTTATAGGCTATTACCTGGTGTCTTTATTAATTTTTTAATAACGCACCCACAGTAAGCTTAGACCGTTAGGGTGAAAGATTTTATATTGTTTTGATAAAAGTATTTCAACACCTTTATGATTCTCCATTAAGGTAGTTTTAGTGACATACTTTTAAAGGGTTTAAAAGTTTTGCTTTTTATAGTTGTTAGAACATAGGTATATAAAATAAAAACATTTTGCAAGAAACTGTGATTTGGTATTATCTAAAAAAAGGGTTTTGGATTAGTTTTACAAATACGGATTTGGTGCTATTTTATCACATGTTGGGTGTTTAAAAAGTTGGTTAAAACGTTTTGAAAGCGACGCTTATTTAACAAACAGAGGAATCAAAATTTATACACTGCTTTTATATTTTACCTTCCATTAAAATACACAAAATATTTTATTTTGATTTCTCAAACCATTTAGAGTTGACGTGTCAATGTATTTTGTTATAACAGAAAAAACCGAATGTCGTGGAGTGATGAAATTCTTTGTTTTCGAACATTTATCAGCAACAAGAATTCATATAAAAAAGGTGAATGTGTTAGAGGAATATGCTCCTTGGTTTTCAACTGTGCATCGATGGGTTTTAAAGTTAAACCATGGTCGTACAAGCGACGAAGATGAACCACGTAGTGGACGACCAAAAAGACCAAGAACATCAGAAATCATTAAGCAAGTCTTTAATATTATTTGTAAAGATCCAAGTTTGACTAAGCTTGAAATTGTTGGTGCCAAAGGCATCTTGGATAAACGAGTACCTTATATTTTATACAAAGAATTACATATGAAAAAGCTGTTTGGAAAGTTGACGCCGCATTTGTTAACAAATTAACAAAAACTAAAGTGAAACCAAATTTTTTAGCTCAGCGTATTTTGGAGCGTTTTAAGCTGAATAAAACCTATTTTGTGTGTCGTTTAATAACTATGAATAAGAATTGGATCTACTATTATAATCTTAAAATAAAACAAGAACGTTTACATTGGATTGAAGCTGGTTTTTCAGCTCCAAAACAGGTGAGGTCAGAACTATCTGCAAAAAAGGTTATCGCATCAGTATTTTACGATACAAAATGGGTTTTGTTGAGATTAAAAAAAGTCAGACAATAAACTCTAAATATTATTGCAAACTTTTGTACCAGTTGGACAAAAAAGAATCGGTTTACAGAAAAAAATAATCACTTTTCATCAAGACAATGTACGTGTTTACACCGTATTCACCAAATTTGACTCCTCCAACTATTACCTTTTCAGAAACTTAAAACAATTTTTTTGTGGAAATCGGTTTTTGTCGAATAAAGAAACTATTGATTGCAGCCGTGGAACAATAGGTTTGTTCCAACAGAGCTCCTGACAGTCAGAAGGACGTCAGACGCTTGCGCAGTAAGATAAGACCGTTACAGACCAATGATAAGAGAGTAGAAGAATAGAAGCGTTCCAACAAGGACCATGAACTAATACATGTACTGGACTTGCGCATTTTATAGTTCATGAACGTGTTCATGTACTAGTCAGAGAGGCTCTGTTGGAACAATCCTAATATTTTGTAGTACTTCCAGAAAATAATTACACAGATAGTATAAAATTACTTGAACATTAGAATAAGTGTGTTTAAGCTGAAGTAGAATATTATATTGATTATAAAAAATACAAATATTTTTATTTTTGCTTTTAAAACTTTTTAATCAAACATATCTACATTCCCATAATTTTCAATAAACAGTTAATTTTATTTAAGTTTATCTCCCATAATATATTATCCATTAAAAAAACTCCGTGATTTATAATGTTCATATGATAAACAGAGTTATTAGATATTTTTATGGAAAAGTCATGTTTTCACTTGTATAAATTTAGGTAGTTACTGCCAGAATATTTCAAGAAAATATCGTATACTTACTGTATCATTTTTTTTTTAATTTTAACGTTAACGTATCTCCGTCCAGTTTCCCTTAAAACGACCGCATCAATTCTCGTGGGATATCTTTTCCATATCCACGATGTGAATAAATAATATGTAGTCAAAGGCATTCTTTGAAGAATCTAAATTCGAAAAAACATATCCAAATGTACTGCTTCACTGAAAATACAGTAGTATGAATAAGTGAAATC
Organism: Altica lythri; assembly: GCA_964028335.1. NCBI lineage: Eukaryota > Metazoa > Arthropoda > Insecta > Coleoptera > Chrysomelidae > Altica > Altica lythri. Next base: position 34,882,319 of record OZ034801.1, on the reverse strand, counting down.
AATAAGTGTCCCGGGATTTCTGAAAATCAGTCAATTGAAACGAATCAGCAAGATTTTCCAGACCATTTTTGGATTGGCTTGGGAATGTTTTGTAGCTATAGGGAAATATATAAGCTACACTAGAATATATAACTTTATTTATTCAGTAACTTACCATTTTATGCAATATTCTGTGCTTACCTGTAAATAAATAGTTTATATTAGTGATCATAGAAACAGTAAAAAATTCTACAGTAATAAAGGAAATATCGAGTATTTTATCGACTGTTTGTCACTTTGACATATATAGTCGATGCAATGAAGCACTAAAAAGGCCAAAGATAGAAAATCTTTTAGGATAGGACGGATCGGAATGCGGTTTTTTGCATTTGCTGTCAAAAATTATTTATACCATTCCTACCTACTTTCTACCTAGTACAAACCGGAAGTTGCATTGCTGCTGCCAAAACGCATTCAAAAAATGCATTTTTTGAGAGATTTTGTGGCAAATTTAATAACTTTGCAAATAAGAGTCAGAATTGGCCCAAGTTGGGTACCCGCGGGGTTTTTGAGATCGCTGATCACGATTATGATGTTCAAATTGACCACCCGAACACCTGAAGCTAAGGAACGTCATTTCCGTGGGAAAAACACATTTTTATCATTACAGATTTAAAACACTTTACAAATTGATTCTCACAAGTGTGCTTAAAAAGAACTTAAATTTATGTTATTATTGTTACCCCCGTATTATTGCACTTAATCCGATAGAACTACTTTGGCCTTCGTAAAACTAACCAATCGCCGACGTTAGATATAGTTTTTAATAATATACGTTCAGTTATCAACGACCCCTCTAACAAGGAAATTTGGAAAAACAGTATGTCTCATGTAATACGTAAAGAATCAGAATATCACGTTTTGCCACCGTTAAATCAAATTATAATTCAACCAAATATTGATTCTTCTTCCGACGAATTTTCTGACAATAACTGATTACTATATGTATTATTATTATTATTATTATTATTATTATTATTATTATTATTATTATTATTATTATTATTATTATTATTATTATTATTATTATTATTATTATTATTATTATTATTATTATTATTATTATTATTATTATTCCTTTTCTTGATCTCGCATACATGCGGTTTTTACTGATTTGGAACGGTATTCACATACAAGTCCCGAACCTTACTATTGCAAATTAAGGTGGCGTCTGACTATTGCTGTGGTGTGAAGAAGAACTGATTTCTGCAGTTGAATATATAGAAGTGGATTCATGTTAATTATTTGAAGACTGCGATGTAAATCTTTGGGGATTATTCCAGTAGTTGACAGAATTATAGGTACAATGTGTACTGTGTTTTGTTTCCAAATATTTTTTATTTCTTCTGCCAGAGGAGAATATTTGGTAAGTTTTTCATTCCAAGTTGAGAGAAGATTGTGTGAATTGGGGATGGCTATATCTATTAAATAAGTTGTCGCTGACATCTTATCGGTAAATGTGATGTCTGGTCGATTACACGGTATGGTTTTATTTGTCAGTATGCTGCGGTTCCAATAAAGTTTGCACGTATTATTTTCCAAAACAGATTGTGGTTCGTATTTATAGTACGGACTATTATCACTGTGCAGATTGTGCTGCAAAGCCAGCTTCTGATGGATGATTTTTGCAACTTGGTCGTGTCTTTGCAGGTAGCTTGTTGGTGCTAGCATTGAACAACCTGACATTATGTGCTGAATGGTCTCCGATGAGGTTTTACATCTCCTGCACTGGTCACTGACACTCTCTTTTAAAATGAACTTTCGATAATTGTTGGTGGGTACAACTTGATCTTGGATCGAGATGACGAAGCCCTCAGTCTCAACGAAGAGATCCGAATTAGTCAACCATTTGTTCGACGCTTCTTTGTCAACATGAGGTTGGTTGATTTCATTCGGATACCTGCCGTGAAGTGCCTTGCTAGTCCATCTCGTTATATGGTCGTCATGATCATTATTTCTTGATGGCTGATTTACGTCCGTTACATGTGCAAGGTCCAGGGGTGTATATCCTAAATCTGCTTTAGAGACAGCTTTATGTAAACATGTTTCTTTTTGAATGAAATATTGTTGCAAGATGGAAATTTGGGAGTTGTGAAGTTGTACAATATCAATAAGTCCTCTTTCCCCAAGATTACGTGGGAGCACTATTCGTTCTATACTTGATTTTGGGTCATGAGCTCTAAACTTTCTTAGTAAACCTCTGGTTTTCACCTGAATGTCTTCTAAGTCAGTTGGTGTCCAGCGAACAGTTCCGAAGGTGTATGTTAAGACCGGTATAGCGAAAGTATTAATAGCCTTAAAGGTGTTTCGGCCATTAAGTTTAGATTTCAGAATGTCAGAGACTCTTTTAAGGTAAGATTTTAAGACCTTTTCCTTGATTGATTTATGATTGATTCGTTTGTTTTGTGCGAGTCCCAAGTATTTGTATGTATCCCTTTCGCTCATCGATTCCAATATTCGCCCATCGTCTAACTCGAAGTTACAATTAATAATTTTGCCTTTATTTATGTTCAGGGTTTTACATTTTTCAATGCCAAAGTTCATTTGAATATTTTTCGAAAATGTCTCAGTTAATCGAATCAATTCATGCAGGGTTTTTTCATTATTGGCGTAGAGTATTATGTCATCCATGTACAGAAGATGGTTAATAACATGATCGATTCGATTTCCCTGTTTTATTTGGAACCCAAGGTTGGTGGTGTTGAGAAGTGTAGAAAGTGGGTTTAAAGCTAAACAAAACCACAGTGGGCTCAAACTGTCTCCTTGGTATATACCTCTCTTTATGTTAATTGGGTTGGATGTAATCGATGTTTCACCGTGGTTTAATCGTAGCGTTGTTTTCCAGGACGACATGAGATGTTGCAGAATGTTAATGGTGTTATCGTCGACTTTGTACAACCTGAGTACATGTATTAACCAGCTGTGTGGCACAGAGTCAAATGCTTTCTGGTAGTCAATAAATGCTGTAAATATATTTCTATGCTTTTTGGCCGCTTGCTCAATCACAATAGAGTCTATAATCAATTGTTCCTTACATCCTTTTGATTTTTTTATGCATCCTTTTTGTTCTTCAGCAAGGATTTTATGTTCATGTAGATGTTGGTAGATGTTACTAGAGATGCACGATGTAAGCAGTTTGTATATGGTACAAAGGCAAGTTATCGGTCGGTACTTTGAGGGATCTGAGAGAGGTCCATTTTCTTTCGGAAGTAAATAAGTAATTCCCTGGGTCAGAAATAGTGGAATAGTATTTGGATTTTCTAAAAATGTTTTGAAGGTTTTGGCTAATAGAGGATGTGTGCTTTTAAATCGTTTTAACCAAAAATTGTGTAAATTATCGATTCCTGGTGCTTTCCAATTGTGCGTTGTTAAAATTGCCTTTGAGATGGTTTCTACTGTGATTGATATTGCTGGCATGTGTGGTACGTTATCCATATGAGCTGCTTCAGCCTTCACCCATGCCGCATCAGCATCATGGTTAACTGGTTGTGATCATATGTTAGACCAGTAATGCTCTACTACGTTCTGTGAGGGTAGTGGTTCGTTATGATCGTTTTTAGAGGATCTTAAATCCCTGTAGTAGCCCTTCTGATTAGAATTAAATTTTAAATTTTGATTATTATTAATATTATTATTATTATTATTATTATTATTATTATAGATTTTTAATATTTACTTAGTGCAGCATTATTATCTACTTATGTTTTTCTTAAAGGGCTTTTATATCAAGCGTTTTAGTAACAATGATTACTTGGCACTAAATATTTTTTCATTTAATGAGAGAGGGTTTGGAGTCAAAAAATACCGTAAAAGTGATGAGTTATGAGGTCCTTATCTCTCTTTGAACAACAATTATATTTTTCTTGCAAGCTTATTTATGTTATTAAAATACCAATTTTAACTGCCGAACTTTACTAACATACCAATCCCAATCCCTTCCCGGCAAAGGTAACTCACACCACCTCGTTGGTCTTTGCTGAACTTTTATATTATAATGTTACTGACTAAGTGAGTAAAAAAATCATAAATAAAATAAAAAAATAAATTAAAAGAATTATATGAATAATTTTTCATACGCACATGAAGAGAATTCTTGGAAATTCGAACAGCGCGTTAACCACGCCCATTCAAGTGGTTTTGGATAAACTTTACTTGAAGTTGTTAAAATCATAATAGATTCACAATTAAAAAAAAACACAAAAATACCAAACCTAAGAAAAAAATAGATTTTTGATATTAAACATATAAATTATGTAAAAGTTTTGGATATACTTCTACACAATTTTATATTAGAATGCTAAATTAAAAACCTTAAACGACCTTATTATTGTAATTAATCAATACCATTATGTAACTGATAATCTAAAATCTTATAAAATCATATACAAAGGAAAAAAGAGTTGAATTTCACTTTAGTGCAATTACGATATCAAACAAAATTCCTTGCTCGTTAAAAACGCGTATCTGGGCACGAATATCAAATAACAAATCATAAAAGTTGTTGTAATTAGAACGATTTGCATAGTCTCGAATATGTAAATGTTGCACAAAAGAAAAACAATAGTTATTCATTTTTCCATGTCACTTATGGCTAAAACTTGATGTAAGTGATTTAGTGCGTCACGCGAAACGCTCGTATTTCTATCAGTTGAGACCAATTTGGAAACAAACGACCAAGAAAAAGTTTTAGGTAATAGCTAGTTCATTTGGACATTAGCCAGAAGAATTAACACTATTATGTTTGAAATATAAAACTGTTGTGTATATATAAACTAGGAACTTTGCGTTAAGTAGACAATAGAATTTATACTATTCTCAGATCATACAGTATCTCAATAGGTGTTAAGCAAAAGAAAAATACCTATCTATTATTTTTTTTAATAAATAAATATTTTTATGCACGACCGGGCGGTAAAGAACAGATTATTACATACATTTATCGGGCGTAAAGTGCCACTTTAGCGCCCGTGGACTACTTTACCGCCCGCCGGGCGATAAAGTGTAAATGGCGGGCGGTAAAGTAATTTTTTTGTCTTAAATATTGTAATACTTACAATCATCTAAACTGACAATGAGTCTAAATAAAAATGGCCACCACCTATTTTGACTTTGTTGTTAGGGTAACGACAAGATATAGGTATATAGATTATTGTTTTAAAATATTATCTCTAGCCTCTGTGCATATTAATTTCAATCAAATTATTTACTTTAAATAACGAATGAATACAAATTATTAGGTGAATGGTTATACAGGGTAAGTTGTTAATAATATCGAGGTTCGAGGTATAAAATTCATGCAAGTTGAAATGGCATTTATATTAAATTGTTCACACAAAAAATAAAAATACAAAATATCCTTTATAAGTTTTATTATTAAAACAATCGTTGACATTGACAGTTGACATTTGACAGATGACAGATAATATTTTACATGTGACAGTAGAGATTTGACATTTCAAATTTGGCATTTGACAGTTGGAACTTGACAGTTGACGTTTGATATTTGACAGTTGACATTTGATAGTTGCCATTTGACAGTTGACAGTTGGCATTTGACAGTTGCTATTTGACAATAGACTTTTGTCAATTGACAGTTGCCATTTGACAGTTGACTTTTTTCAATTGACAGTGCAATTTTTTTTATAAAAGATTATTAAATCGGTCGTGCATAAAAGTTTGTATGTATTTCGGGCGTAAACAGCGTTTTTGGACCTGACGTGTTAATAGCCCTCGCCTGCGGCTCGGGCTCTTATTTACAGTACACGTTGCGGTCCATAAACACCTGTTTTACGCCCTTAATACATAAATAACTAATAGGTAAAGATGTTTTCTTTTTTATATTTATTAAAATTGTTGTTTATAATAGTATTCAAAATTTAAAAAAGAACCTGTTCATAAGTGAGACAAGTTTTAAAACAAAATTACCTATATAGACCACTCGTTATCTGTCGAAATGCAGACCACAATGGATTTTCCATAGGAATCTGTTTGTTTGCTAAAATACCCCCAGGATGTGTCCAATATCAATACGATGAGCGCCATGTGCCGATGTGCAAATTTTTTATTGAACAAAATCTGAAAAAATTCATCATTTTTTTGCTCATATTTTCTTGTATAATTCGGAAAATATTGCTCCTAGAGAAAAAATTATAAGATGTTAAAAAATTTTATTATTAAATTTTACACAATATTTCGTTAGTTAGAATTAAAAATGTAATGTTTATTATTGGAAAAATGGCAATAATAAATAAAATTTATCCTTTAATTGTTTTTGACCCTCTAAACTTGACTTACAACCTCCATATTCCGCCTAGAAAACCTTTTTAATATGATTAAAACGGGTGCTAAATTGTTTAAAAGCCTAAAAAATGTTTAAAGTTTTAATAAAAAAATTTAGGCTCGCCTCGTGGACCAATTCTAATTTTACAATAAAACGTTTAAAAGTTTGGGCATTCCTTTAGATGTAAAAAAAATTGCGACTATCTGAGAGCCATATTTTAGGGCCTAGTATGAATTTGCGACTATTTGCCAGTAGGCTGGATTGCAAAATTATTATGCAAAAACTATTCCTCTGATCCTAAAGAACTTTGGCACATCATATTAAAAAGTTTTTCTAGGCGGCATATGGAGGTCGTGGTCAAGTTTAGAGGGTCGAAAACAACTAAAGGATAAACTTCATTTACAGATATTTTTCTAACAATAAATATTAAGTTTTCAATTTCTAACTAACGAAATATTGAGCAAACTTAAATAATGAAACTTATATTTTCTTATAATTTTTTCTCTAGAAGAAATATTTTCTAAATTATACACGAAAATAGGAGCAAATAATAAAAAAAATTTGGCATATTTTGTTAAATCAAAAAAATTGCACAGGGTTTGCGACTGACGCATGTCGTGGTTTAGTCCAGGATATATAAAATTCACTATTCTAGAGATTAACATGTTTTTTTTATAAATATTTTCCACCTCCGAGTTGGTGTGGTAACCACCCCCAGAGGAAAAGCCCATATTAGCGTAGGGTAGATTTTGAAGTAGAGGGTATATTGAGCTTATACCTACAAATTTTCATTCAAATCGATGCGTATAAAAAAAAATGCAAGGTTTGCTACTAATTTTACCGTCATATCTTGGACTAATTATCGATATTGGGTAAACCCTGAAGGGATCCTGCAAAATATTAGCTTCCTATGAAAAATGTCCCAACCAAAACAGATCCTAGCTAGACTAATATACTTCTACAGCTTCTTAGTAACTTAGGAGGATGATAAGGCAGGCTTCACTGCGGAAAGATCATGTATTAACCACATTAACAAAATCTGGCAGATGATCAGGCAGAGTATTTTACTTTTATAGGCCTAAAAAAGCGTACCACGCTGTCCCGAGAAAAGAATTGTGGAAATCGATGAGGCAAATGGAAATACCTCTTCAGCTAATCCATTCAAGAAAAGAATTTTATAGAGAAAGTACCAGATCCATAAAAGTAGGGAATAGGCTGACTTCAACAATTCATCAGGAATGCCCAACGTCTCCAACTTTGTTTATAGTGATTCAGGAATACACTTTGAAACAATGCAAAAAAAATTGCGAAGAAATAAATGCTGATTAACTAGATTTTGAGCTTTACTGCCCTAACATATATCGAAGAGAATATAGCCACGTAAGGAGTGCTGGCAATGATTGCGGGATTAACAAAGTAAGAGACTGGAGTCCAAAGGGTTAAAGAAGGAGCGGTAATGAAGAGACGAAGTTGACATCGTCATGAAGAAGAGAAGATGGAGAGTGGGACAATAGAGATGTTTGGCGTCTTGTTTCAACGGGAGAAAGACGGCGACAGCCGTAAAAACCTATTATATATAAGAATAGTAAGACAAACTTTTACAAAAAAAAAAGAATAATGTAAAAGTTTAATATGCTTGAAAAATGAGACGGAGATTCTTTCAGAAAAAATAAAAATCTTAGAATTAAATTCAACTAGGCGATTAAAATTAGGAAGATATATTACGAGGAGTATATACTAAAACAGAAAACAGTGTAAAAGAGAAACATGTTTTTATTTACTTCTGTATTTGGGGATCTTTTTGCCACTAAAACAAACTTATAAAAAATATAAATCAATATTTTGAAAATGACCCTTGCTTAGTGGCAAAAAGATCGCCAAATAAAGAAGTAAATAGATGTTATTATGCCACAAAGAAGCTATCGAGAATATTTAAATAGAAACATGTTTTATTCAGTATTTATATCTTAAAAAACATATAATCACAATTTATAAAAAGAACTTTTTATACTAGAAAGTTTTTTTGGTGATTTATAAGTCATATTACTATTATTAAATTATTTTAAATTATTACTAAGTGCAACCTGTCCCTTGGCAAATAGCGCTTTACCGAGATAGATTACGGCATAGTCCACAGTACAGTCAAAAAACTTTCTAAAAATTTTCTAAATTAGTTTATTTTATTAACAGTTAAAATAATAATTACCGTTTTCACATGTAGAACAAAAAAAACAGAATAAAAACTTCTCTCTCGCGTAATCGACCCTATTATGATAACATAACAGAACTGTCACCTGCAGCCGGATTCTGTAACTCGTTATGGTGTCGTTAAGCGCTCATACCGATAAGTTTTGGTTCGTTACATACCGACGCCTTGCCGTAACGACAATTGGTATCCTGTAAACGAAATATAACGAACTTCGTCGTTATAATACCGAAATTCGTCGCTAAGATGTCGTTATGAGTGGAACGGATAGCGAGGCATGGGCACCACCTCATTATACCATAACGACACCGTATTTTGTATTTAAAATTAAACATTCATATTTATGGCTAATGTTATTATTCCTTCTATTATTATTACCATTGTATAACTGACTTTAACACCGCTTCGGGCATTTGTATAACTATAAACAATGTATAAAATAAAGATGGTTATAAAATAATCATAATTTATAAAAAGAACTTTTTATGGTAGAAAGTTCTTTTTACTGATTTACTGATATTACTATTATAAAAAATATTCTGTAACTTCTTGAAATTGTGATCCAGTTCTTCGTTATCCTAAAAATTTCAGAGCTCTAGGTGGTCGGAAAATAGGTTTAAATTCGAATACAAAATTCCGCAAAATAACAAAGAACACGATGAAAATAAAAAACTTTCTGAAAATATGAAACAGATTTTTATAATTATCGTTATTGTTATCTCCACTATTATTACAATTGCACATTACTAAATTGTGCATCAGCTTATATTTAAGATACACCAAAGATCTGAGGGCACGGTAGTGCCCCCGCCAAGACGAGCCAAGCGAAGCGCACGGGCACTACCTACCTTTTCTCGAAGCGCTTCGTCGTTTTTTTGAACCCTCATAACTTGGGTTTGGATTATGCTAGATCAACAAAATTTTCGGGATATATTGTCAATAGCGGACTTATTGAACATATTAAGTTTTAATTACATTAGCTTTTATACTTCAGATTTTATTTATATCTAAAAAACGCTGATTTCGTCACTGACTCACTGATGATCATCAAAATTATTAAGGTATTTCCTAATGTCCTAGAAAGCTGAAATTTTGTATGTAAGCTAGTATTAGCACACAGACAACAAAAAAATTATAAAACTTGTAACTTTCATCCCCCAACCCCTTAAACTAGGGGATGGGAGTTTGTATGAGACCTGTAATTTTAAATTAAATTTTGATGACGCTAGAGGTCTAATCTAATAATCTAATCTAAAACTTGGTGCCCCCAGATATATATATATATATATATATATATATATATATATATATATATATATATATATATATATATATATATATATATATGTATAGGGACTCCTTGTTAAAAAAAAAAAAAAAAAATTTAATCGACATATATTGAGACATATCGACATATATTGAGAGACATATACTTCAGATCAGATCATATAAATATGAATGAATAGAAGTGTGCGAACGTCTCTTGCCTCTTACGTCCACACAGTAGCTAAAAATAAAAAAAAATTGTCCTTGACAGCGAGCGCGTCGATTGTCGATTGTCTTAGACATAAATAAAAAAAAATTTTGTTACAAACAACTTACAAAAAGAAATGAAATCCCACCAAAAACATTTTCATGTAAAATGTTGCCAAGACGAGCCCATATGACTCGCACTGTCAAAAAGTTATCAGATCTCATGTAGAGCCAAGCTTCTAACACTACACGCCCTAACTCTACAAGGCCTAACTTCACAAACTCTACACCTTAGTCAAAATATGTGGCTTGGCCGTTCGTTACTACAAGAACTATTGTATAACACAAAAGTAATGAACAGTGAATTGATTTTTCACCTTACGCCGATGTGAATGTAGCGAAATGGCCAAGCCACATATTTTGACTAAGGTGTAGAGTTTGTGAAGTTAGGCCTTGTAGAGTTAGGGCGTGTAGTGTTAGAAGCTTGGCTCTACATGAGATCTGATAACTTTTTGACAGTGCGAGTCATATGGGCTCGTCTTGGCAACATTTTACATGAAAATGTTTTTGGTGGGATTAATATTTAATTAAATATGAAATAAAACAATAAAAAAGGTTATCTAAGTACACATTTGTTTTCTTTGTAATACAAAAATCCCTTTCGAAATCTTTATATCTTTCCTAACAGCTACCTATTATTATTATTATTAAAAAATATTTTTCACCATAGTATTATCCGAAATTGTTTGGGAATCTATGTAAAGGGAAGGAAAAGGTTCATTAAAAACTTAAAGCTGTACAATATGAAATAAGCGAATAAATAATGTATTTTAAGGTCTATTGAAATTCATTAACATTATATGAAGTATAAAAACATTTTGTTTTTGTTTCGGAATAAAGGTTTATGAAACTTTCGTGAACCGAGAACACAATGTAAACAAACAAAACTAAGAATTTAAGGTTAGTTCTAATGAAATCACTGTCAATACGTCACTCCCTCAACGTTATATACCTACATCTCGGTATTGCATTCTGTAACGTCGTGATTTCGTTATTAGTAGTTACAGAATGCCACCGTCGTTATTCGGTTGTCGTTACAAGATCGGACTGTCAGTATCATAGCGATAACGTTCCGTGTCGTTATAGAGATAACGAGTTACAGAATCCGGCCGCTGGACTCATATCCGACGCTTATTCAAATAGGCTACGAAGGACTTATTTAAAAACTTTCAAAATGATAATATCTATACACAACTTATATCATATTTAATAACAATTCAGTATAAATTTCGAAATCTATGTATATGCCTAAACACACTTGAAACAGGCATTGTCATCCAGTTCTTAGCTATCCTAAAAATTTCAGAGCTCTAGGTAGTCGGGAAATAGGTTTAAATTCGATTACAAAATTCCACGGAATGACAAATAGACAGAGAACACGGCGAAAATATAAAAACTTTCTAAATAAATAAAAAATATTAACTGAATCAGCTATCGATATAAAAACGTCTTAATAAATGTTTAATCTTTGAATCTACTTGTTTTCTTCATACAATAAATATGTCTATCAAATCCGAGTTAAATAAATTATTTACTGGTTTAATCACGAAATGTGCACTAAGTCAGATTTCCCTACTGAAAGAAGAACAGTGTGAATTGTTAATTGAGTTACATTTAGACGCTATAAATTTTCATATGATTACAATAATGGTTTATAAATAACAAAAAAGTGTATTATATAAAAAATGTAGTATTTTAGTTCTAAGTAGATATTATTGAATAAAAGTCGAAACTATCTTCTGATAATTATTTCCCAGTCTGGAGAGTCGTATATGAAGGAGAAAAAAGCTTTAAGCTACCTAATAAGTAGGTAATTTGAAGTCTGCTGCCTTTTACAAGCTACCTTGTAACAAACATTCCGACTTGGGAATAGAAATTTTCGCAACAGCAAGATTTCACTGATAATCATATTATCGTGTGGAATGGGGGAGAAATGTTACGGAAACTTTAAGCCCAAGAGAAAATTGAAACTCAGTTGATACAGTGTACAGAGGACAAATTTAATTTTTTCGTTTCTAAGGGATAATATATGGATGTAATCTTATTGAGGGCTTTGTACCTGAATAAAGTGGATTTTCTTAATCGTTTGTCTTGGAAATTTAATACATTTTTTGTTTTGAATTTTTTTGTACAAGAAATTAACTGAAATTATTTTCGTGATAGAGTATTAAATAGTGTCAAAGGGAAACGGAACAGAACAGCTACTTCATTTTTTATATGTCTACTTATGTTTATTTACCTATTTATGTTATTCGATTTGCTTTGCTTTATTTTGTCACTGAATTTTCTTCAATCTCCACTTTCTCCCTTATAATATATTAATTTTTTTTAAACATTTTTTCATTTAAAGTTTTTTTTTGTATTTACACTGTCTTACTTAAAAATAGTATCAGCGAAAAAAATTGTCGTGAGATGTTTTTTTGCTATTTTCGACTTGTATTATCAAGACACGATAAAGCCTCATTCTTTGCTACTGTGAAGCGTTGGTGTAACGAATTTAATCATGACCACACTTCGCTCAGCGACAAAAGTTGTAAAAGTCGACCAAAATTAGTTGATGTGTCAGAAAACGTTTATTTGTAAAAATTAACAACGCAAGATCATCATGAAACATACTATGAGTTTAAAGCAGATTTAAGCATTAATTCCACCAGCATACATAAAATATTACATATCTGATCTGAATCTGGAAACTTGGAGAGGGGCGAGCAAGTGCTCTGTCGTCACTAAAGCCATATATAGCCCATTGTGCATTTTCACGTGTGTAGAGAAATTTACACCTCAGGCTGTCATTAGGCCTAAAGATTTAAAATAGTTGATGATACCTACTACCGAGGGGGATTTCCCTGACATCGGCTGGTGTAAGCCAGTACCAACCCAACATGGATTTTCTGATTTCAGAAAAAGCAGAGCAGTCATACAGTATATTATCTACCCTTTCTTCTTCCCGTTCGCAACCTCTGCATAGGGGCGATTCCGCTAATTTGATCCTTAAGAGATGCTGTCGCAACTGGCAGTGACCTATTTAGATTTCCACAACTGGTCGAAGATTTTGTTTGGTCAACGCCTTAAATTTTCCTGCTTTTTCCTTGCCAGGGATGAGGTACTAACTCTCTGGCCAGTCTACGGTTCGTTGTTCTATTCCAGCACTGTATAAAGTTTTGGTGAGAGTGCTGTTTAATAAGGTTTACGACAGCGGACATTGCTAGCTTGGTAGATGAGCAAGTGCTAACATATTTGTAGCCCGCAGCCTTCCTTGCTAAATTGTCGGCAATCCGGTTGCCTTTAGAGTTCTCATGCCCTTTGATTCAGCTCAGCGAGACCACGTTAATCTGGCTGGCCTTAGTTAGAGTTTGGTGACATTCTAGTACTAAACTTGAAGAAATACATGGTCTATTCAAGGTCAGTAGTGCTTGTCGGTAGTCTGTGCAAATATTTATATTCCTATCTATGATGTTCCTATTAATAATTTTTTTTGCAGCTATATGGTTATGCATGTGAGTTCAGACTTAACAAGCCATTCATAGCCCATTTCAGTTTTATGCTAAGGGATCTAAAGCATATTCCACATCCCACACCTTGCTGCGTTTTTGATCCATCTGTATAGGCGCTCAGAGCGTTTACTATGTGGGGGGTCTGCTATCTTATTTGGTAATATTTTGTAGGGTTTATTATGAATATTTAGCTGTGAAAAAGATTGGATTCCCCATAATTTGACAAAAACGCAAAAAAATTCTCATAAAACACAATCGAACTGTTTTAAAACACATATTTAAGATTGTAACAGGTAACGGATCATGGATATATGCGTATGAGCCAAAAAGGAAACACCAGTCTCCGTATAAGTAGGTATTTCAAGATGAGCCAAATTCAATAATAATTGTTAGCACATAAATCAATTTAAATAAATGGTAATCTGTTTTTTCGAAAACCTGGTCATGTAACAACATTATCTGCAGAGAAACAAGGAAATTTCAATTTTAAATGGATTACAAAAATTTGTATACCAGATGTCTTTAGTAAAATAAGGAAAAGTAACAAGCGTCATCAGATTAACTTAACAATACGAACTATGACGCACCACATACATCATCCTAGTATGTGATTACTTAAATTACATACAATTAATGGGTCATTTCTGCCATACTGTCCTTATTTGGCACCCAATGACTTATTTACGTGTTTCAAGAATAAACTGCAAGGGCGACGTTTTTTGTCGATCGAAGAAGCTGATGCGTTTAAAATGCATGTTTTGGAGATTTCTTTAAGTGGAATGAAAAAATATGCTGTGACAAATTGTTCAAACCCATGCAAAAGTTGATTTTTTTGTAAAACAGTACAATTAATTACAATGACATGCTTATGTTTTTTTATTGGGATCGAAATATAATTAGGGATCCTCCAGTTTTTTTGTTGTGGTTATTAAGATAAGTATCTGTTACTTTTTCATTTTACTAACCAACTAATTAAGTTTCTTACATTGACATATAGTCCATTTCATCGTTTTTGGCCGATTTGATATTAGAAACCACTGAAATAAGATTAAACTGTCATCCAAGTTACCAATGGCGGAGAGTTTTTTTTCTAAATTAGGTCGTAAGTTTCTGAAACTATCAGTGTGGTTTGACATCTACAAAAATATGACATTAATAATTATTAAATTTAACCCTTCAACAACGAGCCGTACATGACGGTTACTAGAAATGTGAATTAAGTCAAGACTTCCGTATTGAATACTTTTTATCTTCCGGTGAAACAAGATGCAGTTACGCAAGTATTGTATTAAAAAACAAACGTCCTCATTTAAATTTCTAACTTGCCTGTATCTGAGAGAGATGTAACTCTAAATTTACTTCCAGTATGATTTCTGTCATCGGCCAAAATCCGTGAAATGGACTATACATACGTAAAGTAGATAAATATTTCGATTTTTGTCAGACCTCTTTTGATTTTTAATCTAAAACATTTTTATATCAAAGTTTACTTCAAACTATAACTTTGTTTATATGTCAATAAATATTTAAATTCATTTCAATGGAGACAGGTGTCTTGATTAAAGATCAAAAGCATATTTATTAGTTACAAATTAAAGACAATAGTTATATTTCAAATACAATTTTAGTCTCTTAAGTACATACTGTTAAATTGTTTTTCCGTCGACTTTACATTAATAACAATGTTAATGTACTAACTATTGTCTAAAATTGATCATTAATAAGTCGTATTAACGAACAAGCGCGTTAACAGGCTATTAATGTTGAGATCTGTCAATGTCAATATTTTTGATCAGTCGCGTTTTTTTTATCATGCCATTTTATTTAAAACGTCATTAAATTTATTGCCTGATCAAAGCAAATCTTTATATAATAAAACATATGCAGAGTTTATTTTATGGTGTAATACAAAAAATATTACTCATTATTCAGAATCAGTAGGTACTAGCACATTTCTCATACCTTGCTGAAAAAGGCTTTAGCCAGTTTATGGCCAAAATATTCGATGCTATGAACAACTTTTAATATTAATACAAATGTCGATATCAGTAAGTATAATAAACTAATTACGTTTATTAAAAAGAAGAAAACTGGATATGTTTCAAAAAAATCAAAAGTTTTTAACAAAGAACAAGTACATAAATTTATTTAATACTAGCTGACCCGTCGGACTTCGTACCGCAAATCATTTATGTCATTCTTCAATTTTTTGTTTTTTTAATTTATTTTGATTTTATCGTTTTCATCATATTTTTTCGTTAGTTATCAGGTTTATACCATTTTGTTTTCGTTTTATTTTGTAGTTTATCGGTAAAATATATAAGATGCATAACAATACTTAGGTAATTTAGTAAGAATTTCTCGTTTAAATATAAGTGATATTAACTGCGCCACCTTCCGGTGGCGTCACAATACTTAAGTAAGGATTGCTCGTTTAAATGTATGTGATATTAACTGCGCCACCTTACGGTGGCGTGATATAAAGTAATCAAATAAGTAGTGGTTGCTCGTTTAATGGAAGCGCCATCTGCTAGTAACTTCCATTAATACGAATATCATATTCATCTTTCCCATTAAAAATACATCATCATACATTTTCATGACAATCGGTTGAACGGGGCGGAAGTCGATACTTTACAGCGCCGCCTGGTAGCAAGTTACATCAATGGGCATAGCATACAAAGTTTCTTCGTGGAAAAATATATGTACATACCAATTTTAATATTGATCGGTCAAATAGTTTTTGAGTCTATCGATTTCATACATACAAACATCCTTTTTTATATATATAGGTAGATAAGGATTGCTCGTTTAAATATATGTGATATTAACTGCGCCACCTTACGGTGGCGTGATATAAAGTAATCAAATGAGTAGTGGTTGCTCGTTTAATGGAAGCGCCATCTGGTGGTAACTTCCATTAATACGAATATCACATTCATATTAACCATTAAAAATACAGCATCCTACTGATTTTCATGACAATCGGTTGAACAGGACAGAAGTTGCTACTCTGCAGCGCCACCTGGTGGCGA
Source organism: Altica lythri (assembly GCA_964028335.1). Classification (NCBI taxonomy): domain Eukaryota; kingdom Metazoa; phylum Arthropoda; class Insecta; order Coleoptera; family Chrysomelidae; genus Altica; species Altica lythri. The sequence goes on along the minus strand of OZ034801.1, from coordinate 34,865,732 downwards.
GTGGTATCAATGAGCATAGCATATTCGTTTTCTCCGTGAAAAAATACATATACATACCAATTTTCATGACAATCGGTTGAACAGGACAGAAGTTGCTACTCTGCAGCGCCACCTGGTGGCGAGTGGCAACAATGAGCAGTATCCTATGTCCATCTCCTGGCTCTAAGCTACCTCCCTACCAATTTTCAGCCAAATCTGTTCTGCCATTCTTGAGTTATAAGTGGTGTAACTAACACGACTTTCTTTTATATATATAGATTTATTTATAAGCTATTTTTTTCTTAAAAAAAGTCGACGGAAAAATTTTGTAACCAACTCGTAAATTAATAGGAAGTTTAATAAACTCGTTGCTTAAATAACTATTATACAACGCCTGCTCTGGAAGTTGACTTTTCGAGCGCAGTATGTCATCTCCGAAGTACACAATAGTCGCATACTTGACTATATGTATTTCATAAACGCACATGTTTGGTTATGACCACATAACTACACGGATTCCGCCTAAACTATCTGTTATTTGACTAGAGAGACTACTCGATCAGTCCTAACCCTTTTTAATTTATGTCACAACTGTCACAACGCAACTGTATTAAACGCAAAAAGAAAGTGTAGGTAATTAAAAAAAGTGCACTATTTAAAATAATGGTCGATTTAACAAGATGTTTAACTCCACCTGAACTAGTTGAATCAGCTAAAAATGCAACAACAAATTTATTGCCAGATGTGTCAAAAGAAAAAATTATTTGTTATATTCCTCTTAAATTCTACTTCCAGAGCAGTAGTTGTATAAAGTATTGATCCTAACACTTGCGGAAATTAACTTTCCTGCACTTAAACTGCTTGCCCGAACTCCGCTTCGCGTCGTTCGGGCATCTGCAGTTCGCGTGCGGGAAAGTATAACTTTCCGCACTTGTTAGGATAATAACTATTATACAACGCCTGCTCTGGAAGTTGACTTTTCGAGCGCTGTATGTCATCTCCGAAGTACACAATAGTCGCATACTTGACTATATGTATTTCATAAACGCACATGTTTGGTTATGACCACATAACTACACGGATTCTGCCTAAACTATAGTCTATTTCACGGTTTTTGGCCGATGACAGAAATCATACTCGAAGTAAATTGAGAGTTACATCTCTCTTAGATACCTACACGCAAGTTAGAAATTTAAATGAGGACGTTTGTTTTTTAATACAACACTTACATAACTGCATCTTGTTTCAGCGGTAGATAAAAAGTATTCAATACGGAAGTCTTGACTTAATTCACATTCCTAGTAACCGTCATATACGGCTCGTTGTTGAAGGGTTGAATTTAATAATTATTAATGTCATATTTTTGTAGATGTCAAATCACACTGATAGTTTCAGAAACTTGCGACCTAATTTAGAAAAAAAAATTGTCCGCCATTGGTAACTTGGATGACAGTTTAATCTTATTTCAGTAGTTTCTAATATCAAATCGGCCAAAAACGATGAAATGGACTATATCTGTCGTTTTTATTTGACTAGAGAGACTACTCGATCAGTCCTAACCTTTTTTAATTTATGTCACAACTGTCACAACGCAACTGTATTAAACGCAAAAAGAAAGTGTAGGTATTTAAAAAAAGTGTAAGTGGTCGATTTAACAAGATGTTTAACTCCACCTGAACTAGTTGAATCAGCTAAAAATGCAACAACAAAAAATTTATTGCCAGATGTGTCAAAAGAAAAAATTATTTGTTATATTCCTCTCAAATTATACTTCCAGAGCAGTAGTTGTATAAAGTATTGATCCTAACACTTGCGGAAATTAACTTTCCGCACTTGTTAGGATAATAACTATTGTTACACTATTAAGTCCCTTTTTACTTTGAGTCTTTAATGCTTTGATCATTATTTTATACCTGAATTTCTCTTTATTAGATAGTGCGTAATCTTGTTGTTCAGACATCGTTTTAATTTTCAAGATATTAATGAAATATTAATGCAGTAGCATTTTGATGATAATGGATCTTTAATTACTAAACACAACCTATCAAATAAATCAATAAATTTTACTTATCATAATCATTAATAACAACGTCCTCATAAATTAATAGATAGAAAGAATTAATAAGCACTTTTACATTAATTTACTTAAAATAATTTTACAGAAATTACCCTTTGATAAAATATTTTAATATTAGACAAAGAAAGTTTAATGTCAAACCTTATCGGATTTTATATTTATATAATATATTAAAATAAACATTAAAAAAGATAAATAATTAATTCGAGGCCAAGTGTTATATCGATTTAATTAAATAATTGGAATTAATGGAAGTTAATTGTTTCTGACGAATAGAGAGTATATACAGGTTGGTTGAAAAGTTTTGTAAGCAAAAATGAAAGAATGTGTATTGTTTAACGAAATTGTGTATTTTATTCAATATAATCTCCTTTGGTTTGAACAAACTTATTCCAATGATCCTCCAGTAATTTTATACCATCTCTGTAATGATTTTCCAAAAGTTCTGCAAAATATTGTTCCATGGCTGCAATAGCTTGTTTATTTCACGAAGGGAGCCAAATCTGGTAAAAACGATGGGTGCACAAGCAATTCGTACTTTAATTCGTTCAATTTGGTCATTGTCAACAAACTTGTGTGAACACGTGCATTGTCTTTATGAAAAATGATTTTTATCTTCTGTAAATTGGGTCGTTTTAAAAAAAAATGTTATCCAAATGGTTTAAAAAAATGTAATAATATTCAGAGTAACTTGTTTTATCTTTTTTAAGATAGTCAATTAACAAAACACATTTAGCATATTAACAAACTTATGCCATAACATTTTTTGCCGATTGTTCTGACGCTGGTTTTAGTCCACTGTAAACGTTTTTGTTTTAGTTTAGGATCACGATACAAGTCTTATTCATAGCTATAAAACGACACACTAAATCGGTTTGATTCTGATTTAAACGATGTGTTATTATCACGAAAAGGAAGAGCATTGAGCCACACAGTGTACAGAAAACCAACACATACGGATCGTTATTTACATAGGGATTCCAACCACCACCCATGTCAGAAATATGGAGTCATCAAAACCTTAGCAGAAAGGGCAAGAAGGATTTGCGAACCCGAGGCCCTAAACGCAGAGCTAACTCATATTTATGATGCTTCAAGGGCCAATGGTTATTCAGAACGGGAAATCAAAAGATCGATTGGACCAACAAATCGTAGACCCAAAGAAAATGAGCAAATCCAACCAGTGGCAAAAGCATTTCTGCCTTTAATTCCGGGAGTGACAGACAGAATTGGTCGATTGCTAAGAAAGAAAAATGTGAACACTATTTTCAAACCAACGAGAAAAATCAAGGAATGTCTTCGATCGGCAAAAGACAGAAGAGATCCACTGTCGGCTTCGGGAATTTACCGCATTCCGTGCACATGTGGAAGCGTGTACATAGGAACTACCAAACGCTCGATCAACACCAGGATTAACGAACACAAGGCCAACTGTCGTCTGGGGCAGACGGAAAAATCCGCCGTAGCGGAACATACCCTCACTATGGACCATCGGATTAAGTTTGAGGAGACCCAAGTCCTCGCTACTACATCATCATACCATTCCAGACTCTATAGAGAAGCCATAAACGCACCCAAACAACTTTAATAAAAAAGAGGAAGCAGTCAAGATCAACAAAACATGGGTCCCCATAATTAAGGGTGCGAAAACTCTATTCTTAACGAACAACACCGACCAGAACCGATTGGAATCGAAAGCAACTGAGGCCCTGCCCACTTCCTTCCCGACGTATAAATACGGGCTCCGTTCACGCAGAGCTCAGTATTTCGCAGACTGTCAACCAGAAAGCAACTTCTGAAGATGCCAACCGCTCGTGTTGGCGAAACGTCAAGTCAACATGACAATCGACGCCGGCCTAACAGCCCAAAAACCATTCATACATTAGACAATGGCCGCGAAAGCCTTTCACAGTTTATTTAATAGATACGTACTTCAAATATGGAACTGAACAATTGAGCGGTGTTAGCTTAGTGGTTTAAGGAAGTGTCTTACGTTAAAACACTAAAAGTAAACTCTGGGTCGATCCCAGGTGTTAGTTATTTTTTTTCTATGACTATTTCACTAGACTATTTTTAACTGACAAAACTGCATAGTAACGGCACGTTTCATATTGACTATTTCACTAGACTATTTTTAACTGACAAAACTGCATAGTAACGGCACGTTTCATATTGACAATACGTAATATTTCAGCGACAAAATTATGACAGATCCGTTACTACGGTGTCTGGTATTTCTATAGTTGTCAGTTTCACAAACGTTGATATTGTCTTGTTTTTCTCGTGAAATAGTCTTGTCGAATAACATTCGAGAGAAAATTTTTTCCCGGCCAAATTTTCTTCTGGTTTTATTCAAGTTTGTTGCTGTTTGGCAATTTTCGCTCATGAAATTTTGACAAAATCACTCGACTGACGTCTCGTGATTTTGTCAAAATTTCATTCGCGTAAATTGCCAAGCAACAAACTTTCCTACCAGTCGAAAATTTTGCCGGCAAAATTTTCTCTCTTATGATATTATATACGACAAAATTTATGCTTTTTTTCTGTTGCATATTAGACGTTATGGCAAAACTACTTTGATTAAAAAATTTAATATTTGTAAATAGTAATATGTTGGAAAATTATTATTACAAATTATCAGATATTTATTCCGCGTAATTGTCTAATGTGCCATCGGGAAACATCACTTTGTATAATTTTTTTGAAGTTATACTTCTTTTGGCGCGATGGAGAAAAATGATGAGAGTGAATTTTTACGACGCGCGCGCACACCGACACCTGAATTGAATTTAACACCGTAAAGTAATTTTAAAGCAAACAAACAATTTTAATAATTGTCATTTTCTATCCATCAGTGAAATTTGATATTTTTATCATAAACTCGCGAAATTGTAAATTGGATATGACATTACTGATTACTAAGAATTAGTTTGAAATATATAGACAATTTTCAAATATTTACTTAACATTTATAAATTGCTCCCCTAATTAAAAAAACAATCGTATAAGCAGTGACTGATTTGATAATAATGGCTTATTAAGTTAAATAATATTTTCTTCCATATTTAAAACAAAATCACACACAATGCTTTTTTAAATTGGCAAAAAAATGATATTTTCCTGAAGATTTCCTGTACATCCTGTAGAGATTAAATATAGAGATTTATAAATTCGTACAAAAGAAAATCCAACTCTTTTATTAACTTGATCATTTAGTAAAAACCATAATTGGAGTTAATCTGATATAGAGTTACTTGCGGAGTATTAATTCGAAATAGATAGGCTCTAGGGTAAGCGATGGCCATGGCGCAAAAAAGAGCAAGACCGGGTCGCTGTTTTGCCGACGGTAAAAAGATTAATTAGGCCCTTTTAGCATGCAAACCGCATTATTCTTTCACCCTTTTAATGCAGTCCAACCCTGTTCCGACGGCGAGCTACCAACAACGTTATTTTACGATTCTAACGAAGCATGTCATGCCGACATTTCCATATAAAATGCGTCAGCTACGTGTGTCTGGATCAGATGCAATGCTTGACTGGATTCTAAAGATGACTTTATTTATGTTTAAAAAGCATAATTTTGAATATCATAGATAACTAATACTTTTTATCATATAGAAATAAACACATTAGAAAATAAAGTAACAGTTTACGACACGCGAAGAATGACCGTTTTGATTAAAAAAAAATACCTAATTAGAAGTCGACTCTATAATTGCTTAAGATATTAGTTAGATTAAGCCATAGATGCATTATTAGTAATAGTTGTTACCGGCTATAGGAAAAGGTTGCAGGTTCGAGTCCTGCAGGATGCGCCATTTTTTAAATTATTTTCTAATGTCGTTTTCTTGTTTTCTTAAAATAATCCTTAGTTCCGGGCTTATATTGGAATAAAAACCTAGGACAGGGAACAAAAAAAGTGATTTAGGGTTTGAAGTTTTAATTGTCTTTTTTTTATTAACGTTAAGTTAGAGCTTTACCGTGTAGAGGTAAACCTTGCTGGTACGAGTCTCGTCAGAAATGATATTTTTTTAATTCCTCCTTAATTTTCTTTTTTGTTTAATTTATAGTTGTTAAAATTCCCATAAGGGATATTTCAAAATAATTAGTTTACCAAAAGGAAACCTTATTTAACTTTATAACATTTTTGTATGAATTTCTGTTGCTGGTAAAGAATTTCATCACTGCACGATATTCGATTTTTCCGTTGTAACAGAATACTATGACACGTCTACTTCAAATGGCTTGTAAACAAAGAATGTATTGACAAATCAAAATACCTAGCATTTTTTGTGTATTTAAATGGACAATGAAATTTTTAAATTGAGTATAAATTTTAATTCCGCTGCTGTTTAATAGGTGTTAATAGGTTAGTTGTACACTACATAACTCATACGTGTAAGGTTAGGCTTACTATTTTGACAAGTTTACAGTCATGGGTGTAAATCAACCACAGACCAAAAAATAAAAAAAAGACGGAGACTCATGGATAATAATTGCCTCTAAAGATGTGCTGATATCTATATTTCCCGTAAATAATTATAATAATTATCATTACAGATTCCTTATCATCATTACAGATTCCTATTTTCGATTTGAGCTATATTTTGGCGGTAAATTTAAATTAGATTTATTTAAAAAATTATAGAAATAAACAACTTTGTTTAAATTTAATTTAGAGTTGAATGTTATTTTAATTTTAAATCTATACCAATTTAAAAATTAATGCAACTCAACCCTTAATCAAATTTAAAGAAAGTTGTTACAAGCCAGAAATAAATAAAATACGAATTCTTGAAGTAAGAAATAAAAAGTTTATTACGAAGAAATTAAAATTAAAAAAAAAATTAAATAAAATAAAACCAAAGCTTAGGAAAAAAAACTGTCTTCCAAATTACCCTCCGAATTAAAATCTACAAAATAATAGACATATTATTATAAAACTATTAACATTAAAATAAAATGCTTACCAGGTAAATGAAAAAACCGGAAGAGAAAATGTCTTTAATTTTCTTCCTTCTTTACATATATCCAAGAAATGGATACCACAAACTACTTTGTCAGTCAAAATCTTTTTTTGGTTTTCCAAATAAATTAGGGTTATTAATCGGTTACAGCCAAATATTTTGTATGCGTTCCTCTGCAGGAATGTAATGTAAAATATATGTATCTAATGAGTACATATCTAATTTTAAAATTATTAATATTTATTTTAAACTTAACCTACCTTGCATCTCTAGTATTACATTTAGGAACAGAGCATGGTCGGACTACCATTTTTATTAACACTATTATTAATATAGCACAAAGCACAAATATAAACCAAAATTTATACTAGGTGTAACCACATGTAAACAATAAATTCGGCATCAAAAATATTTGGTCTGTGTCAAAAATGGCAGAATACAAAGACATAACCTGAATCAGTCAACAAACGAAAATAAACCAACAATCGCGAACAAAGCTGACTGACCATGAGTAGTGCCTACGGGAAATCTAAATGGCACTACAAACAGTATTTAATTTTTACAAGTATAAGTTCATACCCCCAAATCGACATATTTGAGAATGTGCTGACAATTCATTTAATTTAACATACTTAAAAACTAGCACAATACAATATTAAATAAATCACTGTTAAAAAATTTAATTCCTACAGTAAGATTTTTAAAATCTTAAAACCTCATAAAATTTATTAAAACAATTTATCTTAATGTTTATCCCGAATATCCAAAAAATAAAAAAATGTGTTAAATTACTTAGGTACAGTAATTTTTATAAAAAGACCTATTTTATTTAGGTATCCTTTAATGCAATTTATTTTTATTTATTGATTTCTTGAAATTAAGATATTGGTGCAATGAAGCCTATCATAACACTATCATAGAGAGAAAGCATCTGTTATATAAAAATGAAACTGAAATTTAATAAAAAGCAAAGATTTTTATGAAAAACCACAAATATCCAATGTACCAGAAAAGAAATGATATAACAACAAGGAAATATAATTCAATATAAATACAATCATCGAATTCTATTTGTCAGTAGTTCACAAAACCTACAGAATGCGAAATCAAGTGTTGTGTTTAGGGTTTTTCCTTGTAATAAGTTTAAGTTTGGGTAGAATTATTACAGAAGATGATAAAAGTATAGTGGTAGCTGATTTAGATATAGCAGAAACAAAACACAGTCATCACCACGAAGAAGGTGGTGGACATGAACACCACGCTGAACATCATGAATCTCACGGAGACAAAGGAGATAAAGGATACAAAAGTGATCATCATCACGACAAAGGAGAACATGGAAAGCATGGAAAACATCATTCTGCAGGACATCATGCCGAAAAGGGAGGTAATTTATGAAACAATCGATTAAATTGTTTTACAAATATATTTAATAAAATCTATTAACCAAAAAGATAAACTTCTTTTAATTTTTTTTTGTATTAAAGAATAAATTAGAAAATATAGTTATATTTGTCACTTATCAACTTTTAAATTAACCAATATTAGTGGTAAAATACGACTACCAAATATAATTTAAACAAACTATCTTAGACAAACTTTGAATAACACAATAGGCAAAACTGTCATTTACCTTTATTTTCATTATTATATACAAAAAACATTTTTTTGCTAGGGCACCACAAACATCATCATGATGAAGGTGGCCACAAAAGCGAACATCATGCTGCTGGTAAGCACCATAAAGGCGGTAAATTTGCAGAGAAAAAAGGTCACAAGAAAGGTCAGAAAACTACTGGTTTTCATCATAAATCGCATAAAGATGACTATCATAAAGAACATAAATTCTATGACGACTATCACAAAGGTGGACACCATGAGAAACATGGTGACTTTAAAGGACACCATGGAGGCAAATCTGGTCACCACAAGAAAGGAGGTGGTCATAAAAGTGGATATCATGATGATCACCATGGAAAGAAAGGACATTCTGATAAAGGACATTATGATGAGGATCATAAAGGACATAAAGGTATGTATGTATGGGCGTAATTAGGGGTGACAGATATACCTCCGATCTATTATATCTTCCTTATGTTCATATAATTTTGATTTTTCCTTAGACTTACGGCAGCTGTTTTGGTTCTATCTTTCTTAGAAAGCTTACGATATCGTTGTGCTTCAAGTTAGGTAGAGCTTTCTCTTTTATTTTGTATGATCCTAGGTATCTTATTTTAGAATTATGGAATGCAATCCATATGATCTGTCCTTTTCTTTACATAATCTGCACCTTGCTTTATCCACCAAGTTTCTGTATGTGACCTTTTAATTGGCAGTGTCCAGTTAATATTTCCGTTATTATACGGAAGCTGTTTTAACTGATGTTTAGACAGCTGAAAGGTCTCTTCTGGTTATAGTTTTTCAGGAGCGGCTTCGGTTGTCTTAGTCATTTCAGATTGTTCCAGTACTTGGATTTCTCTCTATTCAATTCTTTTCTTAGCTCTGGTCCCAAATAAGAGTTTTTAGCTCTTTTTTTGCCAACTTATCTGCTGTTTTGTTTCCTTCCATGCCTATGTGTCCTGGAACCCTTCTTATTTTGTCCTTCATTTATTAAGTTTGCCTAGTCATTGCCAGATCATCTGTGTGTGAGTTCAGAACTTTAATGGCTGCTTGACTATATGACATGGTTACAATCTTTTGTCCACGATAGTTCCTTTCGATATTAAATTCTACACATCTTTAAATGGTACATATTTCCGTTTGAAAAATGTTTGTTTATGCACCCAGGATTTCTGAGTGTTTGGTTTTAAGTCCAAAAACCCTGCTCTTGTTCCTTTATCTGTCTTGGAGCCATTCGTATTTCATTTTATAGCATTTTGGTTTAACCCCAATGATGTCTCTGTCTTTCTAGACGAAACTATAGGATGTTATATTTTTACAACTCATTTTATAATTTATTGGGAATATTATACAAAATTAAGTTAAACTGGAGGTGTAAAAAATACAATTTTACCTTAAACCACTTTTGAATTATTCTTTTTTTTTTATTAGAATCGTTTAGCATTCAAATTAAAAATGGTTTCAAAGGAATATTTGTTAAAATTTGTTTATAATTTGTTAAATCTTCATTACTGTTTTGATCAGATATAAATGAAAGAAAGTTTCTAAATGAACTTCTAATTGCATTTACATCGAACCATACAACCTAAGATTTTATTGTTTTTAGGTCATGGAGGTCACGAGAGCCATCATTCCCATCATTCCGAATACGCCAAGAAAGGAGGCCATAAAGGAGGCAAAGAGCACGGTTTTTCTAGCGGTAAACATTAACGTCCTTTATTTATTTTTAACCCTTACGTTGTGTTCGACTGATATATACCAACAGATATATATTAAGGCGAAAATTTGTTATTGATTTGTGATCATTTATTATTGTTATATGTAAATAGAAAATTTAAAAATTTTATATAGTTTCCTTTACTATACATGTACTTTACATGTCTCACAGAATAATGATGTTAAAAATAAACGAAATTTACGCAAGTTCTGGCTAATTGAGAATAAAATAATCTTATTTGCCAAACAGCGAGAAGTTTTGTCAAAAGGTATGTTCATTAGCGGTGCATCTAATTGATCAAGTACTAAACTTTTCAGTAGTTCATTAAATTCTTGTATATGTTTATGTAATGACATCGGGAACAAAATGAAGGAATCCTTGAGTTATTAAAAAAGATCTGAAATTAAACTAAAAGTATTTTAAAAAGGTAGACCTGTTTGTACAGATAAATAAGTATTAAAATCAATAAAATATTAAAACGAATACTACAGCAAACTACAAAATCTATAAATTTAAGAACTAGGTACTTACTATAATTAACCAGAAATTTGTAATTACACTTTAGATTCACTTTTTGTTAAAAATTATTCTTTTAATGAAACTGTACCTGTTAGTGTTCTTAATAGGCAAAGTTTCTATTGTAACAACTTTTTCAGTTATAATTTTTGTCATTAACGGTCAGAATCGACGTTAGAACTTAGTTTTAGTTAATTCGTTATATTACCAGAAATAATTCTGATTATAAAGAAATATTGTTAATTTTCAATCAAAGTTCTTAACGAGGATATTATAACAAATTACTTTTACAACTTTCAATAAAAAGTCTAATAAATTAAATACTTTTTATATTAAAAAATGCCTTCTTTGTTTTAAACTGTTATACGCATTAATGTGTATAGTTTTTTTAGATTTTTATACCATTTAAAAATATCCTGTTAAATTTTTACAATCTGCCCAACTTCACTTTAGCTGTAATATGCGCAAATGAAGAAGAGAGAGCATCGCAACAAAGCCAGAAGACTTTGTCTCGAGACCGACAATCTGAGCGTCTCCCCACCTTGGTTCATCATAAACCAGTGCGCATCTCAACGTCAGAGCTAAAGTGAAATTGGGCAGATTGTAAAGTAAATTCGATTTTATATGAAATTAGAAACGAACTAACGTATACCACTCCAATTGTTTCTGACAGTCACTGAACTTTTTCTTGCAACACTTTTTGTATCTAAACAATGTCTGTTTAATCTTGTTTAGGTATTGCACAACTGCAGTAAATCTAATTTAATGTTCCAGTGAGTTCACACCTTGTAAAATAGAAAAATTGGTCTATTAAAATTGTCAATCAAATTATTACCTAAGTGTTCCACATATAATAAAGAAAACCAAAAATAAACTGTATTACTCTGCTCTCTGCTATTTTTGAATATTTTATTAATTATAAAAAATAATGCATATATACAGCGGGATCTTAGACCAATAGCAAGATAACAATTGAGGAAAGAAAAATAAATAAAGTAAATATTGTCTTGCCAATATTTTTAATATAATATATGTGTTGCAATACATAATTTTTTAAATCTCTTTGCATTTATAAATATTTGTCTAAAACTAGTTCAAGAACCAATTTGAGTGCAAATTACAAAATTGTTCACAAATACAATATTTAAAAAAATATATTTCAAAGATTTCTAAAATTTATATTTAGAAATTGCATACATTTTATATCAAAACGAGTATATAAAAAATAAAATTTATTGCACAGATCAGCGTTTCCCAAAATTAAACAATTTTGCGTTTTATGTTCTATTGCGAGAATATATGCTGCTGGGATAGTCATATGTGCTTAACGCGGCGGACGATGATGTTTCGCGAAAAATGTCGAACATCATCGAATTGTTTTAAAGCAAGATCCGCGGCTATAAATAGAGAAGCCTTTTGTTTTAAGACAGTTGTTGTATTAAAATTAGTTAAACAAGAAATTTTCAAGTTTAGTACCCTAAATATGAAAATATTTCCAATTGTAGCCAAACAAGACCAAGCTTACCTAAATTGGGGTTTTACAAGCAACGAAATTACTGGCGAAGAAAAACCGCAATGCGTTATTTGCTTAAAAGTATTAGCTGCTAATCGCTTGAAACCCAATAAACATAAACAAGGAATATATCAGTAAACTTAGTGAATTTTTGGAGAAAAAATATCTAATATCTAAATATCGATAAACGCTTCAACTAGAAAAAGAGTCGCCCTTTCCAATGTGGAACCCAACCTATAGTGATTGTGTGAAAGAAACCAACACATGCCAGCCATTAGTACTTGCATTGTAGGAATATTTAAAACTTAGGCTTAGAATAGGTTTGTTGTTCAATATTTGACAACAACAATTTTATAAATCGATTTTAATTATTGTTTTTTAATTTACTGCGCCTCCCTAACCAACTTAACACAACCCCAAAAGGGAGCGGACGCCACAGTTTAAGAACCGCTGGCATAGATTATCACGTACAATTTTAATATAATATTTTAATTTTAGATTTTATAATAACAAAAATGACAATATATTAAATTGATATAAAAAAATAAAAAGTTCTTTACATGAAGTAATTGTCAATTATAAAAATGGAACTTAATTGTCAATTTAAATCAAAATATCATCTATTTAATATATTAAATGTAATGAATCATTATTTAGTTTTTAAACAAATATTAATACAAAGTATATATTAATACATATGCATTAAATTAAAATTATATGTTCAGAATATCCAATCCGTTTATCGGATGTGAATAAAATGAAAATGGATTATGGAATATTCTTATTTAAAATTGTCATTTTTGTTAATAGTATATCAATAACATTACAATAATGAAAACAGATAAGTGTAAATATTTGTAAGGATAACTATTAATAATTTATTTATTTAATATTGTTAATTCTAAATATTATTTTATACTAAACCAAATTATATATATATATCATCCTGTTTTTACATGTTGATTTTAAAAGCTTTTATTTACTTGCAATTTTATGTATGTACTAGCGGCCGCCCGCGACTTCATCCGCGTGGACTTTAGTTTTTTGCCACCGAGTTTCATAAAAATTTGCAACCCCTATTTTAAATCCTTAGGGATGGAATTTAAAAAAGTAATTTCTTAGTACACCACTACGTAATAAAACAAATTTATTCTCGAATTTTCAAGACTCTACGCGTCTATCGACAGTTTAATGTCGGCCAACAGCAGCGTGCTACCGTCTCACCGCTCCACACACCCGCTCAGTAAAGCGCGAGTGGTATTAGACTATTATTATTTTAAAACTTTAAAAACTTGCATGCTATATGCATGCAAAATCTTAGCCCGATCGGTTTGAAATTGACAAAGTTTCATACAAACTTTCATCCCTATTTCATCCCTTAGGGGTGGAGTTTATCAAAATCCTTTCTTAGGGGATGCCTAAGTCATAGTAGCTATATGCATGCAATATCTCAGCCCGATCGGTTTAAAACTGACACAATTTCATACCAACTTTCATCCCCTATTTTATCCCCTTATGGGTGGAATTTATCAAAATCCTTTCCTAAGGGATGCCTACGTCATAGTAGCTCCATTCATGCAAAATCTCAGCCCGATCGGTTTAAAATTGACAAAGTTTCATACAAACTTTCATTCCCTTTTTTATCCCCTTAGGGGTGGAAATTATTAAAATTCTTTCTTAAGGGATGCCTACGTCATAGTAGCTATATGCATGCAAAATCTCAGCCCGATCGGTTTAAAATTGACAAAGTTTCATACAAACTTTCATCCCCTATTTTATCCCCTTAGAGATGGAATTAATTAAAATCCTTTCTTAAGGGATGCCTACGTTATAGTAACTATCTGCATGCAAAATCTTGCCCGATTGGTTTAAAATTGACAGAGTTTCATAAAAATTTTTATCCTCTATTTTATCCCCTTAGGGGTGGAATCAATCGAAATCCTTTCTTAGGCGATGCCTTCGTCATAGTAACTATATGCATGAAAAGTTTTAGCCCGAACGGTTTAAAATTGACAAAGTTTCATACAAACTTTCATCCCCTATTTTATGCCCTTGGGGGTGGAATTAATTAAAATCATTTCTTAGCGGATGCCTACGTCTTACATCTACCTGCATGCCAAATTTCAGCCCCATCTGTCCAGCGGTTTGAGCTGTGAGTTGATAGATCATACAAACTTTCATCCCCTATTTTATCCCGTTGGGGGTGGAGTTAATCAAAATCCTTTCTTAGCGGATGCCTACGTTATAACATCTACCTGCATGCCAAATTTCAGCCCCATCCCTCCAGCGGTTTGGGCTCTGCGTTGATAGATCATTATATCAGTCAGTCAGTCAGTCACCTTTGAGTTTTATATATACTCGTATAGATGTATGTGAGTATGTTTGTTCGGGTGGAATCTTTGTACTTAATTTTAAAGTAGATATCTTCAACCAATGGAGCTGAAATTTTGTATATTTGATTAGTTTGAATGACAATGCACGATAAAGTATGTACCGTTATTCTAAAACCAATATGGCGAAATAGTTATTTTTAATGCCCTTTTACAATATAAGTAGATATCAGATGAATTGCTTCCCTAAAAATAAAAAATAGGTTTAAAAAAAACGTTTTTTTAAGCCTATAGCTTTGATTGATTTACTTGTGTAGTTGGGTATCATCAGCATTGGTCTGAAACCTGTCTAGGAGAAGGACAACTCCCTGCTTCCGAAGAGCACAAATGTATGACACTGATTTACCATCGGTCCGTACAGACTTCGGTAAAGACAGTGATCACTTAACTCAGTCTGCACAATTTCTAGCAAAATGTAGTCAGGAAATCGTGGAACGAAAAATGCTGCCAATAGTATTATGTTGGGCTTGTACAGTACACAAAGTGCAAGATAGTACTGTTGACAACGCCGTTATTTACTTAAGCTCAAAGGTGCTAGTCAAGCATACGAGACCTCCTTATTGAAGAGCTTGACTGTTCAAAATTAACCGGCAAACAGTCTTGCAGAAATGATGCGTTGAATAAGATGAACATACTGTGAGACCTAGCCAGCAATAACAAAAATGTAAAAAATAAATTAGAAGAAAAAAACTTTTTTGAAAAAAGATTTTATTTAAATGCTCTACGAAGAAGAAAATAAAATATATATTTTTTTAAATTTAAACTTTTAACTTATAACCTCATTATACACTCCGGGGACTTTTGTTCATAGAATAGTAACTTCTAGGGATTGAATTATCTTCATCCCGAATATCAGTCATAATTATTCTTTGGCAACTCAAAAAATTTTAAGTAAGAAATGTTTTAGCAGATCTTAAGCCTTGGAGACCCAGAGTGTCTCCAGTCAATCAATTCTTGCCTTGTTTCTGGATCGTAAAAATGTACCCAAGTATACGGTGCATCAAATTTTTGCTTTAGCTCAATAACTGCATAGATTGTAGACCAGGAGCAGGTGTATTTTGATTAATGAGTACATTTTTTAACAACTAACTTTATTAACATTTTGGTTTTTTAAATTTATAGTTCATAGAAATATAAATATAAACTAACAAAAACAGGAAACTTTTAAAAAAAATATTTTCTATAAAGGTTACAGGTTTATAAAAATCGTCCTAAATTTCGATTGTAGCTATAATAAAACCATAGAAAAACATAAATATAACAAATAAAAATTGTTGTGAGCTTATTAAAGATGAACAGAAATAAGAAATAACAAAATAACTAACTTAGTTTTCAGAAACCTTATTAGTTGTGAGATATCTCTCATAGGATTTCTAAAATTTAGAAATTAGACAATTACGAAATGACATGAAGAAGAAATTATAAAAAATTCACAACCAACAGAGCTCGATCGTGTGGTCTCTAGTCTCTAGGTACCGATTGTCAGTAGCGTCTTTAACCATATGGTCACAGAAAACTTATTGGTTCGTGAACGTTTTTGATCATATCTTAATTAACCTTAAGTTGTACTCAATGCCTCCTTAAGCACATATATAGTTTGTCTAGAAATTATTTAGAATGGCATTATTTATTAATTTTTTTATATTTCTTTTTGTAACATATTATCTAATACCGGTAGTAGACAATTGCCAAAATTCCATGACAACACTTTTTGTCAAATATTGTTGATTGTCAACAGGTTTAAAATTTAGAAATAACCTCGCAACTAGAAAAAAACAGGTAGAATATTTGTGCAGAAAAGGTTTTTGAAATCTTAAAAACTCGGAAAAAGTGCAGTATATGAGACAACAACGACGATAAAAAATTGCGTAGGTATGAGACATAAGCCAGTTTCGGGAAGACCGAGTAAGGAAACAATTTAAACGCTTGATTGGTCTTGGGACGACACAATCCTCGTCTAGGGTTTCACAAATTGGCTAACAGATTTGGAATTCAACGAAATGTAAAAGTATGTCCAGTAAAGTTGTTTAGAATTTGGTGCAAATCACTTAAAAATTATATCAAAACTACCTGTTACTGTTCATGCTTTCAAATTTTCCACCAAAATAATGGTTTGGGTAGCAATATCTAACCGTGTTTCTGTACCTGTCTGTATAGTTAATGGTACCGTTAATAGTGAAAAGTATGGTGACATTCTAAATGATTTTCTTCTTGAAAAGGTCCATGCTTTATATCCAGAGGGGTCGCGTCTTCAGCAGGATAATGTCAGATGCCATACTTAGGCCTTTACTCAAGCTTGGATGCAAGAACACCAAGTGACAACAATTCCATGGCAAGCAGCTTTACCACATCTTTGTCTCATTGAAAATATATGGAGACTAATAAAGATTAAATTTAAACGAGCAGCTCCACGAAATAAAGATGAATTGATTCAAGATGGATTATTTTTTATAATTTACCAATTTAAGTATTAAAAATATACCTCATATTAAATAATTACAATTGAGCTTTCTTTTTCCAGATACTTTCTAGACAGACTATATATCGTAAATAAGAGAGATTATTAGTAGGTACAATCGACAATTGAAGTATCAAACTATGCCGCATAAGACCTTTGGCTGGCATCGGTAAAAAGATGAATACTTTTTGAGGTGTTTGCTAAAACAGTGGACAATGGATGGGAAAGATATCTAGGAATTGTAAAATTGACTAAAACACTAAAACTTTTGACCCACTCGACAAATGTTTTCTATATACCCACAGGTACCTACCATCCTATTTTCAGAGACCACATCTTTTGAAGTAAACTTTTTACCACCAAAATAACGGGACATAAAAAACCAATAGGATCAAAGACTTTATTAGCACAAGATAAAATTTTGCGTTTCGAAATTTGTTTCAAATCAACCGTTGTAAACCAAACAAACCAAATTTCTAAGGTATCCTCTAAACCTAAACGATTCCATCTTATATCCATCTTTGTTTACTAAAAATCTGACCCGGTCTTCTAACCAAATAAAAATATATAACATGACACAAAAAAGTTTGATTTGGAGTTTTAATTCTCTATTTCACAAATTAATTAAAATAATATATTTGTGCTTAAGGAGGAATTGAGGAAGTATCCTATGCGGCATAACTTAAATCAAGATAGAGCAGGTCCCAAAAAAAATTTCTACAACTTTACCGACTGAATTGACACTATGAAGTGACAGTAGCAAATATTAAACAAACTTTACGATTCAATCCCCAAGATAATCTTGATATTCAATAGATATAGAATTCATGGAAAATAGTGCGACCAGTCCGAAAAGCTGGAGATGGAAGAAATACTGATCTCCTGAGAATAGGAAACACGACGCAATATTATTCTATTAATTTGTACTGGGCTGTGTCCCACGTTCTCTCGGACATTATTATGTTTAATTTCGGAAAGCGGAAAACTCCATTTTCGCGTGTAATGGGTTTATGTATCGTGGACGTAACTTATTTACACATGTGGTATATATCTACAGCGTTTTCGAATGGAGACAAAGTGAATATTGATTTTCTTAGTGCCGTGCTTCCATTAAAATTGTAATTAAAAATGTATCACTAATCATAAGTTTCAGCACAAAAGGATGCAGAATATGAATTGTATTAATTTTCTTTGTAAGGGTTTATGTTTCAAGTGGCGCTTCGACTCGCACAGCAGTGATTTCTCCATTAAAATTTAAAGATTAATTAGCTATTACAAAAGATTTTATACATGTTAATGTAATAAGATTAGTAAGAGATGAGGTTTAAACATTAAAAATAACATTTATTAAAACAAAAATTTGTGTTAAATATTTTAAAATAAAAATATTAATGAAGAAGATAAAACACAATCTGACAATCTGCGACAAGTTTCGAGTTTAAAATTTTTAACTGATCGTAAGGCAATTAAGTAAGGAAATTATAACTAAAATAAAATTTAAATTTCAAAATTATTTAAAAAATCAATTATAAAGTTTAAATAACAGATGTGCCTAAAATTCTATATAATAGATATTTAATTAGAAAATACAAGTATTATGTATTATCATAGATGGAAATAAGTTAACAAAATGACTAAAGTGTATAAAACATATTCCTTGAAAATTTTGAAACTTTGAAAATTTTAAGAAAGTATACAAACAAGAATATATTAAATGACATTAAGAAGAAATTGAAAAATATCGCACCCAGCGAGACTCGAATATAATCACAAAAAAACTTAATATATGCTCAAACCACCAAAGTTCTTACATTTTGACGCTTATCTTGTCACCGAATTCATATGCGATGTTGTTTTTAATCTTTTTCTATTTTGGTATTTTATATGAGGTTATTATACTGAATCTTATCTTTGGAAAATTCTTCCAAGGAATAATGTTAATCCAGAAACAGCGAGTGTTATTGTTGCGTTTTTTCAACGCGGAAGAAATGTGCGATATGTTACTTAACAGGATCGCACATCCAATAATAGGGTACACCGTACCTATTCTTAGATTTTTTTGGAAACTGCAGCTTACTCTAGACTCTCTGGAACTGGTTGCCAACGAATAATTAGCGCTTGTGATGAACCCTTTATCAAAGTTTGAGAAATGATCATGCTACACCTGTTAAAATAAGAAATCAACTTTATCATGTGCTGCAAATTAAATCAACGTAAGTAAATCGACAATTAGACGTAGCAACAAGCTTGGACCTGCAACAAGCTCACAGTTTCTAAGGAGTCATCGTACTGCGTCTCTTTGCTTGACCAGAAATCATAAACATTGGGAAGAAAATGAATGTAAGCGCGTTTTATTTAACAATAAATTCAGATCTCGACTACGGTCTTCAGAGAGTATTGCGAAAACCACAAGAGCGTTTTACACAATCCACATTCAGTCCTAGGGTAGGCTATCAACAGACTCAGTTAGGGTGTGGCCAAAAAGTTATTTCTCTGAAGGCTCATTAAAAGTTTTTACAAAATTTTATTATCTCCTATGCTAACTTTATAGAAAATGACTTTTTTGTAATGGTATACGTCACACCGTAATAATCACTTAATAGTAATGTTTATACGAAGGATCTTGAAATGCCAATCAGTTTTACGACTGTGATTTTACCATGGCTACTTTAACAGAACGTTATCATATAAAAGAAACCAAGTAAAATATGTATTTAATTTTTCTTAGTAAAATTAGCAGTGACCACATAAGCTTTTAAGTCGTAAGCTTCTGTCCACCAATTAGCGCACGCACTAGTTGACCAGCTAGTTAATATTACTTAATGACTCTGTATTCGATCTTTATTTGTTTGCTCGAATGTTTTGTTCTAAAAACAAGTATGAAAGAGGTGAGAACTAGTTATACACCAATCGTTGAAAAGTTAATGTAAAAGTGGTGGGTGTATTAAGCAGTAAATCCTTAGACAATTTTTATATATTATTATCTGAGTGAATATTTTTGTGTTTTTGTAAATAAAAGGGCTTTCTGGTTTTTATTAACCGTAAAGTAAAATAAAATATACAAATTAAATGAACGAAATAAAATAATTAAAAATATTTTATTATGCTTTGAAAATGTTTGAAAACTAAAATTTGTCTCATAAATTTGATAGTAAAGAATATTTATAATTTTCTGGTAGAAATAGAGTCACTTTCTAATGACGGCAACTCTATTTGTTCTAAAACCATTTTATTTTACGCAGAAAAAAAAAGTTTGGAAAAGCTGTATTCAACTTTCGAACAAAGCTTGTTCTTCCTTACGGAAATCGGTAGGTCTCTACATACATTTGTCATGTTAACAAATTGGAAAATCAACACTTCCTCGAAGAACTCTAACTTTTCAAACTAACTAATGGGAAAACATAAATATTGCCTCGGCAATTGTTTCCGAAAGCCATATACACAAATCAATGGGAAAGTAGTATAGAAAAAGGAAGTATCTAGACATTGCGTACTTACGTATTTATTGGATTTAGCAGTATTGATGTTTACAGTTAAAGTATTATTAAACCAAGACGAAATAGTATACAATATATAGGGTTTCCAGAAATGATGCGTTAATACTTCATAAGCAGTTAGGTCCACAAAATTCTATAGCATTTTTTAAAAACTGAATATTTACTAATATATAGTACTTATCTTAAAGAATTTTTTTAAATTTTTTTTTATTAAAGTTTTTAAAGCGGTTTAATACTATTGTAATTATATGTTAAAAGTATAATGCAAATACTTCAGCTCCATCTATGGCCCCAATTTTTGAAGTCATATACTTCTATTCGTTTGCCCGTCGTATAACATTTGTATGGGAGTAAATCGGCAAAATCATTACATTACGTTATATCTATAATGGTGTGAGTGAGAGAGAGAGAGAGACAAATAGGTATATTGGTCGGTAAAAACAAAGATTTACCCTATGTTATTAGTCATAACTATAATTACTTTGAATACCGTTTAAACATTCAGTAGGTACACTGAAACGAGATAGATATACAAAAACAGTCTTAGTTAATGTTTAAATATCATAGCGACGTTTCACATTGTATTTGACAGATTATTGTATTATTCTGTCACGTAAGTATACATATTAAGTTTGGTATTTTATATTAATAATATTAATAATAATATTTAGTAATGAGTATTGTATTGTAGTCTATAGTACCGTCGCGTCACTTGATTGCACTATTCTTTTAAGGTTGTTGGTCACATAAACAGAGTTTGATATTTCATTCATTTTATTATATATCCGTTTAGGTTACTTTTTCGGGAATTTACGAGTTTAACCTATCGCTATTTATTGCTATTTAGTCACTCTCTTTTTTCGATCATTCTCTATTAAAAAGGCTTCCGCAATTTGTTGTCAAACTAATGCTAGTCAAAATATTTGATACTGCACCGTTGGCGGCACTGATTAACCTTATACTTTATACAGTTTTTAACTAAAATAAAATCCGATAGTCAAAATAAAGTCTCGATATTCGTGTAATATTTTATTGATTTATTGTACTTATTAAACAAATTATTTCGATTTATAATATTAAATGTTTTATTGATACTAAAATAGATACATTTATCAAATGCCCCGAAATAATAGATGTATATACTTTATAGCTTCGTCGTTTTGATATGTGCTTCATTAAGGTACATTAATGTTAATGAAATATTATCATACTCTCTGCAATATTTTGTAACAAATAGATAATTTGAACCATAAAGTGGACAAAAGTCATTTAATTATTTTGCTTCGATGAGTATTGAAAGTTGGTGTTTGACACCACCTGTCACTTTCCTGTCTAGAGCAGAAAATTCCGATTACTAATTTTTGTTTAGAATAAATTACTAAATAAAATGTACTAATTATGGGATGATATATAATATAATGATTTTATTAAAATCAAATTGTACAAAAAAAATATTGAATCTATCGACAAACCCCACCTGATTTTGCCTGCCAATATAGGTAATAGAAAATACACATGCTATATAAAAAAACAATTTATATTTTTTAATTTCATGTGATTGTATAAAAAATCGTGTGCAGAAAGCTCTTTGCCACTTCTGATAAATTTTATCTTAAGCGACAAAGTAGTACTTTCTGCTTTTAATACACAAATCACTGTTTTATCTGTCTGTATTTAATTATTTAATTATAGACTAGGTGTACCCGCGTTAAAGTGATGGGAGAAGAAATTTTTATACCCCAGATGTTAAGTTAAAAGAAAACAAATACATCTGTGAAATCCGCATTCGAATCGGATCAGTAGTTTTCATGTGATGCGCGCACAGATATATAATTAATTTACTTTTTTTCTTTTATTTAATAAATAATAATTTTTATTTTCTTTCCTGTATTTCAGCAATATTTTAAAATATTTATTTCAGTATTGATATTTCAAAAATAATTTTCTGAGGTAAATGTAAGATCAACTTTTTGTTATTTGTGAACAACTTGTTGAGACACACAGTAAAAAGATATATTATAAAAAGTAGAAAAAAGCATAAAAAAATAAGGACGAATTATATTAAAATGAATAACACAACACATATTTTTCTTGTAGCTATTAAAACTAATCTTTAGTTGATTGCATTTTGTAATCATTGTGAACTCAAATCAAATTACATAAACCGTCAGTACTAAATTGCACAAATCTAAGCTAAACCAAACTCACATATAAAAAAGTATACATATTGCAGTTTGTTTTCCAATCAATGGTCCGAATCATTTCAGTTTATGAAGCAATGATTTAAACAATATAAATACGAATCGACACTGGTGTCAGTCAGTGTAGTGCATTGCAACCAAAGAATAACAATAAATAAACAATGAAAGTACTAACTGTATTACTAGGAATAGTATTCCTAGCAGTACTAGTTAAGGGCAATGTGCTAAAGGGTGAAAAAGAAGATGAAGTTGCTGACTCTGCAGTAGCAGCATCGGGTCATGGCCATCATCATGAATCAGGAGGAGGTCACGAAGGACATGAACACCACTTTGAAAGTCATGGAGATAAAGGAGACAAAGGATATCATAGCGATCACCACCACGACAAAGGGCACCATGGAAAACACGGCAAGCACCACTCAGCTGGCCACCACGGCGAAAAAGGAGGTCATCATAAACATCACCATGAGGAAGGAGGTCACCATCACAGCCATCATGCTCATGGACACCACCACAAAGGAGGTAAATTTGGTGAAAAGAAAGGACACAAAAAAGGACAAAAAACTCATGGTTTCCACGTCAAGGCACACAAAGACGAATACCACAAGAAACACAAATTCTACGATGATGCCCACAAAGGAGGTCATCACGAAAAACATGGCCATCATCACGGTCATCATGGATCTAAAGCTGGTCACCACAAAAAGGGAGGTTCTCACAAGAGCGGTTACCACAGTGATCATCATGGCAAAAAAGGATTCGGCCACCACGGACATCACGATGAGGATCACAAAGGATACAAAGGACACGGCGGTCATGAAAGCCATCACTCTCACCACTCCGACTATGGAAAGAAAGGAGGTCATGAAGGCCATTCATCACATGGATTTTCTGACAAACATTGATTATAGACTAATAGATGTGATTAAAAATTTGTTTATATTGTTGTTGTTGTTGAAATTGAAATACCGTTTTTAATAAAAAAATAAAATATACAATATCATTTTTATTCCGAATTAGTAACCAATATTTTATTCTCTTTTATATGACTTGTAGTTTTTTCAGTTTTTTACTTCATATTAAAAAATATTTAAAACTTTTGGTATATTTCTGTAAAACGCTTTTTTTTTCATCTAAAAGTATTCGTATTTTTGAATTCATATTCTTATTTATTTATCACATTTACTTAATAACAACTTTTTTTAGGTACGTAAAACGGATTAAATCGTTGGAAATAGTATATTGCAATACAAGTGTTACAATGACAGGTTTCGTAATACGAGTGCAGTTTCGCAAAGAACGAGTACTACAAACCGTCATTGTAATTCGAGTGTTACATACTATTTTTTATAATGAACTTTTAAAAGTATAAAAAAATATATATTAACGATTCAACGTTTATTTATATCTAGCAGGCTATCTTTTTATTTATTCACGTTGGTATTGGTTTTTGTCATGTTGCCGTTTGAAAGTTACCAAGTCACTGCAAGTCACAAACTGACAAGTTTGACAACAAATATCATAAATATAATGGTTAAATGCATTAAAAAAATTAATATGCCAAAAAAAAATGTGTAGAGACAAAAAAATGAATACAAAGATGATATTACATGTTTAGAAAAGACCAGAAAGTTTCAGAAGAGGGATTAATATAAAATCTGTTAGGTTTTTAATGTAAGTAGTAATTGTGTTTGTATACAAGATTATTCCAATATTTTCATTAGCAAATAGTTCCAAACATTTTTAATTTCATTAATAGTTGTATATGAAGTTATTTGTTACATTAAATACATTTTTACATTCTTATACCTTCAAATTAGTTATAATTTATTAAACATATCTAACCTCAATTTTCTCCTGTCAGTCATTATTTTACAATGTTGCCAGATTACACACTATAGTAAAAGTTAAAAATGTTTAAGAATAAAATATTTTCATTAATTTCTTTAATAACAATGATCCATAATGATCATTAAAATGTAATTTGATAGGACATGGACGAATCGATGTTTCATTCATTAATCTATGACCAATCAAATATCATTTAAATTTTTATTTAATACATTTTTCGTGGTTTTTTTAGGTTAGTGTTAAATGTAAACGAAAAATCTTAAGAAAAGATTTAGTTAATGGTAAATCGAAGCTTCAAATAAAAGGAAGAAAGATAAAGCAGATACATTTAAGAACTTCATTTTAAAAAAATTGCAGTGGCAGATTTGTACGTACAATTACAAAAACGAATATTTTACAGATAAACTTTTGACTGACGCAAAACAAAACTGAGATTTAAACGGTGAACGAACTTATTTATACAAAATTAATGATATATAAACTTAAAAATGTGAACTGATGACAAATTTTAAGTGAGCGAAGACATAACAAAATCTTTTTCCTTCAGAAATTTATGGAGTTAAAAAAGCGCAATGAAATCATCAGATTCGTATACATAGACGTGGATATAAAAAAATGGTAGTTCAACGCGTCGATGGAAACAGTAATCTGATTTAAAAAGTAATCCATTGCATGTGTAATCCGAAGAAAAGCGATTTACAATTTTACTCGCAGGAGCAAATGATGGGTCAATAGAGGGATGTGATTTGTTATTAGACTCTTCAAATACTGACATTGACTATCACAAAACTATAAATGGTGATATTTTCAAAACCTGAATTGTTAATTAACTTATTCCTGCTTTATTTAATTTTCCAGAGAAATGTGTAGTAAACATGGATAATGCTTCATTTCATTCTGTACAACAAAACAGACCACCTACATTTTCAGCAACAAAATAGATATTACAGAGATAATTAAGCAGCAATAACATCGAATTTGATAAAAAAATGAAAAAAAAAAGACAATTATACTTACACAATACAGAAGCAACGATAAGACATATGTAGTAGATGAAATAATAAACTAACACAGACATGATTTACTTCGATTACCTCTATTTTGCATTTTTATATTCGGACAAAACTTGGACAGAAGCTATAAGACAATGTACAGAAGACCTGTAAAAAAAAATTGTAGACACAGAAGAAATTATTTTGACGGATTGGACTTATATTACATGAAAAACTGTTCACTTGACAACAATTTTACCTTTGATACTGGAGGTGAATTGAAAATACATAACGAATAGATGAACGTGACAATAGTTTTAACCAAATCAGTTACTCCAATTTTTGTTGTTTATATGTTTCTTTTTAATGTTGTATGTTTCATTTTTTTACTTTGCTTATTTTACCATTAGTGTATCTGCTTTTCTGCTGAATTATTGCACTGTAGCTATTGAACACATATTAAACGGATTTCCATTATTTAAAGCATAACATTTTGTGGGAATATTTATCTTTGTTCTACTTATCAAAATAGCTGAAACCAATTGGTATGTCATAATACCGCACTACCTGGAAAGCTCCACGAAAATGAAGACTTTTTTGTAAATGTTTTTATTGTTTGCTTTCATTTAATTAAGTACTATTATTTTGTAAATGCATTCATTATATCTAAATATATATTTTTAAATTGACGATTTTCGTTTTTTGTGAAAGTACTAATTTTTAATGATTTGATTTCGCTGAAATGGAGTACACCATTGTTATTTTATTTATTGTCACTAACACTATGATTTTATTGAGGACGTGACAAAAGCGCATTTACAACTGAGAATAAGATTAAATATAAAGGGCGAAATTCATCACCCTAACAAGGCCTACTTTAATAAAAATAAGCTTTGAATGATGTATAAAATAAGAGTTTTTCGAAATATTTATTTATTATTGGCAATCTTGACACTTTTGACACTTGTCAGTTTTAATGATTTTAAATTTGAATGGTTGTCAAATTTTTATAAAATATTCCGAATTTAGCAATAACGCTGATAATGTAGTTAATAATTTACTACAACATACATCTTGATTTACCACCTGAACTGTTTCGTTGACAATCAGTGCAGTGCAACCAATTGTGTACAACAAAAAGTTACCAGAAACAGTGTTACAATGAATCTATTTCGATACTGTTTTTGGTGTCGAAATAGAAACTTTGTGAAGGTGAATTATAAAAATTATTTTTATTAATTATACATAAAATTCATCAAAAATAGTACCGAGAAATAAAAAAAAGGAATTTCGTGAAAATACTGAAAAACATAAAAACCAAATTAAGATAGAGCTGAACAGCATATTTAGTTACAAGCAAATTAAAAAAAAAGATAATTTCAATATTACATTTTTTTAATAAAAAATTTAATACTCAAGACAATATTATTTTAAACATATCAATGTTATAGCACTTAAAATTATAAGGTTAGGAAAATGCTGGTATAGTTTATCCAAAATCACTTGAATAGGCGTGGTCAACGCTCTTTTCGAATTTTCAAGAATTCTCTTCATGGGCGTACAGGTGTGAGTCGGGAAGTTAATAGCAACATTAAATAGATATTTTACTAGGTTCGTTCATATAATGACGTTCTTTTGAGTTTCCCCTGGTAAAATCGTAAAAATAATTCCTATCCAAGTGGGTCTAGTTATACTATAAGAAATGTGTTAATACTGCTACGAAAAGTGTGTTTTGTTAACTACATCTAGTGATTTAATAACGCACTCTGAAATCACAGTTGGCATATTTGCACGTACTTATTGGATGACATGACATCTAGGGGCCACTATATAGAAAATCTATCAAATCTAAATGTATTCATCAAAGTTACATTTTAGATATTTTATTTTTATTTTTTATTAGAACGTTTGCTTAGCAATTATTTCTTATTGTTTGTTTCCATTTATTTTTTTATTGTTTGTTTTTATTTATTTTTGAGCATTTCAAATAAACTCTATCTTTCACAACTGATTAAATCGGAATATGGACCTATTCATTAGACAACCAGGATTACATTTCGATATACAGTTAGTTTATTCCGTTTCTGATTGACTAGTCGATTCCAAACGATCAGAAAACGTCCGTTCATTTTGGACAAGATACCCGAAGTAATTAATCGCGCCACGTATGTTCTTGCCATGGTCATCTACGGTTATACCATTTACATTAGAATATTGGTAATGGCCGCTGTGTAATTTTCATCTGCAAAAATTCCAGGCAACTTATAGTTCAATCTGTAGTTAGAAATTTCTAAATAAAACAGTTGTTTAGTGAATATCGTCCTGACTCTTTTTTTACTAATTTTTAAAGTACGATCTGAGTTATTTTTTTTTTAATTAAATTTTGCTTGCCACTAAATATTTCGTCCGGTTAAGAAGCGACGCCATATTGGTACTTTGGAAATTTATATCTTTGAGAGGCCAAAGAAGACCTGTTTGTTCCAGGGAACTTCTATAACATTGTTCCAGAAGAATTCCTATGGTTTGGTGAAATGCTTTCATATATTTCTGGTCATTTTTTTTTGACCTGCTTGCAGTGAATTACTTTTAAGCTAGAGGCGTGTCTCCATGTTTTGTCGCTTTAATTTGCATTTGATGTCGATCTAATTTTCAAGCTAAACTTTTATTTCAAATAAAGATTGTGGTTTTGTGTTTAATTTAAATTAAGACAATAAATATTTTGAGTTATCGTTATGTAATGAGTTAAATTTCTATATATATATATATCTTATAATATCACTTAGATAGTTAGTAATTAAGAAAACCACATAACAAAGATTAGTTATAGTAATTTTTACCCCGTATATATATATTCATATATTGTACTTTAACTGATTTCTTTTTTTTACTGGTAGAGATATAAACCATAGCATTTTAATCATCAAAGTGTACAAAGGCTAATCTATGATCAAAACCTGTTCATCTTCTATGTTATTAATTTTTTTTTGGGTAGAATTATTAAAATATACTTTCAGTTATTTTGTTATTAAAATATTGAGGACTTTTCTTTGCCTTTTCAATAAATGTTTACAATCAAGAATTTCATTTGCAAATAATTTTAATTTTTAAGAAAAATATAAATTAAAAATAAAAATATAAGGATTGAAGGAATTTTTTAGACCTACGAGGTAAGTCTTTAAATATTACCTTTAAATACTTCATTTTTTAATACCCGCCAAATTGCTCCCCCGATTCACGGCTCGCTCTCCTCCTACCCCCTGAGTGTCCATCGCAATCTGATAAGCCCTAGTAAGCATTTAACTTCCAGAAAAAATTAATTAAAATTTATTTAAAAAATTAATAATACCTCAGGTTGTTCTTCTCATATCGCAATTTTTAGTATCAATTAGGGTCTGTAGATCTTTGCATATGATTGTTGATGCATAAATAACGTTTTTTCTTACTTTAAATTCGTTAATTTTTGTTTAATTAACCTCCTAAATTAGTTGAATATTTTGAATACAAAGATTCAATTAAACATGTTAATTAAACGAATAATTTACTTCTTTAATCGGAAAACTTTTGCCACTAGAATCAAAATAATAAATCAATATATGGAAAATGGTCCTTCCTTATTTATTTTGAGAGATATGTCAAATTTTTCAAGGGCCGTTTTTTGAAGTGATAACTTCTCATGGGAGGGTAACTGATTTTAGCGTAACGCGTTAAAAAAAGCGTTTATCATGACGCGTTGTTTATCGTTGTTACACGCAGGCGCAGTAAAACATAATAATATTAATTCTCTCTCTCTCTCTCTCTCTCTCTCTCTCTCTCTCTCTCTCTCTCTCTCTCTCTCTCTCTCTCTCTCTCTATGCTTTTCCCAATGTTAGTTTTAAGTATATTTGAATTTACCGTGTTATATGGTATTAATCTGTCAATAAATACAATTCATTACTTTTTGGAACTAAACGGAACTGAACTGAAAAAAATGTAATAGTAAAAACCGTGACAAAAAACCCGTCAAATGAGACGTGCATCAAATACATTCTGGAAGTTATTGTAGGTGGTTTGGTGGTTCATTGGTAGAATGCTCGCCTGCCACGTGGGCGGCCCGGGTTCAATTCCCGGCCGATGCAAACTTTTTTTTTGTATATATCTCTTAACTTTTACCTTTTTCTTATTTATTTACTCATTTATTCAAATAACAGGTTATTTAAGAACATATGACAGTCTGATTAGCCTAATTTTAGCATAAAAAAGACGTGTTTTGGTGGTTTCATTTGTGATAAATCTTATAAAAATTGATTATAAAGTGTGTTATTATGTTATTATTGATAATATGGATAAGAATTTAAGTTTTAAGTGTGTATTAAATAGCAATTATGCCGTTCCACGTAAAGGGTTGTTGTATTGCGAATTACTACGTGACTGATTAGAAATTTTGAACTGTCATAGTAAAAAATTTTTGCATCGTAATTAGTAAAAATTAAAGTGATAAAAAAATTTTCAGAATTTTTAAAATTTTCAAAATATTTAAATTTTTAAATTTATACACATTATCATATTAATGTACATAAAATTTAAGTAATAGACAAAGTTTTTCTCAAGTTAAAAAATTTCAATATTAAATAGTTCAACGTGGATTAGTTGAAGTTATCACTTCTGACGCGCGTCCTGAGACGCACATGTTTTTTTTTCTTTTTTAACTGAAAATGCCTAACAAAATTTAAAATAATTTTCTTTTCTAAGCTTTCCACAACCACATCGATACTACTTCTTATTTCAATGCTTCTTGGTTTAAAATTAAAAAACAAGAAAAAAAAATTTGAAAAGAGGATGACCGTAAAGGCCATCCTTGCAACTTCCCGCTAGTTTTAACCGTAAAGCTATGATAGTAACGTGACGTATTTTGACTTTTTTTGTAATGTTTAAAAAGCCATAACTTATTAACGCGTTATCCGATTTTGATGTTCAAAATGGCATTCGACGCAGTTTTTTGAGACCTAAAAACGTTACTAGGTGCACAAAATCGATTAGTCAAAAAATCTCTGTTATTGAAAAAAAAAACACTTTTTTTGAAATTTTTCGACAACGATATCTCACGAACGAATCAACCGATTTTAATTTGCAAAACGGCATTCGACGTGGTTTTTAAAGCTTGAGAGCTGATTAGGTTATGAAATTGATCGATGTAATGGCCAAAAAGATATGCCCAAATAACATCATTTTTACCAATTGTTTTTTTCGGTTATTTTAAAATTTCTCGAAATCTACCGGTTCGAATCGGTTTAAACTTACAGGAAATCTAAGTTAGATGGAACTCTTTGGAACGCTTTTTATTTTATTCCGATCGGTCAAGCCGTTTAAAAGTTATAAGAGGTTTACATACATCCACACACACATCCACACGTACATACAGACATACAGACACCCTCGCAAAAATAGTCAGGGGAGGTTCCAAATAACTCAAAACGTTGAGATCCGATGAAAACTCGATTTTTTTCGAAAAACGGGGTGAAACCAAAACTTCCCGATTTTAAAAAAATTTTTAATTTTTTTAGCGGGAAGTTAAAAATTCGAAAAGACGTTGACTTTAAAGGCCATCCTTTCAACTTCCCGCTAGTTTTAACCGTAAAACTATAGTAACGTGACGTATTTTGACGTTTTTGACTTTTTTGAAATGTTTAAAAAGCCATAACTTTTTAACGCGTTCTTCGATTTTGATGTACAAGATAGCATTCGACGCAGTTTTTTGAGACCTAAAACCGTTACTAGTCTGATTAGCCACGATTAGTCCAAAAATCTCTAAGTTATTGAAAAAAAAACACTTTTTTGAAATTTTTCGACAACAATATCTCACAAACGAATTAACCGATTTTAATTTGCAAAACGGCATTCGACGTGTCTTTATAAGCTTGAGAGCTGATTAGGTTATGAAATTGATCAATGTAATAGCCAAAAAGATATGCCCAAAAAACATCATTTTTACCAATTGTTTTTTTCGGTTATTTTGAAATTTCTCAAATTCTACCAGTTCGAATCGGCTCAAACTTACAGGAAGCCTTAGTTAGATGGAACTCTTTGAAACGCGTTTTATTTTATTTCGATCGGTCAAGCCGTTCAAAAGTTATAAGAGGTTTACATACATCCACACACACACACATCCACACGTACATACAGACACCCTCGTAAAAATTGTCAGGGGAGCTTCCAAATACCTCAAAACGTTGGGATCCGATGAAAACTCGATTTTCGGAAAACGGGGTAAAACCAATAACTTCCCGATTTTAAAAAAAAATTTAATTTTTTTTGGCGGGAAGTTAAAAATATTTTTATGTTTGTTAGGCATTTTCAGTTTTGAAAAAACGACCCTTAACAAATTTGACAGATCTAACAAGATAAATAAGCAAGGTTCATTTTCCAAATATTGATTTATTATTTGATTTTAGTGGCAAAAGTTTCCCGATTAAAGAAGTAAATATACAGGGTGTCCCAGAATTAACTACGGAAACTTCGTATACGTGTTCCTTGATGGCAAATAAGTAGGGTCTTTCCTATAAAAAAAATTTTTTTAGAGACTCCTGTCAGAGTTATAACCCTTTAAAGAGGGGTGGTAAAATACGGTTTTAATTTAATATCTTCTGATTGGTCCAAGATAAAAAATTTAAAATTTGGGTGAACATCATTTTAATAAAGACGCATTTCTCCTGCCACTTTTCACCTGCCCTACCCCATTCTAAGGGTGCAAATCAAGGAACCCCTCTTAATTTTTTTTGTAACTTTCTTAGCAATTAATATTTGCAATAACCAAAAATTATTTTAGGAAGTTTTGATTATTTAGAAACTTTTTTGTTCCTTGTCGTTTTTTGCGAAATCGTTTCGGTTTGGAGTAAAAAAATAAAAAGTAGGACCATGTCAATTGAGTATCGTGTATCGCGATCAAGTAGCGCACATTTGCAAAGTAGGTTATAACTCTGACAGGAGTCTCTAAAAAAATTTTTTTTATAGAAAAGACCCTACTTATTTGTCATCAAGGAATACGTATACGAAGTTTCCGTAGTTAATTCTGGGACACCCTGTATACAATTATGCCGCAAAGAAGTTATACACAATAATAAGCAGTTTAAAAAATGATTTATGCGTGAACAATCATCACATTTATGCATGGTAACAATATATTCCAAACTGCAATAGGTGAGGCCCGAACTTGGAGGCACATTTTTAATTGTTTTTTTATGAATAACTAAAGAACACACAATTGTTAATAGTGAACAATCAGGAAAACAGAATTCTATCACTGTATAATGTTTGTTTTTTTTTTTCATTGTTAGAAAATACATTGACACGTCAACTTTAAATGGCTTGTAAGCAAAGAATAAATTGACAAATCAAAATAGAGTTTTTTGTGTATTTAAATGCAAGACAAAATATTAAAACAACGTATAAATTTATTTATTTGTTAACAGGTGTCGCTTTCAAAACTTTTCAACGAACCTCTGTTTTGTGAATGTCAGTGTGGTTACAGATGTCCAATCAATGGTCCGAATCATTTCGGTTCATGAAGCAATGATTTAAACAATATAAATACGAATCGACAATGGTGTTAGTCAGTGTAGTGCATAACAACCAAAGAATAACAATAAATATACAATGAAAGTACTAACAGTATTACTAGGAATAGTATTCCTAGCAGTACTAGCTGAGGGCAATGTGCTAAAGGGTAAAAAAGAAGATGGCGTTGTTGACTCTGCAGTAGCAGCATCTGGTCATGACCATCATCATGAATCAGGAGGAGGTCACGAAGGACATGAACACCATTTTGAAAGTCATGGAGGTAAAGGAGACAAAGGATATCATAGCGATCACCACCACGACAAGGGGCACCATGGAAAACACGGCAAGCACCACTCAGCTGGTCACCACGGCGAAAAAGGAGGTCATCATAAACATCACCATGAAGAAGGAGGCCACCATCACAGCCATCATGCTGATGGACACCACCACAAAGGAGGTAAATTCGGTGAAAAGAAGGGACACAAAAAAGGACAAAAAACTCATGGTTTTCACGTCAAGGCACACAAAGACGAATACCACAAGAAACACAAATTCTACGATGATGCCCACAAAGGAGGTCATCACGAAAAACATGGTCATCATCATGGTCATCATGGATCCAAAGCGGGTCACCACAAAAAGGGAGGTTCTCACAAGAGCGGTTACCACAGTGATCATCATGGCAAAAAAGGATTCGGCCACCACGGACATCACGATGAGGATCACAAAGGATACAAAGGACATGGCGGTCATGAAACCCATCACTCTCACCACTCCGACTATGGAAAGAAAGGAGGTCATGAAGGCCATTCATCACATGGATTTTCTGAAAAACATTGATTATAGACTTAAAGATGTGATTAAAAATGTGTTTATAATGTTGTTGTTGTTGAAATTTAAATACAGTTTTTAATAGAAAATTAAAATTTAATACATCACTTTTATTTCGAATTTGCAACCAATATTTTATTCCCTTTAATATTACTTTAATTGTTTTTTTATGTTTTTACTTCAAATTAAAAAACAATTAAAACTTTTCTATATTTCTGTTAAACAACTTTGTCTCGTTTAGAAGTATTCGTATTTGTTATTAATTGCCTAACAATCATTTTTGTTATTTATTAATAGAATATACTTAATAATAACTCTTTAAATTCAAAAATGTCGAATTCTATATCTTATAAACTTTCTTTAAGTTTGAAAAAGTTGAGTTAAATATCTTAAAACTGATTAAAACGTTGGAAAATCATTTTTATGATTTATATATTAAATTCATTAAAAATATTAAAGATAAATAAAAAAAGTAATTTCATTAAAATACTAAAATGGTAAAACAAACTTTTAACATAGATCTGAACAGCAAATTTAATTACAAGCAGATTTAAGAATTTAAGTTTATTCTAAATTTACATATTTTTTAATATAGAAAAAACTGAAGACTATATTATTTTAAGTATAGTAATGACATATTTGCACGTGTGTTTTGGATGACATGACATCTAGAGTACGCTATACCTAAAGAAAATCTACCAAATCGAAATTGTTTAGCTTACTAAAATTGTATTTCAGATTTTTTAAAATTTTGTTTTATTAGAACGTCATTAATTGTTATTAATTTCTTATTGTTTATTTTCCATTTTTTTATTTAAAAAATTAATACAAATTCTGCACCAGGTTGTCTTCTTATATCGCAATTTTTAATATTTTGATATCAATTGGGACTATAGATCTCTGCATATGATTGTTAATGCATAAATAACGTTTTTTCTTACTTTGAAATGGCCATTTTTTGTTTAATAATCATTTTAAATTAGTTGAATATTTTGAATACAAAGATTCAATTAAATATGTTAATTAAAAAAAAATAATAAGCAATATGAAGCGTTATGTATGCGTAAACAATCGAAACATTTATGCATAATAACAAAATATTCTAAACTACGATAGAAGAGGCCACCCAATGATTGGCCCGGAACCATTTAGAGTTGTTAACACATTCAGAAAGGCAGCCATTAAAAAATGAAGACTAGAGAAGGCCCAGGAGTGGTGCGAAAAATCACCGGGCAAGCGACAAGCCAAAGTCTTCATGAAGGGACACTCGGCGAAGTTTACTGCAGAGCTGCTATCACAAACGCGAAACGATTTTGGAAAGATTGTCAGTCTCTTGACAGGACATTGTAAGCTCAGAAAACATATGAGTCAGCTGAACTTAGCAGATGAAGACATCTGTCGATATTGCCAAGAGGCGAGGAGGAAATCGCATTTCATGTCCTTCCTATGCCAATGTGAAGCCCTTGCAAGGACGCGGTATCTAGTATTAGGAGAGGAGAAACCGGCAGCTTCAAGTAATGGAGAGAGGCCACTATTAAGTCTCATTAAGAATGCAGGGCTGGACAAGGTGCTCTAATCCTATTCTAGAGATAATGAGTGTTTACAATAGATCTGCAAAGGTCGTAATGATACAGGCCAATAGCCAACACAATAAACATCTAATCTAATCTAAGAGATGACAATTTGGAGGCATATTTTTAATTTTTTATATATCTATACTTCTATACTAATATTATAAAGAGGAAAGGTTTAATTTTTTGTTTGTTTGTTTGAAATGAATAGGCTCCGAAACTACTGGACCAATTTCTAAAATTCTTTCACCGTTGGCAAGCTACACTATTCCCGAGTGACATATGCTATGTTTCAATTTCAAAAAAATTAGGGATCCTTACTAAAATGCCATTAATGCAACCAAAAATTACCTTAAAATCCTTACATCGCGTGCGCTAAGAATACTATTGATTATAGAATAAAATAATGTACTACGATTTTGAAGAATATATAAATATCTACAAAAAATGCCACGACAGCATATGTCTAACTGTTATAGTTACGTCACAATAACTATTTTTTAATTTTTTAAAAGTTTTTATCTTGGTATTAATCCTTATCAAAATTACTTATTTCATAATCACGACAGCTATCACGAATTTAGCATGTGCAATGGGACGAGGCTACTTATAAAGGAATTAAAGGACAATTAAGTTGTAGCAACCATTATAACTAAACCACCGGCTGGTCAACTAGCTCATACACTGAGGATACACTGATCCCAACTGATCTACCAAATCCATTTAAACCGCTTCAATTTCCTATCAAAACATCTTTCGCTTTTACTAATAATAAGTCTCAAGGTCAAACCTTTCAGTTAGTAGGAATCGGTTTTCCTTATGGCCAACCGCCTATGGCGGGTCGGAGCACCTGAAAATCAATTTATTTTGTTGCCAGAAAATAAAACAACATGTAATATCGTTTACAGGGAAGCGTTGACCCAATAAATTTAATGGCTTCTGTTATTTTTCTTTAATCCCCGTGCAAAGCCGGGGCGGGCTGCTAGTAAATAAATATATAACAAACAATTGTTAATACTGAACAATCAGGAAAAAATCTAGTAGAAGAAAACAATAACAAAAAATGGAAAAAATCTAGGGGCTAACTTTGGTGAGTTTTTAGACCATATAATTTATAATACATGGTTTGTTCCAATCCTTTTATGCTTCTATTCCCTGCAAAAGCCAGCGGCCGTAGATCGTGAAGTCATGGATGCACGAAAGTATCAACCCGTATGAACACGCCACGGGTCATGGGTATTATAGGCGTGAGACGTGAAGAGTCCGATGCTAAGATTTTTTTCAAACTTAATGCAATCATAATAATATGTAGATATTTAAAACTTAGTATATTTTTATATAAACCGAAAATATAAAAAAAAAACAATAGTTCATTTAAAAAAAATGATAAAACACTTTCGAGTGTCTATAGGTTGGTTCCAGAAGACCTCCTGACTGTCAGAAGGACGTTAGACATATGCGCAGTAAGATTAAACCATACCAACAAAATATTTCTAAGTGTCATCAAAAAATGTTCTGATTCTTACATGTACGGTCAAATCTATTCTACGTGGTTCATCTTCCACGCATGTGCGACCACGATTAAACTCTAGAGCCAGTCCAAGCACAGTAGAAAATAAAGAAGCTGATTCTTTTAACACTTTAAACATTTTTGTATGAATTTCTGTTACTGATAAACCTTCCAAAACAAAGAATAACATCACTTCACAATATTCTATTTTTTCCATTGTAACAAAATACACTGAAATTCAACTTCAAATGGCTTGTAAACAAACTATGAATAAAAAATTATAAGGATTTTTTTGTATTCAAATGGATGATGAAATATTAAAATAGTGCATAAATTTTGATTCTTCTACTGTATATACTTAGTTGTCGCTATCAAAACTTTTCAACCAACCTCTATTTTGTGAAATCAGTATGGTTATAGATTTTGTGTTAACGTTTTTCATAAAAAAAGACGTTGCTATAGCGCATTTTTTGTCAAGAAATTTAAAATTGTATGTTCTTCATTAGCACGTATACGGATAACGATCTTAATTTTTAAAGGCATGCCATTAGGATATTTCGAATAAAAATCAATTTTTGAATTCCTTGTTTAATTTGTGACAAATAATCTTGAATTTCTTACTATCCCCTAAAGAAGTAGGAACTGTGCCCTAGAACAAGCAGTTTTTGACTTTATTGCGTAGTCACCTGAAACAAATTCAAATATTTAAAATTTACTACAGTATTTTTTTAACCTACAAAAAATAATAAAAAAAATGAGTGTGGCAGTCAGTGGGACTGCCGGCAGAAATTATACTTCTATGCACACGCCCGGATTCATAAATTTGTATGCGAATAATTTAGCAAAATCATTATATGATATTCGTGGTTAGCGACCTCAAAAACCTCCACAAAAACCGAGTGCACACTATTTTTGTATCTAATTTGCATAATATTCCTGGAGACGAGGTCCATCTTAGGCACCAGGTGTTTCGAAGACCATCGTCATTATTATAATCGTATTTAGCGACTCAAAAAACCACCGAGTACCAGGTGTGCACTGTTTTCGTACAGAATTTACATTAAACCCTAGGAGAAGAGGTAAATACCCTAGGACCAAGTGCCGCGGAGACTTTCGAAATCGTGATATTCGTGTACAGCGACCCCAAAAACCCCGAGTTTATAAATTGAACCCATTTTCAGCAATACTTACCGAATTGTAAGTTGTCTCTCTATTGTCTGTTCGGAATGCACTTTTCGAATGCAGAAATGCAATTTCCCATTTTTACATTATAAAATATAGCGACAAATTTCCTGATACTTTAACGAATCCAATGCAAAAAAACGCATTCCGATCCATCTTACGTTACAAAATTCAGAGGTTTCAGTTTATTTCCTCGACTATTCGTAAAAACTCTGTTTATGTAGCGAACAACCTTAAAAGCATAAAGCAGAATATACTGCAACCTTGTGACGGTACTTTAGACTACAATACAATACTCATTACTTACGTGACAGAATAATTATAAAATAATCTGTCAAATAATCATGTGGTCCGTCACTATGATATTCATACATTAGTTCAGACTGTTTTTTGTATATCTATCCCTTTTCAATGTACTGAATGTTGAAACGGTATTCAAAGGACTTATAGTTATGACTAATAACATGTGGTAAATATTTCATCTTTGTTTTTACCGACCAATATACCTTATAAGTGTTTCTGTCTCTCTCTTACTCACACCCTTACATATGTAATGATTTTTTCCATTTAACTCTACACAATCTCTTTCTACAGAGTGTACGAATAGAAGTATAACTTGTTTTTTACATATATTGTTTCGAGTTTACAAAGTTGAGAGACAATTCATAGTTATAAAGCTATTAAATATTAAACAGATTTTTAAAATTATTTTTTTAATGATAAATTTAATTAATAATTAAAATGATCCTTAAGTTTTCTTTGCGTAATTAACATGCTGTAATTAGAAGAAGAAACTAATAAAATTATATTTAAATGAATAGGTTTAAGCAGATTTAATTTGTTTTCAAAAAAAAGTTTTAAACCAATCAAAACTTTTTATTTAAATAAATTTGATAAAAACCAACTTCTTTAAGTACCTAATTTTCTTTCTCCCTACATATTTACAGTTTACTTAGGAGAAGGTTCCTACAAATTTTATTATAAAAATTACTCTCTCTAGCTAGAGAATCAGTCTATTTGTTGAAAATTAAGTTTAAAATAGCTTTTTTGACACATTCCCGTTGAGATGTATTTTGTATATAAAAAAATTGTTACTTAAAAAAAAAATAGGATAGCATTGGGCAAGAATTTAACTCAACAGAATTTTTCAAAATTGTTGTTAAAATTATTTGTTATTTGATTTTGCTACATATGCATAATACACAATTTGTTTCGGTTTTTATCCTAAAAAATCTTTAATAAGATAGATATTTAAATTAAACGAACGAAATACTATATTAGTGAGCTACTTGTTGCAAATTTAAATCTATGTCAGACCAGTAACCAATTTTGGTCATGCTTTTTTATAATAATTTGTTGTTTAATTAAACATATATAACCGCTATTATCAAATAATGTGCTACAGAATCCCTAATCTAAAAAAAATCAATATTGCGAATTCTTTTCCATTCAATGGTCCGCAACATTTCGGTTCATGAAGCAATAATCTTAACTATATAAATACGAACCGATGCCAGTGTCAATCAGTGAAGTACAACCAACCAACTTCAGCTAATTATACAATAATATGAAATAAGAGTGTACAGTATTATAAAGTTGTAGTCATATATTGTAACAATATTTTTACAATGAGGGTAGTTCTAGTGTTGCTAGAAATAGCATTATTCGCTGCTATAGCTCAAGGAAATGTATTAAACGGTAAAAAAGAAGTTGAAGTTTCTGACTTGGCCGTAGCAGCATCAGGTCATGGTCATCATCATGAATCAGGAGGAGGTCACGAAGGACATGAACACCACCATGAAAGTCATGGAGAAAAAGGAGACAAAGGATATCATAGTGATCACCATCACGATAAAGGACACCACGGAAAACACGGTAAACACCACTCGGCTGCTCACCACTCTGAAAAAGGAGGTCACCATAAACATCACCATGAAGAAGGTGGTCACCATGACAGCCACCATGCTCATGGACATCACCATAAAGGAGGTAAATTTGGTGAAAAGAAAGGCCACAAAAAGGGACAAAAAACCAAAGGATACCATGTTAAAGCACACAAAGACGAATACCACAAAAACCACAAATTTTATGACGATGCCCACAAAGCAGGTCATCACGAAAAACATGGTCATCATCACGGTCATCATGGATCTAAAGCTGGTCACCACAAAAAGGGAGGTTCTCACAAGAGTGGCCATCACAGTGATCATCATGGCAAAAAAGGATTCGCCCACCACGGGCATCACGATGAGGATCACAAAGGATACAAAGGACATGGCGGTCATGAAAGCCATCACTCTCACCACTCCGACTATGGAAAGAAAGGAGGTCATGAAGGCCATTCAGAACATGGATTTGCTGAGAAACACAAATGATGGATATAAAAATGTGATTATTTTGTTGATTTTTTGTTTGTCACTTTAATTTATTATTAAAAAATAAAAATTACGTATTTTGTATTTAATCATATTTAGGTAATAAGAAAGAAAAAGTCCTCTTAAAAGTTGATATGTATATATATAATTTCATCTTATATTACTATCGACTTTTTTCATCTTTTTTAAGTACCTAGTAATTAACATTCTTTTTAATATCATATATTATTTTAAAGAATTTGTTATTTGCATCTTACGATGTTGG
The DNA here is from genome assembly GCA_964028335.1 of Altica lythri. Lineage (NCBI taxonomy): Eukaryota > Metazoa > Arthropoda > Insecta > Coleoptera > Chrysomelidae > Altica > Altica lythri. Next base: position 34,824,687 of record OZ034801.1, on the reverse strand, counting down.
TCCATAATTTAATTTTAGCTAATTGCAGTTTTCATCATTTTCCATTTTCTATTTACAATTTCGTAATTTCGAACCTTGTGATGAATTAATCACGTCTTCTTTACCAACACTAAGCTTATATTCTAACATGTATATTTAAGAATAATTTATATAAAATTAATTTTCATCACTCCGTGCGGAAAGCGCTGCTTTCGACCATGCAGGACCGTGCGGAAAGCAATACTTTACGAAATATAAAACTTTTCATCACTCCGTGCGAAAAGCAATGAATGACCGATACAGAGTTGATAAGTGTTCCTAATCAAAAATAAATGAGATAGAAAGTGAATTAAGAAAAATTGAGGATGAATTTTCTAATAGTTTTGCATCTGATAACGCGGTAGTAAATGCACCACGATATAATCAATCAAACGTTTCATTACTAAATAAAGATTTTGTTGATTCTCAATTATTATCTAATACTAAAAAATTTCTCTATAGAATTAAGCAACTGTTCAAATATTACATTTAACGTATTAAACAAAGATTTATAACTATACATAATTTTGTAATAAAAAAGGTTTTTTTTTAAACAAAAATGTTAAAATTTCTTAACTCTAATGTTTTAATGGGGGGATCCGCCACCCCCCAACCCTCTTTCAGCGCCTTCGCGGTGCAGGTGGATCAGAATACTTTTATTATCTTCTTTACTTTTATTTTAGACAAATTCAAGAGTTTTCCTCCCGGAGTGATGAAAAATGGAATACGCAACTCATGCGATGCGCAGGTAATCCCATCACTCGTGCTTTTTGCCGCGCTCGCCTTCGGCTCTCCCGACAAACGCACTCGTGATGGGATCACCTGCTTTCCGCACTCGTTACGTAATCTACTATTACATTTAAAACGTTATCCAATATAAAAATTATGAAACTAGAAACATTGATTTAACATTAACATCAGTAATTTATTTTTTTATATTTTGCACCTATAATATTTTTCATTATGACACCCAAATGAGTACTGTAATGTTTCATTAAACCACTCAACTCCTGTATGCGGTTGGTAGCATTGGATAGTATGATACGTCAAATAAATAAACGTCACGAAGGTAACCTCGTATCAAACAAGGAAAAGTTTGTTTGTTTGCTACCAACTCATTTAAAAAGAACTAAAATAAAATACAAAATTTAAATTTTTTTAAAAAAGCAATAAAATAGCAAAATAGAAAAAGTATTATAAATAACTTATTTCATATGGCTGTTATGGCATTCGTCCTTTACAAAACTCATCGCTACGCGATTCGTTTTTTAAATTTGGACTCGTGTCATAACGGAGCGCCATATGAAATGCGTTGTTTAATATACTATTAATAAACTCTAAAATAGGTTTCTATAGAAACATTTTTTAAATGAATTTACAGTTTGGTTTAGTAATATTGTAGCAACATATAAAACTGTATTTATGTAGAACATTTTGATTATGTTTTTTATGGAAATATATAGAATAAACTAATCAATAGAAAAAGTATCAAGTTATTTATAACTTGCTAAATATAAAAACAGTATGAGTAATCAGATCTATTAAATAGTTAACGATAATTTAATATAACAATAACATAATTTACGTTATTTACAATCGTGTTCTACCAGTATCATTATCAGTTTATTTGTTTATTAATACCATTTCAAATGAACTTTTAACTTAAATATTTATTATTAACTTGCTTTCATTATGTATTGAGTACATACATTTAATCTTAACAAAAAAATCAGTTTTAAAGGATAAATTGTAATGGAAAATTCATTTTTAAATTGAATGCCTGTGTAATGGTGAATAGGCCAGTAAATGAACGGCGATATCGTGTCATTTTCCGGGTCACCACCGAATTACATGAAAATTTGGATTTAGGTTCTTTTTACCCTCCGCTTTACTTTTGGACTTGCTTTTTATTTTTTGGGAGTGGAAAACTACCCATATTAAAAAAAATCGTATAATTGTAAATTAAAACGGGTAATTAATTCAAAACACCTTTTAATGAAGGGAATAAATCTTAATTAACATAAACAACATAATTTAAGTTTTATTATAGTTTAACCCCTAAAAATCACCTCTTAGAATAGTTATAATTAGAAAAATGTCATTAAATACCGTGTCTCTACTGATTTGCAGGGAAATTTATATTTAGGTTACACTTATCCTCCACTTTAAAATTGAACTATTTTTTAGGAGTGAAAACTACCCTTAATGAAAAAAATATATAAATTTAAGCCATTTGGAATTTAATTTAATATTAAATTTACATATCTTTACTATTTTAGATTTTAACCACATAATTTCTACCCTTTTAAAAACCACCTCTTGCAAAAAAAAATAATTATTTAAATTTTTTTTTTTGAAACTATAAATACAATATTTTTTTATGAATTCATCATATTTAAACTTGAAACAACAATCCTTATTGTTTGAAATTTACGTCCCAGATCTCTAGAATTTTAATAATAATTTTTTTTTTTGTTAATTTTTTATTTATATTAAAATAATGTTTTAAAAAAACAGTATTGAAAATAATTAAATTTGTTGTTTAATTTTGTCTTCCTCTTCCTCTTCACCTCCACTCCTCACATGAACCTCATCATCGATCTCATCGTTATCCATTATTGAAGCACTATTATTGCAATTGTCTCCGCTGCATGTCATATATTTGAAATTGCAGAAAAGCCCTACTCTTCGACAACCGCATTCTTTTTTGCAGCAACAAAAAATATTTTTAAATGTTCCTCTGGTGTTGGTTAATATACAGTTTTGAGTGAATGAATACTCTTATAATATTAGTTCAACATCAATCAAGTAGATCGATCGTTTTATTTTCCATCCAAACTACAGACACGTGTTTGGTTTTGCCCTGATATAGGTTGAATGATATTTATATCTATTTACCTATATCGCAGCATTCAAGGTGTCTTTTAAAGTGTTAGAAATTTCTAACCGACACCATTTTAGTTCAAAACTGAAATTATTACTTTTGACAGTATGGCATTAGATACGTTATGTATCATCTTTGGACATTTTTAGACTGTCACAAAACGCTCTGTTCGTTTTATCATTTTACCTTGCCTAAGGTTATATACAATATGCAAAGCTACCACTGAAATACCATTTTTGGAGTGAAGATGGAACCACTTGCGACTGTTTATCAGTTTCGCATTTGACATCTATAGATATCATTCAATTTATAGCAGGGATGTCTCTTGATTAGTGACTTGAGAGACATAGCCTGTACTACACTGACGAGCTCAAATAAGAGCGAAACACGTGTCTGTAGTTTGGTTTTGCCCTGATATAGGTTGAATGATATTTATATCTATTTATATCGCAGCATTCAAGGTGTCTTTTAAAGTGTTAGAAATTTCTAACCGACACCATTTCAGTCCAAAACTAAAATTATTACTTTTGACAGTATGGCATTAGATACGTTATGTATCATCTTTGGATATTTTTAGACTGTCACAAAACGCTCTGTTCGTTTTATCATTTTACCTTGCCTAAGGTTATATACAATATGCAAAGCTACCACTGAAATACCATTTTTGGAGTGAAGATGGAACCACTTGCGACTGTTTATCAGTTTCGCATTTGACATCTATAGATATCATTCAATTTATAGCAGGGATGTCTCTTGATTAGTGACTTGAGAGACATAGCCTGTACTACACTGACGAGCTCAAATAAGAGCGAAACACGTGTCTGTAGTTTGGTTTTGCCCTGATATAGGTTGAATGATATTTATATCTATTTATATCGCAGCATTCAAGGTGTCTTTTAAAGTGTTAGAAATTTCTAACCGACACCATTTCAGTCCAAAACTAAAATTATTACTTTTGACAGTATGGCATTAGATACGTTATGTATCATCTTTGGACATTTTTAGACTGTCACAAACCGCTCTGTTCGTTTTATCATTTTACCTTGCCTAAGGTTATATACAATATGCAAAGCTACCACTAAAATACCATTTTTGGAGTGAAGATGGAACCACTTGCGACTGTTTATCAGTTTCGCATTTGACATCTATAGATATCATTCAATTTATAGCAGGGATGTCTCTTGATTAGTGACTTGAGAGACATAGCCTGTACTACACTGACGAGCTCAAATAAGAGCGAAACACGTGTCTGTAGTTTGGTTTTGCCCTGATATAGGTTGAATGATATTTATATCTATTTATATCGCAGCATTCAAGGTGTCTTTTAAAGTGTTAGAAATTTCTAACCAACACCATTTCAGTCCAAAACTAAAATTATTACTTTTGACAGTATGGCATTAGATACGTAATGTATCATCTTTGGACATTTTTAGACTGTCACAAAACGCTCTGTTCGTTTTATGTATATATACATATATATATATATATATATATATATATATATATATATATATATATATATATATATATATATATATATATAACGTGAAGTCAATAGTGGAGTTGCAGTCAATGTTATGGCCAATGTAAATGAAGAAAACTCTTTTATTTTTGTCAAGCTTTCGAATTTATTTAATTCTTTTTCAAGACATCTATAGTGAAGAAAAAAATTTTTTATATAATAAAATTTTTTTTATAATGTTTTATATGTGATAACTTACTAATACGTGAGGTTATGAAAAAAGCTGCGAATTCTGTTTGATAAAATTAAAGTAAATCATATTATTAAAATACATAAAAACATATATGTTTAAAACTTATTATTTGATTGACTTTTAATATGTCTTTAATTTCTTTTTTATATATGTATGTTTTTTTATGTATCTATGGTATTTAATTTAACACAGTAGGAAAGCAAAACATTGTAATGATTAATTTATTTAGATTTTATTTTTATATCAAGTAACTTACTATATTCGTGAAATACAGAACTTTAATTTCAAAAATTTTTTATAAAAAAATTTTTTTAAATGTTAAATTTATGAAAGTTGTTATTTTTTATGTTTTTATTTTTGTTTATTTTAATATTATATTAATCTTTATGTTTGTAATCCTGTTTTAATTTATTAAAAGTTTTTTTTATATTTATAAGTTAAATTTATATGTTAAATTTATTTATATTTATTTTTGAAATGATAGAATGTAACAATAAATATTACTCAGCCCTTCTATATCTGATTTTCTATTAATACATGTTTGCCTTTTATCAATGTGTGTCATTTCTAAGAATAATCTTTTTTTATGGTTCCTTTCTCTTTCCAAAATTTTTGTTTCTTCAAATTTAAAACTATGATTATTTTTGACTGCATGTTCTGTTAGTGCACAAGCATTAATTTTATTATTTCTAATATCACTTTTATGAGAGATGTTCCTGCTGTGTACAGTTCTGCATGTTTCTCCTATATAAACTCTTTCACAATTAGAGCAAGTGATTTCATATACTTGCTCTAATTGTGAAAGAGTTTATATATATATATATATATATATATATGTATATATATATATATATGTATATATATATATATATATATATATATATATATATATATATATATATATATATATAAATATATATATATGTATATATAGTTCCGATATAACGAAATCTGTGGACACGATAGCGGTCGCATTTCTTAACGGATCGAAATGAAATTTGGTATAAAAATCAATCGTCCGAAAATCTCGGTCGAGTTCGTTAATGGGCCAAATCGGTAAGGCCGTTTGGGCGTGACATCAAATCAAAATGGAAAAAAATTCGTAACTTTTTTACTTCACCCTGTACAAAAAAATGTTAGGGGACTTTTTTGTTTGTCTTAAACAACTAAACTACAACTACAACTTTTATTTAAAACATTTTTTCTAAAACGTATACTTTTAATATATTCAATTAATATAAATCCATTTTTTTTAATAACAAACATTTTTACACGCAAACAAACCGATGTAAAGTCAAGTTGCTAATTCAATTTATCTATTACTGGTCTAATTTTAGACGTATGTTTCTCACCATCCAAGTAAAAGCAACCCTGGACTCAAATCCAAAAGTAAAATAGAAGATAAGTGGAACCATAATACAAATTTTTAAGCAAATCTGTAGTTATTAATTGGCCTTGAAGAAATTTTTGTATTTTTCTGCTCTCACAAATATATGTATTTGGCAGAGTAACATTAAATGAATTAGAAGATGTCACTTGGAGCATAAATCTCATTATATTCTAGCTTATTAAAGAATAGATATATGATCAAAGCTTTTTAACGCAGAAATCTAGGACAGAAATATTCTAAAAATTATTGAACCGCCTTCGAACAGGTTAATGCACTAAAATAAAAATAAATTAAATCTTTGTCTTAACAATATTTTAGGCAACTTTGTTTCCTAATGTCTCCATATTTAAGTAATAAATTTCAAAAACTAGATTTTTGAAGTAAAACTTCTTTAGGCGCGAGTAGGGGTAACTCAGTAATTCTAACGAATGTGACGTCATTCTAATGTAACGGAAAATTAACCTGATAGAAAATACCTAACACGTTAATAAAAGTTAAATCTGTAATTGTATATTACGGTAGATATTTTGCTGAACTGTAAAATTGATAGCTTGTCAACCAAAATACATTGTTGGTGAATAGTTTTACGCCTAAAATTTGTGTATAAATATGAATAAACAAAGTGGATTTATTAATAAAGAAAGTGACGAAAAAATATTGAATGAAAATGGGTGAGTACTATATATGCATATATTTTATTTTCATGTGAATCGTTTAAAAAATCAATGCTGAAATCTCCACAAAAAATAAAAGATATAAAGTTATTTGTAACGAAAATTAATGCACTATAAAGTCTATCTATAAATGTATTGAAATTTCCATAAATTTCTATAAATATTTAATATACAACAGGTGGTTTGAAGTATTTTAAAAGAGATACTACTGGAGATTTCAATATCTACTTCAAGTGATAAATTAGTCAAAAAATCGTGTTTCTTAATTTCTATGTAAGATTTTGTCAAAATTAGTACACCACCATGTGATTTATTAGTTCTATTGAAGTAATAGTAATAGAGTAATTATTAAATAGTATATAGCTGATATTGTCATTATTGGACAATGTTTCAGATAGACATAATATGTCTGGTTCATATTGCTTTAAGATTAGGTCTATTCTATTAGTTTTGTTAGAAATTGATTGACAGTTAACATTTAAAATTATCAGATTTCTCATGATTTTCACGCACACAATTCTTTATGTTTCTACTGACTTCCTTGCGATACATTTTGCGATACGTACGTCAAAACTTTTGATTAGCTAACCTAACCTAACCAAACCGTTAATTTCTGTCAAAAAATTTTAAAACGCGAGAGTGAAATTAATAAATTTTAGATAAATTACAAAACAAAATAGTTGTAACTTAAATAAAATGGCGGATTCTCAAGAATATTTTACTGTTTCATCAATAAATAATAATAATAAACGAAAAAAATCAAAAACCTGTAGCTACTTGTTAATAAACATATTTTGAATTTGAATTTATTTTGCGATGATACGTACGTCAAATAAGTTTTACTTCAATCGCGCGTAAAGGTTACACGCAAACTCTTTTTTTTTAGTAATCCTTGACAAATACTTTTTTTTACCATAAAATTGTCAAGAAAGTTATTGGATTTAACTTTATTTCAAAACACCCTAGACATGTCCTTATTCAATACATTAAAATTACTTACGAATAAATAATATTTAAGTAGCTATCCAAGGATAGAAATTGGACGTTAATGAGAAATAAATTTAAATAGCCTTCTGAAGCAATAAGCGAAAAACGAAATCTTATTTATTTGTGAATATAACTCAATTTTCAACAATTAATTTCTGACTGAAACTAATTACAACTGCCAGCTACAGATTGATAATTTAATCGTATATTAAGAGGTGCTACTGAAATTTTAATTAACGGTTAAGACAGAATTAAAGTGATATGAAAATTATGTTGAATGGATTTTTCAGAGTGTGATCTAATGAGATTTATCACCCAAGAGAACAAGGCTCCAGGAGAAAGAAACTAGAAACAAAAACGCTACTCAGTAGAAATCCTTCTGACGATGTAGGCCAGTATAGCATCGATATAAATTGGATATTTGCTTACACATTTAAACTGCATATATTACAGTTTTAATAACATTATATTTATTTTTCTTTGTGTGCCATATCTACTCTCCGGACACTAGCGATAACTAAACAAAGTGTCTCTGTCTTTCGCCAGTCAAAAAGGTGCGCTCTTTTGATATCTGTCCACTTCTTAATATTCCTGAGCCATGACATGGAAGGTAGTATTTTTCTTCTAATATATTTTTGATTAATCAAACTGCTGTAATATTTCTTTGGGGTGATCTCAACATTCTGGAGAAGAACTTTAATAACAAACGAGACTTTTTGAGCACCAAACACGTTTTTAAATCCAAACTGACTCTTATTTTTATCAAATTCACATTTTGTGCGTATTCTGGAGTAAATAATCGTTTTTAGAAACAACTTTAAATGGTGGTTCATCAAGTTTATTAATCGATGACACTGCATTTTTTGGGGATTACAATACATGTAGATTGTAGCCAGTCTTCTGGTATTGAACTTGCATTGTACATTAATTACAATTATTGTGCGATTTGACATATTTTTTTTTATTAAGGATGTCCTCGTAGGTATAGACCTAAATACAAATGTACCGAGAACATCTATTGGGGCAGAAGAGGTAATTTATTAATTTGGGATTTAAAGGCCTGCAAGTTAGGACGAGTGGGGAAGACGTGGGGAGGTAAGGAGTTCTGGAGACCCTGGGGATGAAGGAACGATCGAATCGATCCGTTCTCGATGTCGGGCACTGAACAGTATAAGGTTGCATGGAGTTGGCACGTCGCGTTGCTCTGGCTGGTCTGGCAAGTGGAGGCATTATAGAGCGGAGTTGTTCTGAGCAAAATTCGTTTATGTATCGGTAAAACAAGGAAAGATCAGCCACTGCTCTTCGATGGGATAATGGGGCTAGGCTTTTGGTGATACTGGTGTCGTTTATTAGTCGAACTGCCCTTCTCTGTATTGCATCAAGAACTCCGAGCATTGACGGAGCCGCCGAACCCCATACATGCGAGCAGTATTTAATATTAGGCCGTATTTGGGCGTTGTAAAGAGTAGCCAAGTTGGATGGAGAAAAATATTTTCGTGCTCTAAACAGAAAGCCTAATTTCTTTTCTGCTGCAGTTGCTATGGATGCAATATGTTCGTTCCAGAGTAAGTCCTGGGAGATCGTTATACCAACCAGCGTAATGGAGTCGCCCGCTACCAGTGTCTGATCGTTGATTGTAATGGATGAGTCGCATGTTTGCCTCTTGTTGGATGAGCAACATTTTTTTTTTCTTGAAAGCGTTGACATTAACAAGATTTTTTCGTCCACACTCGTTTACAATTCTCAAATCTTGATTGAGAAAAGCCGTTGTGGATCTTCTGTCCTCTTCCAGAATATCTAGAGGTATGGGACGGTTGTGCGCTTTGTTACAGTGTAGGTTGCTATCATCTGCAAAACCATGTATCGGGTTATTAGTTGCTTCTAGGAGATCATTAATGTGTAGTAAGAATAGAGTAGGAGCTACAGCCGATCCTTGGGGAACTCCAGAGTTGATCTTGTAGAGGTTGGAAGAATGTCCATCTACAGCAACTTGGATGTGCCTGTTGGAGAGAAAGTTGGATATCCATCTGCAAAGGTTTTGCGAGAGTCCGCATGAAGGCAGTTTGTTCCAAAGGGCTGCATGCCACACTTGTTTTTCTATAACCTATATCAGTTTAATAATTTCAATAAGAAAATCCTGTGGCTTTTTCATCTTTCGGAGATATAGATTTCGGCGTTATTATTTCTTAATTCCTATTTTTTTGTTAAACAGCTAGTCTCTTTTATTATTATTTTTTTAAATTGTATATGTGTATTATCTAGAATCTAAGTTTAGAAACCAAGTTAGAGTAACTGATTCGTTATTTAAAATTGCTAATATGGATGAAGAGTTTTTGACCATATCTGAAGAACAATTTTACACATCATTTAATACGTAATGCACTATTCAATTCAAGTTTAGTTCCTTAAACTATCGATCATTCTAACTAAACGAGTGCAAAATTAGAAACATTTTAATTATTTTCAACACCAACTTTATGATTTTTAACGACTGGACTAAAAATCGTATAAGAAGAATGTAGAAACAAAAAATGGGTCTCCCAAAAATGTTCATCACGCTTAACACCGAAATGGAGAGGCGGAAAAGAAAAGGATAGGTTAAAAAAAAGTGAAAGAATGGTTAGATTTCTGATTGTGAATTTTTCTTAAGTAATTAAGTTTGGAAGTTTGTATTGTTATTTTTTTTCTTAAAAACGGAGGAACTTCTTTGTAATAAAATGCTGGTCTTGAGAACTCGTCCCTTTCTTTTATTCCACGCTTGTAAGATCTGGATAATTAAACGTGCATTTATAAAGAAAAATTGAAAAATGTTTCAAATTTAAAGTGTTCTACGTGGGAGTTGTTGTAAAAAAATATTCCTAAATTATTAATTACTATGCTTGGAATAAAAACTTTTTAACCTATTAAATGTCCAGTGAATTTACAGATTGGTAAAATTTGCATAGATTCAGAAATAAATCGGCAAGCCTCAATTATCGATACTACATAATCGAATTTATTTAAAGCAAATAACATTTTTGTCATAACCATACTTTAATAATTTAAATTGTTTTTATAATATCATTGGTATTGTATTTTTTCCTGGATTAGTATCTAAGTGCATAAAAAAATAAATATGGCAAAATTATTGACTTCTCTTGTAGTATATTTTTTTCTCATGACAAAGCACAATTTTGAATAAATCAGAAAAGTAAAACATAACCTTATAAAAAACGAGCATTATGTACATATCGATGAACAAATTTTAACAATCCCCAGAAAGTGCAAACACGAAAAAGCCATCAGTTCAAACAGCGAACAGTAACCCCCGATTTCCGTCAAGTTTCAAATTTCTCACCCCCTCTTCAGAATCTGTTTGTCTTGTTCGAGTCGGATTTTAACCATTTGTTTGGGCAATATTGTTTTGAGAGATAATTTGAATTTCAAACGACGGGTAACCATTAAATGCCCTCGAAGCACTGATTGAAATCGTGTAAACGCTTTTATATGACTTTGTAAATAAAAATACCTATGTGTATTAGCACAGTATTTGATTCTATAGAATAACGAAGCCTCAATGAAAACTGAATGCAATAATATTTTATAGAAGACCAAACAAAAATTAAGTCAGTAGAATCCTAATGTAAAAAGTATAAATACAAGAATACAAAAGATATTTTTTCTACAAGCATGTGTAAAACAACATTTCTCGCACGCATTTTAATTCAGAAAATATCTCTTTCCCGCACGGAGTGCGGATAAGAATTTTTCCCGCACGGAGTGCCGGTAATGTTTTTTATTTCATCCTGTCCAGTAAATACACTTCCCTATAATCAATTTGGCGCCGGTAAGTAAAACATGACAGATGGCTTTCAAGGTAATTTGACTAACTAATCAAGTTACGAACTATTTTTAGTCAAGTTACGAACTACTGTTAAAATGTTTATGAATTTATAATTTATAAAAACAGGATGAAATAAAATATAATACGATACATGGTCGTTAGGTAATATTACAGTACTCGTTTTTATTTCGGGACTTGGCTCCTACGTCGCCTCGTCCGTAAACTAACTCGTACTGTATTAAGTCACCTACCGACCTTGTAACGTATAATACTATTCCCGCACGCATTTTTTTCAATTAATTGAATATGTTTTCCGATAACCTTTTTGACAAATTATTGTATTATTACCTTTATCTTGTTGGACTACATACAAATAGTAAAAAAAAAATTATTTTACATGAAAATAGGGATTTTTAAAATGTTTTTTTTAAAGATCATAATTTATTAAATCACCCCTTAAACCTTACTCAAAGCAACAACAAACTCACCTGTTTAAGTAGGGTTGCTATAGCTACAGTCGTGTATTTATTGACACTATGAAAGATTTAATTGTCACAATCGCATCTTTTCAAATATCTAAATAATTTTTGAGGTGATTTTGCTTGTAGAAACAATATTGATCCTAACTCTTGCGGAAATTAACTTTCCCGCACTTAACTGCAGTTCGCGTGCGGGAAAGTATAACTTTCCGCACTTGTTAGGATAATAACTATACTTTAAGTATTTTTTTATTATTAAAGCTTAGCGTGCCTGAGCTGCTAAATGCCATTGACACGTTTACAAAAGGTTTACAAGCATTTATAATACATTGAACATTATATAGAGATCATTAATCAAGGTTCTAAATTTATCACAACGAATATTTTACTGGTTTCCTCTTTTGATATTAAGTGGTACAACTAACACTCTTTCAGAAACACCGTACTATAACTTCTGGTTGTATCGAGTATCTGTATAAGATTCATTGATGTAGCGATTGTGGGTTAATGAATAAAGTTCACATTGGGTAAGGAAGTGTTCTGCAGAACGATGAGTATTGCAACATTTACAAACGGTAGGGCGCTCACGAGACATCAGGTAATCATGGGACCATGGAGTGTGATTAATGCGCAGTCTTTTCATAACAATTTTATTTTTTCTGCAAAGGGAAAGGAGGTTTAAGGGTGCTACATTTGAATGCCTTCCATAAAGTTGGGTCTTAGCTACACTCCAATCGCTTTGTCATCAGGATGTTTGTACCATTGATCTGATTGTGGTTTGGAGATCTTGGTGGAGTTGGATATTTTCTACTTGGAGGCTGGAACAACATGTCGTTTTGCGGCATGATCATCATTTTTATACCCAGTATTTTTTAATTTCAGTTTTTTCTTGAAAAAGAGTTTTTTAAAGACTTTTGGTCCACGATTTAAACTTATTCGGAAAAATCACAAATTTGGTTATTAAGTTCTAAGATTATAATATTTTTTTAAACGATGTAGCTTTTCTTTTTGCATTTTGTCAAATTCAAAATAATTAACAAAAATGTGAATGAGACCTATCTGTAAAACGATTCAATCAAAACAGAAGAATTATATTTTATTTAAATTACTATATAAGTTCTACGAGTATAAATTAAGTACTTACTAGATAAAGAGTGTCCAAAAGTCAAATAAAAGTTCTTAAGTTTGCAATTACCTATTTGTTTAAAGAATCATGTGAATTTTGTTGATATTTGCCTTTGGGGGCGTCCATAAATTAAGCGAGGTGTTCAGAGGGGGGAGGGGGGCAAGCTTAATCTTTCTAAATCTCACTTGGGGGAGAGGGGGGTTTTACCAAATATCACGTAATTTTTTTTCTAGTAGAAAACGGTGTGAAGTTACGTAAAAGTAAAATTAAATTAAAGTACAAAAATGCTTTTAGAATGAAAATAGGGCGAAATTTCCCACTACAATAGTGTTTGTCGTATTTGTCCAAACCCCACAGAGCAGCATCACTGTGGCTACTGCCAATGGACTGAATTAGAATAAATATTATTGATTTTTAGTCATTGCTAGTTTTTAAAGTAAAAGTAATGTAACAAATTATTTTCCTGTATTTTTTTTAATCCAACGCGATTACAGTTTAAATACCAATTTTTTGAAAATCTCACGTGAGATTTGGGGAGGGGGGAGGGAGTTATGAAATCTCACCAGAGAGAGCGGGGGTGTCGAAAAATCCAGAAAAATGCCTCACGTAATTTGTGGACGCCCCCTTTACTGTCAACTAAAAAATCGGATTTTTTTGTAAAATCGTATCTAATGAATGGAAAGGGTTTTATATCTCTGTGGTGGTTTTAAAACAGAATTGGCGTAACTCTTATTGGTTTAAACGAACGTAACTTTATTTTCTTTCCGATCTGTTAAATTTCAATTAGGATTAAGTTAAAGCATAATAATTACATTTGATAATTCTAATTTAAATAAGTTTATTTTCATTTAAAAGTCCTTGCTTTAAAGGTGGGAACTTATTAGGAATTGCAAAAATTTGACAGAAAATGTTAAAAAACACTTTTCAACTTTCAAGATACCTATTGTGGAAACCAAACCTATTCTAAAACGAATCTTATACTAACATAAAAAAATTGAAAATACTAAAATATATACTTTAAATGTTAAATTATATTTTACAAACACTACCTATCTTAAAGAATACATTTATTTGTTGATACTTAAATTAGTTGTTTTCGTTTGTTTAAATTTTATTAGAGAGCAAATTTTCTGAAAGGGAATATCAAATAACCGAACAAAAGTTTAAATAAACTTCTACCTACAAATTGGTAACAAAACTGGATAAGTGGGTTAACTTAAAAGTTTGTAATGAGTTTACCGTAACAGGAAACAATCGAAAACGTATATTGAATGCAACAAAGAAAATTAATTTTTGGTCCTCCGTCCAGAAACAATACTGTAACGTTTATTTATTTTCACAGTTTATTATTTAATTTATTTATACCACTAATACACTTAATTTATGTTATAACACAATTTATTTACAATATACTAATTTTTATGAACACTGAACATTGATTTATATAAACACTTATTTACTTAGACTCAACTCAAAACTCAACTGACTATATTTCAAAATAAAAGTCTATTTATATGCGCTTCGAACAATGAAGAAACATCTCGATCTCTCGCGTAAGGGCAGAGATTTTTCCAGTCGTATGTGGAAGCTTCTATATGGTTCAATAGAACATTCCACGGCGTCGCCCGCCGGTCGGACTCGCCCATTTGGCCAACCAGGACAGAGCCGGAGTCGCATTACATTGCCCCCTCCTTAAGAGATAGTTCCTCCTGGAACTAGAGCTGGATGGGAATGATTGTATCTGCAGTCGGATCCTCTTCTACAATTTCCAGTTGTATAAAAAAAACAGGGGACGGTCTTCGTTGTAAACTGGACACTGGGCGAATGGCTGCAAACCAATACTTGGACTTCGGTATCTTGAAAGATTACTTCCACCATGTTTCGAATGACCCTCCAGTCTAACTCCTTACACTCGATCTTTGGCATTGCTATATTCTGTATATTGGACTCCAGTACGTGTTCCCTCAGGCTAAGTAAAGATTCCCATACATCTTGATAAGTGGGTCGGTCGTGATAGGTGTTCTTTGTCACTAGATAGAAGAGGTAACGTGATCCATCTTGGAGTCTCAAAGCTTTTCCGGGGGCTGGCAATTGGCTTTGCAGTTCTAAATGTCGACCAAACTTTTTTCGGAAAACGGACGCTAATCCTCGGGCGTCGCTGATACTGGCAGGAATATTATGGACCAACGAGCAGTCATCTGGAAGCGTGAACAGGTCTTGATGTTTCTCAATGGTTACGCCAAATCTTGCTTTCCCGGTACCCCCATAAGCACCCATAAACTCATCGAAGGCAAAATCAGGAGTCTCTTGGAGTCGATTTACCTCTTCTTCTTGGTTATGATCTCCTTCAAACGGTGCCAGCCGGTTTCCATGTACCACTTTCGGTTTTCCATTTGGAATCTTACTTATTCGGTATATGACATCATTGATTCTTTTCTTAACGATGTATGGACCTTCCCAAGACGTTTGTAGCTTCGGCGAGTAACCCTTCTGTCTTCTTGGGTTATGAAGCCAGACTTGGTCTCCTTCTTCGAAACATCCTTCCGTGGCTTGAGTATCATACCGTTTCTTCATTCTATCACTGGCAATTTGAAGATGTGAGCGAACCAGTTCATGCATATCGTCCATTTTCCTTCGTAACTGGATCACATAATCTTCTCCAGCCATATCTTCTCCAGGTCGGCATCCAAACTCAAGGTCGCATGGTAGCCTCATCTCTCGTCCGAACAAGACCTTTGCTGGTGTTTGGCCTGTTGTTTCATTGACTGCTAATCGGTAAGCCATCGCAAAGAGCGAAAGGTATTGATCCCAGTCCCGCTGGTGGTTGGACACTACTTTTGACAGATACTTTCCAATGGTCTTATTCATTCTTTCTACCATTCCATCTGATTGTGGATGTAATGCTGTAGTTCTTGTTTTCTTTATTCCTAGAGTATCGCAAATTCCTTGGAAAAGCTGGCTTTCGAAATTTCTACCTTGGTCACTATGAATCTCCAAGGGTACTCCAAATCGACTGATAAATTCTCTTATTAGGACATCTGCAACAGTTGTGGCCTCTTGATTTGGAATGGCGTAGACTTCTACCCACTTCGTGAAATAATCCATAACCACCAACATGTACTTATTTCCATTCTCAGTCGTCGGAAATGGTCCAGCAATGTCTAAAGCAATCCTCTCGAATGGGCTACCGACGTTGTATTGTTTCATGGGAGCTTTCCTTTTTCGCTGCGGTCCATTGCTCGCAGCACAGATGGTACACTTCTTACACCAGCTCTTCACATCATCGGAACTATTCATCCAATAAAACCTTTCCCGTACTCGTTGAAGGGTTTTCTTAACACCGAGATGACCTCCTGATGGACTGTCATGTAACTGTCGGAGTACTTCAGCCACTCTAGTCTTTGGAATAACTAACTGCTTTCTGATTTCTGAACCATCATCATTCTCGAGTACTCGTTTCAATAAGTCTTCTTCCAGGATGAAAGAGTTCCACTGAGCCCAATAGGATTTAAGTACTGGACAGAATTTTGATACTTCTTGCCAAGTAGGTCGTTGATCTTCTCTCTTCCATTGGCGCATTTTCTTTAAAACAGGATCATTTTCTTGTTCCTCTCTAATTTTAGTCGGTGCCCAGTAATCGTTAACTACAGTTGTTCGTAGTATAGCAGTTTCTTTGGATTCTGTCTTGTTGCAATGGGAGCAATCTGCTGGGCACGGTCTTCTGGAAAGAGAATCGGCGTTTCTATGGCTTACTCCAGCTCGATGTTCGATCCTAAAGTCGTACTCTTGTAACCGTTCGATCCACCTGGCAATTTGACCTTCAGGGTGCTTGAATTGCATTAACCATTTAAGGGCTGCATGATCGGTCCGGATTAAAAATTTTCTTCCATAAAGGTATTGATAGAAATGTTCCACGGACTTCACAACTGCCAGAAGTTCTCTTCTCGTAACGCAGTAATTCCGCTCAGGTTTAGAGAGCACTTTACTAAAATACCCCAGAACCCTTTCTTGCCCATCTTGAATCTGAGAAAGAACTCCTCCAATTCCTACATTACTGGCATCGGTATCTAAAATAAATTCCCCCTCTGGTTGTGGGTAGCCCAGTATCGGTGCTGTTGTTAAATGCTTCTTTAGAGTTTCAAAGGCCGTTTGACAGTGGTCATCCCAGCAGAATTCTCTTGCTTCTTCAGTAAGTCGTGTTAATGGCTTAGCAATATCTGCAAACTTCCTTATGAACCTTCGATAGTACGTGCATAGCCCAAGAAAACTTCTTATTTGATGTTTATCGGTTGGTTGTGGCCAATGCTTGATGGAAGCAACTTTGTCGTTATCTACAGCCACGCCTTCCTTGCTGACAACATGACCCAGGTACTTAACTTTATTTTGGAATAACTGACATTTCTTGGGGTTCAACATCAGTTGGGCAGCTTGAAGTCTTTTAAAAACATCGTCTAAGTTCTTTAGATGATCTTCAAATGTCTCTCCCAAGACTATGATGTCGTCTAAATAGACCAGACATGTCTTCCAAGATAACCCTCTCAATACATTTTCCATAAGCCTTTCAAATGTCGCAGGAGCATTACATAGTCCGAATAGCATAACATTAAATTGCCATAGTCCGGAACCGGTGGTAAAGGCTGTCTTTTCCTTGTCTACTGGGTCCATTTCTACCTGCCAGTAGCCAGATTTCAAGTCTAAGGTAGAGAATAATTTACTTCCAGCCAAAGTGTCCAAGGTGTCGTCGATTCGAGGCAGAGGATAACTGTCCTTTTTGGTAACATTGTTCAACTGACGGTAGTCTACACAGAACCTCGTAGTTCCATTCTTTTTCTTAACCAAGACTACCGGAGAGACCCATGGGCTGGTAGAAGGTTCTATCACCCCGTCTTCCTCCATTTCTCGAACAATCCTTTCAGCTTCCTCTCTCTTTGCCTGCGGTAATCTTCTAGCTGTTTGACGAATTGGCTTGGCATCCCCTGTGTCAATTTTATGCTTCACTGTAGAGGTTCTTCCTGTCTTACCTCCTTTTGGCACAAAAATGTTCCGATATTGATGGAGAAAGTCTTTAACTCTTCTTTTCTCTATTCGATTCAGAGATGGACCAGCAACTGCCACCATGTGTTCGAACTTGTCGTTGGAATTATCCGAAGTGGCCCTCTGACGAATTATGGACGATACTGGTACACAGGTTCCAATTCTGGTATCTTTCTTGATTGTAATAGGGTGATCATTGATGTTTATAATTCGTACCGGAATTTCTCTAGCAGAAGTAACCAATCCTTTTCCGATCAAAATTCCTCGACCGACGTCTTCATCATGGTTCAAAGGTTCCATCATGGCAGGTGTTCCTGCATCAACAGTTCCTTGAAGACGTGCCACTACGATAGTTTCACTTCTACCAGGTATCACAGTATCCTCTTCTAGAGCTGCTGGCACGGTTCTGTCCTCATACGGATGAAGGAATACTTCTTCGGCACCCACTTTAATAACTCTGTTTTTGAAATCCAGCTGGAAACCATGTAAGTTCATTACGTCCATTCCTAATATCACATCTTCCTCGATATCAGCGACAATGACAGTATGCGCGAATTTTTCTGTACCAATTCCTATTTGAACTTGGACTTCCCCATGGATGTTAGCTCTTTCACCTGTGGCGGTCCGCAGCCGTAGCCTTGTTGGTTGAAGTTTCTTGCTGCTACTTATAGTTGTTGGTCGTATAATGGTCCTGGTCGCTCCAGTATCTATTAACAGTGTGTACTTTTTACCATTTATTTCACCATCTACATATACACTGTCATCGCGACATTTCAGAGAGGCTATGAGTATGAGAGGGTCTTTTAAAAGGTTACGGGTCGAAGCTGCCCCCTCTAGGCCGACCCGTTCTAGTTTTCCTGTGGAGTTGTTTCTCGATTTGCATTGGCCACTGGACGTTTACATGATTTGATGAAGTGTCCCATTTCGCCACAATTGTAACACACGCGGGGCCTCTTCTTTTTGTTTTCAGCAAAGTTCTTCATCATGTTAACTAATTGGTCCAATTTATTTTCGTCTTCTTCGTCTTTTACAGATCTTACTTTACTGTATCCCCACAAGCCTTCGAAGCCGCTTCATACTCAAGCGCAGCGGACAAGACATCGACTAAAGTTTTGTGACGGGCTAAACGAAGAGTCTTGTTCATTTCAGGATCACGGAGCCCATCAAGAAATGCTTCTACTGCTAAACATTCTATCATTCCTTCATCAGCTGCAGGATAGGCAAATCTGACCAACCTGGCAATATCTACTTCATATTCCTGAAGGGTCTCTTCTCGCTTCTGTTTTCGTATCTTCAACTGTGACCGGTGCAAATTCTCCAGATGTTCATGACCATATCGCATGTTTAATCTCTTCTTAAGTTGTTCAAAGTCATCCGTCTCTTCCACCGGTATAGTCTGAAGAACGTCGCAAGCATCTCCTCTAAGAGCGATCGTGAGATTTACAGCCTTTTCTTTTTCTGACCATCCGTTCGCTCGTGCAGCTGTTTCAAACTGTTTAAGGTAATTTTCCCATGAC
Source organism: Altica lythri (assembly GCA_964028335.1). Lineage (NCBI taxonomy): Eukaryota > Metazoa > Arthropoda > Insecta > Coleoptera > Chrysomelidae > Altica > Altica lythri. Next base: position 34,805,040 of record OZ034801.1, on the reverse strand, counting down.
ATTTTTCCATCAAAGGTTGGGGCTTTAATGCGGACCGAACTTTCACTGCTTTCCAGTTTTGGTTTTTGTTCCACTTTACAGCTTGTCTTTTCTTCATCATTTTTCTCTTTTGATTCTTCCACACTAATCCTTTCTCCCTTTCCCATTTCTTCCATTTTTCGTTCAATCTCTTTTATTTTCTCCTCGAATGAAGTCATCTCATTCTTTAGAGAAGACATATCTGATGACATGGATGAAATCTCAGAAGAGACTTTATTTTCTAAAGAAGCAACTTTAGTATCCAAAGATGAAATTTCAGAAGAAACTTTATTTTCCAAATAAGAAATTTCAGAAAAAACTTTATTTTCCAAAGAAGAAATTTCAGAAGAAATGTCTGTTTTCAGAGAAGACATATCGGTAGAAATGTCAGTTTTCAGAGAAGACATATCGGTAGAAACCTTATTTTCCAAAGAAGATATTTCAGTAGAAATATGTTTTATAGAAGACATCAATGATGAAGTATCGTCAGCAAATAAAAACTCCTCCGGGTCTAATCCTTGATCAACTATCGCTTGTCTAAGTCGCTCCACCAACTCCGACTTCTTTCCTGTAGTGTCCAATTCACGGTCTTCAAGTTCCCGACGCAAGTCTGCCACTTTTAAATCACAAAGTTTTTTCGACATTTTTCTACACTATTTATTTACACTATCCCACTTCTGACACCAATGTAACGTTTATTTATTTTCACAGTTTATTATTTAATTTATTTATACCACTAATACACTTAATTTATGTTATAACACAATTTATTTACAATATACTAATTTATATGAACACTGAACATTGATTTATATAAACACTTATTTACTTAGACTCAACTCAAAACTCAACTGACTATATTTCAAAATAAAAGTCTATTTATATGCGCTTCGAACAATGAAGAAACATCTCGATCTCTCGCGTAAGGGCAGAGATTTTTCCAGTCGTATGTGGAAGCTTCTATATGGTTCAATAGAACATTCCACGGCGTCGCCCGCCGGTCGGACTCGCCCATTTGGCCAACCAGGACAGAGCCGGAGTCGCATTACAATACTATTAATTACTTCAAAACTGTCCGGAAAATGGCATTTTCCGGCCTAGGCCGGCAAAGTAGCTTTTAGATTATCTAAAGAGATGGCGCAATGAGTTTAAATTTTAAGTCACCAAAAATACATAATAAATATAACTTTTAATTAAATTTAATTAAAAAAAACGTACAATATACTAAACTTACCTATAACTTTTTCTAAATGTAAGCAGGATTCTAATTTACATTTAATTTCTCTCACAACTTGTATTATAAAATTTGACATTTAGGTATGTCAATTTACAACTACTTATCATTCGATTATGGATATAGTTCATTGTCTCTGCTATTTTTATATAAAATTATTAGATATTGATTTTAATATTTTCAATATAACAATTTTCTCTGTGCTTCTTATTAGCCAGAGATAATAGAATTAATTAATTAATTTGTCTATGTTATTAGCACAGTATTTGTATGTATAAAAATTAATTACCAGCTGACATTTTGTCGGCTATCTTCTAGTCAGTGGTCTTAGTTCAGTTAGCACAAGCAGTCAAGTCTTGAACATAACAGAACTTTTGAAAATATTAAAAATTAGTCGAACCAAAAAATAGTGTGTGTTACACGTCCGGAAAATATTTTGCAAGTGCTCGTATTGTTTCGCCTCGGTGCTACGCACCTCGGCTACACAACTTTACTCGCTCTTGCAAAATGTGATTTTCCGTCCTTGTGTCACAAATAACTATTTTGGTTAAATACAAGAACAAAAGAGATTTTATTAATTAAAACAAATCTCTACGTATAGCGGATAGAGCTTTTAACTATCTGGCAAAAGACGTCTTACTATTACTATAGTAGTCCAAGTTTTTGCTCATAACTTGATTCAAGTTATATCGTCTAGGAAACTTAATTCATTCTTAGAGCATATATGACGTTTATGAAGAGTAGAGACCCTTCATACTGACGTTAATAAAATAGAAATTATGTGTCAAAACGACAATTTAAACATCAAACTCTTTTGTGCCTTATCTTATACTTTCATTTGGTTAGACGACTGGAACAATTAACTAACATTTCTCGTGGAAAAATGTTAAATTTAGAATTAAACAAACAAAAAAATATATTAAAGAAAAAAACTATTACATCCGGTAGTTTGATATTTTTACATTTTTTTTATTATCTTTAAAGGCGTGTTTACATGATGCCAGTGACTAATCAAGCACTGGCATGCCAGTAAGACTGGCGCCAGTTACTGGCATCATGTAAATACGCCATTGGTCTATTTTTTATGCCAGTGGCCCTCGTCCGGGTCCCCTCCAACCCCGCGCCAGTGTTTGTAGACACGTGTAAACACAGCGTTCCAGTGACTGGCGTACATGAAAAGGGTAAACTTCACCAAGTCGGAACTAGGATGCCAGTGAGACTGTCGCTAGCTACTGGATACGTGTAAACGTACCAGTTCAGCGCTGTCCTAATCAAGCACTGGCGCCAGTTACTGGCATCATGTAAACACGCCATAACACGTAGTATAGATACCAGGAGTCTAAACGTCTAAACGTAATGTTGAACGAATGGTCTCAATTTAGGGGACAGAACTATTGCCGGTAGAGTGCGCCATTGTTCAAGAAATACATCAGAAATACTCGTTTAAATCCTTACGCGGAAGTTTTGGTTCTATTGACAGCTCCGGAAAAAAATATTTTGAGAAACGTGGAATTAAATAAAAGTTTTAGGAAAAATTTTATGTACATATTTTAAAAGATAAATACAAATGCAAAAAAATTTCTAAATATTATTTTAAAACTACACAAATTTATAAATTAATTGTTGTTGTCCTTGTTTGTTATATGGCTCTGCTACTTGACAATCGCCAGATTAATTGATTGTCCATAATACAAATTTTTAAAAGATAGATTTTATTTTGAGGTTACTCACTTTTGGTGCTTTGAATATACTTCGTACTTTGAATAAACCCACTTTTCCCACACTGTCACTGGCCTTTCGGCCACTAACACAACCATGAACAGCACAACATATTCCCATTTCTTTTTATTAATTTTATTACAACTAATTTTAAATAAATAAATTAATATTATATATTTAATTTACTTCAACATTCGCGACATCTCAAATGTCATAATAATAACATCGGTAACTCCTGAATCCTTGCGCAAATAGTGACAAAAATTAGAACTATGATGTGGGTTGATTATTGGGTACCAGAAATATTATGAAAAAGCCTATACCGTGTAGGACTTCTGGTATCTATACGTGATCTCTATGGAGGGTCTCTAATGTCATTTCTTGTTTGCCAAAGTTCTAAATTTCTAAATCCGCTTTTTTACGTTTGATGAAAATTAATTAATTTGACACAGTCAGTAAATATTCAAATATTTAATTTGTTGTGTTAAATTCCAAAAATAAAAAATTAGCTTCACCGTTGGTTGGGGTGAGTTAGTCAAAGTTTACCAAAGTTTACTGGCGTTAGACTATAAAATAAAAGCAGTTGTTAGTTGTATTATTTAAAAAGAGGAAACTTTTAAAACGTCTATGGTCTTTTTACCTAATTACAAATTGTTCTTTATGTTCCAAATACGAATTATTTTGTTTAAACACGAACCTATAAAAAGAGTCTCATTGATTTTTCTTTCGAGGCAGAATACGAAGCTTACTAAAACATTTAAAGAATTGAAAACAAAGCGTTTTTCTCTTTACGTTAAATCTAACAGCACATAAAAACATATATCTAGAGCGGTTTGAAACGTGTAAAAGAATGAAAATTCGCCCCGATATACCCACCTACCTTTACTTAATACCCCTCGAGAGATTCCGGAACGAGAACAGTAACCGGAAGTAAAATATCGCGGCAATTGTGCAAAAAATCCCTTGCCGTTATATTCATGCAATTTTACTAGGGCTTTTAAGAGCACAAAGGCTCCCTCTGTTGAGAAGATCAGACACTTCAAGGGTCCTCTTAGAAACGTGTCAATGTATGGAACCCTGTCACACATGATATTGTTCGAGTGGATGTGCTATAAATACTTGTTACATTACCGAGAGCTTATATAGAGATTGTATAGGGCTGTAAAAAAGAAAGAGATCATGATGACCTGACAAAAGCAAAGAGCTCTTACAATTTTAGTCACAATTAAAATTTGTCTGTAAAAGAATGTAGGGAGAATTAAGGATAAGTGGGGCAAGTGGATTAAGAGGTTCGGTTTTAATGACAAAATTTATAAGACTAATAAAAAAAATATAAGGTCACACTTTGGTTCAATCAATTTATGGTACATAAGTAAAGATTGGATTAAAAGCATTTGAGGAAGGTCAAAATAAACAATAACAAATCGAATAAGAACGAAGTAATAATATCAGAAATTTCTAATTTATTTGTTTCGTGTCATTAAAGTACTGCCAATTAGATGACTGTCATTTTTATAACCTTAAAATTAATATAATTAACACGTTGTACCTGATCTTGTAATTTTCTATTTTTGGAGTTTAAATTTTAGTAATTGTTCTAAACTGTTCGTTTAAATCAATTTAAATATTTAAGAGTTTAATTATAAAAAAAAGGGTGTGGCAGTCAGTGGGACTGTCGGCAGAAGTTATACTTCTATGCACGCGCCCGGATTCATAAATTTTTATGCGAATGATTAAGCAAATATGATATTCGTGTTCAGCGACCTCAAAAACCTCCTAGTACCGAGTAAACACTCAGTTTGTATCAAATTTGCATAACATTTCCTGGAGACGAGGTCCGTCTTAAGTACCAGGTGTTTTGGACACCATCGCCATTATCATATTCGTATACAGCGACCCAAAAAACAGCCGAGTTCCAGGTGTAATTTTGTACAGAATTTACATAAAAACCCAGGAGAAGAGGTAAATACTCTAGGCACCAAGTGCCGCGGAGACTTTCGACATCATGATATTCGTGTTCAGCGACCCCAAAAACCCCGAGTACATAAATTAAACCCATTTGGAATACTTACCGAGTTGTAATTTTTTTATCTATTGTCTGTTCGGAATGCACTTTTCGACTATTCTTAAAAACTCTGTTTATGTAGCCAACAACCTCAAAAGCATAGTGCAGGATATAATGCAACCATGTGACGGTAGTATGGACTACAATACAATACTCATTACTGAATATTATTATTAATATTATTAATATAAAATACTTAACTTTATATGTTTACTTACGTGACAGAATTATAAAATAATCTGTCAAACACAATGTAATACGTCACTATGATATTCCAAAACATTAGCTCAGACTGTTTTTTGTATATCTATTTCTTTTCAATGTACTGATATGTGTTTCTGTCTCTCTCTTACTCACACCATTACATATGTAATAATTTTTCCCATTTAACCCCACACAAATCGAGTGCATGAATAGAAGTATAACTTCAAAAATTAATAATGTGTAATGGAACACTTTTTGAAGGTTTTTTCTACATCTAATTTACATCCATGTAGCCGTAATCTCACCTTTGTAACTTTTACTTTAAGGTTTTTGCAATTTGTAACTCATTATTATACTGAAGCTTTAACTGAAGATGGTATAAAGTATACCGAAATATATTTGACGTTAAAAATTAGTATACTTGGCTTTTATTAATTCAGCTGCTAACCCATTGATTTTCCATTTTATAAGTAGGTATATATATTACTTGGCAAATTAATAATTATATTTAATTTTTTCAGCAAGAAGCATTTTTTTTAAATATATATGTCCTATTTATGCGTATTGAAATTTTTACATTTTTTGTCCTCAGCCCACAAAGCCACAGCCCGAGTTAGGCTTTCCGTCCATTCGGCATGAGGCTGAACATAAAGGAATGCCTATAGGCAAACGACGTCTGATTCAGACGCTACAATTTGACACCAACTCCGGAAGATTAAAGAAAATTTTTCTATTAAGCTTTTTAAACGATGTTTCTAAATTGTCTGAAAATAATTTACGAGCATTTAAAATCAAGAAAATGATTCTTCTGCGTTCTTTTAACAGATACGATTTTGATCAATCGTCACACTGTTCGTCGGTATCTCTACAATCCTCGTCATGATTTACCCCTTTATCAGCACATCACAGAATCGACTTATCATGCAGTCATTACCATTTTGCAAAAAGCAGAGAACTTGAAATAATTAAAAATCATGGTGTCAGCTTATTCTTTGTCTGTAAAATATGAATTTCATTATTATCTACACTTAGTGGTTCTGAAGAAGCTGTAAATAAACAGCGAAAGCTTGGCCAAACTAAAAAGAAGTTTTTTTTTATCGCCACCCCCTGACTACATTGGCCAATCCAATATTAGTATTTAGTGATTTTATATATATATATATATATATATATATATATATATATATATATATATATACTCCTAAGAAATCTTTGCTGATTGTTAAGTAATAAAATTATAAAAATATTGGGTTTTGCAGCAATACGAAAAGTGTACTCTTATAAGTTTATTGTCAAGCTTTCGATTATGATTATAATCATCTTCAGGGCGCTACAATATTCTATGTTATAATATGGACTAAAAAATATATAAATATAATTTTTTACTTACAACTTGTTGAGATTATTTCGTGAAATATGTTAGTTTAATATTATTTATGTAGTAGATTTTAAAAACAATTACAACAACGAAGAACTTTTTTTTAAAAATGTTAAAAAACTGTACCACTAAGCCTTTTTAAAAATTAATATTAGGTATTTAACAGTTAATTCAAAAATGACTGGATGTATTTCTGTCATTATGTAATGCAAAACGACCATAGAATAGATTATGACAACGTTACAGTTTTGGACAGGGATAATAATATTTCCAGAAGGCTCTTTTTGGAAATGACACATATTAATAAGACACCACATTCTATGAATCATAGAACTGATATAGGGCACTTAAATGAAATGTTTTCTTATCTATTGTTTCTGGAAAAGCGTAGTGTTGAGTCATTGCAGACGCTTGAAGAGTAACCATCGTTAAAATATGTTATAATAAATTCAAGCTACCAACACCAAGTAGGTATATAAATAATTTTTAAATAAAACTTTTCAATTTTTTACAAATTAATATATTAACTTTCAATTTTATTTTAAAATTTAATAACGATTTTTACACGGTATGTTAAATAGGTACTCTAATGGACCTACGATCTTGTTTCGTATAAATTTCAAAACCTAATTTCGATTTCATAGGACAGATCTAAGTCAAAATACATAATGACAGAAATACATCCAGTCATTTTTGAATCAACTGTTAAATACCTAATATTAATTTTTAAAAAGGCTTAGTGGTACAGTTTTTTAACATTTTTAAAAAAAAGTTCTTCGTTGTTGTAATTGTTTTTAAAATCTACTACATAAATAATATTAAACTAACATATTTCACGAAATAATCTCAACAAGTTGTAAGTAAAAAATTATATTTATATATTTTTTAGTCCATATTATAACATAGAATATTGTAGCGCCCTGAAGATGATTATAATCATAATCGAAAGCTTGGCAATAAACTTATAAGAGTACACTTTTCGTATTGCTGCAAAACCCAATATTTTTATAATTTTATATATATATATATATATATATATATATATATATATATATATATATATATATATATATATATATATATATGTATATATATAATCCTAATTGGATTGGGCAATGTAGTCAGGGGTGTATATATTGATATAGATCTCCCTGCGGGAACAACCTCCTGTCAATACAAAATACAATATTTGGATTGTGGATTCCGGCACTTCCTATATTAATAGCTGTGACAAAAAATCTGTTCATATTACCCATCCTACTCCTCTTCATTATTATCTTCACTTAGCTGTGCTGATGCAGCTTTAAATAAACAGCGAAAGGTCGACCAAACTAAAAAGAAGTTTGTTTTTTATCGCCACCCCCTCACTACATTGCCCAATTCAAATAGGATTTTGTTACTTTACAGTTTTAATTTTCACCTTATTCTTTATATATATATATATATATATATATATATATATGAATAATGGTATAGTGACTGGTTCAATATAACGTGAAGTCAATAGTGGAGTTGCAGTCAATGTTATGGCCAATGTAAATAAAGAAAACTCTTTTATTTTTGTCAAGCTTTCGAATTTATTCAATTCCTTTTCAGGACATCTATAGTGAAGAAAAAATTTTTTATATAATAAAAATTTTTTTATAATGTTTTATATGTGATAACTTACTAATACGTGAGGTTATGAAAAAAGCTGCGAATTCTGTTTGATAAAATTAAAGTAAATCATACTATTAAAATACATAAATATTAAATTACAATTCAATTAAATTTAGTGTCTATATACTTTACAAAAAAATTTCTCTTATAATATTATTTAACAAAAGAGATTTGATATATTTTACTTAAAAATGATGAAAGAAAACTAGTTTAACAATAATAAAAATTAACACTACTTACGTTTTTTACAGGTCAGATCATTATCAGGTTTTTGATTTTTTTTTTTATTATTATTTATTGATGAAAGAGTAAAATGTTCTTGAGAATCCGCCATTTTATTTAAGTGACAACTATTTTGTGTTGTAATTTATCTAAAATTCATTAATTTCACTGTATATAGAGTACTCACCTACTCACTCATTTTCATTTTTTTCATTTTCATTTTTTTTTTAAATCTTTCTGGTGCTGATAATATGCCCTTTGACATTCACAATTTCTTTTTCTTTTTAGCTCTTTAAGTCTATACAACGAAAATAGCTAGGTATAAATAATAGGTATAAATAATTAGGTATAAATAGTGTAATTACACACCAAAAATAAAATGTATGCATATAGAGTACTCACTCATTTTCATTCAATATTTTTTCATCACTTTCTTCATTAATAAATCCACTTTGTTTATTCATATGTATTTAAAACAAACACTTTATACACAAATTTAATTTATTCACCACCAATGTATTTTGGTTGACAAGCTGTCAATTCATACAATTAAAGATTTAACTTTTATTTAATATAGTAGGCGGAATCGTGTTAGGTATTTTGTATCAGGTTTTGTTTCCGTTACGTTAGAAGGACGTCACGTCCGTTACAATTACTGAGTTACCCCTAGTCGCGCCTAAAGTAGTTTTACTTCAAAAAAATATTTTATGTTTTAAAAATATTGCGTTTTTTATAGAATATGGATTAGGATTTCTATACTTTTTTAGATAAAAAACATAAGAAAACATTTGATCAACAAATTATGAGATTTACGAAAGTAAATAAGAAATATTTAAAATGAGAAAAACAAAAATAAATAATAGTGTACTACTTTTAAGTTTTTGTACTTTTTAAAAATGACTAAAAATCTATTGCAAAATGTATATATATATATATATATATATATATATATATATATGGCTTAACACCTCATGTGAGGTTGCGCCGCTTTCGCTTTCTAAATCCGTTTATCGGGGTGGATCAGTCCCCATCCTCGTTGTGTTATTGTATCCGCTCGCTTATTTGCCGCCATTTCTTCCGGTCTCTTGTTTCCTGCTTCCATCTTGTCACACCTGCCCTGTTCAAGTCGTCTTCCACCTCTGCCAACCATTTCGATCTTGGTCTTCCTCGCCTTCTCCTCCCTCCCGGCTGCCATTGTAACATAGCCTTTGTTACTGCTTCCTGCCCTTGTCTCCATACATGTCCCAGCCATTTAACTCTTTGAGCTTTAATTTTCTTTATTATGTCTTCCCCGTTCAGTTCTTCTAATATTTCTTGGTTCGTTCTCCTTCTATATTCTTGTTCTCCTATCCTCGCTGGTCCCAGAATTGATCTTAATATCTTACGTTCATTTATCCTTAGTTTATCTTCCTCCGTTTTCGTCATAGTTATAGTTTCTGCTGCGTACATTGTTATGGGTCTTATTATTGTTTTGTATATTCTCAACTTTGTTTGCCTAGTCAATATTTTACTTTTTAACAAATTTTTGTTCGCTTGGTACGCTCGATTTGTTGCCATTATTTTTTCTTCGATCTCCGTTCTTCTTTCCCCTTTATTGTCTATCATTACACCAAGGTATTTAAATTTTTGCACTTCTTCGAATTCTTTATTTCCTATTCGTATTTCCCCATTTTGTCCTGTTTTTCCAAATCTCATTATTTTCGTTTTCTTCACATTAATTTTCAATCCCAGCTTCGTCCCTTCCTCCTCAATCTCCCTTAGCATTTTTTCCATGATTTTCCTTTTTTTTGTAATTAGTACTATGTCATCAGCATATGCTATTATTTGACTTCCTGTTGTTCTAAGATTTCCCTTTTGTATCTTTCTCAAAACAAATTCTAGAGACAGATTGAACAACGTAGCTGACAGTGAGTCTCCTTGTCTTACACCTTTGTTTATTTCAAACTCTTCCGTTTCTCCTTTTTGGGTCAGGATACTAACCTTTGAATGCCTCATTGTCATCTCTATTAGGTTTCTTAGTTTTTTACTTACCCCTTGTTCTTTTAATGCTTTTATAATTTCGTACCTCTTTAGAGAGTCAAAGGCTTGTTCAAAGTCTAAAAACAACATTTCTATTTCATATTTATATTCGTACGCTTTTTCCATAATTTGTTTAATAATGTGTATTGCATCTGTTGTTGATCTGCCTCTTATGAATCCACATTGATATTGTCCTATTATATTTTCAGTTTCAGTTATTAGGCGTCTTTGTATTAGTGATGATAATATTTTATAGGCTACGTTTAACAGTGTAATGCCTCTATAATTCTTACATTCTTGCTGGTCTCCTTTTTTGTGTATCGTTATGATTTGTCCAGTTTCCCATTCGTTCGGCATTTTTTCCTCTTCCCATATTTTCTTAATCAGTCTATGTATTCTTTTGTGTAAGATGTCTCCTCCGTGCTTTATCAGTTCTAAATTCATTCCATCTTTCCCAGGTGCTTTTCCATTACTTCCTCTCTTGATAATATCTGTTACTTCCTCTAATGTTGGTTCTTGTGTAATATTGTCTTCTTCTGCATCTTCTCCTATTTCATATTCTATCACTGGTTCATTTAGTAATTCCTTAAAGTATGTTACCCATATTTCTTTGTATTGTTTTTCCTCTTCCACAATTTTTCCTTGTTTGTTCTTTATTCCTTTTAATTTGTTTTTAACAGTCCTATTATTTTCATTTATTTTTTTATAAAATTTTTTTGAATTTCTGTTCCCTTTCTCGTTCTCTATTTCCTGTATCCTTAAGTCCATCCATTGCCTTTTTGTTTTCCTGATTATTTTCTTGCTATCTTTCCTTAGTGTTTGATATCTTTCTCTATCTTCTGGTTTATTTGTTCTTATCCATTTTAGCCTAGCTTCTGCTTTTCTTTCAACTATTTTTTGGCATTCGGTATTGTACCATTCTTTTTTGTTCTCCTTCTTCTTTTTACCTATCACTTTTTCCGCTACTACTTGTATTCCGTTTTTTATATTGCACCATTCTTTGTTCGTCTTATTACGCTCTTGTCTCCCATCTTCTGTTAAATAATTTTCAAGTTGTTCTACGTATTTCCTTTTTACTTGATTATCCTTTAATTTTTCAATGTCCCATTTTTTTTGTTCGCTCATGAGGTTGTGTCTCCTGGTTTTTATTTTAATTTTTGCCATTACCATGAAGTGGTCTGAGTCTGCGCAGGCTCCTCTGTAAGATCTTACATCTTTAATTGAGGATTGCCTTCTATTGTTTATTAGAATGTGGTCTATTTGAGATTTTGTTCTCTGATCTGGTGATATCCATGTTATTTTGTGCTTGTCGGGATGTGGAAACTTTGTGCTGCTTATGGTCATATCCGCTCGTGTTGCTAAGTTACATAAACGCTGTCCGTTGTCATTGGTCCTTTCATGTATTGTATATTTTCCTGCGACGAGTTCGATGTAATGTTCTTTTCCTATTGCAAAATGGGTTTTCTAAAATTGTACGAAATTTTTACTCTTTTACATTGACCATTTAGTAAAGTTGTTAATTATCGATTTAGGCGTTTGAACTTTTAATGCAGATATAAATATAGAAAATATTGGTCTTTACCGCATCTATCTCGTCTTTATGCATTAATAATTCCCGGCAATATCACTTGAATATAAATTTTCCAGTAGAGTGGTTCAAATAACCAAATTTTTAAAATTATTTTTTGATTGTATTCTTACATCATTCCTGCCAAAGAATTCCTGGTTCATTAATAAAGAAATATTCTGTTTAAATTAATAATTCATAAAACTGAGAGCTAATTATCGTTTCTCAAGATTCTTGGCAGAGTTAGATTGAAATGGGAAAATTAAAAAACCTTTTTTTATTTTGCAACTCTCTTAAAAAGAAAACTTTATTTTGCTCTATTCATTAAAAAATTTTCATTAAATCCTATTACGTATTAGGCTTTATCTTATTATATATAAATTACGTGTCACGTTGTTTGTCCGCAATGGACTCCTAAACTACTTAACCGATTTTAATCAAATTTCCACACCGTGTGCAGTTTGATCCAACTTGAAAGATAGGATAGCTTACATTTTAATTTATAGTCGCAATTTTATTTTATTGCAAATTATATGTTTATTGAATTATTATTATATTAAATATGATATTATCATTTTGAAAGTATTCATGTAAGGTCTTAGTAGCTAATTTGGATCAGCAGCTGATTATGACATTTCGGCTGGGTTATCATAATGGGATCGATTACGCCAGAGGGAAGTTTTTTTTTTGTTTTTACATATGAAAACAGTAATTATTATTTTAATTTTAACTGTTAAAACTAATTTAGAAAGTTTTTAGATACAACTACCGAACTACCCTTGATTTTTTAACAAGGAAACAATCCTCTCTATGATCAATCAAAGCGTTGTATGACTTAATATTTTTGCAATATCAAGAATGCTGTGCATTGTTGAGATGATACTTAAATTCAGTTTTAATTATTGAAAAGTTTTAACATAAAAAGTTGTAAACATGCGCGTTCGATTGCAAAATGATCCATCAGCACAAATATTTTTCGAACAATTACTAGATATTGCGAACGGTAAAATAGAACTGCTACCAAATACGCAATTCATTAAACTGCCAGACAATTTCTGCAGTGTTCTTCAGGAAAAAAAAAAATGAACTGATCCAGAATATTTTTCCGGATATACAGAATAATTACTTGAATCATGACTGGCTCAGTCATCGGGCGATTTTGGCAGCCAAAAATGTTGATGTTGACGAAATTAATTTCCAGATACAACAGTTGTTACCAGGCGATCTGATGTCTTTTAAATCAATCGATACAGTTGTTGATGAAAATCAAAGTGTAAATTTTCCAATTAAATTTTTAAATTCACCTGGAATGCAACGGTACGCGTTTGGTCATCAAAAAGATTACTGGAAGTATTCTTGAGGCAACTATTTTAACTGGAAAGTTTAAAGGAAAAGTCCACGTATTCCAATGATACCGTCAGATTTTACTATACCCTTTAGAAGGCTATAGTTTCCAATTCGTTTAGCTTTTGCCATGTCGATAAATAAGTCACAAGGTCAAACAATGTCGATTTGTGGTTTAGACTTGGACAATCCATGTTTTTCTCATGGGCAACTATATGTTGCATGTTCACGTGTAGGGAAACCGTCGAATCTGTTTATGTTAGCTAAAGACAGGTTAACCAAAAATATTGTGCACCGATTATTGCTAAATTAAATTAAAAATAAAAAGTAATTATAATTTAAAATAATAAATATTATTGTTAAAGATTTAAGACTATCTGCCCTACCTACTTCATTCATAAGTTAAAGTGTTACATGTTATTTACTTTATAATGTCACATATGTGATAGGGTAGTTTTGCCCTACATATTAATTTATTAGTTTATATTTTACTGTATTGTTATGTTTTACATTTTAGCAGGTAAAAGGCATTACGTTAGATGTTGGCACGTGTTTAGATAGTTTAATTTTTATTCTTACGTAGAATATGAATTGGCTATAAAAGCATGCAGGTTGTTGAGGTCAGACACCAGGAGTTTGTAGTCTGAGGTTGTCTGTAAGGATCACCCTTTAAGGTGTTCCTAAAACATACCCTTGGGTCTGGGCCATTGTGACTCTTGACGTATTTTCGTGAGTAAGTGTGACATGCCACCATGTAGTTTATTTGGTAAGATTAGTAAAGATTATTGTATTCAGTTATTCCCTATTCATAATGTTTATTACACATTCGTATTGCTTAATATATTTGTTATTTGTTTTCTGTTGTTTATCTCATCTTCCCCTTGGTTAGTTTTCTGCCTTCAGCAGGATACCCAACCGGGAGTGTCTTTAGTAAGCTACCCCTTATCCTATAACACTAAGGCACATTCTCCCAAATCTCTCTAGGCGTGACAGTATTATACTCATTTGTTAGAAACTTGAATAAAAATAATAATAAATTTTAAAATTCTTTTGTATTGATTTTTGCTCAATATCAATCCAGTGAATTTTTATACCAGCTTTAACGTTTCCGTCTTCATTCGTAAATAATAATTTTATTTTATTAAAGGGTTGCAGTATTAGAAAATCTGTCATGGAGGTCGCCATATTTTTTTACAAATGGCATCTATGTAAACAAGCATAGCATGGTGGTCTCCATGACTGATGTTCTCCTACTGTTCCTCTTAAATAGATTACTACAATGTAATATAACAAAAATCTTAGCCACAGCAACGCGTGGCCGGGTCAGCTAGTAAGTATATATAAGTAACAAGTGTATAACCTAACACACTGTTCTGAATTTTTTTAAGAGAATGATTCACACACGCACGCACCATGTTTCTTAGCTCGAAATGGAGAGCATGTCATTCTGGGAACGACTAAAGGCGGATACATACTATTAAAACGTGACACGACGCCACGCATGTTAGTCGATATATTTATGTTGCGGCGTGTGGTCACATAGCGTGTTGTCTATGTGCTTCTAACTGTATTAAATATATGGAATTGAGAGGTACTAACATGCGTCGGGTGGCGTGGCGTCGTGTCACGTTTTGATAGTATGTTTCCGCCGTTAGTTCTCTGAAACGGCATGCTAGATTTAGCCATTTCGGACCCATGAATGAATGTGGGAAGAAACTACGGTCCTTATCTGCTTCTGCCAAGTGCTCTTGCACCATATTTCTGGTGTTTAACTATTTTTGCGTGCTTTTCTCTTTGTGCGTTCTTCAGTATTGTGCGGTCCTCGGTAGCGTTCTCTCTTTGGCCTCGTCGTTTAAGACGTCCTCTGTTAATTATCTCAGATCACGGTTTACATGGTTCCTTGTGCCTTCGTAGTTCTACCTGGCTTTTTCTTTTATGGTTTCTGTATTTTTTTACATCTAAATCGTGGAATAACGTGTTGTTCCCTATGTACCAAGGTAAGTTTACTGCTTCCCGTAGCCTTTGTCGTGGTAGTCTTGCATGCGTGGCCCCATACCACCGATGTATAAGTTAAGATGGGCATTATTATTGTTTGAATCAGTCTTTATTTTATTCTTAATTGGCTTTTCCTTCCAATTAGTCCTCCAAGCTTACTTCTTGCGTATTTTCCTTCCTTAACTAAGCTGTCGATGTGTTCTTTGAAGCATAATTCATGATTCATAATGGTTCCTAGGTCTATTACTGATCGTTTCCCTTCGATGGTGTCTTCTCTTATTTTTAGAGTCGTATGAAAAAATAATTCATAGATCTGCTATCATATAAACATACACCGCTGGTTACCCTACAAATAGCTGAGATTCCCTACATTTCCTTATTTTGTACCTGTTATCCTCAACATTAAGTAAGGGGACATGATATACCAATATGCGATGAACAGGAATTATAGAAAACAACTCTCTTGAACCAAAGTGGTACAAATCAGATACTAAATAGAGAGAAATTGCAGTTCACTTTTAGTATTAAAACAGTGATAAATCAAATAACTTATCTTAAAATACACCCTAGAAGGAGAATATGGCAACAGTCCACCCGCATTTACTGGCCCAGAAAAGAAATCTCAAATCCCAGATTCTTTATAATCTAAATGTTTATGCCAATAGAAAAGGGTCAATAAAAATATTTAATTTAAAAAAGATTTTTTATACATTAATACACATTATTAGAAATCTTTGGTAAGGCATAATTGAATCATTAAGTTCCGTTACAAATCACATTGACCCTAACTAGGTATATATCAATAGGAGTGTTTGTCGTAAAATTGCTGATAGGTACCAAAGACCACAGGCACCTCAGATGAACCAGTGTTCCAAATTTTACACGAAGACTTACATATGAAAAAGTTGTTCGGAAAGTAAATACCGCATTCCTTAACAATTTAACAAAAACTGAATTAAAAACAAATTTCTCAGCGTAATTATGAGAAGAAAACCGATTGTGTACGTTGTTTTATAACTATGGATGAGACTTGAATCTACCATGATGAATCTAAATTAAAAAAAGAATGTTTATAATGGACCGAAGCTGGTTTTTCAGCTTCAAAACAGATGAAGTCAGAACGATCGGTAAAAAAGTTATGCATTAGTTTTTTGACAAAAGGCGTTTTTTAACTGATTATCTGCAAAGAGATATATTGGACCAGTTGGATAGAAGAATTCGTGAAATAAGACCCGATTTACAGTAAAAAAACAATCATTATTCTTCAAGACAATGCACGTGTTCACACAAGTTTATTGACGATGGCTAAATTGAAAGAATTAAAGTACGAATTGATTGAACACCCACCTTATTTGCCAAACATGGCTCCCTCCACTTTCTTTAAAAACTCGAAAAAAATTCTTCGTGGAAAGTGTGAAAGACGTGAAAGAATATTTTGCAGAACTTCCGGAAGAGATGGTATAAAGGATCGTGGGAATAAGTGTGTTTACGCTGAGGGAGATTATATTAAATAAAAAAAATACAATTTCATTAAAAATACACATTCTTTCATTTCTGCTTTCAAAAATTTTCAACCAACCTTTATAATTACCCTATTAATGTACTAAATTCGTAATAATACAAATTTATATTTAAAACCCACGTTACAATGAACTTTCCAATACACGTCATAAACTCATAAAAGAAAACGTAGCTGGGTGGGTAGGTACATCATTTTTAATTTTTTTTTATAAAAAAATGCCTGAGAAATTAAACTTACCGTTAAAGTCTTCAAACTAAAAGCCGTTGCTATTTGTTCTCTGCCTGCATTTATTGATAATAAAAAGTTAAAATGTCTAATTAGAGAATCCCCAAGAGCTTTCTATGATTTACATTTCTGTATAATTTGATAAACAATTTTTATTACTGATGAAGTGCAATAACGAAAACTTTATTGCATTGACTAACCTATAATTTATAGAAATTCTGAAGTTTTTGAATAAGATTTAAATACATAAATTACATAAATTTAATATTAGAGGCAGTAATCCCTTAATGATGTTATTCCATAATATACTATCACACTTCATCTATTAACAAAAAAATAAGCACATTTTTGTGTCGTATTTTAGTATTATGTAACAGAAAGGGCGAAAGACAGAGAGTATTAATTATTGTTTTATATTGTTTTGACTCTTCTGTATGTTGTATTGGTATGGAATTACAGTTGAGTGAAATTACTTGC
This sequence comes from Altica lythri, assembly GCA_964028335.1. Classification (NCBI taxonomy): domain Eukaryota; kingdom Metazoa; phylum Arthropoda; class Insecta; order Coleoptera; family Chrysomelidae; genus Altica; species Altica lythri. The sequence continues at coordinate 34,787,392 of OZ034801.1, read as the reverse complement.
CAGTGTCGTTTATTAGAACAGAGATATTAATGTCGGCATTATCGGAGCTCAAGAGTTATTGTCTTTCCAGGTCATAGATAGGGATTTTGGACTCGAGCTGAAAATATTACCTTAAAAACTTGTACCAAAAAGACCCATATTTTACTTTTATATTACTCTTTTAAATTTCTAAATAGAGCTGCTATGAAATATTGAAGACTTTGTATATAAGCTAGATATATTTATGTATCAAACATAAATGACATTTTTTGTTACAGTTGCAGTTACAGTTACTAAAATTATTAACAAAAAATGTTCACTTAAATAAATAATAAATAGAGTTTACTTATTACGAGGCAATAATTTATTCTTCAAAAAATTCTTTTTTAAGTGTTAATTTCGTTTAAAATTGTAAAGATACGATATACGAGGGTTGTCTTTTTAGTTTTGTATAAAGCTTCTTAGGAGTCGCCACTAATGGAACCTTCAGACACAAATCTAACCTTAATCTTTTTAAAACATCAATCCAGAGTTGCATTGCGATAAACCAAGTCGTGTAAATACAGTGCAATTTTTGTAGAGTATTATCCAAACTACAATGTCTCGCTCAAATAGTTTCTGTGTTTGGGAGTAAAGTATTACAACAGTCAATTATTTGCTGCTAGTATTGCAAATTTCAACGTGGTTGCTCCAATCTCAGCGACGAATCCAGGCTAGGTCCACCCAAAAAAGTAGTCACACAGCAAAACATTGATGCGGTTAGTTAACTAATTAAGGATGATCACCGTGTAACATACCGGTATCTTTGGGCATTTCGAAACAAACCTACATGAAGAACTGGGTGTTACAAAGTTGGTTTTCCGTTAGATCCCTGATTTGCTTACAGAAGAGCAAAAAGCAGTTCGCTTCAATTGGTGATGAATATTGGATATAATACGAACGGAAAAAACGCCAATCCGCTGTGTGCGTGTTTCATGATAAGGAAGAAGTTAGAAGATCAAAGAACGGATACTTCCGATTGGTATATAAACGTTTGTTTACCTAAAGTTATAGCGAAATTCCGACAAAGCAACATACAACGGCAAATCATCATTGAGACAATGCAAGTTGTTACACTGTCCAAAAGAGAATCGAGTTTTTGGAGCTTTAAAACATTTAATTGTTTGATCATCGACCGCATAGTCCGGATTTAAGTCCCAACGACCTCTTCACGTTCCCAAAGATAAAGAATTCAAGACGTGGGTAGCGATTCCAGTCGCCAGAAAAAGCCATCGATGTCTTTAAAAGAGCAATTTTGCAGGGGTCTACTGCAGACTGGAATAACTGTTTCACATATTTTGAGAGGCAATGAAGTAATTTAAGTCTATATATTTTTGTCTTTATGTCTACATATATGCAAAACTAAAAAACAACACTCGTATACGTAACTTTGTAATGCATTATTTTTAAGAATATATAATGATTTTGATTCCAATTAAAATTTGACGCTTATAATTGACGATGTATTCTACCGAAGTGATTTTTTCTCCTTAAACATAAAAGCTTAATATAATTTTATTAGTTTGATAATGATAAGATTGTACCTTTATAATATAAAGTAGGTACTTAGAAAGCTGTATTTGAACGGTAAACAAATAATAACGAACACCTATTATGTTAAAAAGACATACAAGATGCTTATACAGTAATTTAATAAATCAACCTAAAATATGTATACAAACTTTGGAGACTCGACACATAATTAGGTTAAATATTCAAATATTGCTAGTATGAGAGCGATTATTAAACCAAAATCAAGCCATGAACAACACAAGATGAAGAATCACTTGTCTATTTTAGATGTTGGAAATTACATAAGAAAACGTATTCCGCTTCTTAAAGTTTCGTTTGTGCTGGCTCTAATTAAACTCAGCAAATACTCAAATGAAGGTGTGATTATTAAACATATGAAATTTTTATTTTAACATTATTTTAATTTTAGAACTCCAGTAAAAGATTTTGTGATACAAGTGCGAATGCTTTTAAATATAAACAATAGTTGAGTAGATCAACCTCTACATGTTCTTAAAAGCGGCCAAGTGTAACTTGTGTAGGTAAGTCAGACTCGCCATGAAGAGTTCCCTAGCAGCAAGTAGCATAATAGTTATTTATGTATCAAAGGCGTAAAACAGGCGTTTATGGACCGCAACGTGTAAATAAGAGCCCGAGCCGCAGGCGAGGGCTATTAACACGTAAGGTCCATAAACGCTTTTTACGCCCGAAATACATACAAACTTTTATGCACGACCGTTTTAATAATCATTTATTAAAAAAAAAGTACGATTGTTTTAATAATAAAACTTATAAACGATATTTTTTAGTTTTATTTTTTCTGAACAATTTAATATAAATATCATTTTATGTTGCATAAATTTTATACCTCGAACCACGATATTATTAACAACTTAACCTGTATAACCATTCACCGAATAATGTGTATTTATTCGTTATTTAAAATAAATAATTTGATTGAAACTAATATGCACAGAGGCTAGAATAATATTTTAAAACAATACTCTATATATCTACCTATGTTCTCGTTACCCTAGCAACAAAGTCAAAATAGGTGGTAGCCATTTTTATCTAGACTCATTGTCAGTTTAGATGATTTCAAGTATTTCAATATGTAAGATATAAACATTACTTTACCGCCCGGCGCCGGCGGGCGGTAAAGTAGTCCACGGGTGATAAAGTGGCACTTTACGCCCGCTAAATATATAAATAATAATCTGTTCTTTACCGCCCGATCGTACATAATAGTTATTTATGTATCAAGGGCGTAAAACAGGCGTTTATGGACCGCAACGTGTAAATAAGGATATTTATGATTTTTACTTTTTGTGAACAATTTAATATAAATGCCATTTCAACTTGCATGAATTTTATACCTCGAACCTCGATATTATTAACAACTTACCCTGTATAACCATTCATCTAATAATTTGTATTTATTCGTTATTTAAAATAAATAATTTGATTGAAAGTAATATGCACAGAGGCAAGAGATAATATTTTAAAACAATTATCTATATACCTATGTTGTCGTTACCCTAACAACAAAGTCAAAATAGGTGGTGGCCATTTTTATTTAGTTAGATGATTGCAAGTATTTCAATATTTAAGACAAAAAATTACTTTACCGCCCGCCATTTACATTTTATCGCCCGGCGGGCGGTAAAGTAGTCCACGGGCGCTAAAGTGGCACTTTATGCCCGCTAAATGTATGTAATAATCTGTACTTTACCGCCCGGTCGTGCATAAAATAAAATTTATTGTAGTTCGTTGTAACTTTGATCGATGTTTTAATAATAGTGTATTTTTTTAATCATATCTTGTTGTATGAACAATTTTTTTAATTTTTTTTATTTTAGTTGATTGAATGAAAAATAAATTGCGGTTTACTATTTATGACGTATAAAAAAACTTTCGGTAGAAGTTTACATGTTAATGTACATCATATATTTTTTTTAGTTTTATAATTCTCTTATTTCAAAAGTTACAGGGAGGGGACACACATTTTACCACTTTGGAAGTGTCTCTTGCGCAAGCAATTCAGTTAAGAAAAAAATTATATTAGAAACCTAAACATAATTTTTGAATACCTATCCACGTATGGGTTTAATTTTTGAGCTTCAGTTCTAAGAATGGGGTAGCCACAATTATTTTTTTCTGTTTTTAACAGTATAGTTCTTAAAATTTCAGAAAAAAGTGGCTGTGACATACGGACGAACAAACAGACAGACATTACGAATCTACAAGGGTCCCGTTTTTTGCCATTTGACTACGGAATATTAAAAAAGAGACTATCTATACACGGTACTGTAAATAAGGAAAATTGAAATGACTTTTTTATAATTCACGTTCACAAAGTTTCTATTTCGACACTAAAAACAGTATCGAAATAGATTCATTGTAACACTGTTTTTGGTAACTTTTTGTTGTACACAATTGGTTGCACTGCACTGATTTTCAACAAAAGAGTTCAGGTAGTAAATCAAGAAGTATGTTGTAGTAAATTATTAACTACATTATCAGCGTTATTGCTAAATTCGGAATATTTTATACAACTTTGACAAACATTCTAATTTAAAATCATTAAAACTGACAAGTGTCAAAACTGTCAAGATTGCCAACATAAATAAATATTTCGAAAAACTCTCATTTTATTTATTTTTTATACTTTTAAAAGTTCATTATAAAAAATAGTATGTAACACTCGAATTACAATGACGGTTTGTAGTACTCGTTCTTTGCGAAACTCACCGCTTCGCGGTTCGTTTCACAAACTGAACTCGTACTACGAAACCTCTGTCATTGTAACACTTGTATTACAATATACTATAGTACATACAAAATCTGTAATAGAGAAAATAAATAAATCAATTACTGATGATCAAGATATAATTCAAGAAAACTGGTATTCAGATATTTTTTTAATCATAAAGTTTAATATATAAGTAAATTTATACGTACGGCAACACAAAACCAGTTTTGTTTTTATATAGAAAGAGATAGTGATATTTAAAAAAACGTTTTATTTTAAACTACTGCTTTTATACATTCCGGTAGGTACATATTTATATATATTACATCTATTATTTTCTTCACGGTATGCATACGTCACATACCTCGCATGACTTCTCACTGTAACCCACCCTTTTCTTGTTTTAGGTTTGTGAATGATTACCTACCCTATTTGGACCCCACACGATATGACACCTGTTCGTTAAAGCCTACCGAATTTGTACATGAATCATATTTGTAGCCTATAATTTAAACTGAAATAACTTCCGATAACAGAAATCATAAAAGTATGCATAACTTTATCAGACGTGAATAACATAATATGCTATTTACGCTATTATTTATGCGAAATGTCGTAAGTTATATTATTTAACATTATATATTTCTAAAATTTAAAATTAAAAGGTAAGTTATTTGTTGAAGTACAAACGTTTTTTTATCACGGTGTTTGTGATAAGTATGCCTCTTGATTTTTAGATATCCTACTAATATTATATAGGCAAAAGTTTGTTTGGATGGATGTATGGATGTTTGTTCCTCTTTCACGCAAAAACTACTAAACGGATTTTAATGAAACTTTACAGTAATGTAGCTTATAGATCAGAATAACATATAGGCTATAATTTATAAAGATATTGTGTGAATTGTCCAAAATATAACGATAAATGTCATTTAAGTCTGAAAAAATTCTGCAATCTGCGAGCTACTCAGGCGTGTGCTTACATAAAGACCTTGATTTTATTCGAATTACACGCAGACGACGTCGCGGGCAACAGCTAGTATATAATAATTTTAACGATAATTAATGATAAACTTGTGTTGAAGTAGAGTAATAGGATGGAAATACAATTAATTGAAATGAAGACAAACAACAATGTTATTTATTATTTTTCATTTTTTTTTATTTTTGTTTGTTTTTTTTATTTTTATCCATTTTACATTTTCATGTATCTCTTTTTATTTTTTTTTGTTTTCCAATTTTTCTAGTTTTTAATCTTTTTGTTTTTTAAATTTTTTTCGATCTTTTCCCATTTTTTTAATACCGAATAATTTTTATTTTTTGTACATTTTTGACAATTTTTTACGGTTTTCAATAGGTAATCATTTTATCGTTTTTAACATTTTTCAGAATATTTATTAATATTTTAAGGTTAACACGTTTTGTTAGGATTTCTAACTATTTTTCACAATTGTCCACAATTTTGAAACCATTTTGATCAATTTTTTAATATTGTCAAGCAATTCTTACAATTTTCTACCAATTTTCACGTTTTTCAATATTTCTGTATGAGTTTCAACATTTTTTAAACCATTTTCAAGAATTTTTTAATATTATCTAGAATTTCTTATAATTTGCAAAAAAAAAATATTTCTGTACGGTTTTCGACATTTTTGCTTTATTATAACAATTTTTCAAGATGCCAACAGTTTTTTATGATTTTCATAAACTTTTGCAAACTTTACAACATAATTTTTAAGAGTTTTAATATTATGTCGAGATTTTTAAATTTTTTTTTGCAATTTTTTAAGATTATTAACGACTATAACAATTTTTAACGTTTTTTTTTACAATTTCCAATAATCTTCTGAATTTTTACCATTTTTTCACGATTTTCGTCAATTTTTTTTACAATTTACAACATTTTTTTATGAAATTTGAGAGATTTTTCCCCATTTTCATAATTTTTTTAGAATTTCTAGAATTGCTTCCAATTATTCACGTCTTTGCTATTTTTAAATATTTTTTTTGCAATTTTTTTAAGATTATTAACGACTATAACAATTTTCAACGTTTTTTTACAATTTTCAACAATCTTCTGGATTTTTACCATTTTTTTAGGATTGTTGTCAATTTTTCACGATTGTCAATTTTTTTTACAATTTACAACATTTTTTTATGATTTTTGGGAGATTTTTCTCCATTTTCATAATTTTTTCTAGAATTTCAAGAATTGCTTACAATTATTCACGTCTTTCAAGATTTTTCATTTTCAAGATATTTACAATTTTTAACCTTTTTTCAAGAATCTCAACAAAAATTTTTCATGATTTTTAACCTTTTATTAGTAGAAGATCGCCTAATATTTTTATAGAAAATAGCGTAATTTTTAAATATTATCCATACAAAATTTCGATATCTAATTTGCAACTTCTAATAAAGCATGAGACAGGCTTTAATAAAATAGTTTGAAGGGTCTGAATTTCAATTTTTATAAAAATCGGTACCGATTTAAAGATTTTTTCATATAAATTTTTAACCCTGATTTCACCTCTTCAGCGTTAAATTTTTTTAAAATCCCTTCTTAATTGATGTTCACATTATGAAAATAAAGATCTGTCCAAATTTTACGTTTCTATTATTAGCGGTTACGGCTGTGCGTGCGTCTATACCTCAGTCAGTGGAAGCATCTCCTTTTATGTAGATACATTATAGAACAGACATAAACGAAATAAACAATTGTAAACAAAACTAAATATGATATAAATATCAAAGCAATAACCAACAAAGTGACAATTAACAGACACATAGTTTATGGTGAAGTTTGAGAACAGATAAAAAATTAAATTTCCAAAGGACAAATAACTAATATTAAATAGACAGAAAAACAATAAAATCCGTCTTTAGAAGAATATTTTGAGGAACATAGAGTAAGTAAACAACAAGAGTCTGCAAGTGAAAATGCGGCAAGTAGACAAAAAAATATTGTATATAAATAGTGAAAAAAAACATAAGTTCAAATGTAGTATAAGTAATAATAATACTATTAATAACAAATTTAATTAGTTAAAACAAAATTGATCAGGAAATTTAACTAAACAATTAAACATATTGAGCGTAAGTCAGAGAGTAAGAAAACCACAAACAAAGCAGGGCAATCATTACAAAACATAAATTAAACAGCACTGTAATGAGTATAATCAACTAAATACAGTTTTATTGTAATTTAGTCACCTCTTCTTAATTTGAAACGATCTGTAAGTGGTCGACCTGAATCCTAGAGCAATGTATGTCATCAAATTAAATTTACATCTAACTACCTCCACGGAATTAGAAATGGTCTCTATTGGAGATACGATAGTAATTAAATATTCAAATGTAAATGGTAGGTATAAAACGGAACAATACAAAATCAATTTCATAATAAAATTAAATTAGATATTAGTTGTTTTTCCCTTTGAAAAACGAATAAATAATATTATTAGCAACATATTAATTATTACAATTACAATTTAAAGGTTGATTAGGAGATAAATTACATAATAAATCTGAAAGATTAACAACTGTTTGAACAAGTTTCTAAATACAAAAAAATCGCAAGTAAAATTACACCAATTAACTTACCAACAAAATGTAGAACTCTTACAGTAAACAGCTAGTAAACAAAATTCTTACCTGAAAAAAAAGAACTTATTATTTATATGTTTAAATATTCCCTATATATTCTTTGTAAAACTCTTATCATTATTTACATACTTTTGTAAGCTGTTAAGACAATCTTTTCACTTCAAATACACAAAATTGTGTTATAAACTACTTAACGGAACACTTTTAATAATTTTGTTAAATATTGGCTTGATGATTTAAGCAGATGAAAATGATATTTTCATAAAACATATACATTTCATTTTATTGGTTTATTTATTTCCCAGAATTACGTATTTGTGCTCGTTAATTAATATAAGTATAGAATTTTAAACCGACTAAAAAAAATAAAGTGCTGATAATAATATTCCAATGTAGACTTTTACTATCAAAGTGAGAGATTTTAGCGAGACCGAAGTAACTCTCATTATAGCGTAAATTGAAAATGCTGTTAAAATCCAACAAGTTGTAAGAAATTTCATTTCAGTCATCAGTCTGTGTGATCGCTATAGAACGACCGGAGAATATAAAACCCAAACAAGGTCTATAGAGAAAAAGCACACGAAAACATAATTTGAAGTATTTTCTTTGCGTAGACGAACATCTGCTGCAAAACGCACTTAATATTTAGAAACAGATTATGCATGATTTCAAAGGAGGCCATTACGAAAATTTGCAATAGCAGTTAAGACATGGGAAACCTGTACTTATTACCGACGAATCAAGATTTTGCCTAACCCGCTGTGACCGCCGGGTCCCTGTGTACAAACTTCCCAATGGGCTGCATACAATATGAAGGACTGTATGCAGGAGTGGAGAGTTCTTTTCCTTTCGGGCTTGGGCCCCCAATCCATGACATGATGCGCCCGAGTGCATTTGTGCGTTCCCTGGCCTTCGAGGTTATCCTTTTAAGGTGCTTCCCCCATCTTCCACTCTCGTGTAGAGTCCCCCCAGATACTTTACGCATCGTTTCGGTGTGAATCGCACCCCATCTACGTCGAAGTTTACTTCTTCTTTTTTTCTGGGGCCTCTCAGAACCCCTGCCTCGGTCTTGTCGGCCGGCAGATTCAGGCCATTTTCTCTCATCTAGTCTCCAATAAGACCACATGCCTTACAAGCCCGATACATGAACCCGTACTTGTCCTCTGCTACTACTAGCACCGCAAGGTTATCGGCAAAGGCGATCAGTGTTACCCCTTCTCCACGATAATGCTGTCATTTGCTATGGTATTTCTTTATGAACATGAAATTTGTTGAATAAATTGGCCAACCTTTTTTTAAGAGGGGGAAATGCTTGTTCGGCACACCCACAGGGGCTCGTGCTCCTGTAGGTAGTGTTGGGCTTGGCTGTTAGGCCGATACCAACTAAAACCTTCCTCTTTCCGACCCCCCATGCCGTGGCAGTTTTCCATTCGGAGGTTTCTTCACCGGCATGTTTTCGCGTACCCTTCTTCTCAGGTTTTTTCTTTCACTTTCCCTTCACTGTTTTCACTTTCCCTTCCTTTCACTTTCACCGCCTCTTTCTTCTGTCTGCTGTTGTCTTTCTATTTCTTCTTTTCTTGCCATAATTTTCCTTATCATATCGTGTATTATACTCCATTTTTCTTTATTTCTCGTCATTATTCTTATAATGTTGTCCGACGTGATCCATTCCTCGAGGGTTTCCTCCGTTCTTCGCCTTACTTAGCCGAAGTAGCTGCATTCCAGGACTGTGTGCTCCGGCGTGTCCCTCTCCTCTCCACATGCTCTGCACGCCGTAGTTTCGCTTTTGCCGATTCTGTAGGTGTAGCTCCCAAAAGAGCCGTGACCTGACAGGAACTGGGTCAAGTAGTAATCCGCGGTGCGGTGTTTACATTCGACCCATTCCCCAAGGTTTACGATCAGATGTTTGCTCCACGTACTTTTCTCTCCTGGCAGAGGTTGCCCCCATTCGGCTTGCCATTTTTCCACAGTATGCGCCCTCTCTTCTTTTCTAGCTCGCGGCGTGTTGTCGTCTTCCCGGGCAAATAGTCTCGCCCTTTCTCTCGCCAGCGCGTCTGCTGGTGGGGTCCCGCTATCACTTGAACTACTTAGGTACTTACCGTTCTGTATCCACTTATCACCCTTAGTAGCGCTTTCCTTTGTGACTTGTTCAGCCTATGCATACTTCGCTACCGATGTGTCTATATGCCATATCGAGGCTCCATATATTAGAATAGACTGAACTACTCCATATAGCACCATCCTCTTCTTATATTTGGGCCCCTGATATTTGGCATTAGTCTCTCCACGGTGGACATCCTTTCCTCCGCCTTCTTTAAAGCAAAAATAATAGGATATGCTGGACAGACGTATTCGTCGTAGTCAAAATCCACGTCATACTCATCAACATAAGTCCTATTTGAAGAATAGGACAGTATACCACAAGAAGATATTCGACAGCTTGAGCTAAGTAAATACTTATGCAAAGGAGTTGTCAAGAAGTAACTCGCGCTGCTAAGTAGGCATAGAAAACTGTCTGATTTTCCCTTTGTTTTTGGTACCTTTTTTTAACGTGTAAGTTTTTTTAAAGAATAAATCTGTCTCTTTATAAACTACATTTCAATATAATGAACACTTTAAAAGTGGATTAAGAGGTATTTCGTTAATTTTATTAAGTAGAGTATTTGGTACCATAAGGTTTTGCAAAATCGTAGCACAATTGCTATAAAGTACTTTCAAGTTCTTGATGTAGTTTTCAAAAATATACATAATAGATATTACCAAATTAAGACATTATGTTGATGTAGATGTAACTATTGTTGTTTAATGATATTTATCACTTTACAAACTCAAACCGGTTTATGACAAATCTTCAACAAAATAAAAAAATAAACTCACACAAAAAAATCAACAGAGTTTTATAAATCTACGAATAATGGTAAACACGTTTAACAAACTGATTGATTTCGTGTCAATTCCTTGTCAAGTCATATTCTCCTTATATCAAATTTATATCTTTATTGCTACAAAACAATAATCTCATTTCTAAACGTCTAAAACCAAACAGTAAATTTGATTTTGGTTTACCACAAACGTAAACATCGCCATAACTCATCCAACAATTGTCCATTTCATCTGTTGCCCTCGGTAGCGGTTATTTGGCGACCAAACGACGTTTCTGCTTCTCCTTTCTTATCCTTAGCAGGGCTGGACTTTTATAGATGAGATTTTTATATATCAATATGTAGGTTTTATGTAGGTATTTGTCTATTATGTGTTATTGCATTTTTTTGTTTAACTGCAAATTTATTTTATGAAAGCATCGGTTAAAGTCACTTGATTCTATTTTGTACAAGCTTTAATCATTTTATATACAAAACACTAAATGTGATTAGTTAAAATTTGACTTAAGATTAGAGAAATATCAGTGTAACTGGCAGTAAGTGATATATTATTTAATAACTATAAGTATTTATTAACTTTAAAAAATAACCAAGTGGAAATTAAACAATTTCAACCATAAAAGATAAGCCATAAAACTGAAATTAAATATAAAAAAACAATATTTTTAACAAAGTTTTTTAATTTGATATTTTTCTTAGGGCAGATTATCAATGCATATAAGTGCAATCAATGCTTTGAACTTCCCAAAAAAATCAGGGACGAATATTCTTACTCAATTTTTAAATTTTACAGGAAAAGTTTGCAAACAGAAAAATATGTCGGAATTTTTAAATACTATAAACAAAAAGACATTAAGTTTAAATGCATTTAAAACTTAAACGATAATACGTTTTTACGGATCAAATGATTCCTTGATCGCAAGGTTGGATCAAGAAAGTTGCTGGAAAATTTAGAATTTTTATATTTTTTAAGCTTTTTGTTATTTTATGCGCTGCACTGTTGTCGATTAAAAGGCATATTTTTTTTATTTAATTGCGAATCCCATTTCGCCAACCATTCATTAAAAATAATGGATGTCATCCATGCATTTTTATTAGCGTAATAATCAATTGGTAATTTTTTCGTGTTCTTGAAGCAGCGAGGGCTTTTGCTTTTGTCAATGACTAATAATTTTTGTTTTTCACCACTCATATTTGCACAACATAAGATCGTAATCCTTTCTTTGGATGTTTTACATCCCTTATCTGATCCACTTTTAAAAAAGTAAGTGTGCTCAGGCAACGCTCTAAGGTAGTCTAAAGTACAGACCTGTTTCGTCAGCATTATAAATTTCATTTTCATTAAATTCCAATTTTATTTTTGGTAATTCGGATTCGATCCATAATTTCGCAACAGAATAATCAGCTTCTTTTCCTTCTCCATGAGTCCACTTGAACTGAAGATTTTCACGCACTTTCCATCTTTGGAACCATCCTGCTGAAGTAGTAAAATCATTTTTACCCATTTTTTGCGCTAATTCTTCTGCTTTCTGTCGCATTAAAACACAATCAACACGGGCATCTCTTTCGCGCACATTTGTGTTTCAAAGCACTCTCAACATCAGCATCTTTACCACTTCTATTTTTTTAGTGTTTAAATTTTTTTAAATCTTGACTAGATTTTATTATCACTTCCCGTTGTTTCAAGAGTTTACAGACTAAAATTTGTGAAATTCTTAATTGTGCCGCGGCATTTCTCTGGCTCATTTTCGGTAATTTATCAAACTGTTCCAGTAACTTTAATTTTTCTTTTTACGTAAGATCTCTTTGTCTTTCTGATAATAATAACCGAAATTTGATTATAAAAACCGAATTATTTTACATTTATAAATATACGAGTGATCGGTTCTTACGAAAAATGATAACAATAAGCGATTGATAACATTATCCGTGATCACATTAAGCGGACTCATCTGTATATGTTTATGAATATAAGCAGATACTTTCAAATTAATTTACTTTTGATAAGGATAAAAAAACTGTAAGAACTCTTTCCGATTTTCTGGGTTTTTCCTTTTTTTACAATTTTTCAGATATTCTACAAAATTTAAAAAAGATGCATTGATTATTTTTTTACGCTAAAGATCAAGCATACTAAATTTCCTGAATAGACGTGAAATTGCTTAAATATTAAACTTTATAGATGTTGCCAAAGATAACAATAACTGTTTGCGACCCTTTAAACTTGAAATAATGCAAATTATTAATAACACACTGTTACTTTAACGGATTTTGTTTAAGTTTTCAAAAGAAACAGGTGTTTAAACAGAATGTTAGGTTAGATAGTTTGTGTTTTTAATTACATCCAATTCCAGCCCTGAATATTATCCTTGGCTTTCGGCATCACACAGCGGTCGATATGAATAACTACAAGTTAACAGAGGAACACTTGTAGGTAGGCCATAACTTATAACTGAAGCATTCAGTGAGCTTTCGAGGAGTTTTGCTCCAAATTTGAAACAATTAATTACTAAGTTTGAACGTAGCGAAAACGCCGATTTCAAATGAACACAAGCCTCTATCGTTTCGTAAGTATCGATGAATTACTGCTATAGTTGATAGAAACTTTTCGATAATTAACTAAATATCATCTGAATTGGCTTAGTACGTATTATTACAGTCAATTACTATTTTTTCTTATCTCAAACAAGCATTGTAAATGTATTCAATTTTTGTTTTTCTACTGCTATATTAGCACTTCTTTATGGAAATAATAATACCTAGCTGCTAAAAGTATAGGCCACTTTTGTTACAAAAATAATTATATGGTATCCAAAAACTGCTTCGGTTTCTTTCGTCTTGATTATTCGATAATTTGTTGAAATTCTTTAAATACTTGTAAGTTCTATGATAGTTATGGAAAATCTACTTCATTTAATTTATATAATCATCTTTCATTTCTTCTCGTTTCATCATAAATCAAAATTGATACCTATCATCATGAATATTAAGTTGAAGCTTCTTCTTCTTTAATAAAAATCGTTAAACTAACTAGATTTCGGTTTTCTCGAATAAGATTTTTATTGCATATCGATGCTGAATTTTTTATTATTTTTCAATATGATTTTATTGCTTACAACGTTATTAGGCAAAGTTATTAAATATATATGTATTTGAGGGAACATTATATCCTAAAGAAATAGTGTATTTTACAATATAAATACGATAATCTTCATACAACTTAATATGATCCATATTTTGCAAGCTAGTATAAATGTTTTAGCTCCTTATATATATAGGGGATTAAATTTATTGGATTAAATAATTGGAGATGAACATAGATGTAGACTTTTTTAAGGATGAAATTATTCATCTATAGAGGAAGAACTGTTATTAAAGGGTAGGTGGTTATTATCTAAGTATAATAAGAAACTATAAATTTCACTGAGATGTTGTATATCAGTACGTTTGTTCATGCTGTTAGGTTCTTGTAAAATATGTGTCATCTCTAAGAAAAGTCCTTTTTTGTAGTTATTACAAGTGGAAAGAATCCTAATAGAAGAATAAAATTATGAATATAAATTATCATCTTTTGGCATTAAAAATATATTCTATTGCAGTCAAAGATACAACATGACATTGTACCTTTAACAAGGGGGTAGTGTACTTTTGATCCCCCCAATCGTAGGTACAACAAGGCCATGTTGTATCTTTGACAGTTAATGGTTATAGTAGTAAAAATATAATAAAATAAGTGAAATAATATTTTTAATACGCAAATATCAAAACTTTAAGTACAATATTCTCAAAATACAAATGCCCAGTTAGACAAGGAAATTTAAGAATATCAGACTTAATTTCACTGAAGAAAGTAGAACTTCAAACAATTAGTACTACTTTAAAGCGTATAATATTTGTAATTTGGTATGTTTAATATTGCAAAATGTAGGAACATAATATTATAACTAGATATTTGATATAAACTACAACTCACGCGATTTATTAAATCCAATAAACGAAAACTAAAATGAGCAACACGAAAACAAAGAAATCTAAAAAAAATATATAATAAAACATTCTAAAAGACGATTACGAAAGGAAAGTATATTTGGGATATGCTATCTCTCTCGCATCGTTAGCTTACCTTTCTTTCATCCCACCAGCCATAGTCACGCAAACGGTGCACATCATATCCTAGATATACAACTTTCTCAATCACACACTAGTGTGGCATCAGCAGCGCAGTAGTAGTATTTGCGCTAGACTGGTGTGTGAGGAAAAAACAGAAAATAAGGATATACTATCTCGCTCGAGCCGTAGCTTAATAAGGTGGTGAGTAATTTCCACTATCCCTCCGAGGACAATTAGTCTAACGGCGCAAAAAAATAGCTTATTTTAATAATATTCTTTCTCCTTCACACACCAGTCTCGCATTGGCAGTACAAAACTGTATACTTAAGATTTGTAGATAAACGTTTCAAAAAAAATAATAATTATGAATCTGTATATTAATGTAGTCCCGAAAAAACTATAAAAAACACCTTTAAATAGATAAGAAATTAAATTTTATAACCTTAGATGACATATTTACAGAAATGTCTTTGGTGTTTATAAGACCATTTAATTAGCAAGTGAAGTGAAATCCGGAAGCTATCATAGTCGATATATATGTTTGCAGAAGCAGTATAAAAAGTTAAATAAAATAATAACGTTAAAAAAAAGCAAAAGGAGTAGAGCACAGGAAAATTTTTTGATGTTTTATTAAAATAAAATTGCTGATATTAAATGACTTTATTATTTGGGAAAACACGGTTAATTTGAAGTAATTGTAGAAGAGTGATAAAAGTTGCATAACAAAATAACTTTAAACAAACTAGAGAAATAACTCAAGAAGAGTATACATAAAAAATAAAGAACATGTAGAATTTATTGATATGTTATAGAATTACTTTTTGAACCAACCTTAACCAAACGTTATACAGTATTAAATCAGTGTCCACGATTTAGACGATATTACCATCCAATCACTAAGTAACCATAGAAAAGTTTAAAAAAACTCCAGAAACTTTATGACGTCACTGCCATGTTCTATAGTATAGAACATGGCAGTGACGTCATATAGAATCTATACAGATCCCATTTATATTGCCTCGATGTAAGTGAAATCAATAGATCCATATTTTAGCAGAAGTTTTGAATCACTACGTAAAAAATAGACATCTCCAGCTGAATTTGAACAAACGAAACTGTTGTTTTAGGAAATTTATGTAAAAAGAGAACTGTATTAAGCATTTAAAAGAACTTCTTATAATACTGATGTAAAATACAAACTGTTTGTGTGATTTATACAATAATTAATTCTTCAGAAGTTAAGTTAAAGTTTAATGTAGGTATGAGTATATACAGAAGTTGATTGGTGGAAACGTATATAGTATAAAAAATGTGAATTAATAATTTTCCTTGTTATAAGAGTAATCTTGTTTATAACATTATTTTCTAACAAAATTCTAATTTGAGATAGGTGCAATGCATGTCGCCATTGTTCTTGATTAAACTAACCCCATACATTATTAACACATCCTATTATAAGGTTATTTTTTAAATAGGCAGTGTAACTATCCAGAGAATATGTATTTTACGACCCTTGTCTTTAATAACTTGTATTTATTGCCTAGTTAAAGTTAATAGCTCTAACATTTTGTGACGTCTCATAGCAAGGCTTAAAGGTTTTAAAAAAGGAAAGCGGCGTTTTGGACGAGATGCAAACTATAAACTTAAATTTATGCAGTTAAACTTTATGTATAACAAGTCTACTAACAAACTACTTTTCGTTGGTCTGGTTATGCTTTTTTGTGTTATTTTTCTTGGAAGACAGTTGCAGCGTTTGCTCATTTTCTGATTAATATAAATTTGAAAAATGTTGCATTAATTAAAAAACATTTACTTACAAAATATAAAAAGTATATTCAAAATTTGCAACAACATTTACATATAAAATTATAAAATGTTAGATTTGTGCATATGAATACATATAACAGTCCACGAACAAAAGAATGGGAAACTTGTATTAAAGTTAAAGTAAGAAAATCTTTATTTGGCGCATTATATTCAATACATGACAATTAAATAAAAGTTATAAAAAAAAATGTGAGCCGTCACGGGACGCCTGGCAGATGTGAAACATTGACATTAACCCGTGCCTAAATCATAAGACATTGCCAATTTAAATAACATGGCATTTTTGCACTTTTTGTCGTTAATTTTTTTACTGAAACAAATGTAGCTAAAAATAATTAAATATCTATTTCTGGTAGGAAATTTGCAATAAATTTGTCATCAGAGTTAAATTCACGATTTTTTTTTGTAATTTTCACCATAATTTTTATTTATATCAAACTAAATACATATATATAGGTAATAAAATTAACAAATACAAAATTTGGATACAAAATAAAGTATATTATCGCTTATAAATAATAGTATCACAATGGTATCACAATATTTATTGTACGTTTTCTCAGATTGCTCACAGATGTCGATAGATTACAGAACGAAAATAAATTTAAAACGTGATTTCGTTTAGCTTTTTATTTAATTACCTTAAATTCAATAATCTTAAAAAAGGAAATTATTAAAACACAAATTTATATAGAAGTACGTTACTATATTAATATAATTGTAGTTACTTCACAATTTTAGTACAAACAAAAAGCGATAGTAAATAAAAAATAGGAAAATGATGAATTTAACTATGAATACAACTTTATCGTTGAATAACTTTTAAACGGTATTTAAATGGGAAATGTATTATGATTTAGGCACGGGTTAATGTGAATATTAAGGGCTGGTTTGGGTCTGATAATTTTTGTTAGGTCATAATCTAAAAATTTGATGGGTGTTTGGAGAACAAAACCAAATTTGGGAAATAACGGACACCCTAATGTATATAGAGTAGGTAGGTAGGTACTCACTCATTTTTATTCAATATTTTTTCATCACTTTCTTTATTAACACTTTGTTTATTCATATTTAAAACAAACACTTTATACACAAATTTTACAGGGACCATTCACCAACAATCTATTTTGATTAACAAGCTGTCAATTTTACAGGTCAGCAAAATATGTAGGTATATTATGTTGCCTATACAAACAAACATTTTTATATATATAGAATAGATAGTAGGCGGAATCGAGTTAGGTTTTTATGAAACAATTCATACCCTGTCCCGCCAAATTTTTGAATCGATGAGCTTCTTCCCCCTATTGTTGGCGCGCCACCGTCGGCGTCGCTCAAAACATGATACCAATTTCATATAAGGTATCACTACATCTCTTTATTATATATTATCGATGCGTTAGGTTTTTTACGTCATACGAATCATACGTCACCGTCGCCACGCGAGAAATCTGATTCACGTGCGGCTATAGATGTTTCACATCAAAAAACAATAGAAATAAAATAAAATAAAATAAAAAAAGGTTAAAGTGTCTTTCACGTCACCCCTTACGAGGGCCTAGTGGGAGGACAATAAAAGAAACCTTTTTCCCGAACCTAACAGCATGGGGTTGTATGCAGTCAGGATTTTACAATCTGTTGTTTAAATTTAACAAATATATGTGTTTAATTTTTTATAAATAAAAAAAATATCAGAAACTTAAAGATATTTTTTTCTAAATTCAACCATATATAATAATTACGCAAAATTTTGAATTTAACAGGCGCTAGAGGTATTTTATGTTATTAGAGTGTTGTTCTTTTCTTAATGTAATGTAGAATATTAAGTTGTCATATACGTAAACTTCAAAAATTCATAAATTTTAGTATATTGACATATACAAATCAGTATACTTTTTAATCTCCTCAAATTATTTGTCCCTTTCCAATCAATCATGCTTCTTTTCTGCGATACAGAACCTAATCATGTATACATGTTTAATATTGCACGCTATACAGGTTGGTTGAAGAGTTTTTACTAAAAAAGTTAAAAAATTTCTATTTTTTAAAAAAATTGGATTTTTTATTAAATATTACCTCCCTCAGCTCAAACGTACTTTTTTTAATTATCCTCCAGTAATTTTATACCGGAAGCTCTGCAAAATATTGTTCCACGGCTGCAATAGCTTCTCCTCCATTCGACAATAAACGCTTCCTATGAAGAAATTGTCTCTAAAGAGATACTAGCCGGAGGAAGTCAAATCTGGTGAATACGGTGGGTGTTCAAGCAGTTCGTTCAATTTATCCATCGTCAACAAACTTGTGTGAACACGTGCATTGTCTTGATGAAACTAGTACACAAGGATACGATAAAATTGAGATTTATTTTTTTTACCTTCTTTATAAGAATCAATCAACAAAATTCCTTTTGTATCCCAAAAAAACTGATGACATAACCTTTCTTTCCGATCGTTTTGACTTTACCTGTTTTAACTTTACCTGTTTTGGAGCTGAAATCAAGGCTTCAGTGAACTGTAAATGTTCTTGTTTCAGTTTAGGATTATGATGGTAGATCGAAGTCTCATTCGTAGTTATAATAAAATGACGAATAAAACGGTTTTATCCTGCTTAAAATACATTAAATTACTCTGAGAAATTTGTTTTTGTTCAGTTTTTGGTGAATTGTAAACAAATGCGGCACTAACGTTCCGAATAGATTTTTCATAATATACCTATGCACTTCTTCTTGTAAAATATAGAGTACTTGTTAAGTACAATTTCACGGTTAGTCAAACTTGGATCTTAACAAACAATATCATAGACCTGCTCATTGATTTCTGGTGTTGTTGCACTTTTTGGACGTCCACTATGTGGTTTATTTTCGACGCTTATACAACCACGTTTAAACTTTAAATTCTATCGATGCACAGTTGAAACTGATGGAACAGATTTCTTTAACACTTTCATTATTTTTGTATGAATTTCTATTGCTTATGCACCTTCCAAAACAAAGAATTTTATCACTGCACATTATTTGCATTTTTTTATCCTAATAAAATACACCGACACGTCAACTTCAAATGGCTTACAAACAAAGAAATTGACGAATCAAAATTGAAATTTTTGTACATTTTTTATTCCTTTACTTGTTAATAGATGTCGTTTTCAAAACTTTTCAACCAACACTATATTTCAGGCCCACCAGAAGTGTTTACTTTATAAAATTCTAAAAGTTCTTAAGAATTTAAAAAAGTTAAAAAATTTAAGAAGTTAATGAAAATAGATATGACACTAACAGAAAACAAAAATAGAAATAAATAAACCAAAAGTTTAAATAATATACACATTATTAAAAAAGTTGTTAGTGAAAAGTATCTACTAGGTATTTAACAAGATTGTCATGATTTCATTTAAGTACTAGTTGTACTCGCAACGTCTTTCGCGTGGCGTGTGATTGTTGTATAAAAATTTCTTACCCCACCCCATTTAAGGAATGGGAGAAAAATTTTTATACACCAGATGTTAAGTTGAAAGAAGACAAATACATCTGTGAAAACCGCATTCGAATCGGAACAGTGGTTTTCATGTGATGCGCGCACAAACATACAGACAGACAAACAAAAAAATTTAACCACATTTTTGGGTTCTATTTCGATGTACCCGCGTACATGTCGTTCGCGTGGCGTATTGATTTTTGTATAAAAATTTCTTTCCTCACCCCGTTAAAGGGGTGGGGGGAGAAAGTTTTATACACCAGATGTTAAGTTGAAAGAAGACAAATACGTCTTCGAAAACCGCATTCGAATAGGATCAGTAGTTTTCATGTGATGCGCGCACAAACATATACATTTCTACAGTTTTATTATATGTATAGATTTGATTAATTTTGTTAATATAATAAAAGCTGACATACAAGATATCGTTTTTCTAAAAGATCATTTTATTTTTTAAAAAGAGTAAGAATTTATAAAACTTTTACACTGTCCAATACTTAACGAAAGTATATTTTATAACGTGTATAATTAAAATTTTAATAACCACAAAAATTAATCTACAATTTACAGGAAGTATAAAACTTGTCAAACAAATAAATTTAAATCAATTTGAAACAATTGTAATATTTTTATAATTCACATTAACTTCAAACAATCTATTTTAAAGATAAAATATTAAGTTTTCCCTTTACTGCACTTAATATTTCATACGATTATTACTTCAACAGGTTTGTGTAGAAACATCATTAGATACATATTTACTTCTGTATTTGGGGATCTTTTTGCCACTAAAACAAATTGATAAAAAATATAAATCAATATTTTGAAAATGACCCAAATAAAGAAGTAAATAGATGTTATTATTATGCCACAAAGAAGTTATAGAAAGTATTTAAATATCATTAGATATTATTTTATGTTAATCTAACTTTAACTACTTTTATATTATATCGTTTTTTTTTTACTTTTTGAAACCATATTTAAGCTTTACTAATACGAGTTCTTGACGAAAAGCAAATTATAAGAGGTAATGGAACTTGTAATACTGAAACTCACCCTCGATTTTATTATAATTAAAAGTCTGAAAGACTTTTCTCTAACTACCTGAAATCTAAAATTAATTTAGTTTCGTCTTAACGGTAATTTAATAGCTGGATGCAATCGAGGGCTTTATATAAAAGTTGGCTACGCCTAAGGTTAAATCGACGGGAAATTTTATCGCAGGTTTTAACTCGCCAAACTCACATTTTCTTAATAGATCCTGTACGATACTTGGAGCGTATCAACAAACCCGGAAACATTACCGAATTAAAAGGGTGAGTTATAAATTTTAATAAATGAAGAAAATTTAGTAATGTTATTGTAAATTGTAACAATATAGGTTTCTCAATGGTTTCAATAAGAATCTATTACTTACGTGTTATATTTCCACAATAAAAATTCTATAGTCAAACATATATATTTAGTTTTTGAAATTTTAGAAAGTGTACAAACAAGAATATGTAAAATGACCTTAAGAATAAATTGAAAAAATGTCGCATCCAGCAAGATTCGAACCCACAACATTTGTCTCTATGCGGCTACTCTCTAACAACTAAGCTATGAATGCTAAGTAATTAGTGCGCATTTTGGTCGTTAAATTCAACTCGTGTAACATGTTACACTAACTTAGAAACAGACTACTATCCGGTCATGTGAACTCATATGCCATCACATTATCATGTAATATCACGCTTAGAAAAACACTGCTACCACGTGTAACAAAATTTTCGTGAGTATTGCATTGGTTTTCAGTGCTGTGTTTGTTTTTCGATAGAAAATAATATTGATACCTGAATTAGTTCTTCGGAGTGGGAAGAAGAGCTGAAAAGCGTAGGTATTTGAATCGTTTTGGATGAATGCGATAGAAACCTAAACAGAATATAGGTACACGATATAAATAAAATAAGGAAGCAATTGCGTTTGGAATAGTAGTTGCTTGTTGAAGATGTCGATCACGATATTCACTTGATTTTTGATTATATATCACTTGATATTCCCGAACTTTTGCTATTAAAACTTCGTCCATTTTTCTTAATCAGAGGAAAGCTACTAAAATTTATAAGCTTACGAAGACAAAATATGTACAAGCGCAGAAAACAACAACGTGTAATCACACATGAGGCATGTGACGTGACGTAATATATATGAAGTGACTTTAGTGTGGTTCTCGTTTATAACAAACTATACAAAACAACATTGCACACTTTTGGTCCGTGGCGTAAGTCTGCGTGTGGTCACTTGAATTCACGTGACGTGATCGTAGTCTGTTTCTGTCATTACTCACTCACACATACAGCTATGGAGGGTAGAGGTAAGGAGAACGATCTTAAATGGGAAATGATTAAAAATGTGTCCACTTTTTAGAGGAACATAACACTTCTCAAACTTGCCACTACAATGGCGCTAAAGTAGATGTAGGGTACAGAATGAATGTAGCAGTTTTTGACAAATTGATTAAAATGTCGTATGATTTCGTAATATAAGTCACAATTATATAAGTGCTATAAAAAAACGTGGTCAGCGAATTCAGTTTAGTGTATTTTAAATTCGTTTTATACTTTATGATTATCTTATGTAGGTATCTTATGATTATTTTAAAAATGGTGTCATAATAAAGCGGAAATGTGTCTTTCCTTGTTTATTTATCTATCAAACTCTAAGAAATTTTGGCGCTTTTTTTAAAATTTACCCTACTACGATCGTAGCGCCACCCTTATTTACCACATTTTGACGAACACATTCAATACACGGAGACAGTTCTCCTTACCTCTACCCTCTATACATACAGCATAACGTTATGAGAGAGATATTTTGTCAAATCGACAATAGAAACATCGAACTCTATGTCACTTTTTTGTGCCCTGTCTTATAATGTAATTCGGTTAGAAGACCGGAACCATGGATTTTTAGTAACCGATTATTTTGAGAGATTTTTAAAACTTCGGAAAGTATACAAAGAAGAATATATTAAATGGCATTATTAAGGAGAAATTAAAAAAAAAATAACATCGAACATATATAACATATATAGGACAACAATCCAATCTCCTGCTGATACTTTTTTATTGTTATTTTCAAAAATATATTTTTAATAAATTAGTAGATTGTAACATTACCCTAGGTAAAATCCTTTTTGCTTATTTTAAAAATTCATATATTTTATATCTTTATATGTTTTTTACAGTAAGAAATATTACTATATTTTCTTTTTATTTCCCAGATAAACATTCCATATAAAACGCTTCATAAAAACTGTGTTATATATTTTTAATGCCATACTGTTGTTAGGGCTAGGGCTTTACTCTATGACCTTGTTAATATTTCAAACTGTTGAATTTCAGAGAGAAGGCCTCTTGTCTGAATATACAATTTTTACGTTCAGTTATATTTCATTGTTTTTATTGCTTATTCTGCACACGAAAAAAAAGATAATACGTATATGTATAAAATTTCAACGGTGGAATACATTAGTTTTAATTATTATACTTTCTATGAATCCATTAATTTAAAATGAATAGGAGAACAAGGGAAGTGTTATTAAATCTAAGTATTCGTTGAAATAATACGTTTTTAATTATTTACGTTGACAAAGTTTCTATTTCGACACTACAAACAGTATCGAAATAGATTCATTGTCACAGTTTTTGGTAATTTTTGTTTTACACAATTGGTTACACTGCACTGATTGTTACAATAAACAAAAAATCTCAAAAATGTTTAATTTGTAAGTTTACCTTCATTGCCAAAAATTGGTTGTCATTAGCTTCATGTAGAAATTAAAATTGGTTGTTATTAGCATCTCTTCATATTCCAGAATTTTTGATTTTTAGAAGTGTATTTTTCAGACTTTCTTTTTAAAAATGCTATGAGTATTGAGAAATATCTACATTATTTTTCATAGAAAGACATGATATTAGCATCGAATATTCGGACCACATAGTAGAAGCCTTTTTAGTTTTACTTTTTATATTAAAATAAGCCAGGACTTACTTAACAAATATATTTCAAAATTCTTAATATTTGTTCTATGTTTATAATTTTAATATATTTAATATTTTATACAAATTTGACAAACATTAAAACTGTCAAGTATCAAAAGTGTCAAGATTGCCAACATAAATAAATAATTTCGAAAAACTCTAATTGTAACACTCGAATTACAATAACGGTTTGTAGTACTCGTTCTTTGCGGTTCGTTTTACAAACTGCACTCGTACTACGCAACCTGTCATTGTAAATTGTAACACTTGTATTACAGTATACTATCTTATACTCATTGCTTTTAAATGCGTATTTTACAGTTATCGCCAGTGTGCGTAAAAGTTTCTTTTACACACTCGTGCTTTTTACTTTACCGTAATTTGTTTTAAACAGTTTTCAACAAAAGTGGTTATGTTACACCAAGGTTAATGTATTTATTTGATCATCATTCAAAACTGCTGATTTCTTGGTTTAGGAAAAAAGTGACTGTTGCATACGGACGGACAGACAGACAGACATGAAACATTTAAAATAAGCGTTTCTAAAAGTTTGATATGATATGATTTCAAGGAACTGGTCGAAACTAATCGAATACCTTCCGTAAGAATGTAATAGATTCCTTTATTTATCGAACAATTTTAAGTCTTTATTATGAAGCACGAAAATTTAAAAAGTAAAGATGCCAGTCTATATTAAAATTTTAGTTAAATCGTAATGAAAAAATACTTCTTACAGTACAGCACATTAAATGTAATTTATTGTATTCGGAAATTAAGAAAAAAGAAATCGCTGGAATAATTCTATCGTACTTCAGACTCCTTAGAAAATACTAGTAGTTAATAGTTTAAAGTATGTTTTTACTTTAACTATTCCTCCTATCATTATGTACAATTTCCCTGTAGCAAAGAAAATTTATGATCAGAAGGTGTATAGCGTTTCTAGAAGCGGATTTCCATTTGCATTTTCAAGGAAATTTATCGTGGAATAAAGTCTTTGTCGAGAGATCTATATCTCTCTCCAAGTAGCAAGTATCTGATAAGTGTACACGTAGGCCTTATTTTGCTGCTACTAACTTCATATAGAATTCCCGGGTTAGAATTTCACTACGGCTAATTAGTCTAACTTTGTTTTAGGCTGAAATGTGGATGTTTAAGCGGAAGTAAGTTGAGATTACTTAAAGTCATGCTTTGTGTCCTTTTCTTACTGGATCTCTGAGATTGTTATTTATTAAAAATTGACTAAGTACAAAATTTTAGTTATATTCAATAATTAAAAATTATTCTTATTAGGTATGCATATGTATGCAATTTGCTGCTATTAATCAAACCAAATAGCAATTTCCGGTCTTTGAGTACAAACCATAAATTGGTTTATATATCTGAATGAACACCAAGGACATATAAACATATATTGGGAGGTTAATATGTCAATTTCATCAAAGAAGTTATTCAAAATGCTACTTTTTAAATTTATATCAAATTGACAATGTTGAAGAAACAGTCAAAATGTTGTGTTGTTCAGGGATCTGTTGTTAAAATCTTTTATTAATAAACTTACTTAAAAGTTTTGTGTTCTATTTTAACCCAACTCTTTAACAAATTCTAATAAAGTTTTATTTTTTAACTTTAACCCCATACATTCATTAACATAGCTACAAAGTGTAGATTTCTTCTCACAACCAAAATTTACTGTTCGAGTTAAAATTAAATCCATATTTATTAGGTACTAAGCACAACTTTTCAAAATTTAAAAAAATAAACATATTAAATAACAAAAATTTCGAATTTCTTGCTTCCTTAGAACCGTAGACTTGATATATTTTGCATTAAAAGTATAATCCCGTCAGATTCATTTTGGGTTTTAAAATGGCTCTCAGTCCTTCTAAGTCAAATCTTCAAACTTTTAAATTTGTTAGTAGTTGGGAGAATTGTTTTAAAAGATTTATAGGCAACCAAACTTGGTTCTAAACTCGTTTCCTTAATTTTTTTTCAACAACACCGAAATTACATTTTTCTGCCGCTATTCAATTACTTTCAGAACGGTCAGCCAACGGAAAAAATACTTTGTTAAGTAAAGGAGATTAACGGAGTAATTATGAAGATAATAATTAATGTAAAACACGCGGTTTGTTTAATTTTTAATATCTTTGATACAAAAATATATATTACAACTAATTATCATGACAATTAAAGCAAATATCCCATTGTTTCTACAACAGATTTAAATCCTGCTTAAAGAATTCTTGCAGCTACAGCTTGAAGAATTCTGTTTCAGCATTTTGTACTTCTTTGTCCGACTGCAAGCGATTGTCTTTTAATGCCTTTTTCAGTAACCCAAATATGTGAAAACCGCAAGCCAATGAATCGGTACTATAGGGTCAATGCTCTATCTGGATCTGGATCTGGAAATTTGGGGAGGGGCGAGCTAGTGTTCAGCCAGCACTGAGGCCACATATTATGACCCATTGTGCATCCTCCCGTGTGTAGGGATATCCTCACCTCAGGCTGTTACCAGACCTAGTGATTTAAAATAGGTGATGAGGCTCCCGAGGGGGATCTCCCTGACATCGGCAGGTGTAAGCCAGTACTCGCCCAACACGGATCTTCTGAAAAAGCAGAGCAGTCATACATGATGTGTTCTACTGTTTCCTCTTCTTGTTTGCAGCCTCTGCAAAGCGGCGATTCTGTTAATGCTCTAATATCCGTCATTTCTTTAATTGCAAATCTTCTTTTACTAAGTAAACTTGAGTTCAAGCATTGTCATGCAGCTGAATAACGCCACGTGAAAGCTTCCCTGGAGGTTTTGAGTCATTGCTTGATGAAGATTGTTCAAAGTTTCATTATAGAGATTTGCGTTGATATGCACTTTAGGTTCTATAAACTGTATAAGCATGGGACCTTTATGGTAGAAAAAATGATTTTAACTGCAAAAGGTTGAACTTACTGGATAGCCTGTATTTTCTGAGATATTGCAAAGATAAGCCATCACCAAACTATTTTTGGCCCTCTGAAAAAAGGCGTGGATCACATTGAGCACTAACTTTGCAGTAACCCAGATTGTTAATGATTGTTTGGACCCATATTGTACGCACACCAACGTTTTCTAAAATTCGACGATTATCTTTAATCAGGCCTTTTACACATGACAGATTCCTATTTGTTGATGCAGTACTCAATCATTCGTTTTCTCTCTTTTACTCTTAAATTATCAATACCATTCCTTGTCGGTTGAATATGCAAAACATGCGTTTTTATATGCTGATTGAATTCGCGTATGAATTTGTCTCGGAATTTGTAGCGATTGCAAACCTTCAGTACACTACAATTGAATAACCACACCATTGGTGCCTTAACCTTATTTCTTAATTTGTTTGCATTTTAAAATTATACCCACAAAAAAATCCTGATTTATAACTAGCAGGCTTAAATTGATTTGTCATGAATTCCATTTGTATCTATTTAAAGATGATTAATTTCGTGGATAATTTACTTTGTAATTTAGGCCGGAAAATTTCTTGGAGCGTAAAGTTATGGAATGCCCGTTCACTTCCAGATACAAAACAGAAATTTGATAATCATCTAATCATCAGATAGTTATTTAGTCAATTTAACGAATTGCTTTTGCCGAAAGCTGCGAACTCAATGATTTTGTTCTTAATTTAATTAATAGAAATGGAATGGGATGTTTGCTTGCAAAACTGATCATTTGCATTGGAATAATGCGCTTGAAAACTGATCTAATACAAAAGTGTTTAATTTAAAATGTTTAAACAATTATAGAAAAAAAATTAAATAGTTGATATATAATATAATTGGATTGTCTGTAATATTAAAATAATAGCTTTTTACTTAATGCTTATCTACGTATACAAGGTACTCAAGGTAGGTACCTACATATACCACAATATTTTTTTACAATTTTTGTCTGTCTGGCTGTCTGTCTGTTTGTACCAGCTATTCTCTGAAAAAACTGGCCCGATTTTGACGGGATTTTAACTGAAAAAGCTAATATAATATGAAGTAAGTTAGGCTATTGGTATTTTAGAGTTCTCTAACCAACTAGTCAATACCACAAAGGCTACCTATCGCGCGGGCCAAAGCGAGCAGGCTATTGCTAACGGTTGTCTTAGAGCGAATACTTATGTTTAAAAAATATTTTTTGAGACTAATATCATATTTGCTTACTTTACAGAGATAATACTTCAGTGGACAATTTCGTTTGAGAACTCCTGCAGTAGGCTGTAATGAATTCCTTTTTCCAATTTCAAACTTGATCCACAATACAGTATTTTAAGATGCCAGTAAAAGGTTCAGGAATGATAAAAGGAATACTAGCTCTTTCTTTTAAGAGATTATCAGCGGTCTCATTTATGTCCTGGTATCCACAGCAAAGTTACTTTGTTGTGTTTAACCATTTGCGT
This sequence comes from Altica lythri, assembly GCA_964028335.1. NCBI lineage: Eukaryota > Metazoa > Arthropoda > Insecta > Coleoptera > Chrysomelidae > Altica > Altica lythri. The sequence continues at coordinate 34,758,769 of OZ034801.1, read as the reverse complement.
AAGAGACTGTTTGCCGTTTTGGGCTCGAATTGGTAGATTGAAGGGCTCTTTAACCAGCTTTGACTATTAAAGGCAATAATAATTCCAGCTGACTTAAAGCGTTTTTTACTGCTCTCTTGAGCACAGAAGTCTATGCTAATCACTCCGCTTAGAAAATCGTAGTAGTGTGTCCTAGGGCTATTAAAAGCACAACATTAGGACCTGTAACTACCTTCTGATGTTTAAGTCTCATCAGTACAATATGTAAATACTCTTTAGATTTTTAATACTTATAAATAAACAAACCGTTTGATAATTAAGAGGAAAATTAATTAATAGACATAAATTAAACCCAGTCTTTAAAATTACTACCAAAAAGGCACTTAAAATGATTTGAGTGATCTTTCATCAAACCGACACATTCTTCATGATACCAGTAATAGTGTTTTGAACATGGTCTTATATCTTTGGTATATAGGTCTTATTAAACGCTAACACCATGTATAAACATACAGGAAAGTAAAATAATTAATTGGTAATCAACTATTTCGACATATCAGGGAAAGAAGGGGAAAGGAAAGCATTTATGCTTGCTTTCGATGATATTATAATCTTATTTTCCCCAGTTTTCAGTTCAGTGCTTTATTTTCCCTAAATAGAGCATCTTTGATACTCTCGCCTTTGACTTTTGGCGCGCATTTGGAACATAGGTGATACGAACCCTTTAGTCCCACAAGCCATGCCGAATGGTATGGTTGTACTTCATTTAACTCTATTTTTATATTTCTTTCACAAACGACAAAAAGAGATTTCATATTATTTTCCACAGAATCAATTTCTTCAGATGTTAGGAATGGTCGACCGAAAAAAAAATAATATAAAAATTTACTTTCTCCTGTATTTGGTTTGTAGGTTTGAGCAAGTCCCGAATTTTGAATTTTTCGATATCAACTATAACCACGATGAAAACGACAACCTTGATGGTAATATGGGAATATAATGAAATTGTACCTTGATGGATTGCTTTTTTACGATAAAATTGTATATGTACATAATACGAGCATGTCATTCTGGCAACGATTTTGTTGTCTAAATGGCATGCGTTCCCCTTTTTTCCACTATCCCCCATCATTTCCGAAGGGGCCATAGCATTTTCGGAGCCCGATGTGGGCAGTTGGGGAGAAATTTCAGTCCTCATTTGTTTTTGCCAAAACTTTGCACTATATTTCGCTGGTGTCTGGCTATTGTTTGCGTGCTTTTCTCTTTGTGCGTTCTTTTGTGTTTTGCGGTTTCAGTTGCGTTCTTTCTGGGTGACTCTTTTTGTCATTGTTGCCGCTGTGTTATCCTCTGTTTCTTTACTACTGCCGGAGTTGCATCTTTGGCCTCTTGTGTGTCCAGGGACCGTTGTCTGGGTCGTATTTCGTTCATTCTCTTAGGTCACGATTTACATGGTTTCTCGTGCCTTCCTAACTTTTTCTTTCATGGTATTTGTGATTTTTCTTATTTCCAGATCGTGGTACAAGGTGTTGTTCCTTATATACCATGATGCGTTTACCACTTCCCGTAAACATCTGTTTTGTTGGACTTCTACTTTTGTCATCGTAGTTTTGCAGGCATGGCGCCATGCCAAGGATGCATACGTAGTATTAGTGTTTTAAACTCTCACTTATTCTACATACTTCTTTTTCTCAAAGTACATATAGGTAATATCAGTTACCGATACCTTACTTTGTAAATGCTCAATTATAAACTACATTAGGTATATATTTCTGTTTACTAACAATATATAGTATAAATTTATCTAATACAAATCGGTTGCAACAATAGGGTTATATTTTAAAATAAAACCCATTTGTAACATGTTTGTGGTATGGTTTATTGTTCTCTGAATATGTGTATAAATATTTAATCATAATTATATATTCAGAAATAAATAAACAACCGAATAAAACAATATTTTAAAAATGTAGCACATATGCAGATCGTATTTATTCTAGCTGTTAGTAAATAATTTACATCGATTGGATGTATACAGAAGGGAATAAAATATTTACAGGGTATGAATTCCGAAAGGCGATTTTTCATAAATTCGTTTTCGGGTTATTGGCAACAACCTACGGATTTAGTGACTTGATTTTTTATACCTCTCGTATTTGTTTACTTTTGTATGTTTTGAATAATTATTATTTAGTTATTAAGGTAATTTCATTTCTTATTAAATAATTAATTGATTTCAGTGTTGATATTTGTTGACACAAGGAAGGTATTAAAATTAGAACGCACAGAAGACATTCCTATTAAACGTTGCCTACTATTTTCTAAACTACATAATATATACGAAGTCTGTCGCTAAGTAAACAAAGCAAAAAAAATTAACATTTTTTTCCGGCAAATAGAATTTATTTAATAGTTATTTATTATACAAGGGAAAAAAGTATTAGATTTTAGCTCGAGGTTGTGTTGTCTCCCGACGCGAAAATCGGAAAATTACTGATGCAAAATTTGAATTTTAAAACTAGTAGGCTTTTGTCCTTATAGTGACAATAAGACCTGCGTTGCTAAGGAAACCTTTATTTATGTGTATATATCCGGGAAATAAGTACTCAGTTTTTTCCTATGGTAAAAAAGTAATAATTTCATAAAAAGTGACGTTTTGTGACCCGTTAACAGAGATAAAATGTCAAACTTTTTTCTCGTCGCAGAAAAAAATAGTTCTCTTTAGAGTTAATACAGCGATTTGCACGGTCAACAAGTTTTTGAAATGAGGCTTTCAGCTCATTGACTGGGATGTTCTTGGATGGGCTCTTCGTCGGCACACCGCTTTTCCTTCATGAGCAAATGTAGTCTACCGAAAAAAGTCGCACGTAGTCATATCCGGAGAATACGGGAGAACGTTAATTGTTAAAATGCTATTTTTTTGTCAAAAAATCGGACACAAGTGTCAATCGATGTGATGGTGCATTATCGTGCAACAAGCGACAGCTTTCTTCTTCGGCCGAACACGACGAATACGCGAGAACAAACGCCTCATAACATAAGATAATATACAGCAATGTCCGTTTGGCCCGCTTCTTTGTGAATAATTCCCTTCGAATCCTAAAAACAAATCAACATTGTCTTTACGTTGGACTTTTCCAAACGTCTTTTTTTCGGATTTGGTTTCCTTGGGTGCTTTCATGCGAAACTTGGTTTCGGGATCGTATTGAAAACACCACGTTTCGCCACCAGTCACAATGTTGTAGAGAAAGTTTTTATCTTATTTGGCCTCCTTAATGATATCTCTCGAATGCTGCATTTTGTGAGCTTGTGCAAAACAAACCGTAAACACACCTTTTTCATGCCCAAATTTCCGGCCAAATGCGATAGATTGAATCTTTGAAATATTTAATTTTATTTGCATATATCTCAATGAAGAGTTTTGCTCATTTTTAATAAACATGCACACTTTTTTGACAGTTTCTGGCGTATAGGATATTTCATGAAAGTCATGTTTGTTTACTTTGCGACACAACTCGTATATATAATCGAATATAAAATATAATATATAATATGAATATTAAAAGTCACTCCAAAGATTTTAATAAAATTTGGTATTCAGGGGATTCTGGAGGTAATAAATCAATCTGGGATATGGTAATCACACTCCCGTTGTCTCTTATAAATGGATTAAATTCACAGTTCCTGACAAGGCCAGAAACTCATACAGTGGTAACGAATTATTTATTAAATGATGATTTTTGCACACAAAATATTATTAGATTCACAACACAAGACAATTTTATGTAAGCTTCAAAACTTTGTGCTAATGGAACCGTCAAGAGTTGTACTATTTGTTTTTTAATTAATTGTTTACCATGCATGTGATCATTCCTGTAATATATTTTTTATTGCTAGATAAACAAACCAAATTTAATGAAGGTTTTTAAATAATTAAATGTAAGTAATTAAAAAATATATTTACCAACTCCACAGGAATAACGTTAGATATCGGATTAAAAAATCTGGTAAGGAGTTCACCTACTTAAGATAAATTTTTCAGGTACAGGAATTGTATTACCTGGAGCAGTCAGTCTAGCTAGTTTTAATTTTATCCGTGTGTTCTGGCAATGAAAAACTGCTACAATAAAATTAAAAACATGACTCTTCCTGACTACTGGCGATTAATATTACTACTTTTTTAAATCACACAGCAGCACTAAAACTACTTCAGCAGAGATGGTATTTCAAGTCAGACCAAGAAAACCAATTAAATTATTGATAAAATATGTATCTTTTTAAATAAAGGGTCTATTAATAATGCCTAAAATATTTTTAAACAATCTAATTTCACGAAGCTTATCTTAGGAACACCTTAAAGAAAATCGTCATCAAACAAAAACTGATTAGATTTCTCAAACTGCGAGCAATCAATAATTATTGATTGCACGCAATAATTATAATTATTAAAAAAAAACGTTAATGGAAATTATCAGGTTTCTGCTCCTCTCACACGTGCTGCTAAAGTAAGATGCCTGCAGAACTTGACTAACAACTTACAAACAGAAAGGTCTTATTATTTAGATGCTTTGCGAACAGAAATCGGTCACCCAAGTACTGATTCTTTTAAGACTCCTCATACTAAAGCAAACGAACAATAACAATTATAAAAAAATAAGTAAAACATTAGATACAATATACGTATACACAATAGATTTACTAGCTGCTGATTGTTTAATTGCAAGCATTCTTCATTGAAAAAAATGTCTTTGATAATAACACTGGATTGAACTGACTATGTTCTTTTACAGCTTGAATTCTGGCAATTAGAAATTTTTGAGTTTCTACGATAATTTGTACCACGTCTCAGATAAAAAGTCAATAGGATTTGAATTGGCTAACGTTGAACTATTAAAATTTACTCCAACAAACAAAAAAAAAACGTTTGTTAAAAATTCTGTAGTCCCTACAGCAAAATGAAACAGATGCTTAATATATCGTGCTCTGTTGTCCAATATTAAACGGTACATTAAGGGTATAAACTTCTGAATTTAAATTATTTGGTAAAATTTATGTTCCAATTAACAATATCAAACCATACCCACCCACTCATTGACTAAAATTCTCGGTCACGAACAGAGAGTTCGAAATTTCAATTTTCGCGAAACTTTTAGATAACTCAGATCATTAATTTTAGGCAACACCTTTCAACACCGTGTTTCTCAACAACTAATTATTACACAAAGGTGTCGATTCTTTAACATCCTGTATAATTTTTATGATATTTAATTATCAATTCTCGTAAACTTGAGATTAACCAAGGATGGAAAACTAATGTTTCATGATAAAGCTGCTATAAAAGTGTGAAACTGTATACCTACATGTACATTATATAAACCCATTAGTGTTACAAGATAAAGGCATACCACAAAGTTTAATAACAAATAACCAATTTTAAGTAAAACAACTGATGGTTACAGTTTCACGATTATCGTAAATGTCAATTAACTTCCCAGAACAAAACTTATAAATGGTAATAAAAGGAAATACACCATTTTCCGTTACCTTTTATCTGAACCGGTGTGGCAGTCTGTCATTAATAAAGTTCATGGAATCTACAGGAAGTGCACATAATTTCCTTCCTCGTTCACGTGAGTTACCTTGTGATTCATTTCCATTAATTTGTTTCAACCGTATGGTACTTAATAGTTGAAGATTGTATTATGATGCCACCTGACTTATGAAACATTACCAGCAATTTTTTTTCAGATTATATCTCAAGGGATTTTATTAGACAAATCTAAAACGCAGTAGGTATGTTTTATTTCCTTTTTTTTTCTGTAAACAGTCTGGCTTTATAAAAGAAAATAGTTGGAAAAATAAATGCAATGATGTCAGACAAATTAAAACTTCAACTTGGTTAATATATTCACTGAGTTGAGAATTGTTGTTCTGTGTACTTTCAGAATTTGAATTACTATTATTACGATAACTTGTCACGTCAAATAAGTAATGATTTATTTTTAGTACTGCTTTTATTTCTACAAAGTTTTTCAACTATGTTAATATAGTTAAAGAAATGCCTGCTTATAATTTAAGTATTAGTTTAATAAAATATATAGCTGCTAATGGGTAAACTCACATTTATTTTCAGAATTGTAGGCTAATAATAAATAGCATTTTTTCGTTATTCGTTGTGATTAGACAACTTTTCTTAGAAGTCTAGCAAATTTTCTTTGGCAGCTGTCCATTAAATGTACCTATCTATGCCTTGTTGACTTACCTTTATACATTACACTAAAAAAACTATTCAAAAGAATATATAACGAAGATGTTTATAAAAATATTTTAAAGTAATTTTGAATTTAAATTAGCTCTTTTGCATGTCAAAATTTTTAATTTTGTTTTAAAAATATTCTGTTATTAGATTTTGTCTTTTTTTCAAATGAAAAAACACGATAGAAAAGCTCTTTAGCTCTTAAGCTTCGGAGCTGATGACAGTCAGACAAATTTAGTACTTCGGAATTTACTTTAAATTAGGAAACCAAATTTCTTAAAACACTAAAACTCACTGTAGTTTTGATATTATTTAATAATTCAAATTATTTTTAATTTCTGTCAACACTTGCAAACAGTCAAAATAATTGGAAACATATTTTTAAAAATTAAATTTTATATGATAAATAAAAAGGTCCACAGTTAAAGGTCTTTGCTTCTGTTAATGTTACACAACCGTGACATCTTTCGATTATATATGAATATCAAACAAAAAGCCGGAACTCTTTTATAGCCCTTTTTTGTAATTAAGCACATATTTAATCACATTATAAAACTAACCCAAAGGCATTTAAATACTTTTTTTTATAAACCAGGGTACCACATAAGGGTAGGGCAAGAGTAAGTATCACATCCCACCTGCCTGGGGGTCACGTGCCATCCTCTGCTAGGTATATTAGCATCAAGAGAGATATCAACTGGACTTGAACGCATTAAATAATATAAGGACAAGTTAGAATCATTGACTGTACTGTAAAATGTCATCTCAGATGTAAAAACTCAAGGTTATATTTATATTCCTTCTTAATTTTTTGGGGAATTAGAGGAATTGTAGTAATCTGAACTAAATAAAGAGTTATAATTAGAAAAAACAGAAATAAAACTTTTTTAAGAAAACGAATGCTTGTTGTACTTTCAGAGCAGCTGAATGTGTTACTATTAAGTCTGTTTTACGAAGGTTGCTGCTTTTATTTCGGGATGTGGCATATGAGATGAAAATTTTTAATGTTTAACATTAGATTGAAAGGAAAAAGTGACAAAATCTTGTTACGAGCCAATCCGGACCTGTCGCCCAGACAGAGGTGTGTGTGAGGTGTTGTTTGAATTCTCAGAAGCTCGGACGACTTGAGTACACTGCGGAAGTTTCTAAGTTTGACTGCTGTTTATCACTTATCCCGAATCCACGAAAGAAAAATTATAACAATTGGTGTCAGACGTGGGATAAGTTAAAAAAGACGTTGAAGTCTATGGTAAACACAAGAACTACAAATTACGACGAGATGGAAGAAATTGGAAAACTGTTGGCAGCTATGGAACTGCGTCTAGAACAGCGGAGTGAGGCTGAAGAACAGCACAGAAAGGAAGAACGAGAGGCTGAAAAACAACGCAAAAAGAAAGAACGAGAGGCTGAAGAACAGCGCAGAAAAAAAGAATGAGAAATGTTCAGATATTTAATGATCTGAAAGAAAATAAAGTAAATAAATAGGAATTCCAAAAGCTTCAAGCGCACATAAATAAAACCAAGAAAGAGCTTCTACAGCAAATCCAAGAAACTAAACAAGCTATTCTTCGACTGAAGGGACAGAATGTAAGAAACATCTACGATTGTGACTCCATTTACGATTGTGACAACATCTACGATTGTGACTCCATCTACGATTGTGACTCCATCTACGATTGTGACTCCATCTCAACAGTATATAATTAAGCCCCCTATGTTTGATGGTGAAACTCCCTGGAACATCTAAAGAAGGCAGTTTGAAGCGGCTGCAGAAAGTAACGGCTGGAGCTATGAGGAGATAGCAACAGCTCTTATGTTAGCCTTGAGGGGAAAAGCTTCCAAAATATTACAAATTATACCGACTGAGAAGCAGCGCAACTATGAGGCGGTTGTATCAGCTCTGGAACTTAGGTATGGAAGCCAATATCTAAAGAAAGTGTATCAGAGCCAACTGGAATCAAGAATACAAGAAACATCCGAGACACTACAGGAGTATGGAGCTGATATAGAGAAAGTGATCAGATTTGCCTATCCAGATGCACCGGAAGAATTCAGCCATCAGCTGTGTGTGAGCAGTTTCATCGATGGGGTGAAGGACACGGACCTGCAACAAGCGTTGAGACTTGGACGTCACCAAACATTGAAGGATGTTCTTGTTTATGCCCTAGAGTTTGAAGCAGCGAAAAATGCCTCCTGTCAGTATCGCAAGATTCATAATGTAAGGATGGCATCGGAAGAGGTAAAAGTTTATCTAAGTCAAACCTTATTAGCCATAAAAGAAGTTTTGGACCGTTTAAAGAAACGCTCAACAACCAATTACAAAAAGGGGCGGCCAAAATGTTTCAACTGTAGACGAAAAGGTCATCTAAAGTTTGACTGCTGGATCAAGATTGGGGGATAGGCGAAACTGGCGACACACTGCATCCGAACCTAAACAAATGAGTTCACAAAAACTCTGCTCAGTCAATGTAATGGGCTAACGTTTCTGACCAGCAAAATAGCAAGATAACCTCACGTACTCCCTTTCTGAAAACACCACGGGAGAAAAATTCCAAGTTTTGCGAACGCCAAGAAATAAGAGACAGATGGTGCATATTCGATGACGAATGAGCGAATGTTGCACACGAAAGTATTCGGAAATACCTATCAGGATGTCCATTTAAAAGGATCGCATACTAGGACCACTTCTCGTAACAACATCTGCCAACAAATATTTAATGGTCGTAATGGATTACTTCTCGAAATGGCCTGAAGTTGTTGCTGTACCCAACTAGGAAGCCAAGATTTCCAACGAAGACCGCTGGGTTAAGGAAGCGTTTGTATGTGTAAAGAATCAGAAGGTTAAGGAAATCTGACAGCATCAAGAACTAAAGGGCCATAATACAGATATCTTGAATTCATTCACAAATTAAAACACTTAGGAATTACCTTGTAATATTTTTAATAACTAAAGCTTCAACAAAGAATGATGCTAAAGTGTTGTTTGTGTATGAAGAATCTAAGGGCTTTAAAATATTCATCAAAATAAAGTTAATTTAATCGTTATACGGTGCTAGAACCAGTTATCAAACATCTGTTTTTATTAATGAAACGTTTATAAATAACCGACTTCTATTCCCTTCTATGTGATTTGTAGGGAACACGTTGAATTGAATTAAATTAATCATAACATTCAGAAGAATCTATCTAGAAAACGTAAGGCAACTCCCTCGTAATCCAATAAGAACACACAACCCAAATGCAGGTGTCCCTCGTCTCGTTGTATCATTTATCTCACGGGCAATTATTTTAGGCTGACAGCCGACACACAATACCAAGTCTGCCACTACATCGTTTCGGTGTCGCACATTCTTACTGCCAAGAAGAAGAAGAGCACAACAGTTAGCGAACACAAAAGGCGTTAAAGGGCCAGTTGCCGGTTATTTGGATTCACGAATAAACGAACTGCACTTGGTTAACAAAAATGTTGTGTACTTTTTTGTATCAGTACAAAATATATCCTCAGTATATTTTTTCGAATATTTCGACTTGAGGGTAAAATTTTTTGTGTAATTGTATTTGTAAAAGAGAAAAAGATACCAAAGCGGAACTGTCGCTGTAATAAAAGAAGTGAAAAAACTAAATCATAATTAGAGATTTTATTAAAACTAAGTATTCTCATTTGTAAAGCTTATGGAAACCCTTCAAAACTTAAACTATGCCTGCATACTCTTATATTACTATCACTTACTATCACTGTCACTGTTTTTGTAAATTTTGTAATATTGTTTACTCACCTTATGTCTAATGATTTTATCAACACCTTTTTACGTTTAGTTATGAAGTGACTAAGTGAATTTAGTTTATAACATTTGTTAAATGTGTTACCTTAGATTTTCTAAGTACATAAGCATTAAGTTATGAATCAATTTGTCATAATCAATCACTAACAATAAAACAAAATCTTTACGATACTATTGAAGACCTTTCGACTATAGTGTATTACATCATATTCTTAGAAACTTGAAAGTTTTTTATATTTTTTTTTTAATCTGTTTTATGTAGCTTTGTTCCAGTAATATTAAACCCATAAACATCCAAATACTTACTAATATAGAAGTATAAATTGACTATTTGTTTGAAATTCAAAAATAAAATGTAAAAAGCTTCTCAATAAAAATAATATATTTTTATAAGTATTTTTATTCATCGACTTCAAAAACGGAGGAGGTTCTCAATTTGACCATACTTTTTTTAAGTATGTTACAGCATATTTCATCTTTTTGCATTCAAAAGAGTAGAGGGTCCGTTTGGTCAGGTATACCGGGGTTGTCTCTTCATTAGTGACTGAAGAGACAAGCCTGTACTGTACTGATGAGGTCTAATAGAGCGAAGCACAGTGTCTACAGTTTGGTTTTGTTCTTGTATAGACTGATTAATATTTATATTTACGTCGCAGCATTATGTGCATTTGAGTTAGTAATTCTAACCTGGCACAAATCCAGGTTATGTATCTGGATATATTGACAGCATGGCGCAAGATACGATTGCATCATTTTTTCATCTTTTTATGTTACAGGACTGTCAAAACACACTCCGTTCGTTTTATTTATTTACCTTGCCTAGGATTTATATATTAGATGCAAAGCAACTACAACAGTGCTATTTTTGGAGTAGAGATGGTGCTACTTGCGATTGTGTCTAACTTTCGTAGACTTCTAACAACAAATATCAGCCAGTCTATACAGGCGATGGCTCTTCATTAGTAACTGAAGAGACAAGCCGGTACTGTACTGATGAGGTCTAATAGAGCGAAACACAGTGTCTACAGTTTGGTTTTGTTCTTGTATAGACTGATTAATATTTATATTTACGTCGCAGCATTATGTGCATTTGAGTTAGTAATTCTAACCTGGCACAAATCCAGGTTATGTATCTGGATATATTGACAGCATGGCGCAAGATACGATTGCATCATTTTTTCATCTTTTTATGTTACAGGACTGTCAAAACACACTCCGTTCGTTTTATTTATTTACCTTGCCTAGGATTTATATATTAGATGCAAAGCAACTACAACAGTGCTATTTTTGGAGTAGAGATGGCGCTACTTGCGATTGTGTCTAACTTTCGTAGACTTCTAACAACAAATATCAGCCAGTCTATACAGGCGATGGCTCTTCATTAGTAACTGAAGAGACAAGCCGGTACTGTACTGATGAGGTCTAATAGAGCGAAACACAGTGTCTACAGTTTGGTTTTGTTCTTGTATAGACGGGTTAATATTTATATTTACGTCACAGCATTATGTGCATTTGAGTTAGGAATTCTAACCTGGCACAAATCCAGGTCATGTATCTGGATATATTGACAGCATGGCGCAAGATACAATTGCATTATTTTTTCATCTTTTTATATTACAAGACTGTCAAAACACACTCCGTTCGTTTTATTTATTTACCTTGCCTAGGGTTTATATATTAGATGCAAAGCAACTACATGTGTTTAATACAAAAAAAATTTTTTTTCTCTATAAACCATCATAATTTTCTTTAAGTTATCATTTATTCAAAATAAAAGTATGCGTCTACCACGTAAAATGAAACAAACTATTCATGCCTAAAATTTCATATCAAAATATTTTGAAATTTTTGAGAAAAACGCAATACAGATTTAAAATATTCTATTCTTTGATTTAAAACGCCCTCTACTATGAACCTCCCAGTACAGTTCGGTGAATCAGTATCTGTTTTAAATGTCGGGGTTAATTTATACCTGACAAAATTTTTACATTTATTCTCTGTACTGGGTTTGTTTGAGTATCGTTGCTCTTTCTAGGTTTCGCGCCAAAATGTTGGAGTATATCACCTTAACACGTTAAAACACTCTCTTCGTCTTTGAATTTATTTGGAAAATATATAGGTACATATATTGAAAATGTTTTAAAGTCATATACATATACCTACGGTTGGATGGATACATATCCGAAAGGATTTATTTCAGAAAGTTAAACATAATAGGTAAAGGGATGGATTAAATGTAGCGAGGAAACTTGATCAAACTAAGGAAATAGGAATTTAACAGAACATAAACTATTCAGGTATTGACAATGTTTTGAATAATAATTAACTAGAGGAGAAATCTAAATTTCCAATCATAGATTCGGCAATTCTTTAAGTTATTTAAATTGAGTGCAAAAATGGCCATTTTCTACATCTTTACCAAATAAGTACTTCAAAAAATTAAATTAGTTGAAAAGCTATAAATTAATATTTTTTAAATTAAAAAAAAAACTTCAATATGTTGTTTTATAAAAGTTTATTACTTAATTTGTTGTTAGTTATTTGTTAGTTGTTTGTACCTTTTACTTTCTTATAATATTTATAGAATTACTTTATTTTAATTATTAACTATTGTTGTAAAACAAATAATGTTTGAAATAAGCAATTAAAATATAACTTAAACTATTCGATATCGATTAATGTTTGAAAATTTTATTAGATAAAAAAACACTTTTTAGTGAGTGCATATGACATAGTTGTAGATGAATTTTCACTAGACCTATTTTCATTTTTTAGATTTCCCTTATTTTTCTTATTTCTCTGCAACAAAATTAAGTTCGTAAATTCTTAATAACGCTATTTTGAAGGATTTTTGATACTATAAAGAATTATTCTTTTAACTAATGGTAGGTGAAAATTAAAACTGTAATTTTTTAAACAAAAAAATCACTGAAACTATGGTTGAAAAACAGTGGGACTTCTTTCTAATGATAAATATTACCCAAAACACTCGCCCATATGGATACTTGATTGTCCATAATAAGGTTTTTTTCTTATTTCCCTAGACCTAGGCTAATATATGCTTACATGAAGATCATGTTAAACTAAGAGTTACTATACAGAAACAACCAAGTGTATACAGTTCAGGATATCCTAGATATTGAAGAACAACTTGAAACGAGGAAGGCATCCAGTGAACCACCAACTCCAGTGAAGGATCAGATGCAAGCATCGGAATACGAAAGTGATAACAAACCGACCGCAAATCAAAGCGAAATAAAATCAAGCAAGAAAACTTTTGAAGAAAAGACAAAAAACACTACAACTACGGTACAATACAGGGATAGAAAACCATCCTTACGTTCAACAACTCAAAAACAGTAATTCTTTTGCCTTGAATTACCTTAATGATAATAACTGGATATTTGGTAAATATTTTATTGTTGTATCAGTTTAATCCTTCCTTTAAATTTTTTCATTGCGGATATGGATGAATATTTAAGGGACTATAAAATAAATGATCTAGAAACAATAGTTTTAGATACCTAATTGTAATGAATGTAATGAGGTTTTAGAGATAAATAAACATAATTCTAATTTCAAAATAATTCATAATAATATTAGAAGTGCTTTTAAAAATCATGATGAGTTTAAGTGTTACTTAAAACAGTTCACAGAAACAACTCTATGTATTATTTTAACAGAGACTTGGCAAATAGCAAATACTGATTTACTGAATATAGATGGTTATGATTTAATTTATAATAATGGCAAAATAAATTAAAACGATGGTACCATAATATTTATTCAATCTCACTTAAACTATTCATATGAAATCATCTCTCTGCAAAATGGAAATAAATTAATACTTACCGATATCAATTATGATAACGTACTTATAAAAATCTGGCTGCTTATCGACCTCCAAAAACAGATGTAACAGAATTTACGGAAAGTCTAAGGTCTTTTCTACTATCCGTAAATTTCAACAAAGTTGATTACTATATTATAGCTGGAGACATGAACATTAATTTGCTTGATGAGAACATCAATAACGATATTATAGATTATATTGATACTCTTAGTTTCTACCATAAATGAATACACCCGAGTAACACATGAAACTAAATCCTGTATAGATCATATATTTGTACGAAGTCAACATGACTTGGATAATATATTACCCTTTGTGATAAAAACTAAAGTATCAGATCATTATAGTGTTTTATTGCAAATAATTTTTCAAAATCGGAATATATCAACTTCAAAAAATAAAAAAACTTGCACTACTAAAAAAACTAATTATGATAAACTTATTACTAACATTAAAAAATTGAATTTTAATGGAATTTATTAGATTCACGATATTGAAAGTGCTGTCACGGAATTTGTACTACTCATTTCAAGACACATAAAACTAGTTATACTGTAAAAAGTAAAGAAAAAAAACGTAAGTGTTGGATTACCAAACGCCTAATTACATCAATTAATGAAAGGGATCGAATGTATCAGAAATTAAAGAAAAACTATAATGAGGTAGATAAGAAAAGATATATAAAATATAGGAATCAGTTATGTGTTTTAATTAAAAACACTAAAAATAATTATTATAAACAGAAAATTTACGAAAATGTAAATTGTTCTAGGTCAATGTGGCAAACAGTACAAGAAATAACATCCAAAAAATATAATAATAAATCATCCATCAAACAAATAAAAAATAAAGGTAATATTATAAGCGATGAAAAAACCATAGCCGAAGTTTTTAATGAACATTATGTAGCAGTAGGGCCGACATTAGCTAATAAAGTCGTTAATAATCCAAACTATGTTCCTAAAAAGGTGACACTTAGACAATATGAATCTTTTTTTCTGATGCCTACTTCATCCGCAGAGGTGACAGCTATAATGAATGCTCTAAAAAATAAAAAAGCGGCAGGTGTGGATGGAATCACCAGTGAATTAGCAAAACGTATTGTACCTTACATTTCTGAACCGTTATCCTACCTTATAAATAAATGCATGACAAAAGGTCACTTTCCAAAATCACTTAAAGTATCCAGAGTAGTGCCAATATACAAGGCTGGTGATCCTTTAGAGGCTGTAAATTATAAACCAATTTCGCTTATTACAACCTTCGCAAAAGTGTTTGAAAAGGTTTTGAAAATTAGGCTATGCTCCTACTTGGATAAAAATAAGATCATTTCTAATCAGCAGTACGGATTTCGAACAGGAATGTCAACACAGGATGCAATTCTACATTTAACTTCAAAGATGTATAACGCTCTGGACAAAAATATGCGAGCAATGAGTGTTTTCCTTGATTTGTCAAAAGCATTTGATACTGTTAGTCATTCGAAGTTGTTGGATTCTCTGGAGGACGTAGGTGTCAGAGGCATTTCCTTAAATTTATTTCGAACCTACCTCACAAACCGATTTCAACTCGTACAAATTAATGATACAAAAAGTGAGCTTAAGAATATCACCTTTGGAGTACCTCAAGGATCGGTGTTGGGCCCTGTTTATTCAATATATACTTAAATGATCTATTCTCGATTCCTACATCAGGTAATATAATAGCATATGCTGACGATACTTGTATCTTTTATGAAGCAGACGATTGGACCAAATTAAAAAATAAGGTCGAAAAAGATTTAAACAACATTTTTAAGTGGTTTAAATTTAAACTGCTTACAGTTAACTTTCAAAAAACATCCTTTATTCCAATATGTATTGATAAAAGAACTTCACCCTCCTTTGCAACTTTAGCTCTAGCTGGAAACGTTGAAATACAATCCGTTAGTGAATTCAAATATCTTGGAGTCATTTTGGATTGTAATTTAAAATGGGAAATGCATATAAAATATGTAATAAAATAATCCAATATTTAATATATAAATTTAAAATCTTAAGGAACATCCTTAACAAAAAAATTCGGAAAGAGGTTGACCTTAAAGGCCATCCTTGCAACTTCCCGCTAGTTTTAACCGTAAAGCTATAGTAACGTGACGTATTTTGACGTTTTTGACTTTTTTTGAAATGTTTAAAAAGCCATAACTTGTTAACGCGTTATTCGATTTTGATGTTCAAGATGGCATTCGATGCAGTTTTTTGAGACCTAAAAACGTTACTAGAAGTGCAAAATCGATTAGTCAAAAAATCTCTAAGTTATTGAAAAAAAACACTTTTTTTGAAATTTTTCGACAACGATATTTCACGAACGAATCAACCGATTTTAATTTGCAAAACGGCAGTCGACGTGGTTTTTTAAGCTTGAGAGCTGATTAGGTTATGAAATTGATCGATGTAATGGCCAAAAAGATATGCCCAAAAAACATCATTTTTAGCAATTGTTTTTTTCGGTTATCTTGAAATTTCTCGAAATCTACTGGTTCGAATCGGTTCAAACTTACAGGTAATCTAAGTTAGATGGAACTCTTTGGAACGCTTTTTATTTCGTTTCGATCGGTCAAGCCGTTCAAAAGTTATAAGAGGTTTACATACATCCACACACACATCCACACGTACATACAGACATACAGACACCCTCGTAAAAATAGTCAGGTGAGGTTCCAAATACCTCAAAACGTTGAGATCCGATAAAAACTCGATTTTTGAAAAACGGGGTAAAACCAATAACTTCCCGATTTAAAAAAAAAATTTAATTCTTTTTGGCGGGAAGTTAAAAATGCTACAAATGGTATACAAAGCCATCGTACAATCACATTTAATCTATGGACTAGTAGTTTGGGGAAATGCAAGAAAAACGAGCGTTAATAGTCTAGAAATATCTCAGAAAAAAATTATCAAAATTATGTATAAAAAAGAAAAAACCTACCCTTCCAATATAATATATCCTGAAAGCTCAATAATGGATATGCGTCAGCTGTATTATTATACTATAAATATTTATCAACATAAGAATAAATTCCAACTTGAATTTAACGATCACATTTACGGTACTAGAAACAAACACAAAACATATAACTTAAAAAAAAACAAAAAAAGGAATTAGTCAGAAATGCGCTTTCTATCAAGCACCAAAATTATATAACACAATTCCTGATGAAATTAAACAAAAACATAATATAATTAACTTTAAAAAACAGCTAAAGAAGTATATTTTTGATAACCCGAGAGAGACGATTCATAATAAATTGGATTACTGATGTGCCATAAAATTAATTAATATTCTATATTAAATAATATAACTATTTTGATATATGGACCTTGCCGATCTCTAGACTATATCTTTAGTACTTGATTTGATTTTATTTTTCTCGTAATTTAGTAACCATTTATTATTTTAAAATTTTAAATTCACCTATAGTTTATATGTTTATATTATTATTACTAACTAAAGAAAAAATTACTCTGTATAAATACTTTATTTTATTTTATTTTATTTTATGTAATTTTTTTATGTTTTAGTTACTCTATTTTATATTGTACTCTATTGTATTGTGAGTATACTTCTCACTTTATTTTATTTTTCACGTACAGGCCTAGCCTTTAGTGAATTACTTTTCCCTATGTTTATTAAGTGTATCCTGAAACTGTTTTTAAACTTTGATATATGTATTTTTTTTTACACTAATAAACATTATTATTATTATTACTATTATAATTTGCTGAAAAGGGTCTAGTTGATTTAGAGATAGGAATATAGTCTTGGACTTAGCAAACTACATAAAAATTTACGCCTATAAATATTACAATATATTATTATAAATAATCATAATTTTTTAAATGATCTTTTTATAGTACCTACGTAGAAAGTTTTTTTGCTGATTTGTAGGTCATATTACTATTACATAAACTATTTTGTTACTTGAATTTGTTTATTATGTGGGAATTTTGTAATCGATTTAAAGCTCATATCAACTCGAAATTGTGTCAAACTCTCTGCGTATGTGCCTAAACACACTTGAAATATGTATTGTCAACCAGTTCTTAGTTATCCTGAAAACTTCAGAGCTCTAGGTAGTCGGGATATAAGTTTAAATTCGATTATAAAATTCCACCCGGAATGACAAAGAGAAAGAGTAACAGACAAAGAACACGACGAATATAAAAAAAAAACTTTCTAATAAGTATTTATTTTTAAACACGGGACACTGGTAATATTTATTACAAAAGATTTATTAAAATAGTAATATTTTTAGTGGTTTAATATATATATATATATATATATATATATATATATATATATATATATATATATATATATATATATATATATATTATAACATGTATGAATAGTGTATGAATAATAATAATAAGTTTTGATAATATCAATCACTATGTTATAAAATATTCCTTACCTTTAATTAATTTTAAATATAAATAGTGAATAGGTAAGAATTAACTCAGTGTAATTATTTTCCAATATGATTAATTAAATATGCTACCGGCTATTCCCTTATGTCAAGGTCAGAGTTCAAATATTCAACCAAACTAGATTCAAAATCAATTAATACACAAATTTGCAATAAAATGACTGTATAACCGCACTATCCTAGACCAACAATATTTTCCAGGCATGAATTGCATATAAATTTCTAACCTTTCTAATTCAAAATGTGTCAAACTTCAAAGATACCGTTGATAAACCAAAACATGCATCAAATATATATAATGAAGTATTCTGACTTGAGTAACTGAGCAATTTAGATTAAACTTAACAAAAAGTGAATAAAAATAATTTAGTTAAATACATAAAACAGTGAAATAAAAATGTTCATCAAAATTTCAAAAATCAAACACATATAAAACTCTTTATTATAACGAGTGCAAAGTTGTTACCATTTGTGTGAAGCTTTACTCCTCTTCTGGAATCAGGATTCAGTTCTTAGGACAATCTACTTTCTTCCTCCAATACAGCACAGATTTCAGGAAACTTTATGAAGATCAAATAATCAATTCCTCTTCAAAACCAAGCGATGGATGACTACTATCTTCTCTGGTAAGTGTAATTATGACTTTCTTTCTTGTTAAATATTAATTTAATCTTCTTTAACTCAATTAAAATACAGTTATACCATTAAGTGCTCAGCTCCATAAATTGAAATATCGATTTCTTCATAAAATCATATAAATTTCTCTTACCAATTGCTCTCTCTGGTTACCTTGGAATAATCTTGATACTTTAAACTGTTTTAAAACTTTCTATTCTCAATACTTTCAAAAAAAACTCAAAATTTCTACGGAGCAAATTTTTAATACCACTTCTCTTTCAACAACCAGAAAACAAGAGATTCTATCTTCTACAAACTTCTTAACTAATTATTTATAATATAAATCTTACTAATCTCCTTTTAACTTTCTTTTAACATCATAATTTTTACAAAAAATCTTCATCGAAACTTTTTACATCCTTCCTCTTCAGAAGGTCGAAAACAAGAGAGATTCTCCCAAATCAACAAAAAAACAATTGAAAAAATCAACAAACTTAAATCTATACATCTTTTCCATCTAATCGCCTACTAATTTCTTATTCAAATAAAATTTTTAACAAAATCTAATTCTTGATTCAATATCACAATTTAAAACAATGATCATTTTTTTTTATATTCTTATGAAATTTACTAGCACTACAAACTAATAATTTTCTCTTTTTCAGAATATTTCATTTGGCATTTGAACTATTTATAAATTAGAATATGGTTGGTAAATACGTATACTTTAAAAGTAAGTAGAAGTTTTAACATGTATTTTAACTATTTGTGATGTCTTTTTTTTATAATTTAATTTTCTCATTTACTTACACCCCTAATTCATTTAAAATTAATGTTTGATTACTAACGTATTGGCAATTTTATAAACTTTTAATTATCTACTTTACCCATTTATCAATTTCTTAATTATCAAAACTTTATATAATGTAGATTAATCATTTTTGAATTTTTAAATAAAAATCTTTGAAATGTATTTGTATTTTTTTTCTTATTATTCTATTTTCTTTTTTCTTTTTTAGGAATTATGAAGAAGATGATGATAATCAATCCCAATGTTACTAAATTTGCGCTCTGACTCGAAATAAGAAAATCTCCTTTCTCTACTTTCCATTAGATTTTCCTTCTACATTCTTATTTAATATAACATAGTAACTAATATCATCTCAAATCCCCCAATTAAAATTTTTACATCAAACATTTCATTGATGTTGGATTAAAAATTATAATTTTAATCTATTTTTTTTTTTTTTTATAAATAAACACTCATTTTACAAAAACTTTAGCCTCAATTAATATTATTTGCACAGATTGTATAAACCTTTTTTCAATAAAACCATTCAATCTTAATTTGATATTTACATCTTAATACTATTATTTACAAAACTTTGCTATTAATATCATCTACCTAACATCTTTATGAATTTTTTTATTTGTAAAATTCTGTTAATCTCAAATTCCTTCCCCCTTTCTAACATTCATTCAAATATAACTTAATTTTTCTACTTTTAAACTTGTTCCCCCTTATTTAATATATTTCCTATACATTTAATTTTCCGATACACCTAAATATCTTGCCTCTTTCCTGATATTTCCAAATATACCTAATACCTATTGTAGATTTAAATTTCTTCCCCCTTTCTTGATATTTCCCTTTATACGTATAACCTATTATAAATTTAGTTTTCTTCCCCCTTTCTTTATTGCAGAACCATAGTAAAGGATGTCCTGTTAACATATCCCGGATCAACAGTTTTTTCTCCAAGAAATCACTAATATGTTTTGTTTTACTTTTTATTATATTCACAAATACTTTTGGATGTATATGATTAATGTTTCCATCAAATTTAATTCCGGTATTGTTGTAGTGTGATATCATGTTAGGAAGAACTCCCACCATATTTCCTCTGACATTATTATCCATAATTTCTTGTAACTTCTTTTGTATATCTTCCATTTCCTTATTTAATTGATACTTGGTTAATTCTTGATTCCTACTACAAACTCCTTTTTGTTTTTCTA
This sequence comes from Altica lythri, assembly GCA_964028335.1. Taxonomy (NCBI): domain Eukaryota; kingdom Metazoa; phylum Arthropoda; class Insecta; order Coleoptera; family Chrysomelidae; genus Altica; species Altica lythri. The sequence continues at coordinate 34,737,800 of OZ034801.1, read as the reverse complement.
CTTCTCCCTCTAGTTTTTCAAATTCTTTTCCTAAGTTAATTTTTAAATTGTCCACTACCTCTTCATAAATTTGCTCTTGTAATCGTATTTGTCCGATATCTTTTTTTATGACATCAGTATGTTTATTGACTTCACGTTCTATTTCCTCCGGTAAATTTTCTTTAATTGATTTACTTACTTCTTTTATCTTAATTTCTATACCTTTTTCAATTTCCCCCTTAATTTCAATCGCTGTATCCTGGATTTCAGTTCTCAATTTCTTGTTTTGCTGTTCGATTTTCTTGTCACATTCCTTTTTAATAATTTTAACTTCTTCTCTTATCTTCAAATTATCTTCTTTCATACTACTTATTTCCTTTTTAAACGTGTCATTATCTTCTTTAATTTGATCCAACTTTTTATTATTTTCTTCAAATTTCTTATCCATATCTTTCCTCATCTTCACATTATCTTCTTTTATATTTTTTTTTATATCTTTAATTTCTTCTTTTTGTTGATCCAATTTATAATTCATATCTTCTCTCATTTTTACATTATCTTCTTTTTGTTGATCAAACCTCTTGTCCATAGTCATCATGATCCTTTGTAACATGCTGAGCATGTCTAATTGACTTTCTTCCTTTGATTGTGTTTGTACCTCCTGTTCTTCTTTTTCATCTCCACCACCAGTTACATCTGTCTCCATTTCAACCATAGTTTGATCATTCTCTCCCCCTATCTCCATTAAATTATCTCCTTCTTCTATCTCTCCTTCTTCCTGTGTCTGTCCTGTTTGAATCAGCTCTTCCACTCGATAATCTCCGGCTCCTAACACTCTCTCTTCATGCACTTGCACCGCTACTCTGTCGACCTCAATCTCTCCTCCATCACTACTTTCACTCTCATCTCCTACTATCTTACCATCTCTCAATCTCATTTTTCCCTCCATATTCACAATTTATTCTATCGAGATAAATATAACTAATATGAATCACTAAAAAAAATTTCAAATCAAGTTTTCAAAAAAAATATTTTAAATATTATTTATTTAAATAGGCTCTAGTTTTGATTGTTTAGAGCGAAATAATAAAAAAAATTTAACAAAATTCTCAAATTTTAATTATTTGAATCGGCTCTAATTTTGATTGTTTAGAGCCCCACGTTGGGCGCCAAAATTTATAACATGTATGAATAATAATAATATGTTTTGATAATATCAATCACTATGTTATAAAATATTCCTTACCTTTAATTAATTTTAAATTTTAAATATAAATAGTGAATAGGTAAGAATTAACTCAGTGTAATTATTTTCCAATATGATTAATTAAATATGCTACCGGCTATTCCCTTATGTCAAGGTCAGAGTTCAAATATTCAACCAAACTAGATTCAAAATCAATTAATACACAAATTTGCAATAAAATGACTGTATAACCGCACTATCCTAGACCAACAATATTTTCCAGGCATGAATTGCATATAAATTTCTAACCTTTCTAATTCAAAATGTGTCAAACTTCAAAGATACCGTTGATAAACCAAAACATGCATCAAATATATATAATGAAGTATTCTGACTTGAGTTACTGAGCAATTTAGATTAAACTTAACAAAAAGTGAATAAAAATAATTTAGTTAAATACATAAAACAGTGAAATAAAAATGTTCATCAAAATTTCAAAAATCAAACACATATAAAACTCTTTATTATAACGAGTGCAAAGTTGTTACCATTTGTGTGAAGCTTTACTCCTCTTCTGGAATCAGGATTCAGTTCTTAGGACAATCTACTTTCTTCCTCCAATACAGCACAGATTTCAGGAAACTTTATGAAGATCAAATAATCAATTCCTCTTCAAAACCAAGCGATGGATGACTACTATCTTCTCTGGTAAGTGTAATTATGACTTTCTTTCTTGTTAAATATTAATTTAATCTTCTTTAACTCAATTAAAATACAGTTATACCATTAAGTGCTCAGCTCCATAAATTGAAATATCTATTTCTTCATAAAATCATATAAATTTCTCTTACCAATTGCTCTCTCTGGTTACCTTGGAATAATCTTGATACTTTAAACTGTTTTAATACTTTCTATTCTCAATACTTTCAAAAAAAACTCAAAATTTCTACGGAGCAAATTTTTAATACCACTTCTCTTTCAACAACCAGAAAACAAGAGATTCTATCTTCTACAAACTTCTTAACTAATTATTTATAATATAAATCTTACTAATCTCCTTTTAACTTTCTTTTAACATCATAATTTTTACAAAAAATCTTCATCGAAACTTTTTACATCCTTCCTCTTCAGAAGGTCGAAAACAAGAGAGATTCTCCCAAATCAACAAAAAAACAATTGAAAAAATCAACAAACTTAAATCTATACATCTTTTCCATCTAATCGCCTACTAATTTCTTATTCAAATAAAATTTTTAACAAAATCTAATTCTTGATTCAATATCACAATTTAAAACAATGATCATTTTTTTTTATATTCTTATGAAATTTACTAGCACTACAAACTAATAATTTTCTCTTTTTCAGAATATTTCATTTGGCATTTGAACTATTTATAAATTAGAATATGGTTGGTAAATACGTATACTTTAAAAGTAAGTAGAAGTTTTAACATGTATTTTAACTATTTGTGATGTCTTTTTTTTATAATTTAATTTTCTCATTTACTTACACCCCTAATTCATTTAAAATTAATGTTTGATTACTAACGTATTGGCAATTTTATAAACTTTTAATTATCTACTTTACCCATTTATCAATTTCTTAATTATCAAAACTTTATATAATGTAGATTAATCATTTTTGAATTTTTAAATAAAAATCTTTGAAATGTATTTGTATTTTTTTTCTTATTATTCTATTTTCTTTTTTCTTTTTTAGGAATTATGAAGAAGATGATGATAATCAATCCCAATGTTACTAAATTTGCGCTCTGACTCGAAATAAGAAAATCTCCTTTCTCTACTTTCCATTAGATTTTCCTTCTACATTCTTATTTAATATAACATAGTAACTAATATCATCTCAATATATAGTGTAATAATGACTCGTTTACAAATCGAATATAGAAGAATTATAGCATTAAAATAAAGAATAAGTATAAGATTATAATTTTTAGCAAAATACTATAAGCCACGTATATAGACAAGAATAGGATTATCACTATCGCAAAAACTTGTTTCAAGCCACCGAAGTTTTCGGTAGCATTTCGGTCTGTATCGTTATCGCTCACCAGCTGCGCTGTCAATCTAACATTTCTGAAATCGGTAGATTGATACAATAAAATAAAGCGAAAAAGTTATTTTAAAAAAATGACTGCAAATTAAAAAAACTGTTTATTTAATAGAAAAGTTTAAATTATCAAAAATGTTAAATATTTATAAAAAAAACTATAACGGATATCAGTAGGTTATTTCCTAAATCGATAAATATACCGAAAAATCGGTAGAGTTGGCATCGCTGCTTAACAGTTCTTAGAACAAAAAGCGTCGGCAAACTGGAGCGAAATGTGATACAAAATACTCCAATGACGGCGGGCAGAATGATTATTATATTGTTATATTTTTCCTTCGTGGATTCGGGATACGTGATAAACAGCTGACAAATTTAACAATTTATTGATAAACACAATTAAATAACAATTTCTTAAAATAATCTACACAGCTTTGGTACAGTCACAACTACTGGATAAGGTCTTTAAAATATATCGCACTTATTTCACAGTATATCGCCAGCTATTACAATTACAATTCCTGTTCTCCGTCCAAAGCGGTCGCTTATATATGAAATTAATTGCTTCTAGAAGCGTCTCTGAAATTACATCTAGAACAGAACAACCTTCTCTCATTTTACGTAAGTTAATTATTAAATTATTTTAGGCTGTAAAAATATTACTTTTTTATAACATATAACCGGTGTCCAGTGTCTAAATTTAAATACTTGACACTAATTTACAATAATATATTGTAATATAAATCTGGTAACTAAGCGTAAAAGTGTTCGTCATTTGCACAGTGCGCGACTATATTTTTGTCTCGCTAAATTGACTTAGCCTGATTCGACAAGATTATCTATACTTATAATAAATCTGTAGAGAAGTCAATTCTGTACATGAAATAGATTTCCAAAATAACTATCAGGGTGTGATTAGGGATCGATACTGATGCCAAAAATGAAATCAGTAAAATTTTTGTCTGTCTGTCTGTATAACCATTATAGAAACAAAAACTACTCGACGGATTTTAACGAAACTTGGTACAATTATTTTTCATACTCCTGAGCTGGTTATAGGATACTTTGCATCACGCTACAATCAGTAGGAGCAGAGCAGTGAAGGGAAATGTTGGGAAAACCACTTTTACGGTGTGAAGGGAGAAATTTTTATACAACAATCTATACGTCACGCGAACGACGTCGCGGGTACATCGATATAGAACCCAAAAATGTGATTAGATTTTTTGTTGTACGTCTGTCTGCCTGTCTATATGTTTGTGCGCGCATCACATGAAAACTACGTATCCGATTCGAATGCGGTTTTCACATATGTATTTGTCATCTTTTAACTTAACATCTGGTGTTTTATTAAAAACTAAGAAAATTATTTAAAAACAGAACTTTAGAAATTAAATAAACAAGAAATGTAATTTTAATAAAAACTAAAAAAATGGTACATCCGGCAGAAACCGTACCTGCGTGCTCTATCTAAAAGCCACGATCCACAGATAATTAGAAATTAGTCGGCTTTTTTTATCATTAGGTACTTCGTTAAACTCAATTTTTTTATTATTTATATTGTCGAATAATGTAATTAGTGGATTGATACTGTTCGATGAAGGATGATTACAGGTTTTTACAATTAAAGCTGAGTTATAAATATTTTTAGATTAGCAAAAAAATGATTTGATGTTTAATAAATTTTGTGGTATATTTAAAGATTAACTACGAAAAAGTCCATAAACAAGTTCGCTTCATTTAATGGGGGAATCATTTCCAAAGCTAGTGTAGGTAAATAACTTTTGGATATTAACTTTGGTATTTTTCGATATCTGTGCTGGGAAAATCAAATGAGAGCAAAATTGTTTATTTTGATTCTGATTAGTTATTTTAAAAGCAACCTAAAGATTATTGTCGAATAATTAAATTGGTACCTAGATTAATACTGTTCCTTCATATCAAGGATGTATTATTCATATAGCTTAGTGTAATAGTATATTACGTATCAAGAGTGGTAAATAGGATATTACGTACGAGTGGAAAAGTTACGCACGAAGCCGCGTAGCGGCGAGTGCGTAATTACACGAGTACGTAATACCTCTTACCACTCGAGTTACGTACTATGCTTTTTCTACGACTTAATATTTTAATTTTAATTCTAAATATTTGACATCTCTTAAAAAATATATAACGAAATTTGCCGTTTAAAATAACATTTATCAAAGTAGTGACAATAAGTAACATCCTAGATTAAATAATAATTTAAAATGTAATGTATGTTGCCGATATCTGTTTTATTTTTATTTTATTTTTTAATAAAAACTATTATATATTTATGTTTTTAAATTGACTAAAAGTTTGTAAATAGACCAAATAAAGTAGTACGTACATAAAAATTTTATTGAAATTTGATTAAACAAAGAAATTTAAGTTTTCTTATCTAAACGCACATGTATGTTATGAGATCTCATTACGTGCATGTTATTGTTAAATGTCACTTACACGGAATGTCTACAGTGCGATTTTTGACGTTTACAGTCATGGGCGTAGAAAAACAATTTTATCTACTCTACCTCATATTCTGTATCAATTTTTAGTTCGTGAAAACTGTCATTATGGACAGCAGTGCGTGAAGGATTAAAATTGTGCGTTAAGTAACAATGTATTTTAAATGGGATTTACTTTTTCGCACTGTTTTTGACAGACCTTCATATAATCAAATATCCTTAGCATTCGCGTTGTCGTGAGAGCATTAAATTTCAACAAAAGTTATTCTGACAGTTTTGTAGTTTAAATTTTCAAATTTGAATTTGAAATTATTTTTTACTTGTTTATCGTAGATAAAATATTGTATGAAACTGTGCGTAAAGTGCTTTTTGCGCACTTACGCGATATATAGCACTCGCCTCGCTCGTGCTCTAAACATCGCGTGCGTGCGCAAAAAGCATACTTTACGAACTGTTTCATAAATAACTATTTGGATACTAATTGTGTACTTTTCGATGTTTGTGATATCGAATGAAATAAAAGCAAAATTGTTCATTTTAATTACAATTATTTTCAAAGCCACTTAAAGGGAGTTATTTATTTATTTATTTATTTATTTATTTATTGTATATTAACGGGCAGTGCCCAATAACTTTGTACTTTGGGTATAATATATATAAACCTATACTAACAAGTGTATACCATACATCACAAAAAACAAATATGTAAGTACGAAAAAATACAAAAAAATTACAAAAATTTACATCTACATCATCCTATGAATAGTTTTAAGAAATAAAGATTTATTAACAAATAAGTCAATAGATGGAGACATGGAATTAGCCAGTTTCATTGATCTGATCACATATGAATTTTCAGTGAAGTTAGAATTGCAAGTTGGTAGGTAAAAGAGGGTATTATTTCTGGTTGTCCTTAAGGGAATATTAAATTGAAACTTGCTCAGCAGGTTGGGACAGTTTTTATTAAAATTTAAAATGTCATAAAGGAGCACGAGATCTTTAATGGCTCTTCTAGAGTTTAAAGTTTTTATGTTCAAAATGGATTCGATTTGGTCGTATTCTGTTAGGTTATAGTTTAGCTTGAACGAAATATACCGCAGAAATTTGTGTTGAACCTGTTCCAATCTATTCGTATGTAAATTATAGCAAGGCGACCATAGGCTAGAACCATATTCAAGATGGGGTCTAACTAGTGATACATATAAGAGTTTTATTGCAGATACGTTAGAGAAGTCTTGTGTATTACGCTTAATGAAACCAAGCATTTTGAGAGATTTGTTTATTGCTGTATTAATCTGGGGAATGAAGCTTAATGATTTGTCAAGGATCACACCTAGATCCTTAACAGTTTCAACCTTTTCCAGTTGAATATCATTTATACTATATGTACTTAGGTAGGGACTTCTTGATCGTGAAAACGATATAGAAAGACATTTGCTAATATTGAGATTCATTAAGTTTTTATCACACCACCTGGCGAGGTGGTCTAAATCACTTTGTAGAGAGAGACAATCACCTGAGCTGTAAATAGATTTGTATAGTTTTAGATCATCAGCAAAAAGTAAAAATTTTGAGTGTTCAAAACAGTCCGCTATATCGTTAAGAAATAAGTTAAATAGTATCGGACCTAGGTGTGATCCTTGAGGAACCCCCGATTTAACTTCAATATATTGGGATTTAAAGTTAGTTAACTTAACAATTTGAGTTCTGCCAGTAAGAGTTCATTTTTTATTTAAATATTATATATACATTTAATATTTTTAAACAAATGATGTGCTCAATGCATGAGATCGTATAATTGACAAATACAATTTTCAGATATATATTCCGAACTACGTACGTAGTAGCAAAATCGTAGAAAATTCTTTATTAGGCTCTTAAATCTAGACTTATAAAATCATAGCAATGTTTAAGGCTAATGGGGTTAAATCTTATGATTCGTATCGATTTACTTAACCTGGACATGATTGTATTTAACATAGCTGAAGTGCTGGTGATAATTTTTATATAATTAGTGTATTGGGTACTCAACTTTCATTGGTATAATATCCCAACTAAACAATTTGATTTTATAACCTGTTGTCAATACAGCGATTCTGTTTTATTATAGTTTTTTAGCTGCTGTAGAAATTCAAAATTGTTTTTTAAATGCTCTCCTAACAAGTATTTGGTCGTTGGGACTATTTAGTTTTATAATTTAACAGTAAGAACGTTCTAAAAACTAAATTATAAAAATCTTAGAACATCGCAATAAAATTGTTTTATAAACGTTTATAAAACAATCCTTCATAGCGTTATATCCTATACAACTAAATTGATTTATGACGGTTGTATGTGTTAAACTTTTGAAACATATTAATTTCTTTAGGGACCATTATAAAGCAGTTTTATAATAGTTTTTGAAAATATTAATAAAACAGTTTTATAACTGTTCTATAGAGAATACATCTTTAATAAAATCAAATTGTTTTTACAAAAACTTTAAAAATACTATTTATAAAAGCTTTAAAAATATCGTTTATGAATCTTTTATAAAGTCGCTGTGGGATAAGATAGTTTTAATAAAAGTAAATAGATTCCATAATGTACATTTATAAAAGGATAACAAAATAACTGTAACACTCAGATCGAGATATTTTATCTGTCAGTTTTCTAGGTTTATTTCTACTTGTACGTTTGCCTTTGTATACAAAAAATGTCTGCTTTAAAATTTAGTATCTGGAAAAAACTAAAACGAAATGGTTATATTATCGCAGAAAAGTAAAAAACAACTTTCAAAAGATTTTAAGTTCTAATTTTGTAAATAGTGTTACTACTACTATTGATTCCAATGAATGTGTAGATGAAAATGTTAATTATAATGATTTAACCAATTTTAAAGACTTGTTATTTTGGGATAAGGTAAAAGTGGTGTGAGTTATAACTTATTGTATAAATAAACTAGAAAGAAAAAAATTAAATGATAAACCGATTTTATTTAGATGCACCTCTGTAAATTTGAGAATTACTTTTTCTATTTAAATAGAGTCGTTGCTGGTAGCTTTATTATTTTTTAAATGTTGCTTCTGCAACAAAATGATTTTATAGGTACGCAGCCATTTAATTAACATTTCAAAGTCGTCCATTTTGGATTTAGTTAGATAAAACCTAGACATACTTACTTTTTGTTTTCTATTCCCTTATAATAAAGGAAAATTTGATTTAAAACATTATTGATTATCATTGTTAATAAAATTTTACCCATATATTACGAAAATATAAAATAAAATAAAAAAATATATTTTTTTATGTTTGCAATCATTTAACGAAATAATGCAAAATATAGCGTTGCGTGTAAATTCTAATGTAAATGTACTATATATTTTACAGTAAAGTTCTCTGCGTATCAAAAATTGATACCAAGTTTCCCCTAAATAATACCTTAAAGTTTAAACTGTTTAATATTTTGAAATGTAGGTGAATAAAGTTATGCATGACCTCGTCCAAGTTTTTTGTTTTCAGAATCAAATAGTTCGTTTCGAAACAGTTAAAAAATATTTTGGTTCGTTTGGACATTTCTGTATCACTAAACTTGTCCTATAAAATAAAAGCATGAAAGCATTATGAAACATATATGAAACTGTTTCATAGTGATTTTATAGTATTTTTTAAAAGCTGTATAAACGTTTATACTACTTTTGTTTTGCAGCTACCGCAAACATTATAAAACTTGTTAAGCAACAGAAATATTTTATAAACCTGCGCCCTTTTGGGCTTTATAAGGGTTGTAAAAACGTTTATACAATGTTCTTACAATAAAAGATGTTTTATAAAACATGTTCGGTAAAGGTTCTTACAGTTTTTATAAAATATAAAATTGTTAGTTGCGATACGATTTTAAATAATTTAACAGTTGTAATTTTTTGGATATGTGTTGTTTTATAGTAAAAAATTATAGACAAAAATGTATTTTTTATTAGTATTAAATATTTATAACTCGGTTTGTAATATATTTTTTTTAAACAACTTTATCATGCATTTCAGGATATGTAAATAAATAAATAAATAAATATATTATACATACCAAATATAATACATTAATGAAGTAAATTCAACCAATTTTATAATTAAAGCCTTATATAAACATTATTTCAAGACTTGTCAGACATCGATGAACACGAACTACTAATTAGTCAAATCTAAAATTATCTTGTCTGTATCATATTAAATGTGTCAATTACCTTATTCGGTCCTAACGAACCATTGAAATATCAATTGATTGACTTTTCCATTAATTTTGTAACAGAATAAAAAGAGAAATATGCGCTTCGTAATGACTATAATTAAAGAGCTTAATCAACGTGGTAGGTACGTGCTGACAAAGGGTACATAAACCAATTTACTTTACTTTACTCTAACACAAATAAACACTTCTATATGTAGATCAATTGGATGTTATAAGCGACCAGTTAATTTACATAAATGCGTTATTCTAGTAAAGTCCGATGTTAATCGTTAAAATGTGTAATATTTTATTTTAAGATGTGGGGAAGTCTATTTGCAAGTATCATTTATTTTGATATCAAACATGGCATCCTTCATATCCCATTCACGACAAAGCAGGTAAACAAAAAAATATTGTTTTTAGGTTTATAAATAGTTTTAGTAGTATTTTATTAGGTTTAAGATTTTATGTCCATTATTAAAGTACGATTCTTATTTTTAAAAGAATAATGAATTTAAAAGCTTACATTCAATAGCACTCTAATATTTCTTTTTTTGCAAGCACAGTCATTTTTTTATCGTATGTTGGGACTGTACGAAGGTTACAGAAGCAATAGGATATACCTAATGATATTGCAGAAAATTCGATAAGTACCTACGCTGGCGGATTAGCTTGAAATAGTATATCCAATTACTGACCAAAAATACGGTCAGTTTCTTTCCACCGCATCTCACAATCGTTTTAAAATTTTAACTTAATATTCCTTATCAACGGCCTGGGTTGTAAGGTTGCATATTTATGGTGCACAACACTTCATTGCTGTTTTGTTACGGAATCGAAACCATAAACTGACGATTTATTAACAGTCATAACCTTTTTAGGCACATTATTATGATGACTGGCTATTTCTAAGTTGTCCTGAATAATTTCGAAGCGAAGTTTTTTTTTGCCTCTACACTTAGCAGTTTCGAAACACACGCGCGTCATTTATAAATGGGGTTAAAATTGTAAATTCTGGTGTTTTAAGATTATTTTCTAACTGGCTTGTGGGATATGGAATTTACTCTAGATCCTTGAACCTAAAAATGAAATGAGCTATGGATGTCTTGTCAAGTGTGGTTCACTCAGAACTCACAGGCATAACCATAGCTGCAAAAGAATTCATCAATAGAAACATCACAGACAGGACTGTTAATATTTACACATACTGCTGACAAGCACTACTGACCTTAAATAGACCACGTATCACATCCAGTTTAGTACTAGAATGTCACCAATCTCTAACTGTGGCCAGCTAGATTAACGTGGTCACTCTGAGCTGGATCAAAGGACATAAGAACTCTAATGGCAACCGCACCGCATTGCGGACAACTTAGCAAGGAAGGCTGCGTGTTACAAAGATGTTAGCACTCGCCCATCTAACAAGCAAACAATGTCCGCTGTCGCGAACCTTATCAAACAGCACTCTCACCAAAACTTTATTTATTCGTATACGTAGAAATAACAGATCAAGACTATAATTAAATATATAGGGTGTCTCATTATATTCTGACTGTTATTAAGAGCTTATATCTTCGTAACGGTTCTAGATCATACGATGCGGTTTTTACAGTTAGGTTTAAATTACCGTAAGTTTTGTTGTGACACATTTATATAAATGGCCTACTTCCGGTTTACCCGCTAGAAAAGTGGCGTATTTTCAGAAAACAGTAGATGTAATTTTTTAAATGGGAGACCCTGTATATTTAGCAATTTCCTAAAAGACGCATATTTTTACTTTATAACAATACCTTAAAGTTTAAAATCGGTGCACAGAAAGGGAAGTTAAAATTAAAAAAATACATCTACTGTATTCTGAAAATACGCCATTTTTCTATCAGGTAAACCGGAATTAGGCCATTTTATATAAACGCGTCACAACAAAACTTAAGATAAACCTAACTGTAAAAACCGCATCTTATTATCTACAACAGTTTCGAAGATATAAGCTTTTAAAAACAGTCAGAATATAATGAGACACCCTGTATATTAATATCGTATATACATAATATTTAAGTGCCTTCGTTAGCATTTAAATTTTAAAGGAGATGGCATTTGGTCATTGTTTCGTCCTTAGTCCCTTTAGCTGATTTGGATGCTAAAGATCCATCATCAGAAATTTCAGACCTTTTCAAACACCAACGGTGAATATTTATATCCATTATTTACATATGCCTTTAAAAGCACTTATTACTAACATAAAAATTTTAGGTTCAGAAAACAATTACCTACGTACCTACACCTACCTACAAATAAGTTTTACTACCTGATTTCAATTAGGTAACCGTCAGTATAACAAGAAGGATAAATAATAATAAGTAAAACATTTAATTATAGTTGACACAAATTATTGTTAATTAGTAGTAGGTATATTGTTTTACGAGTGACGAAAGTTACATTTTTGAAGCGAGAGAACAATTTACTAGCCGAGGCTGATAATGTTCACGAGCTTCAAAAAGTGTTTTCGACTAGTGAAATACTATACTTTTTCTACAACCCTCTTTATATGTTAATAATATACCTACTACAAAATTAAGAATATTTTATTTTAAGTTAAATATAACAAAATTTGGTTTAACATTGTTTATGGTATAAATAATTATAAATTGTTAATTAATTTTTATATATTGAAGTAAACGATACCGCAACTGTTATATTGTTAACTGATATCACTCCAGATGAAGATGCGCCGTAGTTTGAGAGAGTTTTGTTCTATATGGATTGTAAAATTTTTGTATTTGATTTTTGCTGCTAACTGATTAATCAACATTTCACCGCAACGTTACTAGATTTCTAGGCTACGTGCTCTTTTAATTGCATCCACTAACATTGCGGAAGTTCTACGCAAACAATGCCCAGTATATATTTGAGGATCAGGCAATTGTAAGTTTTGTGCGATTTCCATTTTTTATAGAATTTATTTATGCATACAATCTGTATAGTACACTTTCCGTTGTAGTAGTTTATAAAAAAATCTTGAATATATTTTGTCCATATCTAGAGGACGAAGGTTCATAAACTAATATTTTAGAAATCTTTTGTTTTGTATTACGTATTGTAACTAAGAGTAGGTACACTGCTGGAATTGTGATTTTCAGCTTTCTAATCTATTAATTTTGCGTGGTTGTGGCAAAAAATATTTTTTAATGTGCCAACCAGATTAAAAAAGCAGTCTCAGTTGATACAACCAACGTATTAGGAGTCTCTGTAATTTTGAGAAAAACACCACTGAGATGCAAACAGTAAAGGGCAAATCCTTGATACGTGGATATTTTTTTTAAATATATTGAAAAATACACTTGTTCTTTTAAAGAAGCTGATTGATTTATTTAAGAACGAGATCTGTTAGCCAGAAGACATTTACATAAAAACCATAAAATAATATTTGTTGGTATTTTTTTTTAAAGTAGGTAGGTACTAATTATGTTTGGAAATAAGTAATTAAAATAAATTCGGTTTAAATATAATATTTTCATTTCAAGATGTTCTAGTTTGTACTAAACTTTTGGAGCTGCACTGTATTATACCCTTTTAGTTGACACAATTAAATTCTGTTTAGAATTTAGCTTTTAATTAAACTCTGGATATGTTCTTGTAACGGCAGTGATAGATCGTAATGAATTTGCGTCAGTTATTAATATGTTCTATAAACGTAAAATATATTATATTATACTGCAATGAATTTATGCCAAATATGATCATATAAATGGTCTCTATAGTTGACATGAGGTCAACTCAGATAATAATTAAAACAAATCATGTAAGTTAATAATATTTACCCACGACTCATAAGTCAATTGCGTATTTTTTAACCTATAACTATGTCAGTAAGTGTCAAATTATTGAGGAGTTGTGTTATAGTTTCATTTACTAAACTAGTGGAGTAAGTAAATAGAAACCTGTATTATTATGTTGGTTTCCTACAGTTTTCATTAAATTAAACTAATATTTGACATTTCTCAGACAGAACTGTCTGCGAAATCGAATATTTTTGACAACTTATGCCAAAATTTAAATTTTATATTTGTTATTTTTAGTTTTATACAAAACCATTTGGTAAGTCGTGGGTAAAGCATAGTACTTCACTCGAGGAACAAATTGCATATTTAGCTCGTTTCTTTAGCCCCTTCGCTCGCAAGCTCGCTCATGGGCCAAACACACTCGCTGTAATATGCAATTTACTCCACTAGTAAAGTAATATACTATTACCACGCTAATTTGATTAATTAATTTTTTTTATAAATGAATGTAATATATTTTGTTGTAATTGATTACGTTTAAACCCTTTATTAAAAGCTAAACTGATGTAAATAAGGTGTAAGACAAAAATGTTTCATTGCTTCCTAAATAGTTTCTAATTATCTCGTGTCAACAGATCACTAAATTAATACACAACTGTAGACTATATCATATGTCTTTCCTTTTGGGGATAGAATGTAAATAGAATCTGGGAAAGGTCTTAACACATCCGAACACGTCTGCCTAACAAATAACAAGGATTTAGGTCTGAAATTAGCCTAGGCCATTACATTATATGAATCCCGTGATGCAAAGAAAGTTTATGGGGCCTTGCATTAACACAAAATCTGGACATATACAATAAGCGGCTGGTAAAACATAATCATCCAGAATAAGATCAATGAATCTGCCACAAGATTTGTTTTTTTGTCTATACCAATCTCATACCAAACCATTAGATACCCACCACAAGATTTGGTCTTGGACGGTAGCTACTGAGTATCATTCTTGTTGACGACTCACTTGTGAGAAATAGGTACTACCTAATCTCTTATGACTACATTGTCATGCAACATTTTTAGGAGCAATATATAGTTAATGAAAATAAAATAGATTTGTATAAAAGTCTTCTTATGTTTTCTTCTTTCAAACAATTTCCCGAGTGTCTGATCAGAAACCTCCAATCCATGAGTCGTTCCAGACAAACGCAAAAATGATGGCGTTGTGAAGTGCGAATTTTATAATATCGTATTTCTTAATAACAATTCCACACACGGGAAATAACAAAAAAGCTTTTCTTAAAAAATATTGCAGATTGTTAAATTTTGCTGTCATTGTCGATAGCATCTCCAATACGAACTCGAATACGAACAACTTTATTTACACGCCTGATTTCGTTATAATAATAATAATCTTTCTTTCCATTAGATTTACTTTTGTAAGTTTCGGATAATGTCAAATTCTTAAAAACTAATACAAAAAAGTAAACAAATAACAAAACTTATTTTAATGATACAAACAATATACATATACATATCGATTTAAGTCAGTTAAAACTATGCTGGATATACTTATCGTAAATAGAATAATAGTTATTTGTGACACAAGGACGGAAAATGCCATTTTGCAAGAGCGAGTAAAGTTGTGTGAAACAATACGAGCACTTGCAAAACATTTTGCGGACGTGTAATACACTATTTTTTGGTCCGACCAATTTTTAATATTTTCAAAATTTCAAACCTCGGTTCAAACACTGTTTATTTTGTGACCTACAAGGTTAGGTGTATATTGACATTATTGACATCTATTGCACGATTAAAAGAATTAGTAGGTAATAAGGAATGATTTTCTGATAATCAATTTCACGATCCTTAATTTTTATACATACGAATACTGTGCTAATAAGCAGCACAGTAAAAATGGTTATATTGATAATATTAATATTATTATCTAATAATTTTATATGTGATTTTATTTTTGCTCAATGAACTATAATAGTTCATTGTCTTTGCCGAGGTCTCTGCTATTTTATATAAAATTATTAGATACCTATTAGTTAACCTACTGTTGTTTCGAATCTACTTAATATTTGATTTGTTCGTAACAACTGCCATGTCATCCGCCAAAACGGAAACATAATATTTTGTTGAGCCAAATTTAAATACGTCGTTAATAGAACTAATAACATGTAGTGGCCCAAGAATGCTACCCTGTGGCATGCCCCGTGAGCTAACTTCGTACTCTGAGGAATAGTTTCCGATCTTTACCTTACCTCAAAACCACTTTTTGTTTGCGATCCGCGAAGTACCCGAGGAAGTACCTTTTTAGCTATTTCAAGGCATTTCATATGCAGCAAATCAATATCAATTAGCTCGAAGGCCCGTTATTTATCGGAAAACAACCAAGATACTTGCTTACCACTGTCTATTTTATTGTAAAGGGAAATAATAGTATGCTGAGTTGATATATTTTTACGAAAGCCAATGATGTTGATAAAGAACTTTTCTCTTTCTAGAAAGTTTAGCATATTATTAAAGAACGCCTTTTTGAATGTCTTTAAAAAAGTTCATACGACACCTATCCCCCTGTAATTACAAACGTTATGACTATCAGCATATTAAAAAATTGGGCGAATAATGGCATATAGCATTCGTGTTAAACCATTGACATTATGTCAATGTGTAAACGAAAAGTTAGTATGACAAACACGAAATAGCAGAAATCGAACCTGAGCCTGTCCTTATGCGATAGCGCCGAAACCACTGTGCTATACTTCATTTTGCAAAAATTCAATTAAAAAAATAATTAAAATGTTAAAAAGTTTTTAATCAGTCTTAACAAAGTAGGTAAATTATGTTAAATTATATAGTTTTTTTATAATTTTGACAAGTAAAGTGACATTTTTCAAAACTGCTGTCAGTTTTGAAAGTCATTACTTTTCATAACTAGTTTTGAAAAGTAAAACTTTACGTAACTAGTTTTGAAAACTTCATTTCAAAACAAGTTACGAAAAATATAAAGCAAATATAAACAACTAAGAACTATTTTATACTAACTTTATTAAAAAAATATTTAAAAGCAGACATTTTTAAACAAAAAATTAAATAAGTATACTTAATATTTAAGTCAGAAACTTACCTTTTAATTATATCTGTATTAAATAGAATTGTCATTAGAAAGGTGTCAATGCAAAATAAACACGAGAACTAGATGTATTGTTTTTAATTATTATTAGATAATTATAATTTTTTTATTTATGGAATTTCGTCAAAATTATAAAAAATCTTGTACGGAACTCGTTATAAAACGCCATTTTGTTTAACTCGTGTTTATTTGCAGCACTCGCTACGCTCTTGCTGCAACATCACACTCGTTAAACAAAATTGGACTTTTCATAACTCGTTACGTAAATAACTATTATCTTACTGGTCCAGTTTAAAACACAATCCCAACCTTTTGAAAGCAATTTCTATGAGAATTATACCTACTTCGCTTTTGACTGATGAGTTTAAATTAGCTACCTTCTAATGAATTTTTATATGTGTAAATTGTATACCTATATGTACCTATGTATGTCATTAAAACCTCCAACGCTATAGAGCCAGTGATTCTTGTATGCATTTCAAAAAGGTCTGTAATACTTTAAATAATAATTCAAGTTTAAAGTAGGAAAATACATGTTTCACATTTTTGTTATAATCTGGTTGAAATGAGTATTTCAGCAACCAAAGGGTAAAATAAGTACAACTTTTTTGCAATAATTTATAAAAATGTACACGCAATTGTATTAATTTTTTATAATATATTTATATTTTTTATTTCTACGTATAAATTTTATAGGATGTTTTTATCTAATTCCATGAAAATATATTTAAAAAAATGAAATAATTTAAAACATAAATGTTGTATTCATGAATTCTTAAATGCAATTTGAAGTATTTGTGACAGTTTTTATAATAATAGAATGTATAAAATTTCATTGATAGCTATATTTTTGATGTATAATCATTCCGACGAAATTTTGCATGCAGAAAATTGGTAGAAGCATCTGCACATAAATAGCAAATATAACAATTTTTTTATTCGATTTAACTAGAAGATTTGAACATATACTTGAGGAGGTCTTTATATATAGACATATTCTCAAAAAAAAAAATAATAATTCATTGTAAAATATCATTAATTTTTTATTTTGACATTTTATTTAAATTGTACCGAGAGATTTTAAAACTGAATTGCGCTGCTGTGTTTTAATAAAAAAGTAAATTCACTTTTTCACTAATATTGTATGCATTAATATTTTTACCTTGTAAAAACAGCCCGATGAAATACAAGAAATATTTAAGTTCCATGATAAAATATTATTCAATAAATATCCTGGTCACAAAACAACAAATAATTTTCACACTTTTCTTTTGGCACAAACTCAAATTGGCATTGTACACATCATTTCTAGTGTGACACACTTAGTTTAAAAACACGACAACAGCAGTAATCCATTATGAATAAATAAATGATAACTTCGGGTCAGTATTAATCCAAGGGTCACCAAAAAATTTAATCACTCTAAGTACACAATCAATAGTTGAAAAAAATAATTACATGTCTTTTGTCAGCGAGAAAATCCGACCGTACGGGAGCGAATGTAATTTCGATTTTCAAAGTCGTATTTTCGCGCCGCGTCGGGATTTCGAATCTACGACGGTTAACTGCACAACCCACGGAGTAAAAGATACTGGCGTCGGTGTATATTGAGGCTCACACTCGCCGAGTATTCGATGTCCTTCGGGGTAGGTCGCGGTGGATCGCTTCTTCTGCACCCTGCTGCATGCTTTGCAATTAATATAATATTATCATTAAAGTATTTAATTAGGGTTTATGTGAGACGGTTCACTGACTCATCTTTGTTATTTTTATTTTAGAACGAGAATTTTCTTTTTTATTTATCTTTGTTAAGCGCTGGGCGCCGATGGTCATCGAGCAGATGGTCAATTTTGAAGCATACAGACTTTCAACACAAGTTTACCTACATTATTCGAAGCAATGTTAACATTAATTATATGAATTTAGGAATTATTATAAATATTCCTGGAAATCCTCAGAAATTATATACTTAGTTAAATTCCACAGTATATTTACGAACACTGCGAATGGAGGAACAGCGTTTTACGATTCAAGCTTTAAAAATTATTACATAGGTACTATTTGAATTTGTTATATCTTCATTTTTTTACGAAAAGCGTTTGATTTTCTTTTTAGGAGATAGGACAACCCATTATACCTTAGTAAGTTTATTTTTATTTTTTATAAAATAATGTCACTATCTACGTGTGTCAAGTGCAAGAGTGCATGTATATTGTTACGATCCGGTCCGGACCGGTCGCCCAGAATGTAGTGTGAGTGAATCGCCGTTCTGAGAATCTGCGAATGTTCGAGTGGCTGGTGTAATTGTGAAGATGCATCTAGAAGGAATTGATTTCATATATAAGGGACCGCTTTGGACAGAGAGAATAGTAATTGTAATGGTAATGCGATTGACTACTATTGTGAAATAAGTGCAAATTGGTGTTTTAGAAAGACGTTATTCAGTAATTGTGACTGTATCAAAGTTGTGTAGATTATTTTAAGAAATTCTTACTTATTTTTGTTTATAAATAAATTGTTAATTTTATCACTTATCCCGAATCCACGAAGAGAGAAATTTTAACAATAAAAAGATCATTTAGTGAACGACATAATTCAATCATAAAACTATGTATATTTCTAAAAACTTGGGACCACTTACCCATTTGAAAAAAAGGGGAAAACCTGAAAGGTACAACAAACCAGATGAACCTTGGACGGTGTCCGTTGTACCTTGGATTAAATTAAGATAATACTTTTATTAACTATAATTTATTCAATTTTTGTTGAAAAAGATTAGTGATAATGATTTAATCATATTAGTATTTGCAAATATTAAATAAAGCAGTTATTAACATCAATATCTGACTATTTTTTTTTAATCTTATCTATCCATTTTGTACTCATCATTAACGACAATACTTTGGATTGGAATTACGTTATTGTATAAGCCATTCACTTTTTATTTCCATCTCAGTAGGCTCTGTTAGTTACATGAAATTCGCCCAGTATAATACACGTCTGTTCATATTGTTCTGTGGTCTTATTAATTGTAAATACGATGTTGTCACGTCTTCAATAAAAATATGTGTATTCATTACAAATATCTTAAGTAATTAAATCTGCAAACCAAATTTAAAACTTGCCGAAAATAAGTCAATGTATTTAATATTAAATTGAATAGGTAGGTACTAAAGTAGATACGTCAGTTTTCGCTGCAAGTAGGTACTATTAATATCCAAGAATGGTCTATTTAAATACACATGAATTTTGACTGATATTCAAAATAACACATTCCTTTGCACAGAACAGATCCCTGTTTATAGTCAATTATCATATTATATTATTGATCTAGAACGAAAATAGTTATTATCCTATCAAGTGCGGAAAGTTATACTTTCCCGCAAGAGTTAGGATCAATATTTTTTCTACAAGCATAAAAAAGATACTTTATTCATTTTTTAAATTTTATTTTCAACTCCTAACAATGTAACAAAATTTTAATTTGTGACAATTAAAGTTTGTTGTTGCTTTGAGTAACGTTTACAGAGGTGTTTTAATAAATTATGATTTTTTTAAGAACAAAAATTTTAAAAATCTCTATTTTTATGCAAAATAATCTTTTTTTTACTATTTGTATGTAGTAGGTACAACAACATAAAAGTAATAATACAATAATTTTCCAAAAGGTTATTGAAGGACATATTCATTTAATAAAAAAAGAGAAAGAGATATTTTCTGAATTAAAATGCGTCCGGAAAAGTGTTGTTTTACGCATGCTTGTAGAAAAATATACTTTTATATTTACATTTTATTACAAATAAATAATATAAGTAAAATTCAAAATGTAGCACATATACATATATTAATAAAAACGTTTAATACAACTTTTAAATTACTCAAGCAATAGTAAAAGATCCTTTTTACAAATGTATAATAAAACTTTTAAATTATTCAAGCAGTGGTAAAAAAAATTATTTCATCAGTTTTGAGTTTAACATAAAAACACAGTACTCAAAGTCTATAGGTATCCATATTTTTTAAAGTCTTCTATTTTACATCCAAATGGCATCGTAGTGTAACATTATTGTATTAGTGGTTGTAGGATAATAAAATTTCACATCCAATGGGTTAATTGAGGAAACTATACTCCAGTAAAAATTTGATTTTCCTGGTCCGCCCCGGTGGTGTCGCATTTGACTTAAATATGCTGATGTTTTAATAATGTTCTTTATAACAGAAATTTTTCAGAAAAATTAAGATTTGTTAGACATTTCAAACCGATACAATGAAAAAAATATTTTAATAAATTACATAAAAGCAAATAAAAACAAATACAGATGCAGATTTAGATGTAACATGTAAATGTTGTCGGTGTATTTGTATGATCAATCCTCTTCCATTATTTCACTGGAAGAATCAGAGTCACTATCAAATCCAAAATCGGAATCGTCAGAATCTGATTCCTCCAATGAAATAATTAAAGGAGGAATATTGTCATGTGAGCAGTTTCGCATGTAAGTAGTCCAATCTGCCAAAATAAGTTCGTCTGTATGTCTACAAAAATTTGGTGTACATTTAGTCAATGCTTCTGTCCAAGTTTTTTTAACTCTTTCCTGGTCAAGATAAGTAGATGTAATATGTTTGTTATAATATGTCTTAGTAAACCCCCATGCTAGTTCTATTGGATTGTAGTGACAATGGTATGGTGGTAGTCGAAGTACTTCATGTCCTCGTTGTTTTAAAATTTCATCCACTACATATGTCTTTTCGTCAGTTTTATAAGGTAAGATTGTAGAGTACAGTTGTTTCTTTGTCATTTTTGTGTCAAACCTAATGTTATTGTTAATCAACCATTCCTGCATCATTGCTTTTTTCGCTGAAAAAGAGGGTGGTTTGTTAATTTGAACTGAATGGTATGGCGCGTTGTCCATGACCACCAAACATTTTTCTTGAAATACAGATAGAGCAGGAATGAGTTGATTAACAACCCAGTTTTTAAAAAGGTCACCATTCATACTTTTGTGATAGTCAAGGTCTGTATTCGAAGAGTCTAGTAACAAGTCACATCCTTCCAAAAATCCAGTATCAGTCCCTGCGTGTAAAATAGTAAATCGCTTTCCTTCGGATTTTACACGAGCTGGATTACTTTTTAGGTCAGAATCGTGCACCCACTGACGCACTGAACTACCATTTTGATAGATCCATGTTTCATCTAGGTACACGAATCTAACTCTCTCGGCAAGACTTTTTAGTTGTTTATATTGCCGAATGAAAGCGATCTTTCTAATTTTAACGTGTCGTTGTTCACATAAAATATGTCGTCCATTTACTTTTTTAAATTTGTATCCCATTAATTTTATAAGTTTGTATAGTGTCGTACGTCCCCCTTTAAAATCAAAATTTTGTTTAGCATCAGTCAAAAGTTTGTCTAAAGTAAAATGTTCAGTTTTAGCATGGTACATCCAAATCTGTCGCTGTAAGTCTTTTTTTAAAATAAACTTCTCAAATGTATCAGTTTTACATCCTTTATCTGCGACTTTCTCATTATTTTTCAATCCTTCTTTAATAATCTTCCGTTTTTTCGATACACTAATCTAAAAAAATTAAGCATTTAGAATGTTTGTCATATTAATTAGATTCAAAAAATATACCTCAGTTACACAACGGTAGTTAAGAGATTTAAAAATATTTAACAAAATTTTGAATTAAATTATAGTTACAAAAATGTATAATTTCGAAATTTGAAATCTGACAACATTGTATATAATTTATTATGATATCTGTCAAAAAAGGTTATGTGTTCTTTTAATAATATAAATTTTATTTAAAAAAGTGATACATATTTATAAATTCATTACAAAAACCTCTCTCAATTAATCTAATGCAAAATATATAAGTTTATGTTAGCGACTAGCATTGATTTAAAAGAAATACACATAAAATCGTACTTACTTGAAAAACCTCGGCCAATTGATTTAAATAAACACTCTCACAGCTGTTAGCTTGTTTCCTAAACATACCATAACATCTAACGATGCTGTTGTGAATTTCTGTACTTATTTTTTTTGGCATTGTATATTGAATCTAAGAAAGCATAAAATATTTCGTTATTGAATCTTCAACAATTTTACCTTTGACAATGTGCTGTCAATATTTCGACAGTAGGTACCAACCCAACAAATTGAAGTGCCAATCCAAGAAATAAAATGCATAGTCTACTGAGATTGAAATAAGAAGTGAATGAATTATAATTTACAACCTAACTTATTTTATTTTCTTATTTTTTAACATAAATTCTAACAAAACAAGCATCGAACTTTTTATATTACACAAATATAAATAAGAAAAAAAAAATGAAGCTACAAAATTTCCGACCAATGATCTACCTTTGCCAGTGACCGAGGGACATCACATGTTCAGTGGTTAAGGTACAACATCGTGACAACTTCACTTAACAAGTTTGATAAACCTACTTGCGTTTAAAGTCATGGTCTGACTTTCTTGCCGTCTAGTAGCTAGATATACTATAATTAGATTTTATTTAAGACAATTTTCACAAACAAAGAAAACTTTGAATAAATTGGAATAAAGTAAAGTGTAAAGTCCAAAAAACTTACTTTTTAAATGTAAAATTTCACATTAATGTGGACAAATGACGTATTAAACAACATAGATAACAGTACTAAAAGAAGCCAAATCTTTGAAAAAACACTCTTTCCAAGATACAATGAGTTCCTCTACGTTTTTTATTATGTTTATTTGTATAATCAAAAATCAAACTGTGACTCTAAGACGATAGTTCAACTATATTTTACTAAAATTTTAGTATCTGGCTAAATTTCTGAAATGACATGAAACACATCAAAATATGTTCCATCTTGCAAGACTCGAACCTATGATTTCTATCTATAGCCGGTAGCACCTTTAACCATTCCGGCCACAGATACCTTGGTGTTTGTAGACGTTTTTGTTCAAAGCTTATATCAACTTTTGTCGCATGGGACACTTACTCAATTACTTCCTAAGCAAATATATAACAATAAAAGAGATTATTTTCCAAACTGATAATTGAAACATCAAACTCAGTCTGATTTTTTGCTTTATTAGTTTACCAAAAACTTATGATTCCGATCTCCTAGCCGAATAAAAATAAATGTCAGAGTACATAAGTTGAATCGAGATATGATCAAAAACGCCGAGTAACCACTAAGACATGTGTAGCCAAATTGGTTAAAGGCGCTACCGGAGACACAACAGCTTTCAGTCCTGCTGCAAGTTACATTTTTTCGATTTCTCTTCAAATGCATTTCCAATTCGTCTTTTTTCTTAACTTCAACAATCCATAAGGGATGTCTCAAAATAATAATTTGAGTAATATTAAACATGTAACGAAATTTTATGACAGTAGCACTGACTTGAATCTGTTCTTTTGTAAATTTGATAAGGTAAACTGATTTACAACAGTACTGTTAATACAACTATAAAATAAATCGTATACTAGCAGTGTGACGTCAACTTCTATGTTATTGTGCGTAAAATGAAATGTACTTATTTTTAATGGAATTGGTATAAAAACTAATACTTTTAACGCACGGCTCAAGTTTTTGTTGTAGGTTTCATTATAGATGCTTTCTCAATAATAATAATAATAATAATAATAATAATAATAATAATAATAATAATACAAAACATAAAAGAAGACTTTTACCGAAAGTAGCTAGTTTAGTTGTTGAAATTTATTTAGCACAATTGTAACAAGATACACAAGAACTTCTAAACAGTTTTATATTGATAATGAACTATTTGAACTCCCCTTAACTGCTCATACAACAAATGAACATTCTAGAATTTGCTAAAAATATGATTTAATCTAGTCACTATACCAAGAGATTTCTAGAATAACCTAAAAACAGTCTTTCAAGTAAATGTCCTTTTCTTATTCGGTTATCCCGTTAAATTTAAATCATACATTCTTCAAAAAACTGGGCATTATAAAGTGACAAAAATTTCAGATTTTATAAATAAAATAAAGTCAATCGTTAAGACAATGCGATTAATTTTAATCTTAGTAAATATAGCGTTACTTTGATTGCGTGTTTTTACAAGAACTCGAAAAACCAATATTTTTTTTAGATTGTATAACTTTTACAAGTGTTCATTTTAAAGGTCGATGGTGTTCAAGTTTTTGTCGAAAAAATACCTCTTTTCCGATATTTGACGTTAAATACTTATACCACCGTATATAGATAAGAATAGTAAGATTACTCTCGCTAAAACTGATTCCATGCTGCCGAAGCTCTCGGTCCGGATTTCGGTCTGCATCGTTTTCGCTCTCCAGCAGTGTTGCCAAACTAAAATATCTGAAACCGGTAGATTAATACAAAAACAATAAATAGAAATCGGTAGATGCTAGCGAATTTAAAAACGTGTTTATTTAATAAAAAAGGTAAGTTTAAATTAAGTTACAATAAAGATAAATAATTATTACTTCCTAAATCGTTACATTTACCGAAAAATTGGTAGAGTTGGCATCGCTTCTTATCACTTCTCACAAAACTCTACAAAAAACGTCGGCAAACCGGAGCGAAATGTGGTATGTGGTACAAAGAACTTCAAAAACGACGGGCAGAGTGATCCTACTATTCTTGTCTATATTCCTACGGTGCTTAGGCTCAAGGACGTAATAACTAAAAATATATCTGTTTTAACCAATCACATCTCAGTATAGATTGCATATAAAGCACTTATTTATTTTTGTTAATTTGGTTAATTGGACTTTTTTGATAAAACGTTTTGGAGTTTTTCGTAAAAAGTTTTCATAAACATGGACTCTTTCATTAAAAAACCCAACTTTTTAGCAGCGAAAAACTTGGAAAGTATGGATATTGGGGTTATAAAATTACCACCCTCCGAAAGAAGTGACAACCATCCCTAAGTTGAATCCTCACATCAGCTCTATGTAGATTTTGTTTCTTAAGCACTTCTTGATCGACACTTAAAATTTGAAATGAATTGAATCGATTATAAAAAATTCGGTAAAAACAACCACTAACCGGACTATAATGAAATTTTATATTCGATGAAATATTTTATTCTTCATATCATCAAGATGTTAATAAGTATTATCATGGTTTACATTTATTGTGAAATTATTAAATTTGTTTAAAATTATAATAGAAAAAAGATTAAATTTTATATTTAATTTAAGTACTTTTTAATTTTAATTCTTAAAGACTTCCTTGAATTGCGTTAATCACAATGACAAGCGTTTCGTTTTAATCGTCGAAGAGAACGTCTACGGAGACGCTGAAAAGCCTTTAATTCGATATTTTGAGGAAGCTTAATTGGTTAATTATCAGACGGCTCGCCTAATTCTGGTATATATTTTGTATTTTCATTACAATTATCTCATTGAACTCATTAATGGTTAGACATCCGATTGTGGGAAATAAACTTGAATTTCGATTCCAAGAAAGGAAGTACGACGGAAATTTTGGCATTTAACAATTGTTATATCGGCTTTAATTCTATTCAAATGTCATCGGCACACCTTTTACATTCATAGCAAGTTATAAATTAATATTTTTCTCGTATCAAAACAAAACGATTTAGTTTTAAAATTGTCTTCAAAAACAAATACGAGCTAAGTGATTTAAAAGTCAAAACAAGCATATAATGTTTAAAAAATCTATTATTTATTTCGTATAGGTACCTGAATATGTGGATATTAGAATTAAACTACTTTATGTTATTTCCATTTTAAGTTTTATATTGATATTTAATTTAGTAACTAATCTATCTATACATATAATAAAACTGTAGAAATGTATATGTTTGTGCGAGCATTACGTGAAAGCTACTGATCCTTTTCCAATGCGGTTTTCAAAGACGTATTTGTCTTCTTTTAACTTAACATCTGGTGTATAAAACTTTCTCCACCCACCGCTTTAACGGGGTGAGGAAAACAATTTTTATACAAAAATCAACACGCCACGAGAACGACGTCGCGGGTACATCGAAATAGAACACAAAAATGTGGTTAGAATTTTTTGTCTGTCTGTCTGTATGTTTGTGCGCGCATCACATGAACTACTGATCCGATTCGAATGCGGTTTTCACAGATGTATTTGTCTTCTTTCAACTTAACATCTGGTGTATAAAAATTTCTCTCCCATTCCTTAAATGGGGTGGGGTAAGAATTTTTTATACAAAAATCACACGCCACGTGAACGACGTTGCGAGTACAACTATACCCGAGACGCTCAAAAGATGGAATTCAAGGACGCGTGATCAGTGACTGGCTGACGTAATCCTACTATGCCACGCCTTCCAAACTGAAATAACGAAGAACAGTTTACACTGTACTCATACCAGAGATAATATAAACTGTAAGCATCGAGGGTGGGTACTTTTTTGTTGAGTGGTGTAAATCGGACTTGTGACGTTGGTTGGGGAGAGTAATATTCAAACAGTGCGTGCCGTTCACGTGATCATTCCATCTTTTGGACGGCTCGAGTTTTGTTCTAAATATATTTTATGCATCAAAATGGAATATTTGGTAGAAGAAAGTAAGCACAACCCGACCGTTTTTAAAGCAAGACGGAACTTTGTGCGTTCTATTCGGGAGAGCTTCAGGAAACTTTTTGACCCCATGGCATGAGGTACAAATGAAAATTACATTGTTGCTGGTAAAAAATGCATTTTCAAAAGTGCGTCTCAAAGTTTAAAGAAAAAGAATAACTCATCTGTACATTTTCTTTTATTAGTTTAGCCGGGAGAAACCGAGTATTTTCATTACGACAGAATTACACTACGTGTGAGCTTTTCTAAATTTTACTCTTATTACCTGATAAATTTGTTTTAAATTTTATCAAGAAGATGCTCGCCGATATTTACTTTAGGTTTTGTTAACTCTGTACGCAAAAGTCCCTTATGACCTGGTCTGCAGAAGGATGAACTTTAAATTTCTTTGATGGAGCAAAATTTGCATGTTGCCATTGCATCGATGAGAGCTTACTAAATAATTCAAAGTGATCACGCCATGATTATTGACAAACGAAAAAGATTATTGACAAACGAACGTCATATTTTTTCTGTATACCCTAAGATGTTGGATATATAAGCCAATCAGTAAGTTTTTTTAGCTCTCTGACAAAAGAGGGTAACTTCTGTATGAACAAATTCTATATTTACACTTCTAAATTTTCTGAAATAGCTCTGAAATTTGACGATGTTCTCATACTTCTACACATGCCAAAGTCTTGTCTACTAATGTAGTATTCAATGAACTTGATCGTGGTTTATGATTTAATGTAAAACTTCTGACTGAATGGGAAGGTCCATATGGCGCTTAATCTTACATATTCAAAGCCTGAACTTAAGAACAGCACGGTATTTGCTGAAAACTTGTTTGCAGTAGAGATGCATAACTTACAAATTTATCTAAATAAGCTTATCTATGTAGGGCAATCAACTTTATACAGATTTTATTATGATTATCTGCTTAAGAAATTTGGAAGCAATTGCACAGCTTTTTACACGGATACCGAGAGTATAGGGGTGGAAATATTGGGAACAAACCCATAATATGCCCTCATATAAATAATTGCCACCTATACTTTGATACATCTGACTATTTCCAAGATAATACATATGGAATACCATATTTAAATAAGAAAGTATGATGAAGGATGAGAATAATGGACGTATTATTACAGATTTTCTGAGGTTTTGATCAAAATTTTATAGCAAAAAACTTTTACTTCAGAAGATGAGCTGCAAATCCTGAAACAGAAATTAAAAGCTGAAAAATATTATGATGATGAGATTTTACTAAATGATGGAGTTACTAAAAAAACTAAAGGTGATAAGATATCTGTTGTAAAGATAAAAATTACTTTTGATGACTACATTCATTGTCTAGTAACAGCCAAGCAAAAAACCGTTGTAGAAAACCTCATAAGATTCAAGCAGCCTCAAAATCGTACTTAACTCTGGTGACGACAAAAGATACCTATCTGACGGGAACAGATGGAACTTTGCCATGGGGACATTATTCTGTAATGGATGTCGATTATATTTTATTTAATTAATTAGCTTTTTATAATTTAGTGGCTACGATCCTTATTCTGGAATGACACTAGAGAAGATCATTAAGCCTATAGGATGACAACTAGTTAATATATATATTATAACATATATAACTTGCTAAGAATTATAATATATAAGTTATTATGCTATAAATAAAATTTGCCTTGTAGTTTATAAATTTTGAACGTTGAATTTAATTTAAAATTTTTATATAGGCAAATTAGTTTTTATGATTTTTATTTATTTATTTATTTATTTATTTATTTATTTATTTATTTATTTATTTATTTATTTATTTATTTACCCGACACTGACTCTTTTCTCATGGGCAGAATTCAATGCAAGTTTAAATAAATTATATACTATTGGATAAATATAAAAATTTACTACTCTTATATACCCAATGACATGATTTCGTTGAGAATTTAGAAAGAGAAGAAAATTTATAACCTAAATTTTTTAAAACAAGCAATTGAAAATTAAACGAATGTTTAAAAACTTGGCTTATTAAACAAAATGAAAATGAAAAATCTGATAATTATTACAGCTTGAAATAACAGAAATAAACTTATATACTAAGGAAATAGTGATTAGTGAAATAGTGAAAATGTTCGTACAATATTTATAATAAAACACAAAAGTTTTTTTTATTGTTAATAAAGAAAGAACTTATACCAGTTTCTCGTAGAACTTCTTAAACATTTAGATGACTTCAAGCCTGGATTTAAATATGATTATCTCCATAACCTTTAAAAATTTCATCAAAAATCTCTGGATAATCAGCTAACTCTATATACTGCTCTAAAGGTAAGTGAATTCTATTACTTTAACGTATTATCTGCTACAATTCTCTTCTAAATTTACTTATAAAGTGTCTCATACAATCTACAGCTCCAGTCTGATATTTCTGGACTTTATGTTTTATGTAAATCAGATTTTCTGCTTACCATATATGCTCAATTACTTCTTCTTTATATTCGCTATACTTGTATATCAATTATACTCGATTATTTCTATCTTTTTTAATAAAAACTCAATTTTTATAACAGAACAAAATTTAATACGTCTTTTCTTTCAATAACCAAAAAACAAGAGAACGATTACCAAATCAACAACTGAACAATTGCAAAATTCCACAAACTTCGACTACCTATCTATCTAGTGTCTTTTACCTACTTGATAATTTTTTTACATAAATTTTAAATCAGAATACTCGATTTCTAATACAGATTCACACAATTATTTAAATTCAAAATCCTGTTACCTTTGAAATGAACTTAAAATCACATATTTATTAAACTATAATCTAAAATACTTTTCTATTTTAGGATTTTTCATTTTCATCAAAATCAGTTCTATAAAAATAAATATGATGCTTTAAAATTCCAATATTGATTATTGTAAACGTAAGTTAGTTCTAATTTAATACATGATTTAAATTATTCTTAATTTAAAATTTATATGTCTTTAGCATTGATATTTTCACACACAACTTTCTTATTCTATTTAAATATGATTCCTTAATTTAAATCATTATAAAACAACAATATGTATCATTATAAATTTATATAAAATCTTTTTTTTTTATTTTCAAATATTTAATTTTCTTATTTTGTTTCAAAAAAAAATCATTTAAATTTAAACTATAACAAACAACTATATGCTATTTTTTTTACAAATTGATATGTTTTAAAACTCACATTTGATATTCTATTTACTTATATTTATTTTCTCTTTTTTAGGAAAGAAGAAAGAAAACCAAAAACCTAAAAAATATTAACAAAATTTGAACAAACTTATACTAACTGTATGGCTTTGTATTCTACCCAGAGATCAAAATTGTCCTCGTTTAATTACTTCATAATAACTTTATTTAATTTTTTTTTATTAATTATAGCATACTACCTCATATCATCTCAATATATATATATATATTTCAAATAAATTATTTTTTATTTACCTCCTTCATATAAAATTTAATATAAATTTTAAGATAGCTCGTTATTCACATTAAGAAGTCTATTTATTATGTTACGTTACATACAGAAATCTATTATGGCCCTTTTGCTGCAGCATCAGCATCCCATTAATCCTGAAATCTCTACTGTACATTCGATTCTACCTCTGCAACCAACAATACGTCCCACACCAAAATCTTTTCAACACAAATACCTTTGTGACACTTTCTATGGGGTCTTTATATAGCCTTAATGCCCTTTTAGCAGTTTTTATATGGACTTTGAAACAGTATTTAACATTCTTCATAGTATAATTTAAAATTATAAGTCACGCATGCGCAGTATGAAAAAGATACAAAAAGTGCAGAATGGACCTTAGATTGTCTTTTTTTTTAAAGCTTTATTCATGAACTTAAAACAGTATTTACACTAATACTGGTACCAAGTCCTAACAAAATTAATATCACAATCTTACTTTCACGTGAGATATGTTTCATACATATAAGTATTATATAATTATATAAAAATAACAACAGATACAAAAAACAAAAATAAAATAAAAATACAAAGTATTTCAATAGAAAAATTTACCCAAACAAAATAAAAATGCCTTTTTTATCCCCTTTTATTCCACAGTATTGTTCTGAGATGTAAAAAGTGTTTTTAACTTTTTTTTTAAATTTATGAAACTCTTTAATTTCTTGCAATTCTTTAGGCAGCTCATTAAACGCACTTATTGCTTGCTTAATAACCACATTTTTTCTTTTTTCTGTTCTTGATCTAGAAAGTCTAAGCTTACCGCAGGCTCTTGTGCCATGGCTGTGAATATCACTATTTTTTTAGAAAGTTTTTTATATTTTCGCCGTGTTCTGTGTCTCTGTGTCATTCCGTGGAATTTGTAATCGAATTTAAACCTATTTCCCGACTACCTAGAGCTCTGAAATTTTCAGGATAGCTAAGAACTGGATGACAATGCATGTTTCAAGTATGTTTAGGCATATACATAGATTTCGAAATTTATACCGAATTGATATTAAACATGATCTAAGTTGTGTATAGATAATATTATTTTGAAAGTTATTAAATAAATCGTTCGTAGCGTAGTTGGTTAGGCGGCGGTTCAGTCCACTTGTGACAGTTGTGTTATGTTATCATAATGGGATCGATTACGCGACAGAGAAATTTTTTTTTCTTTTTTTTGTTGTTCTTACATGTGAAAACAGTAATTATTATTTTAACTGGTAATAAAATAAACTGTTTTAGAAAGTTTTTAGATACAACTACCCTTGATTTTGTTAACAAGGAATAGTATATTCTGTAACAAGGTTAGAATGAAAATTCGATACGAGTGGAGAATTCCGAACGCGAGCGTAGCGAGCGCGAGGAACCACGAGTTATCGAATTTTCATTCTAACCGTGTAACAGACTGTATTTTCTCCACGACCATGTAATAATTCTGTTTATTTAAATTGAAATACTTATGTAGCAAAACAATTAGAACGTCGCACTGACAAACTGAGTGACAGTTTAAAAATTCGCAGGGCAATCTATGTTTTTTGTTGAGCAATTACAGAATGTTATTCCGTCACTAGTTATAGAATGGAAATACATGCAAAACACATAAGAAGCAAGTGTTTCAGAATGAATATTCTATCTCAAGAGTGAGAATGAACACTTTCTATTATTAAAAATGAAGTCGGAATTATTACATTCATTAATGGTCGTGGACAAACAATCTTCTCTATGATCAATCACAGCGTTGTATGACTTAATATTTTTGCAAAATCAGGGATGCTGTGCATTTTTGAGATGACACAAAATATGACCTATAAATCAGTATAGTTATTATCCTAACAAGTGCGGAAAGTTATACTTTCCCGCACGCGAACTGCCGATGCCCGAACGACGCGAAGCGGAGTTCGGGCAAGCAGTTAAGTGCGGGAAAGTTAATTTCCGCAAGAGTTAGGATCAATATTTTTTCTACAAGCAAAATCACCTCGAAAATTATTTAGATACTTGAAAAGATGCGATTGTGACAATTAAATCTTTCATAGTGTCAATAAATACACGACTGTAGCTATAGCAACCCTACTTAAACAGGTGAGTTTGTTGTTGCTTTGAGTAAGGTTTACAGGGGTGATTTAATAAATTATGATTTTTTTAAAAAATTTTAAAAACAAACATTTTAAAAGTCCCTATTTTCATGTAAAATAATCTTAATTTTTTTTACTATTTGTATGTAGTCCAACAAGATAAAGATAATAATACAATAATTTGTCAAAAAGGTTATCGGAAAACATCTCTAATTAACAAAAAAAAAATGCGTGCGGGAAAAAGTATTTCCCGCACTCCGTGCGGGAAAGAGATATTTTCTGAATTAAAATGCGTGCGGGAAAGTGTTGTTTTACGCATGCTTGTAGAAAAAAAAACTTTCTATTATAAAAAGTTATTTTTGTAAATTGTGCTTATTTAATAGATTAATTGTTGTTTTTAGTTGTTTATTTTTTAGTTTATAGATTAACTTACAGTTTTCAGTATTAATTATTTGTTGCACATTTAAAAAATTATAGTTTTTATATATAGCTTTACTTGGATAGAGTCTTGGCAATTTGTATAGATATTTTATTACACGGTTTTGGAGTCTTTGTAGTTTTCTGATTAATGTACGAGATCCTGATGACCAAACCGAACACATGTACATTAGATGGGATTTAAGCAATGCATTATAGACAGGGTATTTCAAATTATTAGGTAGATAATTTGCACACTTTTTTATGGCTCCACACTCACTAGCTAGTTTTTTCTTGTAGTATATTAATGTGGTTTTTCAATAGATCTTCATCTATTGTAAGCCAGATATTTATAAGAGTCTACCCTTTTTATGTTTTTATCACTGATTTTAATATTTAAAGAATTTATTTTTTTATTTTTTTGTTTAAATATCATATAAACTGTTTTTTTACATTTATTTTTAAATTGTTTTTTAACAACCACTTGTAGTAGGTTTCTATGCACTGATTAACTTTTTCTTCAAGGTTTTGTAGGCAATTATCTTGAAATAGTAACACCGTGTCATCTGCAAACGTTTGTAGTCACATTTTAGACCTGCTTTTGACAAACTGTGGACATATAGCAAATAAAGCAGGGGACCAAGTACTGACCCCTGTGGTACTCCGGTTATTGTGCATTTTTTTGCACTTTCTTTTGAGTTTGTCGCCGTGTATTGCTGTCTTTGATCCAGATAAGATTTAATGAGCATAAGTGAAACCCCTCTAATCCCCATTTTTTTAAGTTTATTTAGCAGTATTCTATTATTAACTAATTATTTTTTCCTATCTATAGCGTTCGTTATAAATTGTGTTAGCTCCACTATCGCAGATTGAGTGTTGCTGGCTTTTTGAAAACCAAATTGCTGTTTGTCAAATTGAAATATTTTTTCAACAAATCTAACAATTCTACTTTTAATTATCTGTTCAGCAATTTTAGACAGTGTTGATACCAGAGCTATTGGTCTCTTGTTCTCTGGCTCATATTTTGGTCCCGACTTGTGTATTGGGACAATCTTTGTGACCTTTAGACATGATGGAAATCTTCCAGTACAGAGTATGCTATTTATTAATTTAACCAAAATGAGAGTCAACGCTTTTTTTATTGTTTGCATGTCCTGTGTGGTGATTTGATCATATCCTGGTGCAGCACCCTTCTTTAGGCCATCTATTATATTTCCTACTTCCACTTCTGTACATGGATACAGAAACTAAGTCTTTTCTTTAATTAGTTCGTCAAATGTCAGATTTCCTTTTGTTAATTTTTCCTGTTCTACCATATCCCCTATTATTTTTCCAGAAGTTAAAAAATAGTCATTCAGTTTGTCTGCCAGTTGCTGATCGTCTTCAATTTTTTGGTTATGTACTATTAAATATTCTATTTTTTCTTCTTTTACATTATCAAATTTATTTTCTATTATGTTATTTACCACTTTTCATGTTTTCCTTGAATCTCCATTAGCATATTCAATTTTTTTATTTAAAAATTTGTCTTTTAGTTTTTTGCGTAGAGAACTGCATCGGTTTTTTAGTTTTCTAAATTCATTCTTTAGAATTACGTTATTTGGATTTTTCATTAATCGACTATACAACTTACGTAGATTTACAGGTAAAAATGATCAATTTTGCGTTCTAACTGTCATAGCGCCTTTACTCTGGTTGTTAATATAATTAGCATTTAAAGCAAGTTAATAAATATTTAGAATCTAACATTTTAAAATAAAATTCCTACGTATTCACCCGTCGCTGTTATTTGGATCTGCCTTAGGATGAACCTTCGTCGTCCCTGCTGAAGAAGCATTTTGAAGTTAAGACAGTTTTTTATAAAGATATAACCGTTTATCTTTTAAAATTTAAAGCATAAATCTTGTCGTTTTTTTAAATTTGGAAATGGAAGCTCTATTTCCTTTAAGCACAGACTCTGAAATCAAGTTAAAACTTGAATCACGACAATTAAACTAGCGTGGAAAATATCTTGTTTGAAAATTATATAGTTGTTGCTTTGTTATAAACAATTGAAACTACCATTGAGTTTAGAATATGTCATTTTTTTTTGACCGGCCAGAAACTAGTACTTTCCGGTTTATTTTTAGATCAGAAAATCTTATTTTGTCGAAACGAGCCAGAAAATGAAAATTAGTCCGGTAAAAGCTTTTACCGGACTATCACAATAATTTTCTGACCCAATCCGAAAAAATGAGATTTTCTGACCCAAAAATAAACTGGAAATTACTAAATTCTGGCCGGTTAAAAAAAAAATATTGTACGTAATACGTCCCAAAAGTGCTTTTACTGGACTCGCAGGCTTGCATGACTCGCCTGTGGCTCGCCCTTCAATTGCCCACTCGTCCAGTAAAAGACCACTTTCGGGACTTGTTACGTAAACTACTATTACTTGAGCAAAAATGATATTAAATTATTAGAAAATTCATATTTTTACATAAAAAAAAATTAAGTACCTTCTGAATCAATTTTCAGTTTATAAACGTTAAAATTAATTTTGAGGTGACTTATTCTAATATAAAGCACACATTTTACCTAAAAAAAATTAATTATAATTTTCAAAATATATGCGGTTTAATTAGAATAGATAATCTCAACAATAAACAAAGTTTTGAATGGACAGTTTACAAATCTGCTATTCTAGACAGATCATTTTTTGTATGAACAAATTTTATATGAAGGTTAATGTCATATTGTTAACAAGATTTTATCGTCCATCTATCAGTCGCCACACAATGAACGTGACTAAACGGAAATTCATAATTCACCCTTTTTTGTGTGCGATCATCGTCAAGACCACTTGCAAATATCAATCCTATTTAATGATTTGATGAGGTTCCATCCGTTTTTTGTCGAACGTTGGCCAAACATGAAAAGGAAACATGATAGATATGCGACGCATCTGGAGCCACAAACAGCGCCGTGCCACCTACTGTGCCAGTGGCGTAGAGTAGATTATTTTCTTAGCAATAGGGTAGATGCAAATATGGTATTTATGAAAATTTTATGATTAAAAGTTTAAAAAAATATAAAAGAAGGACTACATTAACGTTTTTATTTAATATCATGTTGATTTTTAACAATAATTACCAATTAAAATTACGTAAAACAAAACGCATTTTAAAACACCAATCAGCGTTTAGTGACGTCACTCCTGCTATTTCAACTTTTTAGTGGTTACCTTTGGGTGTAAAATTGATTATTAGCAGTCAATATTATTTACGTTTTTAATAAAAATTGAAGTTGGGTTTATCAAAACAGACTCCAGGAATTTACCAAGAGTTACTGTCGGCATGGTAGTAAATTTTTTTGTCGAGAGTCCAGAGTTTTTAAGTGTAGAAATGAAAGGGACTAAATTACTACGGTATGCATGAATCATAGTTTTTAAACTTTTATATCATTATAAAAATGTGAGTTTAAATGTTCGGTGTAAGAATACAATAATCTGAAAGAATACATCAATATTATAGCTGCAGTATTTTCAATGCTCTCAAGAATTTCACGTATTTTCCTTTTCATTATTACTGATCTAGGTTTTAGTGGTATCATTATATTTTGGGATTCAAAAATATGAGGTACCACATCTTTTTTCAGATAAAGTTTTCCCCCAAACATTTTAAACTTCATCCAATTTTCGACTTCGTTCTCCAAACTGTAAAATTAAAAATATGTTATTGAGAAGTTTTGTAAATACTTAGGTACAGTACGCAATAATAACAAGTATTCGCCAAATTACGTCAAAGTGGTCTTCACAGCATCAAATAATAGTCTTTGGAGAATAACAGTTATTCCTCTTTGCAGCTTGAAACCTCTTTCTTCTCACTTTGGGTCAGAAGGTCCAGTCAAAAACAATTTATTTGGAAATTTTGTTGAAGTAGATGGAAGAATTGGCAAAAAACATAAGTTAACACGACTTTGGAATTTTAGGGGTATTGTTTTGATCACCTGCTGTTGATGGATAGTCCATTTTAAATTACTCCAAAAAAATAAGTAGAAAGTCGAGAAAACTTGCTATTTGTTAAGCTAAAGACGGCAAGCACAACCAGTGACAGACAGGAATGACGTCATCGGAACTACAGGTCCGTTTCGGCGCGAAAACTTAAACGGTCTATTTAAAACCGCATTTTTTACGTTAAATTACATTGTTTTAATTTTTTAATATGATTATGACCTATTTTACATGGAATTCTTTAAAATAAAAACAAAACTAAAAATACTGCATGTTCCCTATTATGTTGTTCAATAATTTATATGCTAATTAAATAGATAATTTTAGTAAAAATTTCAAAACCAAATCTAAAATAAAAATTTGTCAATCAAGAGTGTGGTATTATTTTAAATATATAAATGAAAATTTCCTTAATTCCTTTTTGCAGTTTTATGAAAAAACTAAAATAATCATCATTCAGAAATAAAATATGGGCATGTAAATTTTTGAAAATTGTAATATTTATATTTAAATTTTTTTCTTTACCGTTTTTAACAAATTGTAAGCAAACTTAATCTCTGAAGATGGTCCAAATATGTATGTAAATTTTAAGATTTAGACAGTTGACCGACCATAAACTGAAGAATAGCTATGTTTACAAAACAAGTATAAACTTAACAAGATGTGCGTAGCAAGTAGTAATTCAATAAAGTTTTGTAATCAGATTGACGTAAATCAAAATTAGTTAGTGTCTTAAAGCAGGAAATTTATAAATCTGAGCTACAACGTTTTATTTATCAAATATATACTTACTCCATGTGGTAAATATAAGGCGTATATTATTAAAAACCTAAAATGCGAACCAACATATCTTAGAATTTTTTTGTTTATTAGAAGATCGTGGAAAATTAAAAATTAATTTGGGATACTGAAAAACTACTAATAACAAGAATATATTGCAAATCGTTATCGAAAAAACAATAATCATTTTAAAGTAGCGTAGGTACTCTACATCCAGGTGTATTATTAGTGATTGTGATGCAGAAAATTGTAAGAACTTTTAATGCTCCTATTGGAGAATACCAATAACGTCGACAAAGAGAGTAATGGTAGACCAGAATCAAAAATCTAAGGAACCAATGGTCGTAACTTTCTACGACAATCATTTCCCCATATTTTCAATTCTAATCTACACAACAACACGAAAAGAGATAGATCCTAATAAATTAGCTGATCAACAAAAATGTGGACGCTGCAAGTAAACAAACATTATTGAAAATTACCAAAAACAACCCTTGAGCAATATTTTCGTTAATCAGTTAATTAATAAAGCATGTATCAACGTACTCTGTTACATCCATAACATTGTTACTTAACCAATTTTTCTATAAACTAAATATTCTAATTTAAATGTAAATGCAAGAAGCAACCAAATATATTAATCTTAGCATACGAAAAAGACACAGTTGCATTTGAAAGCACTTAAAATTAGAATAGGTTATGAAAATAACCTTAGTTGAGGATGAATTTGTATCAATAAGTTTAACAAATAATACAATTAAACATTAATATTTTTTATTAAACAGGTGCCATGCAAACCTAACCGACTAGGGCAATGGAAATAATACTTTGACATATTTGTTAAGAAGGTAGCATTGACGACCACGGTTGGTATCAAAACCCAAAACCTGTGGAGGGAATCGCTAAAAGCGTCGATCAATACTTGTCTTTGGCAAACCCTACAAAATATTAACAGATAAACAGCAGACTCCAATGTAGTGAAGGCTCTGAGAGCCTATACGGACTGCCGACAAGAACTACTAACCTTGAAAAGACCACGTAACACTTCAAGTTTAGTAGCTACTGGAAAGTCACCAAATTCTTACTGAAGCCAGCTTGAATAACGTGGTCACTTTGAGCTTGATCAAAGGGCATGGGAACTCTAAAGGCAACCGCATTGCAAGCAACTTAGTCAGAAGAGCTGCGGGCTTCGCCCATCTACCAAAATAACAATGCACGCTGTGGTGGATCTTATTAAACAGCACTCTCACTAAAACTTTATACAGTGTTGGGATAAAACAACAAACTGTAGACTGGCCAGAAAGATATCCTGGCTAGGAAACAGCTAGAAAATTTAAGGCATTGACCAGACAAAATCTCCGAACAGCGGTGGAAATCTTAACATGTCACTCCCAATAATTGCGACAACATCTCTTTAGGATAAAATTAGCAAGAGGAAACAGTAGAGCATATACTGTATGATTGCTCTGCTTTTTCTGAAATCAGAAGATCCGTATTGGACGAGTATTAGCTTACACCAGCGGATGTCAAGGAAATCTCGCTCGGTCTCATCACCTATTTTAAATCTTTGGGCCTGATGACAGCGTAAGGTGTGAATATTCTTACGAGAAGATGCACAATGGGCAATATGTGGCCTCAGTGCCGACATATCATTTGCTCGCCCCTCTCCAATTTTCCAGATCCCATAGGTATTCAAATAAGTGATGTTCTTTAAAACTTACAGTATGAATAGATTTGGTTTTATAGATTACCACTATCTACAAAGTAAACTATAAACAACAAATATTTTTTTATCATTTTTTCTGTGGGATAATTGGAAAATAAATACAGATTTATTTAAATCACAATTTTTTTTTATTTTTTTTATTATATTAAACTGGTTTTAAAGAATGTGTCTAGGTTTAAATTTCTCTGATGAACCAAATATTGATAGATCGTTATGTACATTAACTATGCCAATATTTCCAATGTCACTAATATTTTAGTGTTTACGGTTCACCAAGTACCATTAAAGATTAGAAGATTAAAATGTACATGTGTAAAAGAGTCTTCTCTGGTGGCCACTTAACGTATAAAAGATTTTTGGCTAAATTTTTTTGCAAAATAATTTTCTCTTAAAAGTTAGACACATTTATGTATTTAGGCATACGTTCAACTTGAAGTGAATTTATCTAATAGATATTTCTTCTGATATAAACATAGTTTGTAATGTTAAAGGTAAAATATTTGATTAAGACGATGCAAAGTAGATTAATTAAAAGATATAACATATATCTGTGTAGAAGATTCTTATCAAGAGATCCCTGGAATACTTTTCTTAATTCCCCTTACGTAAGCCACTGCTAAGCTGTATATTATATATTGCTTTGTGCTGATATATTCACTGATAGCGGTCCAACTGGAGAAGAGAAATTGAAAATACGGAATAAATATACATTTGATGGGCCGTAAATTGAGAAAAGGAATATTTTTCGAGTCGATGTATGAGTATGGAGGAAGATTTGTGTGTATCTTCAGATTTTTATATATACGTTTTTCAGAAATGATTGGTTATTGTTGTGTCGTTTGACGTGGGCTTTAACGAATAGAATGCTTTATAAGCATACGTTTTAGAAAGTGTAAATCGAGCGTAAATAATAGAAATAGGTTAGAAAAATGCATATATATATATATAAATATAGAAATTATTAATTAAAATTTATTCTATTTACCTTTATACTCGAATGGAACCTTTTATTAATAGAGAAAGAATGGTTATTATCTTATCATTAAAATATAGATATTCAAAAAGGTAGGTGTATTTGAGATAAATCTACCTGAAAAATTTTCCCTTATCCAAAAATTCATTTATTTTCCGATAAATCTATTCCCGTGACGTCCTTTCGATGATTGGTAGGCATTTGGGGCCCTTGATGGTCCCCAAGAACGGCATTAAGACGCGAGGTGAAAGAAGCTGAAATATAACTGAACTGCTTAGTCAGCGGTTATAGAATACTGTATAATCGATAGAGATAGAAAAAGCAATCTCTTAAAGAGTCAATCACTCATCTCGAATATACCCATTTTCTGCTATATATCGAGGTGGAGCCGGGAATGCGATATGTTTGCTGAAATCCCGTTTGACCGATTATATGAGATTGATAATATTGTAATATTAAACCAAGGCACACCATAGTAATTTTAAAATGAACTTTTTGATTTATCTGTTACTAACCTTAGATTTAGGTTTATTGTGATTTCGAAATGGTGTATTTCAAATTAGTTTGTTAGGTTTTCCTTTTATATAACTTATAGTACCTATAAGCATACAGGGGTAATAATTAATTAAAACGTCAGAAGAAAATTTATGTCGAACCACTATAATAGTATCGAAAAGTCCATAAATAACATTTAGAAAGGAAATGTGGATCATCATTATAATAAATAAAATCAAAAACATGTTTGACTAATTAATATGTTCATGTTCATGGATTGCTAATAAAACTGGAGTTTGCAAAAATAGTAAAAGATTGAAGTCATATTAAGAACCTAATCTGAAAAACGATACTCTGAGAAAAATGTGGAACAACAAAAAAATAAAGTATTCTAGGAAAGAATTTGGGAAATATTAGACACCAATGCTAAAAGTTCTATCATTTTTCTGGACCCTACTAAAGTCGTTATAACCTTGATCTACATAATCTGATACTTTTGCCAAAAGATACTTTAATTTAGAAGTACCTACGTTTTGGTTTCATAAGACTGAAATAACCCTATACGCTTTCCATTGGTTAAGGATAAGATTACTAAATACATTATCTATTATAAAGTCTGTTTTGTTTTTGCACGATGTTTTACAGTATTTATAATTGTTGTTTACACTGTATTATGAGCAACCTTAAGACAAATGTTTTGGACCACCATACAACGTGTCTTAAGGTTGCCCACAATGTGGTAAACTAATCTGAAATTGTTATTTTTTGTTATAGATATCTCGTGTTTGAAATCGAATAAAGGATTTTTTAGCCCAGAGGCCATGGAAAGTGCTGCAGTTGATGTATTGGAACATAACTTTAGCCTCAGAATAGCAGCCAGCAGAAATAGCATTAAATATCAAACATAAGCGCGGTACGTAAAAACAGCTAAAGATGCTCCCAAGTCCCAATGACGTATAATCGTTTAAACCTCAATACGATAATCGAACGGTATTAAATGATAAGCAAGAAATA
The DNA here is from genome assembly GCA_964028335.1 of Altica lythri. NCBI lineage: Eukaryota > Metazoa > Arthropoda > Insecta > Coleoptera > Chrysomelidae > Altica > Altica lythri. The sequence continues at coordinate 34,695,435 of OZ034801.1, read as the reverse complement.
TTGCATAAAGGAATGTCTGCAAAAGACATGAGACAACTGGCTTACGAACTTCGTCGATATAACAAAATTCAAATGCCTCAGAAATGGGAAGAAATGAAGTGTGCTGGACTTGACTGGCTTCATTGTTTTCGAAAGAGGCATCTCGAAGTCAATATCCGCTAACCGAAAGGTTGCAGCTTATCTAGGGTTCATCATTTAATCGTTGTAATGTGGATAAATTTTTTGGAAAATTTAGATGAAGTATTGACGCGTTTTAATAAATTTTCTGAAGGCATACGCATTTTCAATCTAGATGAAAATTCGATCACTACTGTACAAAAGTCATCAAAGATTCTTGTACCAAGGGGAGTCAAACAGATCAATAAAGTTAGTAGGTATATTGGTTACAACTTGCTGCATTATAAATTCAACATGTATGTAAATTTTTTAAAACTATAAATTGTTGCAATACTTATCTTTTCTCTTAATGTTTAGGGAACTGCACGACCACCTACCATGATCTTCCCAAGAGTTAATTTTAAACAGCATATATTAAACGGAGCTCTCGCTGGTACATAAGCACTTGCGAAACCCTCAGGATGAATAAACTCTGAAATATTTGTAGCTGTTATATGGCATTTTATTAAACACTTAAAAAGTTTCAAAACAAATTCAACATTACCTATCTTGAATAATTATGAAAGTCACTTTTTCGTTGAGACACTAAATTTAGCTAAAAACGATGGGGTTACCATGGTCATTTTCCAGCCACATTGTTCCAACAAACTACAGCCACTGCAGCGACCGTTTGACAAATAAAGAGCCTGATCTTTATCACAATGAAGAAATTGTCAAAACTTACGAAAAACGTCTCTTTAAAAGACCAGAAAAAGTCTATGGTTATCCCTAAGCAAAACCCCGAAAAACTCTTAATATGAGAAGAAAAGGCCGAAGCTGACACGCACGAGCAAATAAAAATCGAGCAAAAGCATTAGGAGAAAAAAACAGGAAGCTATTGCTCGCTTTAAAAGCACCATGAGTAAATTAACAGAGAGTGCTTCATCCCTTTCACTACCATCGTCCAGTGACAGGTACGATTCATTTGTGTCTGATTTCTTAGACACCTATTCATTTAACAATTTTGAGTTTGATCGTTTTCAAGATTTATTAAAAAATAAGTGAAAATTATTGAAGTAAACCAGTAAACGACAACGACTTTATAGTCACATTTTTGCGTGATAGTGTTAAATATTTGGAAAATGGCCTTTGCTTATTAATCTTGATGGATGTGTCAACTTCGTTAAAGGTCGTTTTGTTAAAAAACATTACAACTCAAAAATATATAGCATTGATGCTGTAAATCAGAGTCTAACCCTTATGAAGGTGTCGCGAACCACCGTATATATCTAAATTAATAAAAAATGGACCCGCCAGAAAAAAACGCGTGTTGATTGCGTCATAAAAATCCATCATTTAGGACTACTTAGTACTAGATATTATACATAATATGTAGGCTAAAAGAAATTATCCTACTGTATGTTGCATTCAAATCTATTTGAAAAAGGAAAGAAGTGCTAGATTGTGCCAGAACAACATTTTGGCGATTTTTGAAGAGTAACGAGTTTTACTTAAAGACTATCGATAAACGGCAATGGTCGGCATTTTCCTCAGTGAAATCAAAAGGCCGAAAAAAGCCGACGATAACAAACTGATTTTGGAAGGACTGTACATAAATGTAATTACCAATATGATTTATACCTATTTAAATTTGTATTATAATAAGTTTATAATGCGGTAATCAATAAATTAATAAGTGAAAATACTAGTTTTTTATAGGATTTACGAAAAAACAACATCTGTGCTTTCATGCCGAGATTTAGTAAAATAATTAAAAAGAACAGTCGATACCAGCTGATATAATACAGATTCTATTACGGCTCTGAGCTTTAAAGTGTCAGCTTAGCTGTTAAGATAAATCAATCCACACGAATTTGAAACGAATAATACTATTTCTATTGGTTAAGATTTTACGATCTATATTAGTACAAAACTTATTAGAGCAAACATAAAACTATGTATCCCAATAATATGAACTCTTCAAGACATCAAAATAAATTCATTCGAATAAAAGTTACGTTAAAAACAAATATCAAGATTAGCAATAAGTAATTACTTTAGATCGAAAATTCAAAAGACTAGTAGCGTGTTTGCTTGATTGTATTAGCGGCAAGCTAACAATAAATTTGGATCTAATTAAAAGTTAACTGAGTCCAGTGTATGCTGGGCGTACAGTGAACAACAGCATTTATAAATACCGAGCTACGGCCACCACCGTTAAACGAAATTGTGTTTTTAATTTCGCAAGCGCACTTGGAATAACAGCAAAACGCGGAAAAGTGGAAACCACTATTGGGCCGTGGAGACTTATTCAATGGCGTGCTCAAAGATGTAAATGTATATTATTTTCCTTTATGATCAGTATTTAAAAACTGTTGTTAGATAGTTACTACAAACTTTTGTAATAAGATACGTCTATTTTTTTGGCTTTACAAATTTCATTAAGAAAGTAACTTTGTTTTTTCTCATCTATCCAAATCAACAATATATAACCCGCTCGTAATTGTCGCTACATGAAGATCATTAGTTTATTTTTTGGTTGTATGTGTGATGATGCTAATTACACATGTGTGATTATTATAATTTATTACTTTATCTTTTTGCTTTTTAACAACGAGGAAACTTATGCCGACTATAATTACTAGACATTATCAAACAAAGCTTATTTGCGATATTCGTAGACAAAACAACAAAAAGAAAACTATCATAGATTTCATGGTAGAGATAAACGACTCTCAACAACACAATCATGATTTGGCACAGTTCACTTTGAACATTAAGATCATTTGATTGGTCAACATTTATATATCGAATAACAGATTTTACTATGCATTTTAAAATCCTTTAAAAAAAGCTGCTGTGACTATTTTCCACATTAGGCATATCATACTACTTGTTTTAATGGTTAAATCTTCTATAATTATACTAAATCTGTAGAGAGGTCAATTCTGTACATAAAATATATTTCCAAAATAACTATCGGGGGGTGATTAGGGATCGATACTGATGCCAAAAATGCAATCAGTAAAATTTTTGTCTGTCTGTCTGTCTGTCTGTATAACCGCTATAGAAACAAAAACTACTCGACGGATTTTAACGAAACTTGGTACAATTATTTTTCATACTCCTGTGCTGGTTATAGTATACTGTTCTTTACGCTACAATCAATAGGAGAAGAGCAGTGGAGGGAAATGTTGGGAAAACGGGAGAATTTACTTCATTTTTTAAGCTTCCGTCGCGTGTGCAACCTTAATGGTTAAAACTATACAGAAATCGTCTTATTTTTGTAATTTGGAGGTCAACTGTGAACGGATTTTACAAAATTTCACCCACAAGGGGAGTTGCGGGGGCGTGAAAAATAAAAAAATTAAAATTTAAAATTTATAAGTCTTACAGGGTTGAAGCTTTGTACAATAATAGTTATTTTTATAATTTTCAGGTAAATTGTCAATGGATTTTACGAAATTCCACCCACATGGGGGGTTGCGGTGGCGTGAAAAAAAATTAAAATTTATAAGTCCTACAAGTTGAAACCTTTGCAAAATAGTTATTTTTATAAGTTTGAGATCAATAGTGAACTGATTTTACGAAATTTCACCCACAGGTGTTTGCGACGGCGTGAAAAATAAAAATTTAAAATCTATAAGTCCTACAGGTTTAAAATTTTGCATAATAGTTATTTATATAATTTTGAGGTCCATTGTAAACGGATTTTAGAAAATTTCACCCACAAGGGGGCATGCGGGGGCGTGAAAAATAATCTATACATAAAATAAATCTGTAGAAATGAAAATTCTGTACATTAAAGATATTTAAAAAATAATATATTTTTTTTCTACAAGCATGCGTAAAACAACACTTTCCTGCACGCATTTTAATTCAGAAAATATCTCTTTCCCGCACGCATTTTTTTATTAATTAGAGATGTTTTCCGATAACCTTTTTGACAAAGTATTGTATTATTATCTTTATCTTGTTGGACTACATACAAATAGTAAAAAAAAATAAGATTATTTTACATGAAAATAGGGATTTTTAAAATGTTTGTTTTTAAAAAAATCATAATTTATTAAATCACCCCTGTAAACCTTACTCAAAGCAACAACAAACTTACCTGTTTAAGTAGGGTTGCTATAGCTGCAGTCGTGTATTTATTGACACTATGAAAGATTTAATTGTCACAATCGCATCTTTTCAAGTATCTAAATAGTTTTCGAGGTGATTTTGCTTGTAGAAAAAATATTGATCCTAACTCTTGCGGAAATTAACTTTCCCGCACTTAACTGCTTGCCCGAACTCCGCTTCGCGTCGTTCGGGCATCGGCAGTTCGCGTGCGGGAAAGTATAACTTTCCGTACTTGTTAGGATAATAACTATATCTGTATGTCTGTATGTTTGTGCGCGCATCACATTAAAACTACTGATCCTATTCAAATGGTTTTCACAGATATATTTTTGTCTGTCTGTCTGTCTGTCTGTATAACCGCTATAGAAACAAAAACTACTCGACGGATTTTAACGAAACTTGGTACAATTATTTTTCATACTCCTGTGCTGGTTATAGTATACTGTTCTTTACGCTACAATCAATAGGAGAAGAGCAGTGGAGGGAAATGTTGGGAAAACGGGAGAATTTACTTCATTTTTTAAGCTTCCGTCGCGTGTGCAACCTTAATGGTTAAAACTATACAGAAATCGTCTTATTTTTGTAATTTGGAGGTCAACTGTGAACGGATTTTACAAAATTTCACCCACAAGGGGAGTTGCGTGGGCGTGAAAAATAAAAAAATTAAAATTTAAAATTTATAAGTCTTACAGGGTTGAAGCTTTGTACAATAATAGTTATTTTTATAATTTTCAGGTAAATTGTGAATGGATTTTACGAAATTCCACCCACATGGGGGGTTGCGGTGGCGTGAAAAAAAATTAAAATTTATAAGTCCTACAGGTTTAAACCTTTGCAAAATAGTTATTTTTATAAGTTTGAGATCAATTGTGAACTGATTTTACGAAATTTCACCCACAGGTGTTTGCGACGGCGTGAAAAATAAAAATTTAAAATCTATAAGTCCTACAGGTTTAAAATTTTGCATAATAGTTATTTATATAATTTTGAGGTCCATTGTAAACGGATTTTAGAAAATTTCACCCACAAGGGGGCATGCGGGGGCGTGAAAAATAATCTATACATAAAATAAATCTGTAGAAATGAAAATTCTGTACATTAAAGATATTTAAAAAATAATATTTTTTTTTTTCTACAAGCATGCGTAAAACAACACTTTCCTGCACGCATTTTAATTCAGAAAATATCTCTTTCCCGCACGCATTTTTTTATTAATTAGAGATGTTTTCCGATAACCTTTTTGACAAAGTATTGTATTATTATCTTTATCTTGTTGGACTACATACAAATAGTAAAAAAAAATAAGATTATTTTACATGAAAATAGGGATTTTTAAAATGTTTGTTTTTAAAAAAATCATAATTTATTAAATCACCCCTGTAAACCTTACTCAAAGCAACAACAAACTTACCTGTTTAAGTAGGGTTGCTATAGCTACAGTCGTGTATTTATTGACACTATGAAAGATTTAATTGTCACAATCGCATCTTTTCAAGTATCTAAATAGTTTTCGAGGTGATTTTGCTTGTAGAAAAAATATTGATCCTAACTCTTGCGGAAATTAACTTTCCCGCACTTAACTGCTTGCCCGAACTCCGCTTCGCGTCGTTCGAGCATCGGCAGTTCGCGTGCGGGAAAGTATAACTTTCCGTACTTGTTAGGATAATAACTATATCTGTATGTCTGTATGTTTGTGCGCGCATCACATTAAAACTACTGATCCTATTCAAATGGTTTTCACAGATATATTTGTCTTCTTTCGACTTAATATCTGGTGTATAAAAATTTTGCCCCCCATCTCTTTAACGAGGTCGGGGGAGAAATTTTTATATTACAATTAACACGCCAAGCGAAAAACGTCGCGGGTACAGCTAGTATTGAATAACTTAATGAAATTAAATTGTTTGGTTTTGATTCAAAAATATCAATCAACCTAAGAAAATTAATTTATCTAGACACGCGGTAGCGTGTCAAGCCAAGTTCAAGCAAAAGAATTGGCTAGCCAGCGCCAAGTGTAATATTACACGAACCAATTGGTTCCACTTTTGACTCTTCTATAACTCAAAACCTCTTTAACGTAAACTCATAAAACTACTTGTGTTTAATTGTATCCATAAGGATATCTAGGAGCCCAAATTTCATGAAGCTAGCTCAAACGATTATAAAGATATGAAGGTCAAAAAGTCTTAAATTTTAGCACTGACTGACTGACTGACATAAGTATGTACCTAAACCTAATCTACTTCCAGATGACCTAGAAGGGTAAAATTTGGAATCCAGCTCGGTAATTGTATGTAAGTGTAGAAAAAATTCTAAAAATAAAAAATAGAGGGTGTCCCCATACAAAACAATTTTTTTAATTGTAGCGTTGGAACCATTACAAGCATATATTTGAAACTATCCCAAAATATGTATGTGTATTGCTATATTAGCTATATAACAGAAATATAAAAATAAAGTTAAGTCAAAAAATAAAATGGTGTCCCCATACAAAAAACTTAAATACGACACAAACGGTGTGTCGTAAGCGGCGCGCAAATTAAATTGAATTCAATAGGATACCGGACAGTAATCGAAAAAAAATCTAAGATGTGTTTTAAAATAAAGTTTGTTATACAACAATATCACTCAATAAAGATTTTTAAAAAATAACAATGATTTATATTTTTAATTCAATAAATAAAGTTGCGTAAATTATATGTGACGTGTAAGAACCCAAACGCCAATCACAGTGCGTAATGTCATATGTAGGTAGCCATAAGTAAACAGCACTGCTTTGTATGTTATTTCGCGTTTTTCTACAATTTATTTGCATTTTTCTAAAAATATTTAATTGTAATTATACTCTATTTAAAAACTAGGAGGAGCGATTTGAATTTAAGTTGGCAACACTCGCGTTTGTTTATTGGTTAATTTGGAGTCAAGTTTACACTATAAACATTTGCCACTTACATTTATAGGACATTTATAGGTTATGTTTTAAAAGTGTGAAATATTTGTAATGGTGACTTTTGTTAATTGATTTCCTTTTTTAATATAATTATTGTAAGTTTATTTTGTGACTATCTTAGACCATATAAAAAGTGTCCATAAACATTTATTTTCAATTTTATTTAAATGAAAGAAATGTATTTAAATTTGCCGCCTTGTAAATTTTCTAGTTACTTTTTTGGCTGTCAGTCTGGCTTTTCAAATCACTCCTCCTAGTTTTTAAATAGAGTATACTTACGAATTGAAGGACTATAGTCATAACAGAAGTTGTCGTAAGTGCTTGAAGCCTTCTGTTAAGTTTTTATTATGGAACAAGGTTATACAAAAGCCGAAAATAGAAATCTCCCAAAAGTTGATATTTTCATGGTCAGCAGTTTCTTTGCCACTAATTCCAAATTTTGTTCTGCCGAATTTAGAAATATGAAAACATTTGTGTAAGTATTTCATTCTCTTTTTGTTTATCTTAACCATGGAAATGATTGAAGAAATAAGTAAAACATAACCTATAACACCTACATTACATAAACACTAAATATGATTATTTGTATTATGGGCTGTGTAATAACACTCTAGGTACAGTACTTACATCAAAGTGATCTTCACAAAAGTAAATTGGTGAAGTAACAGATATTTCATCGCACTTTCGTCTTGCTAGGTCTAACCATTTCTTTCGTATGTCTGGTTTTCGAGGTACATCAATAAAAAAATTATTTGGAGTAGTTACTGATGTATTTCCACATCGAGGTACAACACACCAACGATATCTTTTTCGGTCCATGATGATTAAGAAAAACAAAATTCTTAATTTATCCAAGCACTGATCACTAGTAATATGGCTCGTAGTTTGTTTACCTCCATATGACGTCACGCGATCTGATTTGACATGAAGTGCTGTTTCCGCGGCAATTTTAAATAAATTATGTTTTTGACGTTTTCAAGTAGATACTCCAGAGGATTTATTTAATTAAAATATTGTTTTTTATGGCTATATATATATAAATAAAGATTATTTTTAAACACTATTTGAAAAGTTGTCCGGTTCCCTATTGATGAAATACACTGTCCACGGTCCACAAGCGAGCAAATGAAGCGCTGAAAAAGAACGAGGATGATTCATCATTAACCGCTAGATTAGAAGACGACGTTATCACGATCAAATTGGGTGCACGAGTTATGTTGCGTAGGAATATACATGTTAGTAAAGGGCTAGTGAACGGCTCTATTGGAGTTATAGAGAAAATAAACTGGGATGTCGATAGAAACAATAGTGCACGTAAAATTATTATCAAATTTAATAATTTAACTTATGAACTAGAACGTGTCAAGACTAAGTTTCAGATATTAAATAATGTATATGTTCACCGGGAACAGTTCCCTATTTGCTTGGCTTACGCTATTACCATCCACAAATCACAAGGACTTAGTCTGGATAGCGCTCTTCTTGACATAGACACTTCGATTTTTATATAGCAGAGGACAGGCCTACGTTGCGCTCTCCAGAGTTGAAACATTAGACGGAGTACACCTTATTAATCTAGCCCCTAGTCAAATTAAAACACAAGATAGTTCAATAGTAGAATATAACCGCCTGAGATCGTTATATCGCCCAGACTTAGCTAATATAATTATAAACAGGAAGCAGATAATAAATGGACAATGCGCACTATTGTCTCTAACATTCAAGAGAATGTAGACAATAGCTTAATAAATATAACCATGCAGCGGAAACGCAAGAAAAAACATTAAATCTCAATACCTGCCCAGTTTTTTTTACAAAAAGTAATGATATCCAACCAAAAACATAAATGTAAAAAAGGAGAGCCAAGTTCAATACAAAAATTATGCTTGGCTGTGGGCTTCGCCGCAAAAAGAATGGAGATCTAAATAAGTGCCAAGTTATATGCAAAATCCAAATATGTATTTATAGGAACAAAATAACATTATGAACTAATATTAAACTCTATTTCTTTGCTTTATTGAATACCTATAATAATTGTTGTTATTTAAAAATGTGAGATCAGTCATTTTATAAAGTTATTCAACATATATTTTTAAATTCTGATAAAAACTGGCCAAGTCAAATCTAACCTTCTTTAAGATCTCACATTTTTAAATAACAACAATTATTATAGGTATTCAATAAAGCAAAGAAATAGAATTTAATATTTGATCATAATGTTATTTTGTTCCTATAAATACATATTTGGATTTTGCATATAACTTGGCACTCATTTAGATCTCCATTCTTTTTGCGGCGAAGCCCACAGCCAAGCATAATTTTTGTATTGAACTTGGCTCTCCTTTTTTACATTTATGTTTTTGGTTGGATTATCATTACATATATTATTTGTTTTTTTAAATTTTGAAATAAGAAAAAGGAACTATTTGTGTCAATATACATATTTGGCAAAAATAATAATTTCACTGAAAAATTAATAACTTTAACAGACATTATGTGAACATGATGCAGCATTATCTTTCTATTACACACGGTTGTAATTTCTAGTAAGTAGTAATGGTGCTTTGTCTAACGATGGTGTACTCAGACAGATACATCTGTGTCTTGATAAATAATTAAAAGATTAATATTTTTGATTTGTGTTGTCTTCGAATTAACGCTATTATTATTAAAACAGTAGACACTATCAGAATTCATTTTAGTAAACAGAGAAATAATCTTGCAGATAGTAAGCTATTTACAAGCGATGAGTGAATATAGGAAGATCCAAAAAGCGTAACGAATTTGTAAAAAACGAAGGTGAAGCGTAATTAGAAGAAACTTTATAATCAGTCTTCTCTCCATAAAATAAAGATTGCTAATAGTAAGCCTAGACAATACTAATCAAAAATTTCAGTTAAAAGAGCTAACCAGGATATTGAAAAATGTTGCGTACTTGGTGTGATTCCAATAATATTCGAATTGGACTAAAGGAGAACTGAAAAACAAATCTTATCACTTTTAAATAAGTCACAACCCCCGCGAAGCAATGGTGTAAATATCATTTAAACCAGGAGGCATTTATAGAATAGGCACTATAAGCAACAAAATCTTGGACCAATTATATTCAAAAAATCAAATTACCAGTTTGTATAGAAAAAAAAACACATTTAGGTAAACAGGAAATCAAACACTACAATTATTTTTTAGAGTTGTATTTCCAAATGTCAGAAATATCCAGATTTCTGTAACTTAAAATATTACAAAAGCCACACTCGTAGCAATAATATAATTAACAAGAAATATTTTATTTATTTTGTAATATTTAACGCTTGGAAATTAAATCTTATATAAAATCATTTTGATTTTATTAATTTCTATTTTCAAAATAATGTTTATCTCTATATTACAGAAATTTATGCCGAAAATCCCACTCCAGGGACCGGCACCCATAGGGACAGTCTGTGGAAGGAATCGCTAATGACGATACCTCTCTTATAGGTAGACACGGATGCCGTCGTACCAAGATTTATCTGTGACAAACCCTACAAAATATTAACAGACAAGACAGTAGACCCAAACCTAGTGAATGCTCTGAGCGCCTATACGAATGGATCAAAAGCAGCCAGGTGTGGGATGTGGAATTTACTCCAGATCTTTGAGTATAAAAATGAAATGGGCTAGAAATGGCTTTTCAACTGTGGTTCAGTTAGAACTTACGGGCATAACCATAGCTGCAAAAGAATTAATCAATAGGAACATCACAGAGAGTCCGTGTAAATATTTACACGAACTGCCGACAAGCACTACTGACTTTGAATAGACCACGTATTACTTCAAGTTTAGTACTACAATAATATAATAATAATAATGTTTGGCAAAAATTAATTTTTTTACAAAATACAATAATGTACCTAGTATAAAAATAGAAACTACAATTAAAAATAATATTATAAAGCCAAAAACATAATGATCCCACAGAAGCGAAACATAGTCCGCTTGTGCGTGGGTAGTCCGCCAGCCAGAATAACGTGGTCACTCTGAGCTAAATCAAAAGACATGTGAACTCTAAAGGCAACCGCATTGCGGACAATTTAGCCAGGAATGCTGCGGGCTACAAATATGTTAGTCCTCGACTATCTACCAAGCTAACAATTTTCGCTCTCGTGGACCTTATCAAACAGCACTTTCAAAAAACTTTATACAGTACTGGGATAAAACAACGAACTGCAGACTGGCTAGATAGTTATAACTTTATCCTAGCGAGGAAACACTTAGAAAATTTGAAGCGTTGACCATACAAAAATCTCCGAACAGCTGAGGGAATCTTAACAGGTTACTGTCAATTGCAACACCATTTGTTCAGGATAAAATTAACAGAATTGCCCCTATGCAGAGGTTTCGAACAAGAAAAGGAAACAGTGGAGTATATAATGTATGACTGCTCTGCTTTTTCTGAAATCCGTGTTGGGCGAGTACTGGCTTACACCAGTCGATATCATGGGGATCCTCCTTGGGAGCCTTATAACCTATTTTAAATTTCTAGGTCTGATGACAGCATTAGGTGTGGATATCCCTACACACGGGAGCATGCACAATGGGACATATGCCATATGTGGCCTTAGTGTCGTTATAGAGCACTTGCTCGCCCCACCCCAAATTTCCAGATCCAGATCCAGATACTACAAAAATTTATGACGTTCATCGAATTATATTCACCATATGTCAATAACTATATTAATATCACATTCTTCTACTGAAATGGGTTATTATTCATAATATCCAGATAAAGTGGTAAATATAACCTTATTAATCACAATAACCTAACCTGTTAGTTCTATTATATAATAGCTGGACATTATTTATTACGACTTAAATAATAACTTTGACTTTAACGTATATACCAAATTTTTCCGGTGTAGATTTTATAAACAACATCGTTGTTTTAAAAATAGTCTGAAAAAGATTCTTGAAACAAATAACTCCGACTCTGTTTTGACTTCCTGATGCTGATACTAAGTCGGCAAATAATGATCGAGCTTAAAATTAAGGAATCTAATTAAAAGTAATAAAGACGAATATTCCATGGGTTTTTTCATCGGCTTTTTTCGGCATCTTGTAATGAAGAAAAAGCCGTTAAATGAGGTATAACATTACAGATGGCACCAGCGACAGCAACGCACTTAGGCATCTTTATTGTGTAGTTTTAATGCAACCAAGGTAGCGAAAACTTTTAAATTCTATTTTTCATTTGAATAATTTCTATTATCGCTAGAAGCACAAATAGAATAAAGGTAAGTACTATTTCTTGGTTTATAAAATGTACTAGCGTCACTGTGAACAATGTTTGGAAAATATCCGTGTAACGGAGTAATTCTCAAAAGTAAAATCGTTTTGTTATAAACTTCATAGAGTCTTGTATTATCTCTATGATGTTTAATAAACGTTGTGAAGGTTTCATCTAACGAACTTAAGTAAAATCTTAGTTAAGATCATTTTTTTCTTGAGTAATTTCATATGTGATTTATTTTAGGATGTAGGTACACATATTGGCAACATGGTTATATATTAAGTGACAACCTGATTGTATTTAGTTTCGTTGTTTTTGTGTTTTTTTATATCGTTTATGTCTCATTTATTTCAGTATTGTCAGTGATAAAGGTCAGTATTCCTAAAGTTAAAAAATAAAAATGAGAGGTGTCAAAGGGACACCCAGATTAATTAGTGAAGGAATTGTATTTTGTAATAACAACAGAGTGTTTATACATTTATTATTGTCTGTATAAAATCTCCACTTACCTACCTAACTCCATCAGCAATATCCAAAATTTGTGGAGAACCACTGTCAAGATACATTATTGTTATTATTTTATTATTTATTATCTACAAAAACCTGTATAAACTTAACAAAGTCGCGACACTACACTATTCAAAGCAAAATAGTAAATCCATTATCACCTGAATATTTTCAACAGTTTGTTTCTTTTAACAAAAGTGTCCATTTATACAATGCCAGAGGTTTAGATGACATACATATATCTAGAATTACTTTTTATTTCAATTTAATTTAAAACAGGAATTAACAATTTAATACAACATTTTAAAATTAAAATATTTGACAGTTACTGACAGTTAAGGTAATTTGACGTAGGTACCTAACTAGTCAAGTTACGAACTATTTTTAAAATGTTTATGAATTTATTAATTTATAAAAACATGATGAAATAAAATATAATACTATTATAGGTAATTATTTTTTTTTCTACTGTATTTTCTTTTTAATGTACATTTTCTTTTAATTTAAAATAGTGTCTTTTTAATTGTAATATATCTATCTATGAGAAAGAGAGAGAGTTTTTTATTTTTTGGTCTGTGAGAGAGAGACAGACATGCGTGTGTCGTGTCGTGACAACTTTTGGTCTGAATTTTTTTTGGCTAGCCTCTAGCCTCAGTCGTAACTGGTCGTAACGCCCGAAAGGGAACTTCGTTCCAAAATTATGGATAGAAAAAGAGTAAAATATACCAGTGAAGAGAAACAATTATCACTATGTTTGGAAGATACATTTAAACATGTGATAGAGAGCGAAAAAACTAATGGTGTAAAAGCAAAGACAGAAAGCATGGTATAAGATACATACAAAATTTAATGCCAGAGGTCTAAATATCCACAGAGATAAAGATTTAGTAAAAAATATATGGGCATATATGAAACAGGAAAAAAAAATTTTCTGCAAAAAATAAACACTATCTTTTTCTTACTGGTGTAGGGAAAAACCAAGAAATTCCTGTTAATGATTGCATACTAAGTATAATTAATAAAAAAATAGTAAACGAGTTATTAAATTCAACTAATGACGATCACATTGTAGATGATGTTATTGTGGGGGGACTAAAATTGTAATGTTATTTGAATTCATTAACGAGTAGCGTTATTGTTAATAGAACGTTTTCATAAACCCGAAAAGGAGAAATCGATATCATCTTAGTTTGTTTGACTCGAAAACATATCATTAAAGAGGAAATATTGATACCTATCTCTAGGTGAACAAAGATAATATATTTGATAAATGTTTACCTACATAAAATTTGAAGCTTCATCTGTTAGGAATTACACAATCAACGAGGCTCCCGAAATAACACAGAAAAAGGTTGAATTTGTATAGAAACAAACTCCTACATAGAGGAAGTTAAAAAAATAAAATACATGGAATGGAAGAATATGATAAATTGTTTCAATTAAAACTAGAAACTAAACAAAAAAAACTGTAACGAATTAAACTTAAAAATGAAAAAAAATCAATTGAACTAGATTTATTAAAATTTAAATCCGATAAAAGAAAAAAACAAATTAAAAAAAGAAAATTAACTTTGTACTTAATATCGTTATTAATATTATGTTTCTGTATATATATAGTATCTTTTTACTCAAAAAAGCGTTTAGATTTATCTATCTAATATATTTAAATGAGCAATTCTTCTATTATATATTTGGAATCTCGGAATCGGCTGCAACGATTTTCATGAAATTTAGTATATAGGAGGTTTCGGGGGCGATAAATCGATCTAGCTAGGAATCATTTTTAGAAAATGTCGTTTTATTCGTGTTTTATCGATAATTAACTTAAACATAACTCTTCCTGACATCTATTGGCAAAAATTAATACTATTTTTTTTTTAAATTGTGAGCAACTAATTGCTTTAACGACACAACAACAGCTAAAGCTATTCCAGCAGATGGTGTTGTTAAGTAACACGAAGTCAATGAGTGTTTGCTTTGAGGTTAGACTAAGAAAATCAATTGTTTATTTATATTATTTGTGTCTTCTTAATGCACGTGTTCACTTAAAAATGCCTAAACGATCTTGGAAAAAACGCTTATAAACAATCTAACTTCACGAAGCCGCAACTCGTCTCAAGAACAACTAGAAGAGCATCGGCATCAAACTGATCAGTATTCTCAAACTTCTCACAGTGAAGACTCATTTCAAGGATACCGTCATGAAAATAATCAGGTTTCTGCTCGTCCCACACGTGCTGCTAAAGTAAGATGTTTGCAAAATTTGACTGACATTACACGAGCAAAGCTCGGTCATCCAGGTACTTAAAATAATTTAAAATAAAAATGTACTGTATATACAACTAAATTTTAAATTTTTACAAAACTAATTTCTAAAGTAATGAATTACAAAATTTCTCCTATAGTGTATTTCAACTTCATTGATGTTTGTAGGTTAAATATTGACATCAGCAACTCGACTGTGTATGTCATCCATTAGGGCTTTATTTAACGAGGTTCAGGTTCATTCTGTCTTCTAGCAATATTGTGTAGTATTGCTGTGGCTACTTTTATTTGAAGAACTATGTTTAGATGTAATCGGCATCCGTACGACCGTATATGAAAACGCCTTTTCCATTCAACAAATTCAAGCGCGATTGTATCTTTCTTTTTCTTCATTCCAAATATTGGTACATGTAGCCTACATCACCCAAAAAAATTGTAATGACGACTACCATATCAAAAAATTAAATATTAATATCTATCAGAACTGCGTTTCCAAAATCGCCTCTTTCAACCTATGCCTTAACTCTGCTGTTGTTAAATATTGTTGAGTCATGAGCAGATTCCGGCCAACGAGCCACAATATTTTCAAATAATAAATCAGCTGTTCCAATTGCTTAAACGTTTACTGAAAAGTAACCCTTACGGTGTGTGTAGGTTTTTTTAGGTTTCAATTTTAATTTATCTTCAGTACGTATAATTTATTTATGCATTTGGACATTTTTTAAATACGTTGCAACTATTATCTTTACTAAATTTCTCAAGACATCCTATACTATGCACGATAAATCCATTACAATTATATACACAGAAAAGTGACAAATCACAGGAGTCCTAAGAAATATTAATATCGTTATAACAAAATTCTACATATGATCTAACGTCTTTATATAAATATTAGATCACTTTAAAATTGTGTTTGTAATAGAAAAATTGTACGCAAACTAAGTCTAGTTTTAGCTTGTTTCCATAGACATTACCTCTTTGTTCATATTTTAATTATTTCCATATTCCATTACTTTTTCGGTCATCCTCTTTTTTTTTTGAATTTTTGCTTCCCATATTTGCTTCACAGGTCTCTTTCTATCAATTCGTTGTAAGTGTACCCATCAACTCAATTTTCGTTGTTCTATAAACTTTGAAAAAGGTTGTATATCTAACTCTTCTCTAACTTGTACGTTTCATATTCTCTCTATTTATACTCTTTATAATATATTTTATCTCCTTAGATTGTTATTTATTATTCCGTCTTTGTGTTAAAGTGTAGGTTTTACATCCATACGTCAATATTGGTCTATATATGGCCTTGTAATCATTTTTTTTGTTACCTCTCGCTTACTAATAAGTAAATGTTCATTCTATTAACGATTCTATTGATTCTGAAGACTCTACCAGATCTTTTTTCTTAAGACTTTATAAGAAGCCTTTTTAAGGTTTATGAAAGCAACTTTAGATTGGATAGCAATAAGAAAAACATTGAAAATAATATAAATGTTAAATTTTGGAAATAAAAAGAAATCCAAGTAAAATTCAAGCGCTACCCGTCAGTACTTACTTCAAATTCTGAAACCTCTCTTCTGTGCCTCCAAAAGTTTACTTTGTGACACTCTTTTATTACCCATCCGAAGCTATATCACTCTGGCTCAATTCAAACTGCACGGCCTAAGTCATTATCTAGAAGATCTATTATATTTTGATAGAGCAGTTACGAAAATAATGGCTGATATTACGGCTGTCACATATCATTCAGAACGGCTTTATTACGTATCCAGATAAGATTTTGTTTGTTGGCTTATGAATAATTTGATTTTCGCAATTCTTAATTTATTTATTTATTACCTCGAATACCTCCATTGTTTTCTTTGTTTCTTGCTTAACTTATTATTATATATTAAGTTATATTACTTCATGTTTTATCATTAAGGTTTGTGAAAGGAACATCATAGTTTATTTCTTTGCTCATCTACTACCTTAGGGAAAATCTAACCTTAAAAGTTTTACTAAAAGTAAAATTCTTTGTAATCAATTTTACATGATACATTTATTTCATCCTGTCCAGTAAATACACTTCCCTATAATTAATTTGGCGCCGGTAAGTAAAACATTACGGTATCAGGTACTGTAATGTGTTGCCTAGCAACGCTGCTCTGATTGCTTAATTACTTTTAATTTTTGACATTTAAAAATACTATACCTAATGACTATAAAATAAAATAATTAATTACTTACTTTTACATTCATATTTAAAAGGAAGTCAATGATATTCAATTTTATATAAACAATTAAACCTTAATAATAAAAAAATTATTTGACAGTGACAGATGGCTTTCAAGGTAATTTGACATAACTAATCAAGTTACGAACTATTTTTAGTCAAGTTACGAACTACTGTTAACATTTTTATGAATTTATTAATTTATAAAAACAGGATGAAATAAAATATAATACGATACATGGTCGTTAGGTGTTATTACAGTCCTCGTTTTCATTTCCAAACTCGGCTCCTACGTCGCCTCGTCCGTAAACTAACTCGTACTGTAATAAGTCACCTACCGACCTTGTAACGTATAATACTATTACGTTTTACGTAACCATGCATCCTCTTAATACAGAAAACAAAAACTACTGTATTTACTTTACAACGTCGTCAAATTCAAAGACAAAGAGTTATAAATTTATAATGACGTTAAATAAACGGTAGACCACTTACAAAACGAATAAACTTTGATAATATGTTAAAAGTTAAAAATTTGTATTGTAAAACAAATTTACTTAAAAACTTGATTTAAAGTAGAATTGTAGACTTACTGGAAGCCAACATATTAAGGTATACTTTATCCAACCTCAATGTGAGAACGTTCGGTCTTTGTCGGAATTTTAATCCCATTGAGGCCAATGCCGATCATTGGCGTGAAATTAATTCATAAATTTTTATTAATTTTTGTTTTAAATTTCAAAAGAAAAACGGTTTATGTATATTTGTATATTTTGTATCAATTTGAAAAATATCAAATAACAAATTAATTCTTATAAATTAAAACTTGTTAATTTTAGTTATTAATAAGAACATTTTACTAATTATTCAAATAGCACATAAATCATAATATTTTTATAACAATTGTCTGCAAATAATACTAATTTTGTCAGACAATCTTAAAAGATGGTCTGTCGAGCAAGGACCACGAGGTGGTATGAGCCTTCCTTGCCTGGAAAGGAAAGGGTTGGGTATGTTAGTAAGAATAAAAAATTAGTTTTCTCTTTGAAAACAAGTTCTCAAGATACATCACTATAGTCGTAAAGGAAATTGGTTAGAATGACTAACAAGAATTGTCAGAGTCTTCTGAAGTAGAATCGTTCCCAGGTTAAATAACTAATGGTGCTATTGGCGGTAAAACAGGGTATTCCTTTTCTATTTTTATAACATAAGCTTCGTAATTTTGCCAAACATCGCTCTTAATGTCACTAATTACCTCTCGAATATTATCAAGTACAACTGCGGTTAAGGTTGGTGACTGATTATATTTTCGTAAATGTTTTTTTACAGTACTTCAAACCATTTCGATTGGATTGAAAATACAGTAGTATGAACGTGTGTGCTGCAAATGGTGTTACTGACGTATTCATTTTTAAAATTTCTGACTTGTGATCATTCTTATTAATCTTATTAATTCCTTTATTACTGGAACCTTTTTAGGCGATATGTTAGGCAAGAGCTGTTCGACAAACCACTTTTCAAATAAATCGGCTGTCATATCTTCGTAATAATCGGCAGAAGACTTTGTTATATTTTTGGCCGACAATAGCAACGTTTTAGTTACAAAACCGTCTTTGCTTCCGGCATGAAGAATAATAACACGTTGTCCTCTTGAAGACGGTACATTTAAAGCACAATTGTTTGTGTTGTCAACCCAGCCGTACTTGACAACATCATGCGTATCGAACTAGGTTTCGTATAAATAAATATTATATTTCTGTTTGAGTTGCGATATTCTTTTATTTTGCACAAATACCTACTCTTGTCTAAGTTCAACGATACGCTTAGATTCCATTATTATCATCCGATTATCTAGTTTCTTATATTTAAAACCACAACTCAACTTGCATAAGTATATTCAGGTAAATCTCTCAATTTTTCATGAATCATTTCTAAAGTAGGCACTCTATTTTCTTTGTAAAAGTTATAAACTGTTCGTTGAAAACGTCCTTTGCAGCAGTGTCAACCCTACCCAATTTTTTATTTGGTCGCTTTCGTTTTAAAGAATGATCCGTAACAGTTACTAAACAACAATTTTATATATCGTCGTATACCTGATTCGTGTTAATTCATGAATTATCGAAACAATCGCATTGTCAGTCATTCCAACATTTTCTTTTTTAAACAATGATACATATTTAAAACAACGCGTAGACATTGAACGTGTAAATCTTTGTGTTTTAATTCGAGACTGTCATCAATATAATTGTCATCTATTGATAATTTCGACGATGATGGATCTTGATCACCCGTTTCAATGGTCACCAAAACGCCATAGTATTATAATTTGTTGTTATACCAATTTCTCCAATAAACACACTGACGCCACTGTTAACTAGTCTTAAAATGAAACATTATGCAAGGTCAGAGGTCAGTCAGAATAGTAGGATCACTCGCTGTACCGATTCCCATTTCGGTACAGAGTGGCTCGGCTAAATCAACTGCGAAATTTAACTACCATCTCATTACCACCACTTCTGTTCCTATTAGCGACTCCCCTGTATGTCCCGAAACACATCTTGTCGGTAATAGTGTCGCAAAGGCGTCGGCATTTCTTTACATGCAATACCAAAGCGGTCACAAAAAAAGTTGGAAATGTGTAACTGAATACACAATGTTGCCGTTACTCAAAAATCTCTTTAAATATATACAAAATTGATTTCATTAGTGAAACTGTTTAAATATGAAGAACCTGGTTAATTAATTTAAGTATATATTTTTTAAGAATATTTTTATATTATCTTTCTAAGAGTCATTGACGAACAATTGTATAGTTAAGTGGAAAGAACATTTTCAAAATATATAAACTTAGGAATTTTCGGAAATATATCTGGCAACCTAGATTCGAAAGCTGGTTCCTTTGATATGATTAGGAGACGTGATTGGCTTCTTACATTAATATTAGTTAAACTGTACTTATCGAGGGTATGATAAGACAGGACCGGTATATCAGAGTTTTGGAGAACAGGTTGATTCCTCAGATCAACGAGTGATTTGCTGATACTTTGGAATGCACTTTTATGTACGATTCGTCTCCTTGTGATAAGGCAGGTAACAAGGTTTTTAGAGGTAAAACAAATAAAAGTGTGGCCGTGTCCTGGCAATTCACCGGACTTAAATCCAAAATAGAATGACTGAGAGCTGCTGAAACGATAAGTTTTTAAAGAAAATACCACATAGAACAAAATCTCATAGAAGCATTGTTTAAAATATGACATTATGATGAAGAATTAAAAGGAAATGTTAAAAATGCATTCAAAGTATGCCGTAATTAATAGCAAAGGAGGTTCTACAAAATATTAATCTTTGTCTAAACATTTTGTGCTTTCTTTTATTTTCTTAAAATATACATTCTTAATTGCTATAAAATTACAAAAGCGTATATTCTCAATATTCCAAATTATTATTTCCAACTGAGACTACTTGTACCTGTAATTAATAATTTGACCATTCACTGTATGTACAGAACAATAAACATTTATCTGCTCCTTTGACAGTAAATGTTATTTATACTCATTGTCACCATGCAGGGTAAGTAAGCTATAGCGCACGACGTTTCATTACGCACAACTGTGCGTTATAGCTTATGATTATAAATGACATTTTCTGTCAAAGGAGTAGATAACAGTACACGTAGAGATGTCAAATATTTAAAATTAAAATTAAAATATTGAGTCGTAGATAAACCATAGTACGTAACTCGAGTGGTTAGAGGTATTACGTACTCGTGTAATTAGTAAAGTAACTTTTCCACTCGTACGTAATGTCCCAATTACCACTCTTGATACGTAATATACTATTACATATTCAAATAAACTTAACGTATTTATGTTCGGTATGTTATTTTTTTTTTATTTAAATACGAATTTTGCTTCACAATGCGTTAGTTCTTTATGCTTCAAACAGTAAAATAGGAGTAGGTAATTACAAAAGATTAGGATTCAAAAACTGTTTTTTACATTAATTACTTAAATTAAAGGTAGAATTTAGGTATTATTATTATTATCATCTTTATTACTTATTTTCATAGTAGAGTATTTTGAATTTTCTTTTAAATTTTTAGTTAGAATTAGTTAATTTATGTAGGTAGTAAATAAATACGTTTCCTACTCGCTTCGTACTTTTCTCATCAACTAAAAAAGTTAATTAAATTTTTCCTGTCAGTTAGGGTTAGCTTTTAATTATTAGTCAGGTAAATATTCTTACGACCTGCTAAGAAATTTCGCGATGTAAAATAAAACAAGCGAGCAAACTACAAAATGAGCCATTTTACGGTTTAATCTCGCCACTAATATAACAAACTTTCTCCATAAATCGTTTACACACGTGTACTTCTATAAGATCGCACGTGAGTTAGCATAATTTTAACGACATAATATACCGCCATCTTCTGAAAATTTTTCAATTTCATCTCGAGTATCGGGAAACTTGTTTTTTTCGTCGACCTTGATAGTATTACGAAGAGGTTTCAACTGGTTTGGTTGAAATTCCTTATTTGTCTACAGACTAAAAATGTATTTTTTTGTGATCACTGTTTAGAAATATAACATTCTTAAAGTTTCCAACTCAATTGATCCCGAGATGGCTATACAAACGATAGCTGCCAGAAGAAGGTGAAAGAGTAAAAGTATTTATTTTTATTTAGTATTTATTTATTTGACCATGTTACAAATATAAAAAAAATGCTTATGACAAGTAATATTTAAACAACCAAAATTACAATTAAAAATGCTAAATAATATTAAAATTATTAAGGTAAACAATAGTGCAGTGAGTATGCTTTCACACCAATATAAAAAAAATTACTTTTAACTAAAGTGCTCTATGTATTCATCTACCGAATAAAAACAAAATCTTAGCATGAATTGCCTTTTGGAGTTGGATTTTGTAAATTTGTTTAAAGAAGATTTTTTAAATTCATTTTGTAAAATATTGAGATTTAATGAATTTCTTCGTGATTTGGTTAAACGAAAACGTTTATTTCTAAAATTTGAAGCAGATCTGGAGTTGTGTTTATATAAGTACGTCAGAATTTTTTTCCAAATTATCTCTCATTTTATGAATTTCAACTAAAACATAGTACAGATATATAGTAGGTAGAGGCATTATCCTAATTTTGATAAATAAATTTTGACGTTACAAAGCAATCTTATTGCTTTCTTCCGCAGTTTGAAAATGTCTAGAGCTGCAGAGGAGTTTTCCACAAAGCAATACCATAAGATATATTTGAGTGGAACAGTGAGAAATAGGTCATTTTAAGTATGTCAAAACTGATTGAACCTTTTAGTTGTCGTAACACAAGAAGTGTAGTTGCAAACTTACTTCTTAAGTAGTCTACATGTATAGTTTATCCAATCTAAATGTGAAATTTTGTGCTCTTTGGCGGTTTTTAAGTGCCTTTGATGACATTTCCGACCATTGGCGTGGAATTAAATAAAAGGGTTCATAAATTTTTATTAATTTTTGTTTTAAATTTCAAAAGAAAAACGGTTTTTGTATATTGGTAAATTTTGTATCAATTTGAAAATTGTCAAATAACAAATTAATTCTTTCAAATTAAAACTTGTTAATTTTAGTTATTAATAAGAACATTTGACTCATTATTCAAATAGCACATAACTCATAAGATTTTAAAACAATTGTCTACAAATAATACTCATTTTGTCTAAGAATCTTAAAAGATTGTCTGTCCAGCAAGGAACACGAGGAAGGATGAGCCTTCCTTGCCTGGAAAGGAAAGGGTTGGGTATGTTAGTAAGAATATAAAATTAGTTTGTTTTTGAAAACAAGTTTTCAAGATACATCACGATAGCTGTAAAGGAAATTGGTTGGAATGACTAACAAGAATTGTCAGAGTCTTCTGAAGTAGAATCGTTTCCAGGTTGAATTACTAATGGTGCTATTGGCGGTAAAACAGGATATTCCTTTTCTATTTTTATAACATGTGTTTCGCAATTTTTCCATACATCGCTATTAAAGCCACTAATTACCTCTCGAATATTATCAAGAACAACTGCGCTTAAGGTTGGTGACTGATTATATTTTCGTAAACGTTTCTTTACAGTACTCCAAACCATTTCGATTGGATTAAAAATACAGTAGTAAGGAGGTAAACGCAAAAGGGTGTGACCATGTCTGCTGCAAATGGTGTCAATGACGTATTCATTTTTAAAATTCTCACTTTTGATCATTCTTATTAATTCCTTTTTTACTGGAACCTTTTAAGGAACATCGATATTTTTGATTGCCATAAGTCTTAAAATTTCATTCTTTTTTTGTGTTATTAGGTATTTTGTTTAATATGCGGAAATGATACGACACATTGTCCATAACAATTACTGAATTGTAAGAAAACCCAATAGATAGTGTTGAATTTCGATTCATAAATAAATAAATAAATAAATAAATAAACGAAAAACTAAGAGAAAGTGGAAAATTAAAAACAGAAAAAATGCGAAAAAAATAAAGTCTAAAAAAAATACCTTTCTAAATCAAATAATATAACGCCACTGTAAGGTGGCGTAGTTATTATCTTATATATTTAAACGAGAAATTCTTACTATATTAAGTACTATCAAGCCACCGTAATATATAATATATCTAATATAAAAAATCAATAAAAATCAATCACGCTACTGTGTACTGTAATGGGGAAGAAGACTATTGGCGGTATTTGACTGTTGTCGTATTTTGCAATTTTCCTCTTTGAAGTTTCGTTTGATAAACAGCGCACCGTCGGCATTTGTTTGCGTTAAGATCAATGCGTTACGAACCGACTTGAAAATCCGGACAGTAAATACACAATGTTGCCGGTATTTAAAAATTTCATTAAGTATAAGTAATATATACAAAATTGATATCATTAGAAGTGAAAACTGTTTAAATATGAAGAACCTAGTTAATTAATTTAAGTATATATTTTGTAGGAATATTTTTATATTATCTTTCTAAGAGTCATTGACGAACAACTGAATAGTAAAGTAGAGAGAAAATTTTCAAAATATATAAACTTAGGAATATTCGCAAATATATCTGACAACCTAGATTCGAAAGTCGGTTCCTTTGTTGGGGTTAAAGGGAGTGGTTATGTTTTCATATTAATATTAGTTAAACTATACCTGACAAGTGAGATATTCATTTACCAATAAACCAAGTAACTTTATACTCTTGGTTTCACTTTTAGAATGAGTAGTAGAGAAATATAGATTTTGCGTTTTATCCAAATTTAATTTGAGGTTGTTGCCTGAGAACCAATGTTCGACTTTTAACAGTATATCTTTAGATACTAAGTTCAGTTCCTCTGGATCTTTAGTAGAAAAAATAAATGTAGAGTCGTCTGCAAATATGGTTTTTTATTGGGGTTTATAATATTTGGTAAGTCATTTAAATATAATGAATAATGGAGGTCCTAAAACGGAACCCTGATGGACACCATGTTCAACTGGTTTAAAATCTGAAAAACTATTGTTACAGAACACAGCCTCTGCATTCTGTTGGTGAGGTAGCTCGTAATGAGTAACAATGCACCATTATAAAAAAGTTTTTCTCATACAATATTATGCGAAATGCAATTAAAGGCCTTGGAGAGGTCGCACAGAATAATTACTGTATGCTCACCTGCTTCCAGGTCCTAAATCACATCATTCACAATACTTAACACTGCTTGTGATGTAGAGTGATTTTTCCTGAAACCAAATTGAGATTTGCTGAACAAATTATATTTGTTAAAATAATCATATAAATGATCACCGATAAGTTTTTCTATGATTTTACTGAAGATAGGGATGATTGAGATAGGACGGTAATTATCTAACTGACGCAAGATATGGTGTAAAGAGTTATTTGTGATCAGTGGTAAAAATTCAGATTACTTTTTTAAAATTATTATGACTGATGGCGAGACCGTATTCAGAAATTTTACATTTAAGGGAGAGTCAAAAATTTGAATACCTTATGATTCTGGTAGCTCCTCTAATTCTGAAATTTGGCACAAATTTTCGATTTTGTGTACCGTTCGCTAATGTACGATCCGGACTTTTTCTTTCTGTACCCATGGAATGTCGTTCATAAATTTTTTATTCTTTTTCTCAAATCTTTGACCGTGCATTCATACTTTTCAGATAGTGCCTCCCACACTTTCAATTTTTTATGACTGTCTTTATACGGATTACACAAATCTCATAAACTGTTGTTTTCGCGGTAATCTTCTATCAAAAACTTCACCTATTCTTGATTCCAAACGATGACGCCGAAGCAACGTAATTTAGAAATATTTTATTATTTGTTTATTATGTATTGAAGTATTTCTACTTACTATCTATTTTTCCTCATTTATAGTTTCTACTTTACTTTAACAATAATCATGAGGTGTGTAGATGTCGCCTGTTGAAGCAGTATCAACGGCAATTTTTCCTTTTATTGAATTTCTCAAAGCGTTCGAGAGCTTCGTACAAGAGCAGGACGTTATTTGCGGTGAGACTTGTTTCAAGTGTAAGGTTATGGTCCGGAATATCTATATTTTTTTTCTTTGAGATGTGTTCACAAAATGGAATCTCTATAAAAAGGAGAATTTGATGATTATAGTAATTTTTTGTTTGTAAATTTGGGACTAATCCACTCAAACAGTCAATTACCTAGTTTTTCATATTTTGTGTTAGATATTTATTTTTTCCTTGTCAACGATTCCTATTGGAAAAATCTTTAACGAAGTTTTCAGTTTAAATTTAAAATATTATAACTCTGTAAGAATAGACGCAACAGTTTTCTAATACTTTTTTAATATAAATTATTTTTCAATGTTTGATTTTTGTGAAAAACTTCATGTAAATATATCTCATAACTTTATAAACTAATTATTTTCGACATATCTCTTACAGGATTTTTGAAATTTGTAAATTATACAAATATTACGAAACAATCGAAAATATGTCGTTTTTGGCAGAAATCGAACTAGCAATCTTTTACAATAGTGGTAACGCTTCTAACCACTTCAGCCACAGACGCATTGGTAATTATTATTCGGCGTTTTTGATCGTCTTGATTCAATTTCTATCATATATGACACTTACTCAATTCTTACTTAAGCACATGCATGCATCACGTTAATGAGAAAGAAATTATTTCTCAAATCAATAACTCACTTTTTTGGGCCCTATTTAATATATTTTTTTGGTTAGGTGACCGGAACCACAGCAAAACTAATTATTGTTTTCAATATTAAACGTTGATTATACAACTAGCTGTACCCGCGCCGTCGTTTGCGTGGAGTGTTGATTGTTGTATAAAAATGTCTCCCTTAAAAGAGTGGGGAAGAAGTTTTTATGCTCCTGATGTTAAGTTAAAAGAAGACCAATGCATCTGTATGAAAACCACATTCGAATCGGATCAGTAGTTTTCATGTGATGCGAGCACAAACATACAGACAGACAAAAAAATCTAACCACATTTTTGGGTTCTATATCGATGTAACCGCGACGTCGATTGCGTGGCGTGTTTATTGTTGTATACAAATTTGTCCCTCCACTCGGTTAAAGTGGTGGAGTGAAAAAATGTTATACGCCAGATCTGAAGAAGACAAATACATCTGTGAAATCCGCATTCGAATCGGATCAGTAGTTTTCATGTGATGCGCGAAAATAGCTATTATATGTATAGATAATAGTATGTATTTATTGTTTAGTTTTATAAATTCCTAAAATATTAAGGTGTACGTTCTGATATAGTTTGACATTCAGTGTTCTGTTCTATTTATAGAGAAAAAAAAAACAGAAAAAATTAACAAAACAAAATAAGAAAAAACAAAAAAATCACAAAACATGAAAAATGTAAATAATCGAAAAAAAGAAAAAAAAATATTTAATTGAAAAAAAACCGAAATAAAATCATTAAAAATAGGTAAAAACACTAAAGAAAACACAACATAAACTCTAAGAAGAAAAACAAAAAATTAAAATATCGAACAAAAAAGGCAAAAATTGGAAAAAATAAAAAAAATAGAAAACACTGAAAAACATAAAAAAAAGAATAGAAAATGAAAATGGCACACATTGTAAAAAAATACATACTTTCAGTGCGACAAAATAAAAAATGAAAAGAGTTACAAATACCAAAAAATAAAAAAAATATGAACGATCGAAAAAAATTTTAAATAAAATAAAAAAATAAGAAAAAAAGCAAAAAATACGTGAAAAAGAAAAAAAAATCGCAAAAATGAATAAAACCTGTAAATAAATAAGAAACTAAAATATATAAAAAAAATAATTAGAAAACTTGCAAAAATAAAAAAAATAAACGAATAAAAAACGAGCAAAATTGTTCAATAAATGGACGACAAATTGGGTAATATACTGGTCTAGAAAATAAGATATAAAATTAAAAAAATGGTAGAAAAAATTTAATAAAAATAAAAAACCATAAAACTTAAAATAAAAGAAAACTCGAAAAACAGAATAATAAAATATATAATAAAATAAGTAAGATTCTGAAGACTAAAGAAAAAATAAGATAAAAGAAGAATGAAAGCCAAAATAAACGAGAAAAGATAAAAAAAATCGCAAGAATAATAAAAAAAAGAAAAAAGAATAGGTAAAGCTGGAAACAATAATAACTTATAGTTTTTAAAAAAAATCAAAAATAAAACATATCCAAAAAAATCGCAAAAATTATTGTGGTTCTTAGTTACTTAATACTCTCCATCACCTAAAAAAATTGCTGGTTCGTAAAGAAGTAATTACAACCCACAATTGGTGATATAAAACTGATTAAGTACATTATATACAAATAACATGTGGTACAAGTAAATCCACAAAACTATTTAACCAGACGACCACACACATTTGTATTTATATAAAAACAATCTGCTAATAAATACAATTCAGTAATAAAATATATTCTATATAAAGTAACAAACGATATAAATAATTGATTTTATAGTTTGTTATTCTGTTTAAACTTTATTCGATACAAAGAAATAACTTTTTGATCGCCATAAATATATTTTTTTTTAATTCGTTGTAAAATATTGTAACGGGATAACCGTAAAGGAAGGGACCTTAATTTGAAAGATTGTTGTTGACAGTTGATTTTTAGAAGTTTGTAAAAAAATCAACTGACCATTTTAAATAATGTTTCTAGAAAATTCTAGAAACTTCTAAACACACTAACTAGATTAAATAATGTTGTATATAAGGGGATGCACGGGCAGTTAACGTCAGTTCGAGTCAAGTGTTCACAAGAGTTCATTGTATTGTCAAGTAGTTAGACGTTATCCAGCAGAGTTCAGTGTATCTTAACAATTTTGTAAATAAATTGTGTAAAAAGCCCCCATAAGTGTTTCAATATAAACAAAAGAGACTCACAATTAATTAATCACTAGGTATATTTACCTGCGGTGTGTTCTGTCAAAATATATCGTCGGTATACAAGAAAAGTGACTAAGTCCAAAATTCTAGATTTCATGAACCTGAAATTTAATTCTATTTTTAAGGAAAAAATTAACAAGTCCAAAAATGTCATAATAATGCTTATAATTTCAAATTCCATAATAAACAAGTCCATTGTCCATTAGACTTAATCTTTGGTAAGTACCTATACATACCTATAGGTACGTATTTGATAATTCTGTTTTCGGACAGTTATTTAGTTTAAAAAAAATGGATGTTCCGGAAAAATTTGCTACCAATTTTAGTAATACATTCCCTACCACTTCAATAACAAATGAACCCATTGTTAATACTAGACAAGTTGCAGAAAAACGTAGATGCGTATTAAAAAATCCTGAAGGAGCAAAACGTGACAAAAACAAGTTGTTAAACAAGTTGTGAAATCCTGTTTAGCGAATATTAATACAAATGCCCGCAAAGTCGCCTAGAAATGTAAATTGTGATAATTGCCGCTATAAATGTACACAAACATTTCCTGCCGATCGTAGACAAAATATCTGTAAAGGGTATGATAATCTATCCTATATTTGACAGAGAAAAATACTTCATAATTAATACCATTGCAACTTCTGAATGTCGGAGAAAACGAGCCAGAGACTGTTTCTAAAATTTATACATTTGTTAAGAATGGAGAAAAACAAGGGTTTGTAAATTTTTTTTTAAACCGGTCAGAAATGAGTACTTTTGGGTTTATTTTTAGGTCAGAAAATCTTATTTTGTCGGACAAGGCCCGAAAATAAAAATGCGTCCGGTAAAAGCTTTTATCGGACTCATTTTTATTTACTTTGCGGCCTATCTTTAATGAAAAAACAATAAAATAGTTAGTCTAAGATAGCGGTCAATTGGTTTCTATGGTAACCGAGTTTTGTATATATTTAAAACTATAAAATAACTTGACATATTTTGACGTTTAGTTGAAAACGTGAAATTTATTATAAAATGGATACTCAAAATGATGCATTTGATTGTGAATTAATGCAAGATGAAATTATACCAGATGAAATTGTTAAGGCGGCCACCCAAGCAACGTTTGTTAAAAAAAAATGTTAAAATAAGTTAATAAAGAGTTCTTGTTAAAAAAATGTAAACTAAATTATATGAAGTTTATGGTACAACAATGCCCGTTTTAAAAAAGATATTGTACGTAATACGTCCGAAAAGTGCTTTTACTGGACTCGCAGGCTTGCAGGTCTCTCCTGCGGCTCGCCCTGCAATTTGCCCGCTCCTCCAGTAAAAGACCACTTTCGGGACTTGTTACGTAAACTACTATTACTTGAAAACTTTGTCGATTAGTCATTGACCGGTTGATTCTGCTATACGGAACATAGGAAATAAAATTAAACATGTCATTTTCAAAGAGGTGAAGAGGCATATAGAAAAATTTCCGGTAAAGGAATCCTACTATTGCAGACGTGGGACAAAACGGAAATATCTTGACTCTACCCTATCTATTATTAAAATGTATGAATTGTATAAAGATTTACAGATCACAATCAAAAGGATTTTGTTCCAATAACTTATAGAAGATTTTTTTGTACACAGTATAACTCATCATTCTCCAAACCAAAGAAAAATCAATGTGTCCTATCTGTTAAAGAAGCTAAATCGATTAAAAAATCAGAAAAAAAAAATTTCTCGCATAAAGCGAAGAGATGAAGCTAATAAAACAAAAGATTCAGATAAACAAAGAGCAATTCATGATGAAAATTTTGTGTCAACTAGTTTTGATTTACAAAGTGTCCTGCAAATTCCATGCTGCGAGGTATCACCTCTTGACTATACTCGATAACTATGTGCATACAATTTAGCAAATAAAGAATATTGTTATTTTTGGTCCGAAGTAGATGGCCAACGAGGAAGTTGTGAAATAGGTACAGTTTTATTGAAGTGGTTTAAACTTTACCTGATAGTGTCAAAAAAGTGTTACTCTTTAGCGACACATGTGGCGGACAAAACTGAAACAAATACATTGCGGCTATTTTCTTGTTTATAATAGTTACCAATAGAAATTATTACTCATAACTTTTTAGAAACAGGTCATTCGCACATGGAGGTTGATTCAATGCATAGTGCCATTGAAAGTGCAAAAAAACGTTCCTGTATTTTGTCTTAATGATTGGAAGACAATTATGACACTAGCAAGGTCCAAGAGAGACAAAAATAAAATTTCTGGTGTCTACATTATACAGCAAATGACATACTGCGACATTATTGACTTGAAGGAACTTGGTAAATTTATACTACTAAATACAATTCGAGATGAAGGGGGAGAAAAAATAGAATGGTTAAAGATTAAACAATTAGATACGAAAAGGGGAAAAAACTTTATAAAGTTTCCGATACAACTATGATGAGAGTACAAAATGTTCAATGTTAAAGGTAAAGTAAAAGATAGTCACAGAAATATTCCAAAATAAACCGAGATAAAGAAATGTTATTTTGAACCCTTGCCTATATCGACCAAGAAAAAAAATGATTTAATTAAACTTTGCCACAAGGAGATAATTCCGGTCCATCTCTTGGTACTTTAACATACCAAGTGACAATTCCTTAAGAGACAGGTGCCAAGAACCTTCAGACAATGAGTATAGTAACGAAGACATATGAAATTAAACCTAGGTACTAGTCTACAGGAGCAACAAAGGAAGCAAGACCAACCTGAACCTGCTACAAATGGAGAAACCAAACTTCCAAACTTTACCATCCACTCTCTAGGACATAAGTCCTACAACAGGGTCTGTACATACAATACGCCCACCAACACTACATTCCTTTGGAAGTCCTCTGCATTCAGCAGCACTGCGCGACTTTACGGTAGAGTGTTAGTACTTATTTAAGTAAAAATTTCTCGTATAACTATATGAGATAAAAATGCGCCCTACTTAATTTACTGAGTATTTTGTCTTAGTATTCTTTTTTTTTGTATTTTTTTTTTTTTGTTTTTTCCCATTTTTCATTTTGCTTTTGTGTCTTATTTTTCTTTTTATTTAGAAATCGAAATCGCCATCTACCGGGTATCTTTAACCTATATGTTAATAATAATAACATTAATTCGACATTTTTTAAGTTACAAAAACAGATTGCCATTAGGCCAATAATATTAAATGGGAATGCAATGTTGATAGTCGATAAGCATTGCTTGTTTCGACATAAACAACTAACAACACAAAACATACATAATACTACATTTCCTATACACTGGAAACAAGTTATTTGAAACAACAGAGGTAAGTATTTAATAATATCTGATACTAGGTATTTTTAATTAAATTAGAAATTACATGACGATCTTGTGAAAAAATAAATCCTTTTAATGATTTCTTAAATAAATGAGTTTTTTGAATGGATTTAATTTCAATTGGGGTGTGATTAAAGAGCTTAGGAGCCAAATATGAGTAGGATCTCTGACCGATAGACTTTTGTTTGAAAGGTACATGATGATTTTGCTTTTCAATGAAGCGGGTGGAATAATTGTGTATTAGTTCTCTGAAATTATTTTTATTTTTATGATAATGAATAATTATTCTCAGGTAGAATAACTGGCGAATATCAAGTACATTTGCTTCAGGATAGAGATTATCGGTCGAGTACAATATGGGTTTTTTGAGAATTATCTTTAAGAATCTGCGTTGGATTACTTCAAGAGGTCGAAGATGTGTTTTTAAAGCGTTTCCCCAAACACTGATGCAGTAGCTGATGTGGCTCTCAACCAGGGCATGATAAAGAGTTTTTAGCTGATTTAAATTTAATATCTCAGTTAAGCATTTAAATTTATTGATTACGAATCTCAGTTTTTTACACACATAATTTATGTGTTCATTCCATTTAAGGTGTTTATCTAGGTAAACCCCAAGATATTTTATGTGGTCTTTACTTTTAATTAAAATATTTTGATTCGAGACTTTTAAGTTTAGTTCGTTAAATGGTGGAGTTGTGGCTTTATTACAATGAAATGCAACATAATAAGTTTTTTCTAGATTAAGGGTTAACAGATTGTAGTTAAACCAGTTCTGTATTTTATGAAATTCTGATTCAACTTTGTTTTTTAAAGCAATCCATGTTTTATCTTGGAAGAACAATACCGTGTCGTCAGCAAAACCAATTACTTCAGATTCAGGATATATGTCAAATAAACCATTTATATATATGTTAAATAGTATTGGTCCAAGTATGCTGCCTTGAGGGATGCCACAATGTATTAATGAACATGCACTGCATGCATTTCCCAATTTCACATATTGTAATCTATTTTTAGAAAGTTTTTTATATTTTCGCCGTGTTCTGTGTCTCTGTGTCATTCCGTGGAATTTGTAATCGAATTTAAACCTATTTCCCGACTACCTATAGCTCTGAAATTTTCAGGATAGCTAAGAACTGGATGACAATGCATGTTTCAAGTGTATTTAGGCATATACATAGATTTCGAAATTTATACCGAATTGATATTAAACATGATCTAAGTTGTGTATAGATAATAATATTTTGAAAGTTATTAAATAAATCGTTCGTAGCGTAGTTGGTTAGGCGGCGAGTCAGTCCACTTTTGACGGTTCTGTTATGTTATCATAATGGGATCGATTACGCTACAGAGAAGTTTTTTTTCCTTTTTTTTTTTGTTCTTAAATGTGAAAACAGTAATTATTATTTTAACTGGTAATAAAATAAACTGTTTTAGAAAGTTTTTAGATACAACTACCCTTGATTTTGTTAACAAGGAAACAATCTTCTCTATGATCAATCACAGCGTTGTATGACTTAATATTTTTGCAAAATCAGGGATGCTGTGCATTGTTGAGATGACACAAAATATGACCTATAAATCAGTAAAAAACTTTCTATTATAAAAAGTTCTTTTTGTAAATTGTGCTTATTTAAGTAGCTGTCAAAGAGTTGGTGTTCCTTTCCCCTGATCCCAATATCTTCCAAGGTCGCTAGCAGTTTTGAATGACTGACAGTGTCGAAGGCCTTCGGCAAGTCTAGGAAAATACTTAGACCTTCATTCATTGATTTGTTAATTTTCTCAGTTAACATAAGTATTGCGTCTTCAGTAGATACGTTTTTTCTAAAACCATATTGATTGTTTGAAATAATTTTGAATTTATCTAAGTATGAATTTAATCGTCTTACCAGTATTTTTTCGAAGACTTTCGACACTGATGTGATCAAGGATATGGGACGGTAATTGGTTGCTAAGTGGGGGTCTCCTTTTTTGAAAATAGGTATAACCACAGAATTTTTAAATATCTCAGGCCACAGACTTGCATTAAAACATTTATTAATTAAAAAAGTTAAGGGTTCAATTATATGTTTAATGATTGTTTTCAGAGTTTCAGAGCGAATTCCATCAGCACCAGGAGATTTTTTTGTTTTTAAGCATAATGTAGTGTTTTTAACTTCAATATCACTTACCTACAGGGAACAGGACAAAACTATTTCCCAGTATTTTTCGCTTAGGTTTGTATTCGGGATTTATGGGGATCTTTTTTGCAAGTTTTGGACCTATTTCTGTGAAGGTTTTGTTAATGTGATTTGCTACTTCAACTTTTTTCGTTAGCATGTTACCAAGCGCGTCCTTCATGGCGTCAATGTTGGAGATTTTTGTTGTTTTTTTGATTTCGTTGACTACGTTCCAAAGCTGTTTAGATTGTGATTTATTATCTTTAATTATATTTTGATAGTAATTATATTTACATGATTTTATTAATCTAGTCAACGTGTTCTTGTAGTTTTTGTATTGGATTTTTAAGAATAAATTATTGTGATTTTTTAAAAGATTTTTATGCATTATATTTTTTGTGTATATAGATTTAACAAGTTCATTGGTTATCCACGGGGTTAATTTAGAGTTTTTTCTTCGTATTTTTACATTAAATGAGCATTTTTCTATATTACTCTGTAGAGTTTTAATAAATAAATTTGCCGATGAGTTAGGGTCCTATGCTTGGTAAATTTGGTTCCAATTCTCTTTTGCCAACCGTTTGTTTAATTGCTCATAGTTAATATAAGTTCTATATTGTTTATGGTTTTTATTCATTACCTATATTTAAATTGTGATTTATTTGTAGAGCTGTGGTATAGTGATCAGAAACTGAAGTTTTAATTACTAATGGTATTATATAATCTTGGAAGGAAGGTATACTTGACTGAATAAAAATATGATCTAGACAGGTTTTTGAGTTTCCCTTTACCCTAGTTGGACTATTTATAGCGGACAAGAGGCCTTGTTCATTCATTATACAAAGATATTCATTAGTGATATCATTATCTTCTAAGAGGTTAATATTTAAATCGCCAAGAAATACGTGGTAGGTATTATCGCTATGGTTTTGAGAGAAAAATTTCCTGATTTCTTATCACTATGATCAGATGATAAAGGTAATGTTTACAGTTTTTGATATTTCTTTTATAAGGTGAATAAAGTTATAGTTTAATTAATTTGCTTGATAGCACTTACATGGATGCAGTATCTATTGCACTATTCACTGATGCACTTTTAAATATTTAATTCTTGATAATTCTTTGAAATTTAATAAAGATAAATTGATGAACCAAACACGATGTTTAATCCAGTGTTAAACAAAGTAACAAGCTATTTTTTAAGCTATATAATAACCTACATAACTAATATATACTTTGTATTGGAGTATTTTTCTATTTTCTGTTACTTTTAATGTATGTTCTTTACCGTTTAAACATTTGCTGAACATTCACGAATACTTGAAGATCAAAATTATCAGCGATTCTCGAGTTTTAGCGATGAATAATTTAGAAATCAAAACACGGCGTCATCTACCGAGTGTTTACCCTTCCTACATGTCAAATGTTGATAGAACGTAGGTATGTTAATTAACTTTTACTGCAGTCTATTAGGAATTCGTAGAACTAAGCAATTAGTAGAAAATAAGTGAAAAATAAGTTGAGCACATACAAACAATTACAAAACCTCTCTCAATTAGTTTAATACAAAATATACAACTATTTTTTAACTGTTGTATTTGTCAGAACTAGGATTAATTTGAAAGATGGTACTTACGGTAAAGATCTTAGCCAATTGATGTATATAAGCACTTGCGCAGCTGTTGCTTTGACTCTTAAACATTTAACAATGTAGTGATGAATTTTTGTATTAATTTTTTTGGCATTGTTTATTGAATGTATCTATCTTTTAAAATTTTACCTTTTATAAGACGTGCTGCTGTCAATGTTTCGACAGTGGGAGACGGCATTTCGATTTAGGTACCAACCCACGAAACTAAAGTACCAACCCAAGAAACCAAATGCATTTTCTACTGAGATATGAGCAAGAATTGAATAGATTATACAATATGGAATAAAATTATCGCAACAAAATTTTTTATCAAAATTTCCGTACTTTTCAAATGCTTGTAACTATGATAAATGACAATGCAAAATGAATTCGACTACATCCTGCATAACTTGACATATTAAGGCCCAGCAATTATTTGAAAGTGTAACGTTTACCTGAATCATTTAAATTATTTAAAAAAAAATATGAGGAACTAAAAAAAAAACGTTTTTCAATGATTTTTTTGTCAATTTATGCTATTTTTTAGACATTCAAGGGTTTTAATGAATACCGCCAATATTATAGTATTACCCGGTGCGTACCGTGAGGACGTTGTCCGA
Source organism: Altica lythri (assembly GCA_964028335.1). Taxonomy (NCBI): domain Eukaryota; kingdom Metazoa; phylum Arthropoda; class Insecta; order Coleoptera; family Chrysomelidae; genus Altica; species Altica lythri. The sequence goes on along the minus strand of OZ034801.1, from coordinate 34,658,884 downwards.
TTATAAGCGTAACTGGCGAGGGGTGGCGTTCCTAATTTAGGCAATGATCTGCACAATGCACAACCGGCCTTTGTTAGGGCCAAGATAATGCGTAAAATCCCATCACTAACCTTCTTGAGGTACGCATAACTCGCTTAAATAATACATGGTGTACCTACGTGTTATTTTTAACAGGACATGATAAGAGAATGAATGGAAGATAACAATTTTGAAGAAAAGCCAGATTAGGACCAATATCTAGTAATCTTCCAGCTTTTATCTTTGAAAATTTGAATTCCGAAAAGGTGGGATGAAAAATTACTCGTTCAATAAAATGTAAATGACAGATCTAAACAAAAAGGATGTATCCAATCAGATTGAGAAAAGAGATAAACAAACCTGTCAAGACATAGTATTTAGTGAAGAAGGTGAAAAACAGATAGGATTGATTAGTGAAAAATCCAAACTCTTAAAAAAATATTACCAAATGAAGCAACGGTCAAATGAGTACAAATTAAGGAAAGAGAGTCAGAAAAAGAAAGATCTTATTATAGTTTTATCCAATTCTTAATACCACAATGCAATGAACTGTACCAATAAATTAATTATAAATACGCAGATACTCTTACGTTTACTTTAAATTAAATAAAATTTATTTCAAAATATGTACTTTAATTATCTTATTTTCTCAAACATGTTTGTTTTTAGCTGCTTGTGATAATTAAAAAGTTCAATAACAGTTTTAGATTAGGTATATTCCATTTCATCGTTTTTGGCCGATTTGATATTAGAAACCACTGAAATAAGATTAAACTGTCATCCAAGTTACCAAGGAGGAGAGTTTTTTTTTTTCTAAATTAGGTCGTAAGTTTCTAAAACTATCACTGTGGTTTGACATCTACAAAAATATGACATTAATAATTATTAAATTCAACCCTTTAACAACGAGCCGTACATGACGGTTACTAGGAATGTGAATTAAGTCAAGACTTCTGTATTGAATACTTTTTATCTACCCGTGAAACAAGATGCAGTTACGTAAGTGTTGTATTAAAAAACAAACGTCCTCATTTAAATTTCTAACTTGCCTGTATCTGAGGGAGATGTAACTCTAAATTTACTTCGAGTATGATTTCTGTCATCGGCCAAAATCGGTGAAATGGACTATATGTATAAAAATTTGTTCAGGTTATCAAGACGACTACTAATAGGTACTGTTTCGGGCTTTGTACAAGACAAAATTGTGCTTTGTATCTAACGTATATAAATTTTGTTTGTTTTATTAATATCAGTATCGTTTTAAATGGCGATTTTTATTTAACATCATCCAAAATTGTTGAATGGCAAATTAATACTTTCAGTTCTATACTTGTAATTAAGTACGATGGTTGTCGTTAGTTTTGTATATAGCCGTAAAGACAAAAACTATATAGACTTAAGGTACTTTATTGCTTTTTAAAATATGTACCACCGAGATAGATACACTTTTGGATAAGTTCAAACCAATTAGTTATACAGTTATTCCACTTTTCAGTTGACACCAACAAACTCGCTGTTTTAAAGGCAGCGATGGCTTACACTGGCGACTGAAATCCCTGCCTACGCATTGAATTCTTGATCTTTGAGAACTTTAAGAAGTCGTTAGGACCTAGGTCGGGACTATACTAACAATTCGATGTTTTGAAGTCACAAAAACTTAATTCGCCGTTGTGTCTTGCTTTGTCGCAGTTTTGCGATAACTTCTCGTAAAAATAAACGTTTAAATACCAATCGGCAGTAACCGTTCTTAAATTTTCTAAAGCCATTGTTGACGCATGACCATATTTTAACACTTTGAGAACGGATCAGTTTGTTGGTTTTTCCTTATCGCAAAACACTCACACGGCGGATTGGCGTATATTTTCCGGTAGGAGTAGGTAAATCCAACATTTATTGCCACTTACAATACTAAAAACAGCTTTTGAGCTTCCTTTTTTGAACCATTTCAATGTTTTTTGACATCAATTAATGCGAACAGCTTTTTGCTCTTCTGTGAGCAAATGAGGGATCCCAACTTCGTAACACCCAGTTCTTCATTTAGGATCTTTTGTATCAAGTTCTTTGAAATGCCCAAAGATGCCTTTATCTCCCGGTAGGTTACACGGTGATCTTCCTTAATTAGCTGACGAATCACATTAATGTTTTGCTGTGTGACTTTGCAGATTTGATATTGTTTATAAAATCAGCTTTTTTACGAAAATGGTGATACATACCTGTATGCAGATATTCAATGGTTATAACATAATCTTAACAGGTTGGTTTAATTAAAAGAGATTTAATTTTTTATGATCATAACTACACATATCGTTCCCTAAAGCCATTGCAAACACAGTAATTGGAGGTATATACTAGTAATTATCAATTATGAATACGGTCATAATGGGATTGGCTACTCAGATTATAAACAGTGTTAGTATAGATAATTAATTGGACCGGTTGTGTGCGTCTACGGACGTCCGTGTGCCAGATTATGAGCCTTTTGTCTTCTATTATATCAGTGACGGAATCAAAGGTCGGCTCTAACTCCGACACGCCGATGCCCTGATGCATATACAATTGGTCTTTACGTTTGTACGTTCCAATAAAGGCTTTTATTAATCGTCTAGCAATTCTGCAACAATAGCAAGCATTTTTAATTTTACATCACTGCTGGAAATACCGAACTATTTTATTGTACCGGAATTCAATCCATACACTTTCATATTTGATGGCCTCTCATTGAAAAACATGGGCTGAGAACGAGTTTTACCTATATACTAGGTTATATTAATTTAATTCTAAAAATTGACTTTACTTTACCCAGAAAAGTATAGACCAAGACCCAATATTGGAAATTGAAGTATTTATGATATGGATGAAGTTTTGCGACTAATATATGTCAGAAGTCAGAACCAAATTCATGTTAAAAAATGTAATTTCAAAAATATTGCTTTATTTTTCTTATTTGAAAGTAATAATATTTGTTAAAATTATATGTATATCTTGTTCAAATTTCACTAGTTATCTTGTAGATATTCCAACCCCGTTTGACTTTGAAGTATAATCCAATATCCGTTGGGGCATATAGCCCAGGAAGTAGTTGTTTCTTCTTAGTTGAACGGTCATTGTCTTTGAAAATGTTTTTTCAAAAACTTGTAAAGCGTTCAGAATGAAATTATATTATTCTTTGCCATCTATTGACAAACACGCTTTATTAAATATGACAATGATACAGTTTTCTGTAATTATTCGTTTATAGATTACGACGAAAGTCTTGTGTCTAGTCGAATTTTAGTTTGCAGTTGGAGGTATCTATCGTGTCCTTTAAACTTTCTTTATTGAAAGATATATAAGGATTACGATTTTAGTTCAGTCTTTAGTCAGTGATTATGCTTTACAGCTCGCTGACGGATAACATATACCTTATACTGACGAGGTGCAAAAACACCGAAACCGGTCTATAAGTTATGTTGTCCCTTCTAACTGCAAACTAGAATGGTTGGGTTAAGTTATCTTGTAGATATTCCAACCCCGTTTGACTTTGAAGTATAATCCAATATCCGTTGGGGCATATAGCCCAGGAAGTAGTTGTTTCTTCTTAGTTGAACGGTCATTGTCTTTAAAAATGTTTTTTCAAAAACTTGTAAAGCGTTCAGAATGAAATTATATTATTCTTTGCCATCTATTGACAAACACGCTTTATTAAATATGACAATGATACAGTTTTCTGTAATTATTCGTTTATAGATCAAGACGAAAGTCTTGTGTCAAGTCGAATTTTAGTTTGCAGTTGGAGGTAAGGATGTCACTACTATCGTGTCCTTTAAACTTTCTTTATTGAAAGATATATAAGGATTACGATTTTAGTTCAGTCTTTAGTCAGTGATTATGCTTTACAGCTCGCTGACGGATAACATATACCTTATACTGACGAGGTGCAAAAACACCGAAACCGGTCTATAAGTTATGTTGTCCCTTCTAACTGCAAACTAGAATGGTTGGGTTAAGTTATCTTGTAGAAATTCCAACCCCGTTTGACTTTGAAGTATAATCCAATATCCGTTGGGGCATATAGCCCAGGAAGTAGTTGTTTCTTCTTAGTTGAACGGTCATTGTCTTTGAAAATGTTTTTTCAAAAACTTGTAAAGCGTTCAGAATGAAATTATATTATTCTTTGCCATCTATTGACAAACACGCTTTATTAAATATGACAATGATACAGTTTTCTGTAATTATTCGTTGATCTATTTTAGGTCTGTTAATTTTTTTGCTTTATATGAATGATCTCTCACGCCACGTAAGTACTGAACACTCAATATTATATGTCGATGATACAAAACTCTATGTTTACTCGCACATTTTATATAATGTTGTACTCTGGGGAGGAGCCGTGGGTGCCTCCAGGGTTTCCACCAAAGATTTAATATTTAACATTTAACTTAGATGCTAGGGAAACGTGCCGCAATCAGTTTTAAAAATTTAAAGTGTTAACTTTCTATAGATATCTATTAATGTGTTTTATACGCCAAAAGCAATTACAAACACTTTAAACTTAACTCTGATTATAATGATGATTCCACACGCAGTTCAAATCTTATCAAACATATTACAACTTTGCACGAAAAAGACCTATGTATAAAGAAATTCAATATTTAAATAATAATTTTAATTTGTTTAGGCAAAAAGTCAAAAACTACGTATGTGATAAATGTTTCTATGATATTATTAAATTTTGATGGTTGAGTTCTTTTAAATTTTTCTTGTTTTTTATTAATTTATTTATTTATTTATTTATTTATTTATTTATTTATTTATTTATTTATTTATTTATTTATTTATTTATTTATTTATTTATTTATTTATTTATTTATTTATTTATTTATTTATTTATTTATTTATTTATTTATTTATTTATTTATTTATTTATTTATTTATTTATTTATTTATTTATTTATTTATTTATTTATTTATTTATTTATTTATTTATTTATTTATTTATTTATTTATTTATTTATTTATTTATTTATTTATTTATTTATTTATTTTTTATTTATTCAGTTATTTTATTTGTTTATTTATGCAGTATTTGGAAAAACAAATTGTATTTTAAAAGTTGTTTGTCTTTAGAAAATATAATATATTTTATCAGTAATTTTTTTATATATTTAACCACCTTACCTATTTCTTTTAACAATTACACTATAATAAATGCAATGGAACCTGAATTTCGTAACAATTTAAATCATTGCTTTATCTTCGGCATTCTTCACAGAAAACCTATTTGCTAACCCTTTAAGTCATAGTCATTAGTCTTAATTTGAACTAAGTATTTCTTATTCAAAGCTACCATTGTTGCGCTATTAGCAAACATGGGCTTTGAAACAAAACACTGTTCTAGCTTCCAAAACCGAAATAGTCTTCGGAATGGTATGGCTTAGTTTCTGTTCCGGCTTTGCATACGTTAACCAAATGAACGAAAACTAGAATTACCTACCAGTCCAATATTAATATCAAACTCGTTATTACTACAAACGGCTAATATTTACATTTCACTGTAACAAAAAAAAACTTTTAGAAAATTTAGATCCTGTTATAGTTTATAGTTTTTCTTATGGAAATATTATTAAATAAATCAGTTTCTAAATTTTATTTTTTGAATGTATGCCATTTTTAGTCTTTTTAACAAATTTCTGTGCTCTCGTCTTACTTGAAAAAGTATGATATAACTGCCAGAAATCAATTTTCAAAAACGAAGTCGTTAAGACATCACATCCTTTGTGATAATAAATCGTTGGTGGGAGAAGTAGTCTAAAAAAAGTGAGAGGTGTCAGGGGACACCCGGATGGAACGAAGTTCCTTTCGATTAGTTAGTGAAGGAATTGTAATTTGTAAACACAACAGATTGTTTATACATACATAAGCATTTATTATTGTCTGTACAAAATCTCTACTTACCTAACTCCATCAGCAATATCCGGAAATTGTGGAGAAACACTGTCAGGATACATTATTGTTATTATTTTATTATATGTAAATAAAAACACAATTGTTTTCACGATATCCACGATTTATTACTTAGTAATATGTGACGCGTTTCACTACGATGTAGCTTTATCAAACACTGGTACTAAGTACCAGTACCAGTGTTTGATAAAGCTACATCGTAGTGAAACGCGTCACATATTACTAAGTAATAAATCGTGGATATCGTGAAAACAATTGTGTTTTTATTTACATATAGTTATGGATATCCATCAAGTAACAGCCAATTCAATCAAAATATTATTTTATTATTTATTATCTACAAAAAACCTGTATAAACTTTTAACAAAGTCGCGGCACTACACTGTTCAAAGCAAAATAGAAAATAGTAAATCCATTATTACCTGAATATTTTTAACAGTTCGTTTCTTTTAACAAAAGTTTCCATGCATACAATACCAGAGGTTTAGATGACATACATATACCAAAAATTACTTTTTATTTCAATTTAATTTAAAACAGGAATTAACAATTTAATACAAAATTTAAAATATTTGACAGTAACTGACAATTAAGGTAATTTGACGTACCTAACTAGTCAAGTTACGAACTATTTTTAAAATGTTTATGAATTGTTTAATTTATAAAAACAGAATAAAATATAATACTATTATAGGTACTTATTTTTTTTCTACAGTATTTTCTTTTTAATGTACATTTTCTTTTATTTTAAATTAGTGTCTTTTTAATTGTACTTTTATTAGTATTTATGTATGTTATAGGGTTTACTATTTAAATAAAGATATCTGTCTATGAGAGAGAGAGACAGACAGAGAAACATGCGTGTGTCGTGTCGGTCGTGTCGTGTCGTGACATTTTTTGGTCTGAATTTTTTCCGGCTAGTCTCAGTCGTAACGCGCGAAAGGGAACTTCGTTCCAATAAAAGTAGCGTTAGTTATTTATTATTGAATCAGCCATTTGACAGTAAAAATCCTATCAAAATTGGTTCAGCTGTTTCAGAAATTAGGCGTAACATACAGACAGACAACAATTGTAAAGAATTTTACTTCGTAATATATTTATTTTTATAGACATGCTTCAACTAGCGCGAGATGAACAATCCATATTAATATCATAGAAATTGCAGAAGTGAAAGGGTTTAAAGAATGACAAAAAATAACGAAATAGAGATCAATAAAAGAATATTCTATGCTCACAATTTATATTAAACTAAAAATAAATAAATTATTATAAATATCGATTCACAGGCCCGTTTGAATTAAGACCTGTCAGCGCTGGGTATTGAACTCATCATCTCAATTAACCAAGTAATAAAAAACTTGAACTTACCAACTGCAACTTTTGTTCTTTTTTTCTATTTGGTAAGTTATTGTTACTTTGCTTTTTATATAAAATTGTTATTCCCGGTACCGAGAGTTACTGATAAAACTAAAGACATTTTTATATATGCAAAATACACAATGGTATAAATTATTTACATTAGTTTAGGGATAAACAAAGATAACTAAAACGAAAACAAAATTTTAGAAAAAAATGATGCTACTTAGAAAATATATAGCACAAAATTGGTTTTCAAATGAATTTTATTATATGAGCGTGTATTGATTAAAGAAAATTAATGTGTTTTAAAGCGGACTAATTTATAATCACATTATTAAAACATCTTTCGAAAATTTACCCTCTTTCGAAATAAAATTACCTACCTACCCACCCGCAACATATTAATATTCGTGAAAGTGGCATTCAAATACTCTCCAAGTTAATCGCAGGTGAGGCCTGATTTATTTCAGCTTGTCAAGTCGAGTTCTGTGACTTTGAAATAATATATCAAACTTCTGGCAGTCTGCTAAGATATGTCTTTGCAATGAAATTTTCATTTTCATGGCATGGGATCTAACACGAAGAACTACAGATGTTCATCTTGTACAGGACAGTATAAAAATTATAACGCAATTGATTCAGTGTAGGTAGTCTATTACTTACCGATACAATATTTTGATTTCAACCTGATTTTCCTGAAAAGGAACGTATGTAGGCTCTACCAGGCTGAAACAGGGATTAGTTTTAAGTCATTTCCCATCTGTTTAAACCCATTTAAGCCAATGTACTCTTGTTTTTAGAACAATTAGTTTAAGCAAAAAAAATCGATAAGGGTTCATATGAAGGTTAAAATTTACGTGACTAGCAGAAAGTATTTAAAATACATCACTGAGAAAAAGGTTCCTGAAAAAAATACTTTTATAGCTAAAATTATATTTTTTCAAAAAAATATTACACTTCTAGGAATAAAAAAAGTTTATCATTAAAATTTAGGTTTTTACTATAAATTAACTTTTATTGTAATCTTGGGGTTTCCTTTTCTTTCTGATTCTTCCAGTATTAAAGGGTTTCATTTAACATCCCTGCTGAAATTTTATGACTTTTGTGTCCTAAGATTTTGGCTCTTCTCTTATCATTGTTTATTTTGTTAAGCGTCATCTTCTTAAGTTATGTAGATAGTAGAAAATTTTACTACAAAATATATAAATTACAAATGTCACAGTTTAAAAAAACTGTCCTAAAATTTCGAACTTTAAATTCGATTTGACTGTATCTGAGACTTAAAATAGACCATCTTAATATATATATTTCTTGTGTTCGTGTGTATGTTACTAAACTCCTTCTAAACGGCTGGACCGAATTTCATAATTTTTTTTGTATATATTTAAATGGATTCGAGAATGGTTTAGATTTACTATTTGGTCCACTATAATAGTTATTTATGCAACTAGTGCGTAAAGTGACCTTTTTTGACGAATGTGAATGTTGTCGCATGAGCCGCAGGCGAATGCGACAATCACATGAGTCAAAAAAGGAACATTTACGCACGAGTTGCATACAATATTTTTTCTACAACCGAATTTCTTTACAAGAAATACAAGTATAAGCCTTTACGCTTTACTGAAAAAAAATTATATTTAAAACATATTTTAGATAACAAAATATTTATTTTCTAAATTAATCTCACCTTATAATAACGGTACGTAGAAACGCGAAATGCTTGAATTATAAATTAATTGAAATGTCAATCAGTCATTTAAATAAAAATACTTACTCTTATTCATGAACTGATATTTCTGTCATATTAAAAATCAAATTAAAAATTACTGAATATAATATCTAGTTTTGTATGTATTAAACTGCAATAATTTAACAATGAAATATATTTACACAAATTTACACAATTAAATAATAATAAAAAAGTCTCCGGAATTGAACCCGAGTCATCTGGGTAGAAGCTATATACCTTACAACCTCGGCCACTAACACACAGAAATGTATTTGCATAATCTTATACAAAACAGTGCTTATTTTACTTTTTTTAACTAGTGAAAAAAAGTTAAACTTTACGAACCTTAAACCGTGCGTAAAGGTAATACTTTACGCACGGTTGTAGAAAAAATGTTTTTTAATAATTTTTTTACTTTTTTGTATATTTCGACGGTAAAGTGACAATATCACCTAAGTGACATTTATTGTTTAGTTCTACGAATTCCTAATACATGACAGTTTAAGTTAATTGAAGTAACTCTATAAACCTTTGACATCTAGGTTAGATAGACACCCGGTAGATGGCACTGTATTTTGATTGTTAGATTATTGAACAGTTACGTTGTAAGAAAACCCAATAGATACCTAATGTTGAATTTCGATTTATAAATAAATAAATAAACGCAAAACTAAAAGAAAAGGCAAAATACTAAAAAAATAAAGCCAAAAAATATCTTTCTAAAATAAATGATATAACATTAATATCTCATATATTTAAACAAGCAATTTTCACTAAATCAAATACTATGACGCCACCGTAAGGTGGCGCAGTTATTATCTCACATATTTAAACGAGAAATTCTTACTAAATTAAGTTCTATGAAGCCACCGTAAGGTGGCGCAGTGGATATCTAATATATTTAATCAATAAATTATAAAATAGTATAAACCTGATAACGAGAAAATATGATAAAATAAAAAAAATCATTGAAAGCAAAATAGTAAAAATTCGAAAAAATGAAAAATGAAAAAAGGCCACGACAGTGTTATGCGGTACAAAGTCCGCCGGGACAGCTAGTTATCTATATATTTAAAAGAAAAGTTTCCACTGACTGAGGTATAGACGCACACACAGCAGTAACCGCTAATGGTAGAAACGTGAAATTTGGACATGTGTTTTTGATGTGAAACATCTATAGCCGCACGTGAATCAGATTTCTCGCGTGGCGACGGTGACGTATGATTCGTATGACGTAAAAAACCTAACGCATCAATAATATATAATAAAGAGATGTACTGGTACCTTATATGAAATTGGTCTCATGTTTTGAGCGACGCCGACGGTGGCGCGCCAACAATAGGGGGAAGAAGCTCATCGATTCAAAAATTTGGCGGGACAGGGTATGAATTGTTTCATAAAAACCTAACTCGATTCCGCCTACTATCTATTCTATATATATAAAAATGTTTGTTTGTATAGGCAACATAATATACCTACATATTTTGCTGACCTGTAAAATTGACAGCTTGTTAATCAAAATAGATTGTTGGTGAATGGTCCCTGTAAAATTTGTGTATAAAGTGTTTGTTTTAAATATGAATAAACAAAGTGTTAATAAAGAAAGTGATAAAAAAATATTGAATAAAAATGAGTGAGTACCTACCTACCTACTCTATATACATTAGGGTGTCCGTTATTTCCCAAATTTGGTTTCGTTCTCCAAACACCCATCAAATTTTTAGATTATGACCTAACAAAAATTATCAGACCCAAACCAGCCCTTAATATTCACATTAACCCGTGCCCAAATCATAATACATTTCCCATTTAAATACCGTTTAAAAGTTATTCAACGATAAAGTTGTATTCATAGTTAAATTCATCATTTTCCTATTTTTTATTTACTATCGCTTTTTGTTTGTACTAAAATTGTGAAGTAACTACAATTATATTAATATAGTAACGTACTTCTATATAAATTTGTGTTTTAATAACTTCCTTTTTTAAGATTATTGAATTTAAGGTAATTAAATAAAAAGCTAAACGAAATCACGTTTTAAATTTATTTTCGTTCTGTAATCTATCGACATCTGTGAGCAATCTGAGAAAACGTACAATACATATTGTGATACCATTGTGATACTATTATTTATAAGCGATAATATACTTTATTTTGTATCCAAATTTTGTATTTGTTAATTTTATTACCTATATATATGTATTTAGTTTGATATAAATATAAATTATGGTGAAAAATACAAAAAAAAATCGTGAATTTAACTCTGATGACAAATTTATTGCAAATTTCCTACCAGAAATAGATATTTAATTATTTTTAGCTACATTTGTTTTAGTAAAAAAATTAACGACAAAAAGTGCAAAAATGCCATGTTATTTAAATTGGCAATGTCTTATGATTTAGGCACGGGTTAATGTCAATGTTTCACATCTGCCAGGCGTCCCGTGACGGCTCACATTTTTTTTTCTTAAGGTGAACACCCACTAAGAAGAGATTTTGAAAAATTTTTTCCTCGAAGAGGTGAAATAGGGGTTGATTTTATGACAAAATGTTTAAATAGACACCGATTTTTATAAAACTTAAAATTTAAACTCTTACCAATATTTTATTGAACATGTGTTTCACTGTTTATTAGAATTTAACCCCTAAGGGTTCTAATAAGATTTAATATTTAAAAATTACTCCATTTTCTATGAAAATTATTATGCGGACTCCTAAAGAAAAGTTATTGAAAGCGATAAAAAAACTAATTATAGATCGCCCAACGAAAGTTTGTGACAGCCACGTGGCCTCTCGTTCAATGCGCAGTGGTTTAATTACGAGCGTTACGATAACAACGACCGTTCTGAAAGCTTGTCAGTGTGGTAGCTGGAATGGTTTTGTAAACTGTATTTAGCTACGAATATGCTGAGAGAGTTTCTTAGTTGTTTTTTAAAGGTATGTATTTTTTTATTTTTAAGTGGGCAGTAATAAATTTATATAAAATAAATTCTTCTTAATTATGTTAGCATCATACATTAAAAATTAATTTATGATCTATAATATATTTTTATTTCCGTCCGCCACTGATAGAAAGACTCCGCCCACCTGCGCCGACTAACACGTGGCTGTCCCAAACTTTCGTTGGGAGACCTATACCTACTATTAAAACACTTTGATTGGTAGCTACTAAAGACGTATATTTATTAAATCAGCTCGAGCGCTACACGCGTTCTTCTTCATTCCTAAGGGATATACTTGTTTAGTTGTACTCTTTCCTAATAGATTGATATAATCTATCTATATATATAAAAATGAATGTTTGTCTGTATGTACTCAACGAACTCAAAAACTACTGGACCGATTATTATGAAAATATGTATTTTTCCGCGTAGAAGGTTTGTATGATATGCTCATTGATGCCACTCGCCACCAGGTGGCGCTGCGGAGTAGCAACTTCTGTCCCGTTTAACCGATTGTCATGAAAATTGGTATGTGTATGTATTTTTCCACGGAGAAGGTTTGTATGATATGCTCATTGATGCCACTCGCCACCAGGTGGCGCTGCAGAGTAGCAACTTCTGTCCCGTTCAACCCATTGTCATGAAAATTGGTATGTATATGTATTTTTCCACGTAGAAGGTTTGTATGATATGCTCATTGATGCCACTCGTCACCAGGTGGCGCTGCAGAGTAGCAACTTCTGTCCCGTTCAACCGATTGTCATGAAAATTGGTATGTATATGTATTTTTCCACGGAGAAGGTTTGTATGATATGCTCATTGATGTCACTCGCCACCAGGTGGCGGTGCAGAGAAGCAACTTCTGTCCCGTTCAACCGATTGTCATGAAAATTGGTTTGTATATGTATTTTTCCACGGAGAAGGTTTGTATGATATGCCCATTGATGCCACTCGCCACCAGGTGGTGCTGCAGATTAGCAACTTCTGTCCCGTTTAACCGATTGTCATGAAAATTGGTATGTATATGTATTTTTCCACGGAGACGGTTTGTATGATAAGCTCATTAATGCCACTCGCCACCAGGTGGCGCTGCAGAGTAGCAACTTCTGCCCCGTTCAACCGATTGTCTCGAAAATCAGTATGATGATGTATTTTTAATCGGTAAGATGAATACGATATTCGTATTAATGAAAGTTACCACCAGATGGTAAATATATTTTTGGTGCGATAAGTAAAACAAAACTATAAACCTTCTTTCCTTCTCTATCTCTTATCTTTTATTTTTCTTAAAATTATTTTAGTTGTTGTCGTAGCAACGCGCGCTGGGTACAGCTAGTTCTCCATAAACGTTTGAAATTTAGGTTGGATAGATACATGATAGATGGTGCTGTGTTTGGAATTCTAGATTATTAAACATGTAGGTTGGTGTTATATTTCAATTTATACACAAATTGGAAAACTAGAAACTCAAGTAAATTAGAAAACAGTCGTAAAAAATAACAGGTAAAATTGCGCTATGACGCCAGCGTAAGATGGCACTCATAAATTTAAACGATTAATTCATACTAAATTAGGTACTATGACGTCACCGTAAGGTGGCGCAGTTGATATCTAATATATTTCAAGAAATAACCAAATATAACACAAAAATATGATAAAATCATCAAAATCGAAAAAAATCGCTTAGAATAAAAAAATACAGAAATGTTAAAAATCAATTAAAACAAACCGAAAAAACAGAAATAATATGAAAAATTTGTGCAAAACTGGAAACAAGCAAAAAAATAAGATGAAACCAAAAAACAGGAAACAAATTTAAAGAAAAAATCAAAAGCAAATCACAATAATTGTAAAAAAAACTAATAAAAAATGAGAAAAAAAAACGAAAGAAGCGAATAATAATTAGAAAAAATAATTAAAAATCTCGGTTAAGAAAACATGATGAAGTAGATGGCATTGCATTTCGATTGCTAAATTAAATGGGGCTGCCGGTAGAAGTACTTCTATGCACGCGACCGGGATAGAAATTTGTATGGAAATGATTTAGCAAAATCATTATATGCTTGAAGCATGCAATAAATGAAAGAATATTTATAATAGTTTTTTAGAAATAATGAAAAAATATTTATAAAATGCATTATGATTTCCCAAAAAGTTACCTGAAATACATTTCTTAAAAACTCTGTTTATGTAGCAAACAACCTCAAACCGGTTATAATAAAACCTATACTGCAACCATGTGCCGGTACTATAGACTATTATTACTGATTATTATTATTAATATATTTAATATAAAATACTATATATACTTACGTGACAAAATAAGAAAATAATCTGTCAAACCCAATGTGATACGTCACTGTGATACTAAAACATTAGCTCAGACTGTCTTTTCTATATCTATCTCTTTATTGATAATATGTGGTTAATATTTCATCTTTGTTTTTACCTACCAATATTTATGTATTTCTGTCTCTTTTACTCATGTAATGATTTTTCCGATTTAATCCCCTGCAAATTTTTAACGCAGGGCGCGCGAATAGACGTTTAACTTCAAAAAAAAACATAAAATATTATACAAAAAAGAAAAACTTAAAAATTAAAAAAAAAAAAACGAAAAACGAGAACAAAATGATTGACTGTGAGTTTGAGTCCAGTGTTAATTTTTTGATTATTGGTATTATTATTAAATAAAAATGAAATTTTGGAATCCGATTACTGTTTTTTTACATAAATTAATATAATCAATTTCTAAATTGACAACGTGACTGTGTTTAGAAAACACTTAGAAATAAAATTTGATTTAAAAAGTATGATTAAAGGTAATTTTAGCACTCGAGGTTATAAAAGCATTCTATTCTTTTGTAAGAGAGATCGATATTTCACAACAGAATGATTTTCGTAAATATTGGCGATGTCACAGCAAGCGTCAATCAAAATTTTGAACAAATATGATTCGCTCTGTAGATCCAAAGTATCATATATCATAACGTAGAGCGGTTTCTGCCATCATATCACAAATGGAATGGTTAAACATAAAATACATACTCGATAATAGTCAAACGGAAAAACAAAAACAATGTTCTGATGCGCTAGGATTTATATTCCACTAAAAGCGCACCAAAATTCTGGAAACTGATTCAGGCTCGCGGCTGTAACATAACACGTTTTATTTAAAAAAATTCTACATGCACGTTCAGTTAAATAACAGTAATCAATATAAAGGTATTGTTCGTTCTCCGAATGAGTACATCCTAAATAATTTTGTTCAAACAAGATTTAGTTATTATATTTTATTTAGTGTTATATTTAAAACGTACGGAAATTTAATTTTAATTTTAAGTTAATGGTGATATAGTACCTATATATATAGTACCTGAGCAAAATTTAGTTTGTATATTGCACCATTGTATAAGTAAATAAATATTGCATTTTCGTGTCCTGTAGGAAGTAACATTTTTAAAAATTTTCCTTAATATTACTTCCTGTGTGTGTAATTTCTAGAGTCTAGATGTGTCTTAAATAATTAAATTACTAAATGAGGTATGCTCGTGTGGTGAGTAAAATAACTTAATATTTTTACGTTTTTATTTTCAACAACGATAACAATTATATAAAAATGAAAGTAGAAGTGCTACCCGTGAGTGCCACTAACCAAGTGTCTTTTTAAAAAAGCTTTGTCTGCCTTCTCCCGAACTAGTCAACCTTTCCCTTGAGCAACCCTAATTGGTATTGTAATTTTTATTGCAAGAAACAGATGACGGACAAAAGTAACTATAAATATATAAAAATAACTGCACAGACAATGCGGGGGTTGCTTTTACAATCCAACTTTCGAATTCCCACAGAAGTGGTATGACTAATTCGGTAGAAGCAATTTGTTTACAGGGTGACATTTTTGTACACATCACCCCCCTGCTAGTGATCAAGGATCACGAAAATCCGGCTTGTAGACAATCAGGAAATTTCACGTTTCTTCCTGACTTCCTAGATGTTTTTGTTTCATTATTCAATGGAGGGGCAACTGATGGAGATTTTGCAGTGTTGGGTAATGTATGGTCATCATCTGCCAAGATAAATGCTGGTTTAAGGCGATCTATGGAAACTGTAACTTCGCGGTCCTTGATAAGTAATTTAAAGGTTCTTTCTCCTCTACTTAATACTTTGAACGGACCTTCATGTGGTGTTTGTAACGCTGTTTTTACTAGATCGTTGCGGAGGAATACGGGAGACGAAGAGGACAAGTCTTTAAAGATAAAGATGTGTTTTGCTCCATGCCTCTTGACTTCTCTAGGTTGCAAATTCTTACAATGTTGCTTTAAACACTGAATAAATTCGTTGCTGCTTTCTTCATTGGAATTCTTGGTTCCTAGTAGTTCACCTGGAAGTCTTAATGTCTCACCATAAACTAGTTCAGCTGCTGTTGAAGCAAGGTCATCTTTCCAGGACGATCGAATACCTAGTAGTATTAATGGTAAAGTTGTTGTCCATTTTTCGTTAGCATGGCATTTGATTGATGCTTTTAACTGTCTATGAAACCTCTCTACCATACCATTAGAAGCTGGATGATAAGGAGTTGTTCTTAAATGTGTTGAGCCCATCAGGCGGTTCAAATCCCTGAATAGATGGGATTCAAATTGTCGTCCTTGATCTGTGGTTATACGGAATGGAACACCAAATCTTGCTATCCAGCCACTTAAGAAGGTTAAAGCTACTGTTTTTGCTTCAATATCTTGCATTGGAAATGCTTCTGGCCACCTTGTGAAACGATCAACACATGTTAAAATATATTTATAACCGTTCGAAACTGGAAGTGGTCCGACGATATCAATATGAACATGTTCAAATCTACTTGATGCCAGTGGAAATGAACCCGTTGGTGCAGATGTATGTTTTGTCACTTTTGATCGCTGACAGTGTAAACAACCACGAGCCCATTTGCGACAATCTCTTTTCATACCAGGCCATACGAAACGTTCAGAAATAAGTTTCACTGTAGCGTTTATTCCGGGGTGGGATAATTGATGAAGTGAATTAAATGCTACTTTTCTAAAAGTCTTTGTAATAAAGGGGCGGCTAGTTGATGTAGAAACATCACAATAAATTGGATTACTAACATTCGGAACACTTAATAATTTTAAATTTAAACTGTTCTTATCGGCTAGACATGTTTTGAGTTCATCATCGTCTTTTTGCGATTCGGCTAAAGCGTCAAAGTCCATTGCACAAGAAACTTCACTAATCCGCGAAAGAGCATCAGCTACAATATTGTCTTTACCCGATATATGGCGAATACTCGTTGTAAATTGTCCAATAAATTCGAGGTATCGGAATTGTCGCGGCGTACACTTGTCCGCTTTTTGTTGAAATGCAAAAATTAATGGTTTGTGGTCAGAGAATATGGAAAAGTCTCTGCCTTCTATCATATGTCTAAAATGTTTAACAGCCATATAAATACCTAAAAGTTCTCTGTCATATGCTCCGTATTTTTGCTGTGGTTTGCTCAATTTCTTAGAGAAAAAAGCCAAAGACTGCCATCCCTTACCACAATCCTGTTGAAGAACTGCTCCGACTGTAAAATCTGAAGCATCTGTGACGATAGCTAACCTAGCTTCTGCTTTTGGATGTGATAGCAACGCTGCTTGTGCCAGACTTTCCTTAGCTTCTTGAAACGCTTCTGTGCTCTCAGTGGTCCACTTTAACTTCTCTTTACCTTTTGTTTTCCCTTTGAGTAAGTCGTTAAGAGGTGCTTGACTTTGAGCTGCGTTAGGTATAAATCTTCTATAGAAATTTATCATACCTAGGAATCTACGCAATTCCTTCGCCGTTTCTGGTTTTGGAAAATTTTGAACAGCTTCCACTTTGTTTCTTAAAGGTTTAGTACCTTCAGAAGATACTGAGTAACCCAGAAATGTAGTTTCAGGTACGGCAAATGTGCATTTAGAAGCATTGATAACAACTCCATATTGCTTAAGTCTTTCGAAGATGGTTGCGAGATGTTGAAAATGTTCTTCTTCTGAGGCTGAGGCGACCAATATGTCGTCTATATAGGCATAAGCAAAATCTAAACCTCGGAGCACTTCGTCGATAAACCTTTGAAACGTTTGTGCTGCATTTCTTAGTCCAAATGGCATGAAAATGTATTCATACAGTCCAAAAGGAGTAGTGATAGCTGTTTTAGGAATATCTTCAGGTGCCATAGGTATTTGATTATATGCTCGAACTAGGTCGATTTTTGAAAAGAAACGTTTTCCATACAGATTTTGAGAAAAATCCTCGATATGGGAAATCGGGTATCTATCTGAGATGGTTCTTTCGTTGATTCTGCGATAGTCTCCACATGGTCTCCAGTCTTTTCCGTCTTTCGGTACCAAATGTAAAGGAGAGGACCAATTACTTTTAGACGGTCTGATGACACCTAGTTTTAACATGTTTTGAAACTCTCGCTTAGCTATCGCTAATTTATCTGGTGCCAATCTTCGAGGTTTTGAAGCGACGGGTGGGCCAGCTGTTGTTTCTATGTAATGATAAGTTGAATGATTGCACTGGTTTAATGTACCAGAGGGACGAGTTATTTCCTGGAAACGTCCTAAAAGTTCATGGTATTTTGAAGAACCAGTGATAGTTTTTATGCCGCAACCAGAAACATTCACAATTTTACCCTTGCTAGTTAACAACGTGTTATTGTCTATTAATTGATTGTTTGCTACGTCCACCAAAAGTCCGAAAAATGATAGAAAATCAACTCCAATTATAAGTTTTGAAACATCCGCCACTACGAAACGCCAAGTAAACTCTCGTCTTAGTCCTAAATTTAAAGTTAGTGTTAAAAAACCGTAAGTCGCGATAACACTGCCGTTTGCCGCGTAAAGTTCGTACGAAGATTTTTCACGATGTCCTCGGATTCGATTTCGAGGGTATGAGCACAAATCCGCACCAGTATCTATTAAAAATTGGGTTGTTGTATTTTTATCGGTAACGAATAGGCGGCTAGATTTGGGGCAGGAGTGGTTCGCCGCCATTAACGACTGCCCAGCTCGTTTTCCGGATTAAATGAACAAGGTTCGGTACACTTTTTAGCTTTATGTCCAAATCGATTGTGGTACCAGCACATATTTCGCGAATTTGTACTAGAACTACGGTTCCGGTTAGTGCTATTTGAACGCGAGTTATAGTATCTTCTGTTTGAAGAACTTACTGCTGCTATGTCGCGCTGCATAGTATCTACTTTTGTATTTAAAGCAGAAATTATTTTTGTTAAGTTTTCAATGTCTGCTGCATGTGGGTCTTGTCGTATCCGAGTTTCATTAATGTTCTGTCGTGGAGGAAGAGCTTCACTTACTGCATCGGCGAGTTCCGATACTGTACTTAAATCAGCCTTTGCTTGTGTGGCTAAAATAGCTTGGACTGATGACGGCAATCGATTTAACCAAAGGGATCTTATTATGCTATCGGGGACATTAGTACCAGCTAAACTCTGCAAGTGCCTTAAAAATTGTGATGGTTTACGATCACCGATTTCTTCGTGTTCTAAAAGTCTTCGCGTTTTTTGTTCCTGTGTTGCACTCCACCGTCCTATTAGCTCCTTTTTAATTTTATCGAATTTACCTACTGTAGGAGGATTTGAAACTACGTCGCGCACTTCCGCGATATATGTTACGTCTAAATTAGCAACAATATAATTAAATTGTGTAGTGTCATTAGTAATGCCCGCTAATTCAAATTGTTTTTCAACTTGCATAAACCAAATTTCGGGTTCCGCTGCCCAAAATGGTGGTATACGAACTGCAACGCGATCGACCATGTTACTAGTTGTATTGTTAACGTTATCCGTAGACATATTCTTGTATGTTGTTGTAAAAAAAAATGACTATAAGTTATAACTCACCCAAGTATGTATGTATACTTATATCACTTCACGTCACGCACAATAATGTAGAATCACGTCACGCACAATAATGTCAGATCACGTCGGGGTCACCAATGAGGTATGCTCGTGTGGTGAGTAAAATAACTTAATATTTTTACGTTTTTATTTTCAACAACGATAACAATTATATAAAAATGAAAGTAGAAGTGCTACCCGTGAGTGCCACTAACCAAGTGTCTTTTTAAAAAAGCTTTGTCTGCCTTCTCCCGAACTAGTCAACCTTTCCCTTGAGCAACCCTAATTGGTATTGTAATTTTTATTGCAAGAAACAGATGACGGACAATAGTAACTATAAATATATAAAAATAACTGCACAGACAATGCGGGGGTTGCTTTTACAATCCAACTTTCGAATTCCCACAGAAGTGGTATGACTAATTCGGTAGAAGCAATTTGTTTACAGGGTGACATTTTTGTACACCACACTAAAAACCTATGGATTTGGTCTCCTAACTGGATTATAATATAAGGCAGGGCACAAAAAGAATGTGACCAGGAGTTTGATATTTTAATTCTTCATTTCACAAATTAACTTCCACCAGTGGTGGTTGATTCATAGGAGCACATGATATCGTAAAACCCCAACGTAATAAATACGCATTTAAAAAAACGAAAGCATACCTATATTATTCTCTTTATATATTAACATCCAACGTAAAAGATACGTATTAAAAAAGGAAACATGAATTATTCTGTTTTCTTCTTCAAAGCCGTATGCTCTAGAGGGTCGCTACTTACTATACTATAAATAAAGAATTTTAAATTCCGCATACAGTGCTCAATGCGATACGATAGCTAATTCGTTCAAACGCTACGTCTAATCTCCTCGTGCGACCCGTGACAGTGGTCAAGTTGTAAAGTCTATTAGAGAAAAGTAGCATTGTGATCAGTTGCTTCTCGTCATAGTAGAACTACAGTCATTCATCGCTACGCTTTTATTTACGCCTTCGTTAATTCACTAAGAATAAAACAAAAAATTAAAATAAAAAGTATGGTTCGCCCAAAACCGAGATTTGAAATTACAAAAATAAGTAAAGGAAAAAATCGGAGATTATAAACGATCTTTTAAAATAGATATTTATGAAAAAACTGACTGGTTATGTGGTTGTAACTTTACCAATGGTTTTTAATTCTTTCTATTTGATGAGGCATCAGAATGGACAAAAACAAGCTTCACAGACTTGGTGCATTCATCCGAAAAAATTAAAAAACATCAATCTCTAAAGGCACATATTCATGCTAAACTGGGGTTTAATTTATTAGGTAAGCAAGATATACGGCAACAGTTAAATGGTGCATATCGTTTGAGTATCGAAAGCGTAAATGAACAGGTACGTTTTATCCAAAATTATGAACTGTATAAATTTTTGTGGTGCATTTCAATTTGCTCTTTGTGGATATAATGACCGAGAAAATTTAACAAATCCTGAAGTATTTAGAGGTCTCATCAATTTTTCCGCCGAATTGGACTTGGTAGTTACAGCGTTACAGCAAGGTACCGTGTTTAATTGTACATCAGAGGATATTTAAAATGACTTATTAAACTGTATGCTTTCCGTGTGTCAGTCACATATCAAAAAAGATTTCATGTCTATTATGAGTGATGAAGTAAGTGACCTTTCTAACACTTTTCACTTTTGGGAGACCTGAATACAAGATTTAGAAAAAAGGAAAATGACCGGGACATTGGAAAACTGGAGAGGACATTATTAACGATAATGGAAGACGCTTAAGACACAAACAACGAAAAACCTAAAATGTATTATTGACTAGCAGCCCACCCCGGCTTTGCACGGGTATTAAAAAAAATAACAAAAGCCATTAAATTTATTGGGTCAACGCTTCCCTGTAAACAATATTACATGTTGTTTTATTTTCTGGCAGCAAAATAAATTGATTTTCAGGTGCTCCGACCCGACTTAGGCGGTTGGCCATGAGGAAAACCGATCCCTACTAATTGAAAGGTTTGACCTTGAGACTTATTATTAGTAAAAGCGAAAGATGTTTTGATAGGAAATTGAAGCGGTTTAAATGGATTTGGTAGATCAGTTGGGATCATCAGTATCCTCAGTGTATGAGCTAGTTGACCAGCTGGTGGTTCAGTTATAATGGTTGCTACAACTTAATTGTCCTTTAATTCCTTTATAAGTAGCCTCGTCCCATTGCACATGCTAAATTCGTGATATCTGTCGTGATTATGAAATAAGTTATTTTGATAAGGATTAATACCAAGATAAAAACTTTTAAAAAATTAAAAAATAGTTATGTAACGTAACTATAACAGTTAGACATATGCTGTCGCGGCATTTTTTGTAGATATTTACATATTCTTCGAAATCGGAGTACATTATTTTATTCTATAATCAATAGTATTCTCAGCGCACGCGATGTAAAGATTTTAATGTCATTTTTGGTTACATTAACGGCATTTTAGTAAGGATCCCTATTTTTTTTGAAAACGAAACATGTCACTCGGGAATAGTGTAGCTTGCCAACGGTGAAAGAATTTTTGAAATCGGTCCAGTAGTTTCGAAGCCTATTCATTTCAAACAAACGAACAAACAAACAAAAAATCAAACCTTTCCTCTTTATAATATTAGTATATAGTATATACCTAGAAGTATTCTCAGCGCACGCGATGTAAGGATTTTAAGGTCATTTTTGGTTACATTAATGTCATTTTAGTAAGGATTCCTATTTTTTTTTTTTTTTGAAAAGGAAACATATCCTATGTCACTCGGGAATAGTGTAGCTTGCCAACGGTGAAAGAATTTTTGAAATCGGTCCAGTAGTTTCGAAGCCTATTCATTTCAA